>OZ014477.1:19609240-20809240 GCA_963965965.1 Trididemnum nubilum
AAGCTAAAAATTAAAATTTAAGATCTCTTCTACAAACTGTTTCCCCTAATTTTTAAATTAAAAATTTTAATTTTTAACTGAACTTTCTGTATCGTTAACTAGCTCTGGCGGATGCCCATTGAACACTTTGGAAACTGGGTAGACAGTGTACGACTGTACGTACAAGTTAGCCCATAATTAGCATGTTTTGCTTTAACGCCTTAAGACATGTAACATCGCAACCAACTTAATTGCAATACAGCCCTCGCGAGGCCGTTTTAATGTTTTCAATTCAAGTTTAGAGAGCTAAGGCTTGGCCTGTTTGTTTTGCGAGAAGCCTCAAGCAATAAATCCTTTCCTTATCCTATGTATAACTAGAACGTGACATCGCAAGCGATATCTGAGGACTTCGCGGCATTATCCAACTTTTGCTGAACTTCATTAAGCTTTAAAATAGGTGATCCGATTGCTTTAAATAAATTTGTAAAAAATGTGGTCGTTGATAGTTAAATAAATAATTTGAATGCGCCCCTTTCAAATTTCGTTTCACTAACTTAAATTGCTTTGTGGTTATTCGAGTTCAAAATTAAATCTCTTAAAGTTATCAAAAATAATCAAGTAACGTAAATCAAAAAGCTCGCATTACAGTTTACCATACAACGTCAAATCTCAGCACTTTTTACGAGTTCTTAAACAGTTTTTCACTCCATTTAAAATAATCGAAGTAGCATAAAGCGGTTTTTAAAATCCCAACGACTCACAAGCAAATTTCGTCACATCAACCAAACTTACAGCCATGTATGATTCTGAAAAAGCTCTTTTGCATCGCAATTCAACATACGAGTATAGTATTTGATATAGCGGTTGTTTCGAAGTTAAAGCCCCCCTCCTCAACGGCATAAACTAAAATAAAAAAGTGCTAAAATTATGCAAATTTACAGCAGACATTTATTTAAGTTTTTTACTAAATCATTCATACTTTTGCCACATAGCCGCCATTCTCGAATGGTATAATTTTGGCAAATTGCAAAAAAGGCGAATAATCAAAATTTATTTTCCGTAGTTAATGTTTCACACACAAGTTGCCACAGGTCGATGAGAATAACTTGGTAAACCATCGCAGTTTTCTTTATTATTTGTTTTGATCTTTCGAGATGACTACCCAATAGGGTATCCCAAAAAAACAAAAGTTTTGAAAGTTTGTGCTCCGTCAGCGATTTTTGGATCACATTACTAAAAAAAACTTCCCCCAAAAAATTTCAACCAAATCGGATAACGTTTAGGGGCGGCACCACCCCCCTTTTTAAAAGCGCTTACCCCAAAATTTGATAATCGGCTATTTTGGCCAATTTTTGAGATAATTATATGATGTCACTATTCATTTTCAATGACTTTTGATCAGAAATTCGATTATATTGTTAAATAAGCTCTAATGTTACACTTTATTTTACCCAATTTTCTTAGATAGAGCCGAAAGGTCA
This sequence comes from Trididemnum nubilum, assembly GCA_963965965.1. Taxonomy (NCBI): domain Eukaryota; kingdom Metazoa; phylum Chordata; class Ascidiacea; order Aplousobranchia; family Didemnidae; genus Trididemnum; species Trididemnum nubilum. Next base: position 19,610,701 of record OZ014477.1, read on the forward strand.
TATGACATAGCAAAAATGTTATATTCAGGGCCTCAGAGAGAAACTTTTCCAGGGGGTACGAAGGTCGATACCGGGCCCCCAAATCTCTTCGAGCACAAACTCGCGCAAAATTTTTATTCTGATTTTTTGCCCAAAATTAGGTGAAGACCAAAAAAATAAAAAAACGTCTTCACTCAAATTTAGTTCGATTTGTTGCCCAAAAGTAGGTGAAGACCAAAAAAAAAGGTCTTCATTGAAATTTAGTCCGTTTTTTTGCCGAAAATTAGGTGACGACCAAAAGAAAAAAGTCTTCACTGAATTTTAGTCCGATTTTTTTTGATTTTTTGCCCAAAATTAGGTGAGGACCAAAGAAATAAAAAATTAACGCGGTCACCTGAACTCTTCCGGGCCCCCTGAGTCCGGGCCACCCTAGGCCCGGGCCTGGGTGCGATGTACCCCTGAACCTCCCTCTCGTACGCCCTAGTCACATTTTTGCATATTTTTGCTGCTCAACTGAAACTGCAGCCAAGTTTATTGAAAGAAGTACATTAAGCATCGGTAACACATGCTAATTTCCAGAAAAATAGTTGTGCTAGAATTAACACCAAAAAACGAAATCATGCACTATCAGTAGGGATTTCAAACGCATCACAAATAACCCAGTAAGCCCAGCAAAGTACAGTAATATCCTCAGTATCAAATTCACAAACATTCAAGTACTCAGAATATTAATATTATGAGCAATAGAGCATTATGATCAGTGTACACTTAACTGCACTGAACGCTTCTGTTTGAAGGCGAAGCTCGATGCAATGCGGTGTTTACAGCTACTTTGAAATACCATCAACCAGGTGCGAATACAACAGAAACAAGACAAAAAAGTTCAGAACATGCTAGTTTCAGAATAATCAATTATGCGCCTACGGTTTGCTTTGAATTAATTACTCTTTACTATGAGCTGATTTAATAAAATCACGTTTGCATGCAAGTTGCTAACAATGCACTTGATTGCAATGTTCGTCAGGCTAGATAGGTCCTGAAAAGGTAACCTTAACCTGTAAGAAAATTATCTTCAATCAATTGCCGATTTTTTTTTCTTTTTCAGAATTATTGTACGTCTTTTAGTTATTAATTACCTTGAATGTACAACGCCACAGAGCTGCCAACTATACATAACTTACCAGCTGGAAGATTTGAGAGTGACATGTGTAAAGATAAAGATCAGCATCAAAACTTTTGCGAAGAGCAGAGCTTATACCAATATCACGCAAACATACAGCAAAAATCATAATCAGCCGACTTGCTATCAAAGCATTCATCAAATGCCTTAAACAACCTGGTTTTCTTTTTCGTATGAACAATTATATCAACTTTCTGATATTTTTTAAATTTAAAAATTGACTTGTTGGTTTTCAATTCTTTTTATTTTAACACGAACACAAAATAATGCGGTATATCATTCCATAAATTTTTATGGGTACGTTCTGATTTCTGAATATTTTTTTGGACCTCCAAGCTTACGTTTGACGTTGAACATGACACCTGACAGGCTAAATACATGGAGAGAAAGCATTCAAAAAGTGAATCTATCGGCTTCATACCCATAAGCACTTATACTGTAATTGTTCAACCAGTGGCTTAATTTTGCTAATTACTGTAACCCAGCCATAGAGTGTATTTTAAATTCTTGAATGGTGACATATGACCATTTTTAAGTGCCATTACTGCATTTTGTTACTGTTAGTATGTTACTGTAGGCCTATGGAAAATAGGGCTAAATCGATCTCAGCTAAAATGTCTGCTTACCACAGCAAGATTAATTATGATAGATTTGCAGTTCAACCTGGTTCAACACTAACAATGCCTAGTCAACAGTTACTGACTTTGACAAGCCATTTCATTCTATCAACTAAAATCAAACTTATAAAATGATTGCAGTTTTGGTCATGGATTGGACTGGGCATGCGATAGGACCATAAGTTCGTAGAGAGATGCGTTAATTGTTCAAACTGGACTCAGATAAATTCAAACAGGGCTCAACATTTTTTGTACATAATTAAGAAAACAAAAAAATAAAACCGTCCTCGGCAAAAATTTGGGGCCAATTTTCGAACATGAGGTAGAGATTAAAAAAGCTAGGCCAAAGTAAGAAATATTTTAGCTTTAAGATAATCGCAGACGTTATTTATAGCTAATATGGCGTGTCAGTAGACAGCACCACCATCAAGTGAAAGTTTTCCTGCTTGGCCCTCTCCTTTGGCGATAGGAGCGGTCAAGGAAACACTTCAATTGAGTGAATTGCTAGCAACTTGCATGCAAACGTGATTTTATTAAATCAGCTCATAGTAAAGAGTAATTAATTCAAAGCAAACCGTAGGCGCATAATTGATTATTCTGAAACTAGCATGTTCTGAACTTTTTTGTCTTGATTCTGTTGTAACCGGTACCTGGTTGATGGTATTTCAAAGTAGCTGTAAACACCGCATTGCAGCGAGCTTCGCCTTCAAACAGAAGCGTTCAGTGCAGTTAAGTGTACACTGATCATAATGCTCTATTGCTCATAATATTAATATTCTGAGTACTTGAATGTTTGTGAATTTGATACTGAGGATATTACTGTACTTTGCTGGGCTTACTGGGTTATTTGTGATGCGTTTGAAATCCCTACTGATAGTGCATGATTTCGTTTTTTGGTGTTAATTCTAGCACAACTATTTTTCTGGAAATTAGCATGTGTTACCGATGCTTAATGTACTTCTTTCAATAAACTTGGCTGCAGTTTCAGTTGAGCAGCAAAAATATGACATTTTTGCTATGTCATAGGACCTTTCGGCTCTATCTAAGAAAATTGGGTAAAATAAAGTTTAACATTAGAGCTTATTTAACAATATAATCGAATTTCTGATCAAAAGTCATTGAAAATGAATAGTGACATCATATGATTATCTCAAAAATTGGCCAAAATAGCCGATTATCAAATTTTGGGGTAAGCGCTTTTAAAAAGAGTGGTGCTGCCGCCCCTAAACGTTATCCGATTTGGTTGAAATTTTTTGGGGGAAGTTTTTTTTAGTAATGTGATCCAAAAATTGCTGACGGAGCACAAACTTTCAAAACTTTTGTTTTTTTGGGATACCCTACTACCCAGCATGCTTTTGTGAAGATTTAGGTTAGAAGGTGAGTGGTGCTGAGAATGCACGAGCATTTTAAGCTTTTATTCTGTATCAATCTATCTAATTTTATCTAAATTATTAGCTATGTGGGATTATTTAAAACAGCTACTCGACATGAAAGTGGAAGAAATTTGAAATCAAAAATAGCTTCGTAGAAACTTACGTTAACGAACTTCAAACTAGTCTAATGAAGAAAACTTCATAAAATTTTAAGTAAGCGGTAGAGGGAGGGACCCTGATTTCGAATTGTGCAGTATAATCATTAAATTCATCATTTAGCACAAAAACTTTCTTTCTTAAATTCTTCAAAAACCTTGATCCATAAGAAAAAGTACGCTTTCTCAGTGTCACAGGTGACAGTTTCGTCTTCGAAAGAAAAAACTCAGCCATGTAGCTTAAATATATCTAAGCTTTTAAGTTCAACTAGAGTTTGACATCGCAAGCATTATCTACGGACCTCCAATTTGAATGTTTCGATGTTAAATTGTGTTTGAGATTTTTTTCCTGTTTTTGATCACAAACTTTTGGTTTATGATTATGTCTTTGATGCTGTTTTGTGTATTTAGTTTATGATTATGAGTAGTTGTTAAGTTTACTTTACTTTTTAATATCTACTCATTCCGAAAATTCGATCCATCTAGGTCTAACGGTTTAAAAGTTCAAAAATTTGGTGCCCCCGTTTGAGGGGACCCTCATTTTGGTACCCCAAACTTAGTCAAATTTTATCTTTCTTTTGTATTTGCTTACCTCAAACACGTCATGTTTTAAGCTTAAAACGTTAAATAGTTTGAGTTTTGGAGGGCCCCATTTGGTGGGAATCCTCATTTTTGTTAGGTTTTGTTTATTTGTAATATCTAGCCATTCCGAAAATTCGATTCATCTTCCTCTAACGTTTTAATAGTGCAAAATTTTAGCGGCCCCATTTCAGGGGAACCCCTGTTTTGGGGATCCTATACACCAGAGGTGGAGTCCTCGAGGACACATTTTGAAGTCCTTGGCCTCGAGGCCTCAAGTCCTCGAAAATTGCCCTGTCCTTGGCTCGAGGACAGCAGTATTTTTTGAATTGTTAAAATTTTGTGGAGCGCTTGAAAAATTTTTGTGAAGACCTTTTTTTTTTTTTGGAGATCGCCTGAAAAATTTTTGTGAAGACCTTTTTTTTTTTTTTGGAGAGCACTTGCGCTTGTGTCCTTGGTCCTTGGCCTCGAGCATTCCTGTCCTTGGCCTCGAGAGTGTCTGTCCTCGGAAAGGCTGTCCTTGGCCTCGGATTTTTTTTGTGTCCTTGGCCTTGGCCTCGAGCCTTGTGTCCTCGACTCCACCTCTGCTATACACCTCCCCGAAAAACACCTTCCAGAAATTACATTTCCCCGAAAAACACTTAGCAGAAACCACTTTATCCCGAATATACATTTTCCTGAACGTGCATTTTCCAGAAATTACATTTCCCTGAACATGCACTTGCCAGAAATTACATTTTCCTGAATGTGCATTAGCCAGAAATTACATTTTCCTGAACGTGCTCTTTCCAGAATTTACACTTGCCTGAACATGCACTTGCTAGAAATTACATTAGCCCGAATGCTCATTTGGCCGAATTTACATTTGGCCGAAATTACATTTCCCCGAAAACTTATTTTCCAGAATGTAGACTTGCCAGAATGTATATTTGGCCGAATTTACATTTCCTCGAAAGCTTATTTTCCAGAATGTACACTTGCCGGAATGTACATTTGGCCGAAATTACATTTCCCCGAAAACTTATTTTCCAGAATGTACACTTGCCGGAATGTACATTTGGCCGAAATTACAATTCCCCGAAAACTTATTTGCCAGAATGTACACTTGCCAGAATGTACATTTGGCCGAAGTTACATTTCCCCAAAAACTTATTTTTCAGAAATTACAGTACATTTCCTCAAAAATTTATTTTCTAGAAACTATTTTTCATTCAAAAAATCATACTAATATTTAGGTTATTTATCAGAGGTGGAGTCGAGGACACAAGGCTCGAGGCCAAGACCAAGGACACAAAAAAAATCCGAGGCCAAGGCCAAGGACAGCCTTTCCGAGGACAGAACCTCTCGAGGCCAAGAACAGGAATGCTCGAGGCCAAGGCCAAGGACCAAGAACACAGCCGCAAGTGTTCTCCAAAAAAAAAAGGTCTTCAAAAAAGTTTTTCAGGCAATCTCCAACTCTTTGGCGTAGCCAGAATTTTTGATCGGGGGGGCCAAACCACAAATCACATGCAATGACGTCATCAAAAATTTTCAAGCAAGGAACTTTTCGTGGGACAAAGATATTGTAGGATAGAAGATCTGAAATCGTTGGCTTTCGGCACTTAACCACGATTTTGCAAAGAGAGAGGGCTCAAACTAATAGTTGAAAAGTGCCAGTGGTGTAAAAAGTACTCGAAAATTGTACTCAAGTAAAAGTTTCGTTACTGAGAAAAAACTACTTGAAGTAAAATACAAAGTACTGACCAAAAAAAGGACTTGAGTAAAAGTAAAAAAGGAGTCATTTTAAAACTACTCAAGTACTACTTTACATCACTGCCACAAGCGCTTGATTTTCTAACCCCTCACTATCTTAAAAAGTCATGAAATATTAATTGTGCAGGTTTCTTGTTACTATATTCAAGGAAACAATTCATAAAACATTTGCTCAAATACTCACTCTCTGCCATTGTTAAATTTATATGCTAAAAAGTACAAACACCGTGGAAGTGGCATATTAGAGTGTCGGCAGCGTGGCCAAGAGGGTAAGGGCGTCGTTTTTACGACGACCCTGATCGCATGATCATGGGTTCAATCCCCACCCTGGTCACGTTGTTGCGTCCTTAAATAAGACGCTTTACGATGATTATCTCTGCATGGTGGATTTGAACAGGCAGCAAATTTATGTGGGAAGAAGTCATAGGTCAACCGGAAAACTTGGAAAATGGTCAACTCCTAAGCGGGTGCGGATTCGTCCCAACAATAGCACCACTGTTGCTTTCTTGTGAAAGGAAGTTAAAGATGCATCAATCAATCAAGCCTACTGTGTCCACAGGGTGCGCCAAAAGTCACGCACCAAACCCAATTCAATAGTCTGCGATAAACTTTTTTTGGATTGAAGAAGAAAAAATTGTAGTGAATTTTTTTTAAATGATTTTATTTCACCTCATGTGAAGGCAGATAGAAACCGGTAGAAACATAACTGAAACTGTGAGTGAAGCACAGTCATTCATTGATTGATACCAGTATCTTGTCACAGCATTAGTAGGTTAGACTGCAGCTTAATTTAATTCCAATTCAAATTACTTGCAGCCTTTTAGAAACCTGCTGCCTGCCTAGACAAAGTTTATCATGCAATTCCTGAATTCCACCATGTTTGTTTTCAGTTTTACTGATTTATTCACCGTGTTGCCTTGACCAGGAAACCGCAGAGTGATATTAGGGTCGTTGAGGCAAGCTGCCACCTCTCTACCACACAAAGGTGTAAGCACTGAGCAGCACATAATCACCTTCAATGTAGAATGTCAAGCAGGAAGATGTGAATACAGTTTGCAGTAGGCTACCTATTTTTAAGTCTTTGGCTTGACTGGACCAGATTTGAACCCAAATATTCAGCTCGATATACAGATCAGAGGTGGAGTCGAGGACACAAGGCTCGAGGCCAAGACCAAGGCCAAGGACACAAAAAAATCCGAGGCCAAGGCCAAGGACAGCCTTTCCGAGGACAGAACCTCTCAAGGCCAAGGACAGGAATGCTCGAGGCCAAGGACCGAGGACACAGTCGCAAGCGTTCTCCTAAAAAAAAGGTCTTCAAAAATATTTTTCAGGCGATCTCCAATTCATGGGCGTACCCAAAAGTTTTGATTAAGGAAGGCCTAAACCACAAATCACATGAAATGACGTCACCAAAATTTTTCCAGAGGAAGTTTTTGCGGGACAAAGATATCGTAGGATGAAAGATCTGAAATCGTTGTTGTCTGTTTGCACGTAACCAGGATTTTGCAAAGGAAGAGGGCTTAAACTAATAGTTAAAAAAATGCAAATATCTAACTTTGGGAACGCGTTGAGAAAGCTTGTGTAACTCAAATGTATCACAGACGGGGGTTTGGGGGCGGGACCCCAGCCGCCGGAGGCTTTGGGGGTCTGAGGGCGAAGCTCCCAGCTGTTGGGCGATTTTTTGTAATTTTTTGGAAAATAATAGCTATTTCAATGCCATTGGATCACATTTCACAAGTGTTCAGAGCCATTTGAAAGCACTAGATTTTTGACATTTGAAAGCCAATTGAAAAAATCAAATTGTTTAATCCTTTTTTTTCTTGCAATTTAAGTCCAAAACACGTTTAACATCTTGCATTTTGGAGTTAAATTTTAATTGTTGGTGATTTGGTCCATGTAGGGGGAAGTAAGGTGCATTGTCTCTGGCTGCATTTTAGCAGTGAATAATATTCCACTCGAAGATTTTCCTTAGAGATTTTTGTTTTGTCATGAAAATAACCAGTTATAAGGAGTACCTGTTCGCCAGGGGGCCCAGGACCCTCAATTGAAGTTCAATGATTCGTTCAATCAGCATTTTCCATGGCTAATTTTTTAAAAAACTATTTTGTACGTAAAAGCCGGGGAGGTTGGAGGTGAAATACTGAACTGTTTTTGAAAAATGGTACAATAGATGGTTACGTCTACTAACCATGTTATTGCCGGGCCGGATTTACATCGCGCTAGGCCCCTGGCACTTTGGAGATTTTCGCAGCATCTTTCTCGGAAATATAGGTGAAGACCAAAAAAATCTTACGATTTCAGCTCGGGGCCCCTAGCTGGTACTGCGTCATATTACGGTAAATCCGGCCCTGATTAATGCATTACGTTCACAAAAAGGCTAGATGTGGGCCTGAGATAGTAACTTTTAAGACAAAAACTCTTCATTTTCTCCTGGTTATACGTTTAAATTGGCTGGCAAAAATTGAATTGAATGGGAATCGGCGCCCCTGGTCTTCAATATTGTAAGTTAGCTATACTGTTGTCAGCGAAAATGCTAGAAAAAAACTGAAGGAATAATAGGCTTTTTTGTCACATTTTTGTCATTGGTGAAATTACAATTAGGGGGGGCCTGCCTCCCTCCCCTTGCCTACGCCTATGCTCCAATTGAGGAAAACAAAAAAGGTGTTCGCAAATTTTCAGCGAGGTTTCTGGCGTTTTCCAACGAAATTTCAACTGTTCAAAAAAATAGTGGTGTCCTCGAGCCGAGGACAGGGCAATTTTCGAGGACTTGAGGCTTCGAGGCCAAGGCCAAGGACTTCAAAATGTCTCCTCGAGGCCAAGGACGTCCTCAAGGACTCCACCTCTGATACAGATGCTCTAACCACTAGGCTATACCATCTTGTCGGCAAATTTATCAGTTCAACCCCAGGCTCTCAAACTGCAAGACACTGTTCTCAAGAACAGAGAAACTAAGCATTTCATCAGTTTATTACTCAATGACGAAGTTTTACTGCTACAGTGCTACTCAGCAGAGGTGGAGTCCATAGTCTCGAGGACACATTTTGAAGTCCTTGGCCTCGAAGCCTCAAGTCCTCAAAAAATGCCTGTCCTCGGCTCGAGGACAGCAGTATTTTTTGAATTGTTAAAATTTTGTAGTTCACCAGAAAAAAAATTTGAAGACGTTTTTTTTTGGAGATCGCCTAAATTTGGACTGTAAAACCGACTCAATCTGCGTAAAAACCGATCAAAATCTGGGATAAGATCGTTTGATGTTGCTTCCAGCCTCTGAATTAGCCCCCTTTTGCAAATTCCTGGCTATGCGCCTGCCAGGATCTCATATCTCCACTTATCAATTAATTTCTGCAATTGCCTAATCCTCCAGTCCTACAAAACAGCAAAACGCGAATGGACCTTTCACCCTAATTACGAACAGCTCGATTGTAAATGCACCCTAACCTACTAATTCTACTCATGACTTCAGGAAAACTGACGATTCGTTTGCATTTTATTGGTGTTAAAATGGTTAGGTTAACCTATGATGTTGTAGGCTAACTATTCGGTAGAGCTTTGGTTCCTAGTCCTGATTAAGAAGTCGATGTTTACCGGTACCGGTACCTGATTAGAAAAAATGCAATCGTTTTCAAAAGCACATGAACGCAGTCAAGCGTAGAATTTAAAGAAAGAAAGAACCAAGGCAGAATAGCCTGACTGCGCGTTTACAAATGATTGACTGCAGATGCCCACAGTTAAAGTGCAGTCAACATTGCGTCTCAAATTTTAAAACTACTTTGTACTTTTATCAAATAATAAGTACTTAAGTAGCGTTACTTTAGACTAAGACTACTTAAGTAAAAGTAGTTAAAAAAAACTACTCAAAAAAGTACTCGTTACCAAAAAAAAAAAAACTACTCAAGTAATCTACTCAAGTAAAAGCATTACGTTACTTTACAGCACTGAAAAGTGCAAATATCTAACTTTGGAGATGTGTTGAGAAAGCTAGTGTAACTCAAACGCATTACAGACGGGGGGTTGGGGGCGCAGCCCCCAGCCGCTGGACGACTTTTTGAAATTTTTTGGAAAAAAAGCTATTTTAATGCCATTGAATCACATTTCGCACGTGTTCAGAGCCGTTTGAAAGCACTAGATTTTGAAATTTGAAAGCCAATTGAAAAAGAAATTGTTTAACGCTCCTTTTACTTGCAATTTAAGTCCAAAACACGTTTAACATCGCGCATTCTTGAATTAAATTTTAATTGTAAGTGATTTGGTCCAGGTAGGAAGAAGTAAAGTGCTTTGTCTCTGGCTACGTTTTAGCAGTAAATAATCCACTCGAAGATTTTCCTAAGAGATTTTTTTGGCATGAAAATAACCGGTTATAGAAGTGTATGTTCGGCCAGGAGGCCCAGGCCCCTCAATTAAAGTCAATGATTTGTTTAATCAACATTTTCCGTGGCTAATTTTTTTAAAGTATTTTGTGCGTAAAAACTGAGTTGTTCGAGGTGAATTACTGAATTGTTACTGAAAAATGGTAAAATAGATGGTTACGCCTATTAACCATGTTATTGCCGGGCCAGATTTACAACGCCCTGAGCCCATGGCACTTTGGGGATTTTTGCAAGATCTTTTTGACAAATATAGGGAAGACCAAACAAAAGTCTTACGATTTTAGGGCGGGGCCCCCAGCTGGTACTGCGCCATATTATTGTACATCCGGCCATGATTAATGCATTACGTTCATAAAAACGCTACATGTGGGTATGAGATAGCAACTTTTAGGACAAAAACTCTCCATTTCTTCCGGGTTATACGCTTAAAACGGCTGGAAAAATTGAATTGAAGGGGGCCCGTGCCCCTGGTCTTCCATATTGTTGTTAGTTACTGTTGCAAGCAAAAAAATGCTAAAAATAAACTGAAACTGAAGAAACAGTAGGCTTTTTTGGCACATTTTTGTCATTGGTGAAATTTGAATTGGGGGGTGGGTTACCTCGTCCCACCCCCCCTTTGGCTACGCCTATGCTCCAATTGAGAAAAACAAAAAAGGTATTCGCAAATTTTCCGCGAGGTTTCTGGCGTTTTCCAACAAAATTTCAACGATTCAAAAAATAGTGCTGTTCTCGAGCCGAGGACAGGGCAATTTTCGAGGACTTGAGGCTGCAAGGCCAAGGACTTCAAAATGTGTCCTCGAGGCCAAGGACATCCTCGAGGACTCCACCTCTGTTATTTATTTCTAATAAGCAGAACAAACTTTTAGTTGAAATTAAGAAACGTTGCGATAACAGTTAGCTTGCTAAATGAGAAATATAACCCAGCTTATTAGTCAATTTGCTATCATAAGTTGTGCTTCAAGCGTAACGAAAATTAGCAGTTAAAAATCGATGCAAGCATGTTCACTGAGGCAAAGCAAGCTTACTTTAATCCAGGTTACACTTTTTTAGAAAAACTAATAAATTTTAAGTTGAGGCTGGCTTCTCTTAGTTTTTTGCCAATTTGCTGCTTTATTTGTTCTTAATATTAGTTCTTGAATTCAGAGAACGTTCATGTCAATTTAAACGACCCAGGCCCGGCGCCACGGGGGGGGGGGCATTCCGGGGCCGTGCCCCCCCAAATGACTGCTTGTGCCCCCCCAAACGAAAATTGTGCACCCCTAAGCGAGGACTGTGCCCCGAAAAAATTAACAGGCTCGGGGCTATTGGAGAGCAAATCGAGGCCTAAGACTCCCAAATTGGTGTTTACCGCCCGTATTTTCATAATTTTTGTGGACTCACACCGGATTTCATAAAACTTTTGGGACGAAGACCTCTTTTTTTTTGTTCTACACTTAAGAATTCGTGAAAAATCGCAAAACTTTTGAGACGATGACCAGAATTTGTGGAAATTTTTGAACTGAAGACCTTTTTTTTTTATTTTTTGGTCTTCACCTTGTTCGTTTGATCCACACTGGAATAAATTTCTCATGCCCCCGTGCCCCTCTCGAATTAACATAAATAAACTTCCCGTGCCCCCCCAAATTCATTTCCGCCCCCCCCCCCCCCCCCCCCAGTCACGCTATCCTGGCGCCGGGCCTGAAACGACCATGTTCTTAAAGTTATTTTGGTGTTTAATTCCGAATGCTCTGTCAACTTGAGCAAAGACCTTTTTTGCAGCATCGTAAAACTGCAAAAGCAAAAAGTACGGAGCTTTTTTTAACTTGAGAACATCCAAATATTTATGAGTTGCTTGCGCAGTTTGAAGCAGCACTGCAATATTTTGCTTGTAAATACTGGAAAATTACTACAGTTCATCTTTTTGAATTAGCACAGAATTTAATTGCTTTTAAGATTTGAAATTTATTCTTTTTTGTTTCCAATTTTTTTGTTACTGATGGAGGCTGGCATTTTTTTAGATTCTGAGCAACAATGAGCCTCCGATTTTTATGAAATATTATTGTTATAAAAAAAAAAGAGTGTGATTCCTCTTGCGTTCGCGACAAAATTAAGTCTGCGGCTGTACTACAAAGCAGCCCAAATCTACATCAAATGCAAGCCAGCAAAACAACTCTTGTTGCAGTCCTCGGCTAAAGATTTTGCGCTTTAGCTTACGAACACTCAAAAAAGCAGCAATGGGGACATTACTAAAAGGCGAAAATAGGAAAAGGCGGAAATTGTGCTGAAAGCCGGAAAAGTAGGAAAAGGCGGAAAAGACGGAAAAACTACCTAACTAAAAGGCGGAAAAGTAGGAAAAGGCGGAAATCATGCTAAAAGGCGGAAAAGTAGGAAAACGCGGAAATCATGCTAAAAGGCGGGAAAGTTGAATTTAAGGGCGGTTGGTGTTTGAGCTAAGGTTATAGTTGATCCTAACCAAACCCTATACCAATCCCGATCCTAAAACTACTCCTAAAAACCTTTCACCACGATTTCCGTTTTTCCTAAAGCGGAAAAGTAGGAAAATGAAAATGGGACATGACTGAAAGGCGGAAAAGTAGGAAACAGCGGAAATCGCCCTAAAAGGCAGAAAGGTAGGAAAGGGCGGTTGGGGTTACGATTGGCGCTAACCCTAACCTAACCTTAATCCTATCCCTATCCCTAACCCTAATGGCCTTTTAGCACGATTTCCGCCTTTTCCTACAACGGCAAAGTAGGAAAAAGCGGAAATCGTGAAGGAAAAGTAGGAAAATGAAAATGGGGGAATGGAAGATGATTGAAAGATAAGAAAAGTATGGAAAAAATGGGGGAAGGGGAGCTCATTGAAAGGTTGGAAAAATAAGAAAATGAATGGGGAATGGGAGCTCATTTAATGGTAGGAAAACGAATGGAGGAATGGGAGCTAATTGAAAGGTAGGAAAAGTAGGAAAATAAATGGGAGACTGGACGAAGCTCATTGAAAGATAGGAAAAGTAGGAAAATGAATGGGGGAATTTGAGTTCATTAAAAGGTAGGAAAAGTAGGAAAATGAATAGAGGAATGGGAGCTGATTGAAAGGTAGAAAAACCAGGAAAATGAATTGGGGAATGGGAGCTCAATGAAAGGTATGAAAAGTAGGCAAACGAATGGCGGAATGGGAGCTCATTAAAAGGTAGGAAAAGTAAGAAAATGAATGCGGAATGGGAGCTCATTGAAAGGTAGGAAAAGTAGGAAAATAAATGGGGGAATGGAAGCTCATTGAAAAGTAGGAAAATGGATTGGGGAATGGGAGCTAATTGAAAGGTAGCAAAAGTAGGAAAATGCTGTAAATGGGAAAATGGACGAAGTTCATTGAAAGGTAGGAAAATCAATGGGGGAATGGGAGCTCATTGAAAGGTAGAAAAAGTAGGAAAATGAATTGGGGGAATGGAAGCTGAATGAGAGGTAGGAAAATAAATGGGGAAATGGGAGCTCAATGAAAGGTTGGAAAAGTAGGAAAATAGATGGAGGAAGGTAAAGTCATTGAAAGGTAGGAAAAAGAATGAGGGAATGGGAGTTCATTGAAACGTTGGAAAAGTAGGAAAATGATTTGGGGAATGGGAGCTCATTTAAAGGTTGGAAAAGTAGGAAAATAAATGGGGAAATGGGAGCTCATTGAAAGGTAGGAAAATGAATGGGGGAATGGGAGCTTATTGAAAAGTAGGAAAAGTGGGAAAATGAATAGGGTCGTAGAAGCTGTTTGAAAAGTATGAAAGTGAATGGCGGAATGTAAGCTGATTGAAAGGTAGGAAAATTAATGGAGAAATGGGTTTTGGGAACAATAATCTATTTTGACTCCATTTAGGGATTTGTATATTTACTTCTGCATAGCGTGGGAGTTTTTGCACGTGTAGCTAAATTTCTTGGCAGTAGTAAAGCTTGTTATTAGCCATGGGACGAGCAATCGTTTTTTGTAAATAGATTAGGTTAGGTCAGGTTTGGTTAGGTTATTTGGATATTCTAGTCACCGAATCAGGGTAGACACTCCATTGTTGTGAATGACCTGTTGTGCATTTGATTCGGCCAGTGCTACAAGTGCAATAATATTGCTGTATTTCTATACGTGGTGCTGTGCTTGCTGTTTTAGTCAGAGTCAGTTTGAATCGAGCCTCGCCTATTTTCCTTCTCCTAACCTATCAGCAACCTAAAAATTGCAAACGTAGGTATAGGCCTAGTAGGCCTAAAGGTTTGATGTTCACCGGGCATAAGTAAAATAGCTCCAATTCTTGCGTTCTTCCGGTGAAGTCACTGTCACAGCAAGCTTGATCTTAAAAGCTCTGTTTTTATTGACGTTTCGTTGGTCATGACGACCAACATCATCAGAATACGAGCAACGATAAAGAACTACGACTGAAGCTACGTAGCATCAATATGAATGGTAAAATTTTTATAGTTTTCGAAATCCGAAAGTTAATTATTACGTCACAACAATAAAAACAAATTTGTAGAAAAGCGGAGAGTGTTAAAACTTTGGTCACAAAAAACTACCGTATAAACTAAAATGATATCAAAGCATAAGGACATTAAAGCAAAGAACGATAAACTATTGGAAAAGATTCACCATCTGAACGATTAATTACTTTTGGCCTAGAAAGAATAAACCAAGATTCGGCGGTTAATCTTTTAGAAAAATTACTTTCAGTTTCAAAATTCGTGAGTTGGCCCAATCAATTACGTGATCAAATAATATTACATGTTCACACAAGGCGGAATTTTCTGGTTTTTGTTGCTTAATGGCTCTTTGGTGCTCTTTTAATCGGGAGTTTCGGTCTCGTTTGGTCTGGCCAACATAAACAAAGTCACAGTCTTTGCAAGGAACTTCATATACAACGCAGGTAATTTCATCAGTGAAATTACTGATGAAATTACCTGCGTTGTATATGAAGTTCCTTGCAAAGACTGTGACTTTGTTTATGTTGGCCAGACCAAACGAGACCGAAACTCCCGATTAAAAGAGCACCAAAGAGCCATTAAGCAACAAAAACCAGAAAATTCCGCCTTGTGTGAACATGTAATATTATTTGATCACGTAATTGATTGGGCCAACTCACGAATTTTGAAAACTGAAAGTAATTTTTCTAAAAGATTAACCGCCGAATCTTGGTTTATTCTTTCTAGGCCAAAAGTAATTAATCGTTCAGATGGTGAATCTTTTCCAATAGTTTATCGTTCTTTGCTTTAATGTCCTTATGCTTTGATATCATTTTAGTTTATACGGTAGTTTTTTGTGACCAAAGTTTTAACACTCTCCGCTTTTCTACAAATTTGTTTTTATTGTTGTGACGTAATAATTAACTTTCGGATTTCGAAAACTATAAAAATTTTACCATTCATATTGATGCTACGTAGCTTCAGTCGTAGTTCTTTATCGTTGCTCGTATTCTGATGATGTTGGTCGTCATGACCAACGAAACGTCAATAAAAACAGAGCTTTTAAGATCAAGCTTGCTGTGACAGTGACTTCACCGGAAGAACGCAAGAATTAGAGCTATTCTATCAGCAACCTTTGCTAATTTCCCACTGGTACAACCGCAGCGCTTTTAAGTTACATTTGCATTTACAAAAAACTTTTTTGAGTTGCTGTAGGTCTGAAAGTTTATTAGACCTATCACACTTGCTGAAATAGGTAGGCCTACTAGTCTAAAGATTAAGTACTAACTAGCAACTGACTAAGTAAAATAGACTACTACGTTTGGCTTTGATTCATTGATTGGGGATTCCCTGCTGTTAAACTACTGACTAGGCCTAAGTTGAGTTGCTGGTATCGGCATTAGTAGGTGGACCTTGTTGGAGCCACTGTAAGTGTATTGTCTAGGCTAGTTACAAGGTAGTAGATAGTTTTGATTTTTAGTAGTACAATTTCTAGTAGTGGAATTAGTAGATAGTTTTGATAGGTAAGAAAAGTAGGAAAATGGATGGGGAAACTTACACTAAAAGGCGAAAATATGAAATATTAAAAAATGTAGGATCCTAAAAGTGAGAATGCTCACGAATTGACGAGACTCTTTTTTCGACCTTCGTCTATTTCCAAAGAAAAAGTTTTTTTAGCATTTTTCTTACAAATGTGAAAAAAGCAATTAAGAGCTTCTGAGTTTTCGCCCCAGACCCCACTGTGGAAGCTAACAGCGCTCCCTCGTTCCTCCTAGCTGATTTCTGTTTTGTTCAAGGCTAATACTCTGCCCCGTGCCGTCCAAAAACTTGCTGTTTTCACGTATTATTGTTTCATAGAATAAAAAGCCAAACTCAGATATTATAACATGCTTTTTCTTTGCTGCTTTAAAGAGCTTTAAGTCAAAAGCCAATGTAAGCTACAGTATAACTAGATGGAAGCTTGCTAGTAAAAGCAAGCGCAATGAACGATCGACGTTATTTGTAATTTCCAAACGTTTTTTTTGCTTCCCAGCTCGTTAAGAAAGCAATTCAAAAAAATTTGGGGGGAGGCTCGAACGAGGTTAAAATTATAACTTTTGGACCTGGCCCCAAACCACGTGATCTAGCACCCCCAAAAATGCAGTTGAACACCTTCAGGTGTAGACTTATATCTCCAAATGTCAAGTTTCTAACTTAGGTGGTTTTAGAGCTTTTGCGCAAACCAAAAACTTCGTAATAGAAGAGAGAAAAAAAAAACGAAGTAAGAAAAAGGATGTTGGAATTCCAATAGTCTAAATGTGGATGCTAAAACTACATCCCCAGGCGGTTTGGATTTGAAATTGTTACGACTCCTGTAGTTAGGTTTTCAACTGAAGCGGTTTGATACACCGATGGGCTTTTCAGTTTTTTGACTTGAAAACCCGTATCACGTGTCGGATTGACCCCAAAATTTGCAGAAACGTTTTTCCGTAAGTTTTCTATCTATTTCTGAACTTCAAATTTCTATCTTTAGCCGTTTCGAAGGTATATAAAATCAGTTTCACGTAGGCAGTCGCGGGTCAAACGTACCAATTGCAGAGAAGGAAGACTTCTTCGGAGGTGAATCTATCATTTTTATTTTTTTGGAGGTGTTAGCCCCTGGTGCATAATTATATTACTAATTTATTGCGTAAGGGTTCTGGTTCACTATAAAATTGCGAAAAATCGTCTCAAAACATTACTAAGCGCGAAATAGAAAAACGCTTTGGAAAGTACTGAGGACATTTTTCGGATTGAGAAAAAAGAACGAAATGTATTAAAACTGATGAAATAGCTACAGCAGAAAAGTGAGCAGAAGAGTACAGCAGACATGTAAGGTTTGAATTTTAATTTAACTGTTTCCAGAATGTTGAAGCAATAGATTATTTTTCACAAATTTACGTGGATAATAGCGTTGTTTACATGACTCAAAACAATTTATTCTACGTTGGAAGTGAATCCCTATCATGGGAAAAAACAGCCGAGTTGTTAGAAAGTGCAACTCCAATAACTCATGAACCTGCTATTACTCCTCAGGGGGGCTATGCCTATTTTTTTCAAGGGATGTCCAAGCGCTCTAAAAATGACTTTAATTGTGATCAGTATAGATTTATTTATCAAGGGCAATATCATAACAGAGAAAAAGGTATGTTAAAAAGATACTACAAGATTAAAAACCTTGAAGGAAAACTAAAAGAAACTTTAGATGATTTTCAACGGCATGTTTACAGCTTAACAAAAACAGCGCAGCAACCACCAGTTTGTCTTGTTCATTATTTGGGAGATTCATTTCAGTTTCAAGACACTGCTCATGGCAATTCAAAGAACAAAACTGGAGTTTATCTCCCTACCATGAAAAATGTCCTGAAGACCATCAGCACAGAGACTCTTTCAAAAAAGCCAAACAAAGTTTATCTTGAAACGCAAGCAAAAATGAGTTCCAAACCCCATGACCGAATGCCCGTCGATCGTCCAAGAGGCAAAAAGCAATGCAGCAATGCAAAATTTGCAATGAACTCAAAGAAGAAATTGACTAACGATGAATATTTTAGTGCTGCTGAGCCGGCAATTCAAACGCAAAACTTTGTGAAGAGACTCACAGTATATCCTGATCTTGTTGTTTATTTAGCTGATGATAGTTTGTTGTAGCTAACCAAAAACCTAGTCCAAATTTGCACAAAAAACCAACAACTAAAACAAGTAATTTCTTATGACACAACGTTTTGCTTGGGCGACTTTTATTTGTCTGTATTAGTTGGACGAAATATATTTTGTGAAGGAGATCCGATTTTTCCAATTGCCTTCATGATGCATGATCGAAAGTACATGAAATACCACAAAGAGTTTTTGTGCGAAGTGTTTCCTATAATTGGAATGGAAAATGCTTCCAAAATTCCCGTTGTTACAGACAGAGAAAAAGGATTGACGGTTTGTTTTAAGAAGGTTTTTCCTAAAATCACCAATGTATTCTGCAGTAACCATATATTAAAAGATGTGGAAATATGGGTAAAGAAGCAAGAAAGTTGTACAGATGATGTTAAAGGCTCAAGGATGATGTGGAAAGATTGATCAGCTGTGAAAATAAAGAAGATTTTTGGAAAACTTACGAAGTTTTGTCAAGTACTTGGTCTGAATTGTTCAAATCCTATTTCGATGATCAATTAAAATGTGATTTGCTAAATCACGCTTGCCGTTTCGTGACCATGCGCTTTTCAGCTTTTGAGCATAAAGTTGTTACCAACAACATTAGTGAATCAATGAACAATATAATAAAATCTGTGATTGAGTATAAAGAACTCCCAATTGACGCAATGATATTGGCTTTGAAACAGTTGCACGACTGGTATGCCTATGAGTTTGAAAGAGGAAAAGCCAACTTTGGAGAATTCAGGCTGAAATCTACATTCAGCAACCTGCACAAACACAGGACCGAAATTGATTTGCCTCAAATTACTAGCAAAGATAAGATTTTGCAGGATTTATTGTCAAATGACGTTTATGTTCTCAAAGGTGTTGAAAAAGGACCACAGTACCGTTTGACGCAAACTTCAATTGCTCGGCAATGTGTCAAAAAGGGACTGATAGGGTTTAATTCTGCCACATCATCATTTTCAGTGGCAAGTCCTTTCAATGAACATGTTCACTCTGTTAAAGTATTTCCAATGCCGTCGAAATGTTCTTGCACCAGTACAGGCAACTGTTATCATATATTGACTGTACATATGTCACTCAAACTGGAAGAAAGCCAAATTCAGGATAGTAGGCACTATTCACTATCTCTGATGAAAAGGAAACATCGAGGCAAAGAAAGGAAATCTGGCCGAAAAAGACCACGGCCTCACGATTACGACTACCAAGTAAAACCAGCTCCAGATGCAGAATCGCCGAGAAGCAGAGCTGAACTTGTCACTTCAACTCCTAAATCAAAATTAAAGATTAAAGATGTAAGCACCACCAAACCTGTGTCTTATGAGAGAAACGCAAGTGCGAATTTTGAGAGAAACAACAGCAAGGTAGTTCAGAATGACGTAATTCGAACAAGCGCAAAGAGCGCTAAAAGTGATGATATTTGCAATTTACTGGGTTCGAAAACAACAACCGATGTTGTAAACGTACCTGAGAGTGCTAAAGAAAACGATTTACCTTGCTTAAAACCAAAGAAAGCTTTTAGCGATGGGCTTTGCAATTCTTTGGGTTCAAAAACAACAGCCGATAATGTAAAGCTACATGAGAGTGCTTACGAAGACCATTTACCTAGTCTGAAACCAAAAAAGGTCTTTCTTGGTCGATTCAACGCCTCTCGCTTGAACGTGAACATCGTGGGGGGCAAGAATAGTAACGTCAAACCAAGCCTTGCTACTGGCATTACTGTATCAGACAATTCATTAGTATCTCTAAAGGTGGGCACTGCATTTTCTAACACCAAGAGTGCAATTAATTCCGAAATTTCGGATTATCCTTGGCTTGAGTATGAAAACAAGATAACGCAACAAGCCATCACCAGACATTGTTTAATGAATACAAACTGGCTGGATGGCGAAACAATTGAAAATGCCATAAAGAGTATCATTAACTACAATACAAATGGATACGAATCATTTTTGCAGTGTGATCCATTCCTCTTGACTTTCGCGAGAATCGATGCAAGTGATACGATAGCCAAATTTTTACACAATAACGAGGCGTTAAATCGTGACTACCTACTTGTGGTTGTTCACACTGGTAATCACTGGTACTTAATCATTGTTGATTTCTTGCGACAGCTTGTGGTATCCATTGATTCGTTACCGAGTGTGGAAGATCAACTAACACTCGATTTTGCTGCAACTTTTAACATAATTCAAACGTGTTATGCGATAGCAAATATGTCCACAAACTTAAGCAGTTGGAAGTTTTTCAGTTGCACTGACATACCCAAACAGAAGAATTGGTATGATTGCGGTGTGCATGTCATTGCTTTATTCATAAACTTGAATTGGCTACAGATATCTCATCTCTTCCCGCAAGAAGATGGGTACAATCTTTAGCAGATAGTCGGCCCAAAAGATTAATACACACAAAAAAAAAAGAAAAGAGCTTTGTAATGCCGCACTCAAAGCAAAGACTTGCTGGTGTCCTGATGTCAAGGTCAGTTTCTCAAAAACCAGTTATGATTTTTTAATGAACTGTGACCCTAACGGTACTTCTTCCAGTGGTTGGTTGGAATGTGGTAAAAGAGATTGCTCAGGCGGTGCACAAGATGAAAAGCAAGTGTTTTGTGTTTTGTGCAGAAAATGGTTTCACCTCAAATGTCGTGCAAAGTGTGCGGACATAAACGAAACTTACTTTTGTTGTTGCAGCGAGTAGCAGCCTTACTAATCGAGCGGAAGTTTATTTTCATTCGTGACAGAGAAGTGTGCCGAGCGGGCTTGTTGTTCTGTCATTGTTCTGGTTACGCAAAATTATTTTGGAGAAGAGAAATTGCTTTCCTTCAAAATTTTACAATTTTGCAGTGCGTACTTTTTCGGGGAAATGTTTAGGCTAACTACTGAAAACCCAAGTGTAACGTTAGCCAAGTTTAAACAGCAAGGTACTCCAACGTAGGCCGATTTTGGCAATTTTACCTGTACGTGAGTACTATTTAAGCAATGTTGACCTGCAAGGAGGAGCAGTGGATACACCATTTTGATTTGAAATTTTTAAGAAAATTTAGCACATTTTGTACTTCATCGTTTAGTGTAGACCAGCATTTCTTGTTTGCATGAATGGTTCTCTCTAGAGTAAATAAAAATTTTGTACGGGAAAAGCGGCTTTTACCAATAGTCCGGATTTTATCCTCATGAGGATTTTTTCCGCAAGTGCCTACTGAAAAAATCCGCATACGGATAAAATCCGGACTATCGGTAAAAGCTGCTCAAGCCAATGAAGAAGATCTGAAATGAGGTGTAACATGTAACTGAATTATTTTGTGTTGTTTGTCTACATTTTGATAAACTATACAGGCTCTTTGTTATATTCGGGCTATGACATTTTTTATGGCAAGTTTTGAAGCTTGTAAGTAGCGACTGCTATGAACTCAGTGCTGCCGTTGAGGGTAGGCGTGGTAGTCTCTAACCTCAAAAATGATGTAAGCATCGTTGTAATTGACGAAGTATATCTTCGATATTAGACGAAAAAGAACAGCTTTTTCCCATTGAAGACTTCTTTTTCTTCATCTGAAACTGACCGAAAAAGATAGTGACTGCGGTGATCTTTTTTTTTTTTTTTCTTGTACACGAGCCTACACACTTCTTGTTTGGAGCCTTCCCACTTTTTTGTTTAGGACGGCAGCACTGTATAAACTTCAATTGAAAAACAGTGCCCTGCTGTGCACGATTTCCGCATTTTCCTACGTTTCCGCCTTTTGCTACTTTTCCGCCTTTTAGTAATGTCCCGTACAGGATCCAAATTAGGGGAGTCGAATATGGAATTATATAATCTGGGTAATTTTATGATTCAGGATGAAGTTAGAGCCTCCTTATAGGGCTCAATAACGTTTTTTATGGCGTTATTCGAAGCTCAAAACCTTAAATAACCCAATGTATGAAATAGACGGGTTAAAAAAAATTGACGGGAATGTAGGCCTATTGAGGACTTCGATTTTTTTTTTGATACACGTTTTGAGCTTTTCTGCAGAATAAGATGCTTTCATTGCCCACCGTACTTGTTTCATATCCGCTACAAACATGTGTTTACAGTGTATTTAGATACACTGTAAAGTGTATCTAAATAGCTTAGGATTGTTAACATCCTTGATAAGACTTTGTTAAAATCTTTTTCTTAATTTTGAAACTTTAGGAAGGCGTCGCCATTGCTGTAAAAAACGCAAAGCTTTAATCTCGGTTTCCTAAATTGTTAGCATTTTCCAACCATAGAAATATAAAAAGATCAAATCCACCATATAAAAAGAACCGATATTATTGTTGCATATTTTTTGATATTGGTGATATTTTTTTAGACTATTGCAAGTGTGTATTATAGCTTATTATCACCCTCAAGCGCATGAGATGTTGATAAAGTGTTTTCAATGTTTGCAAGTTCCATTCTTTCATCGCTGCTTATAAAGAATTCAGACCTGAAGCTTTTTTCCAGTGCGTAAGTGTTTCATAATTGCATTTGCATTACCTCGCTGAATATTTAGCCTGTCCACATTTCGAATTAGCGTGGGCTAATTTGGCCCGTAGGTGGTCCAAATTCATCTTTAGGGGTCAAAATCTTGAAAATTTGGAGGTCCCATTTGGGGGGATCCCCAACGTGTCACCCTCCAATTCAGACGGGCACTAGCCCATTTTGATATCTACATTCGCTCAAACTTTGGATTCTCTGCGTTTTGCAAGCAAAATACAGAAAGCTGAAGATAGAAAAAAAAAAGAAAATGATATCCAAGTCGGATATCATAAACATAGCCATAAGAAAGACGGTGAAAGTGTGTTCTAAAACCGCTAACGTGTTTTTATCAACATCGGTATTTACCGAGATATATCTGTTCAAATTTGACCATTTTCTACCGAAATTTTGTCTCCATAATTGCAGTCACGTGACCAAGCGACCCCAAAATTGTTACGTACAAAGTTTCTGTAGATGCACCCATGCTGTGTCCAAATTTGAGCTTTCCACGTCCAACCGTTTTGAAGCTGTAAACGACTAATATTTCTTTGACACAAAAACGGCCATTTTTTTCCGGTTTTCAGATTACTGAATCGCGATGATGTCACCCTTGATCCTCAGAACTGTCATACAAGATGCATTCATCCACAACCAGGTTGTGTCCGAAATTCAACTTTCTGTGTTTAGCCGTTATAAATTTATAACGCTTTGATATCTTTATCTGCAAAAAATCGGCGGGTAAAAACAATGGTACCACGCGCGAAACGCGATGTATAAATGACCTTGCATTTTCCGGATATGACTAAAAGGCGGTAAAGTAGGGAAAAGCTGAAATCGTCCCAAAAGGCGGAAAATAGGAAAGGGCAGATGGGGTTTGGGTTAGGGTTAACCCTCACCTAACCCTAACCCCAATCCTAACCCAAATCTAACCTTAATCTGCTTTTTAGCACGTTTTCCGCCTTTTCCTACTTTTCTGCCGTAGGAAAATGGGGAAATCGTGCAAAAAACTGACTAATTTTAGATTTGGTTTAAGACAAGGGTTAGACGAATTCACCCTTTTCTACTTTTCCACCTTTTGAGACGAATTCAGCCTTTTCCTACTTTTCCGTCTTCTGGTCATGTCCTCATTTCCCTACTTTTCCGCCTTTTTTTGTCAATTCCTAACCAATCTCAATTTATAGTTCCAACATTTTCTACTTTTCCTACCTTTCCCAACCACACAATGAGCTCCCATTTCCAAAAATTTCACTTTTTGAACCAACAGCTCATGCTTTCCCTACCTTTCAATGAGCTCCCATTCCCTCATTCCTTTTCCTACCTTTTAATGAGCTTCCATTCCCATTCATTTTCCTACTTTTCTTACCTTTCAATGAGCGCCCATTCCCATTCGTTTTCCTGCTTTTCCTACCTTTCATTGAGCACCCATTCTCCCATTTATTTTCCTACTTTTTCTACCTTTTAATGAGCCCCCCATTCATTTCCTACCTTTCAATGAGCTCCCATTTCCCTATCCATTTTCCTACCTTTAAATGAACTTCGTCCATTCTCCAATTTACAGTGTTTTCCTACTTTTCCTACCTTTCAATCAGCTCCCATTCCCTCATTCATTTTCCTACTTTTCAATAACCTTCCCTTCCCCTATTCATTTTCCTACTTTTCCTACCTTTTAATAAACTCAAATTCCCCCATTCATTTTCCTACCTTTCAATGAGCCCCCCATTCCTTTTCCTACTTTTTCTACCTTTCAAAGAGCTCCCATTCCCCAATCCATTTTTCAACTTTTCAATGAGCTTCCATTCCCCCATTTATTTTCCTACTTTTTCTATCTTTCAATGAGCGCCCATTCCGCCATTCATTTCCCTGCTTTTCATACCTTTCATTGAGCTCCCATTCCCCTATTCATTTTCCTGGTTTTTCTACCTTTTATTGAGCTCCCATTCCCCAATTCATTTTCCTACTTTTCCTACCTTTCAATGAGCTTCATCCATTCTCCCATTTATTTTCCCACTTTTCCTACCTTTCAATTAGCTCCCATTCCTCCATTCGTTTTCCTACCATTAAATGAGCTCCCATTTCCCATTCATTTTCTTATTTTTCCAACCTTTCAATGAGCTCCCCTTCCCCCATTTTTTCCATACTTTTCTTATCTTTCAATCATCTTCCATTCCCCCATTTTCATTTTCCTACTTTTCCTTCACGATTTCCGCTTTTTCCTACTTTGCCGTTGTAGGAAAAGGCGGAAATCGTGCTAAAAGGCCATTAGGGTTAGGGATAGGATTAGGGTTAGCGCCAATCGTAACCCCAACCCCAACCGCCCTTTCCTACCTTTCTGCCTTTTAGGGCGATTTCCGCTGTTTCCTACTTTTCCGCCTTTCAGTCATGTCCCATTTTCATTTTCCTACTTTTCCGCTTTAGGAAAAACGGAAATCGTGGTGAAAGGTTTTTAGGAGTAGTTTTAGGATCGGGATTGGTATAGGGTTTGGTTAGGATCAACTATAACCTTAGCTCAAACACCAACCGCCCTTAAATTCAACTTTCCCGCCTTTTAGCATGATTTCCGCGTTTTCCTACTTTTCCGCCTTTTAGTTAGGAAGTTTTTCCGTCTTTTCCGCCTTTTCCTACTTTTCCGCCTTTTAGCACAATTTCCGCCTTTTCCTATTTCCGCCTTTTAGTAATGTCCCAGCAATGGCGTATATTCCCACAACCAGCTTCAAAGAGCTTTTATTTGAAATCAACCGAGAAAGACACTCCTACGGAAATCTCATTATGATGTCAAGTCCCGCCATTCACATTTCATACAATTTAGAACATTTCATTCGCAGTTCATGCAAAGGTAGCAAGAAAATAACTGATTTCTTCAGGTGACGTCACAATTAAAACCAACGAGCCTTGCTCTACCAAAAACTGACCGCATAATGTGATGTAATGAACAACGTAGAATGAATGATCTTGTCAAGATTGTTGTTGGGGAGGTAGCTTGACTGCAACTGTATGTGATGAAAATTCGAATTTTCTGCTGTGTACTTTTGACCAGAGAATTTTGAGTTAATATTTGTTTGCAACCAGGCTCCTGTCAATCTTTCGAATTGAACAATTTCACCAATTTACACATTGGTGTCAGTGAAACATTAATTCTGCTTTAAATAAATTTTCCCTCGAGGCGCGTTATGTACCTCAAATCAAAATGACAGTTCCGTACGATATTTTTTTTAATTCTTCAAATTTATTGATACGAATATTTCATTATATTATTGTGTAATTAATGCGAGAAAACGCTCACCTAACGAGCTCCATTAAAGCAAGACTGTAGGCCAGTGCTTTTTATCACCGTGGCCTATTTTCAATTCGAAAATTTTCCATGGCCCACATCTAAATCGCTACCTTAATCGCAATTTTTCAATTTTCAGGTGATCTTCACAAAAAAAAGGGTATTCACGCCAAAAACCGCAAATTTTGTGCTAGCTCTCTAACGGGCCCCACAGCGCCAATGATCAAGACATTTTTTCAACCAAATTTGCAATTACCCAAATAGCTCTGTAGCCCACCACAAAATGCTTCTATGGCCCACAGGTTGAAAAACACTACTGTAGGCCGTATGTAAGCGTAATGGTCGTGAAATTTCAGTTTCGTCTTCTCATACGTGTAAGCCTGCACTAACGTCAGTAGCCTAGGCGGGAAATGATGCAGTGCCGTCGCTACTGGGGGGCCGTGCCCCCCAATTTCAAGTTTACTCAATATACTGTTTTTGCAACATCACGTAACGATAAGACAACAGTCAATGATGGAAATATAGCAATAATAACTTTCAAACATAATTTTCCTTTGACGTTTTCAGATCTTTTGCCAAATTGCTGGCAATCAACTGGCGTACATAAACGTGACGGAATAACCCGCCTTTTTACTGTAACACGCTTTTACAAATGTGTCGCGAAAGAGAGATATAAGACTGCAGAATTGTTACCGATAATTTGTTAGTGATTATGACTTGAACAATAACTGAAAACATTATTTTCAAAGAGCAGCTGTTTTTGATCCTTGGAGCACACTCAACATTTTTAGGTCGCAGTCAATGCAGCACCATTGTGAAGGGGCTTAGGCCCCCTTAGCCAAGTCGCTTGGAAAATTTAACTTCAAAATACAAGCGTTTAAACGTATTTAGACTTGACTTGAAGTAAGGGGGGAGGGCTAAAGGGGTTAAGCGATTTAAGTCTTTGAAATGACTTCTGATTTTATCAATTTAGTCATTGATGCGGCTTCAAAAAGTGCGAAATGTGATTAAAATGCCGTTAAAATCGCTATTTTTGTGCTGTAAAATCACAAACATTGCCCATTGGTTGGGGGCTCCGCCCGCAGGCCCCGGTTTGTGACACACTCAAGTTGCATCAGTTTGTTTAGCACAAGGCCTAAATTACAGAATTTTTGCGCAAAAAAAATTATTTTCTTTCACCCATCTTTAGCAAAATCCTGGTTGCGCGTTTGGCAGCATTTCCTGCTGCAGATAGAGTTTTCAAGCGATTACAGCAGGGCTGCAACTAAGGGGGGGGGGGGGCAGGAGGGGCGGCGCCCCCCAACCAAAAATTTCGCCCGCCCAAACCCCGAAGCGACAATAGGAGAAATTATTGGTAGGCCTTAAGTAGCCTATTGTAAGACCGTTGATTATTGATTTGAACTATTGCGAAATATTGCGTTTCGCAAAACTTTTATGATCGGTACATTGATTGTGATAGCACCCGGTATGCATAAGCGTAATGTATAATCGCAATCCTTGCTAGATTTAGCTGACAAGCTACAAATTGTTTAGTAAGTAAAATCTTTGAAGAATATTCCAAAATTTTATTGTGACGCTATCAGGTGCGTAGCCAGAAATTCGCAATGGGGGGGCTGTCTTGGGGCGGAGCCCCCAGCTGCCGGAGGCCAATGGGGGTCTGGGGGGCGAAGCCCACAGCCGCCGGAGGCACGGGGGTCTGGGGACTCCGCCCCCAGCGCTCGAAAATTTTGCATTTTTTTGCAAAAATAACTTCATTTTAGGGCTATTTTGATTAAAAAATAATGCTTTTAAACATGGCTTAGAAATTGGCAGTGCAAACAAGATTAAATTGGTGGCATAAATGGACTATTTGGGAGGTGGCTAATGGTAAAATGTTAGTTCTCTTGTTTAGATGCTGGTAAATCATAAAATCGAATACTTTAATAAAACTCACACGGAGTAATCTATTTCGTATACAGTTTATAGAGAAAAATAATAGGGGGGGGGGGGGGAATGAACAGAGATTTGAGAGAAATAATTGGTAATTAACTAATACTGAATAGCCCCCCCCCCTATTTCTTAGTTTACAGTATATTTGTTGATGACACCTATGTTTAGCATTTTTACGCTTGCGATCAAATTTGATTGCTTATTTTTTACCATTTTCAACGTTTTCATTTATTTGTTAGTTTTATTTTTGACAAATTAGCCCCCCCACTGAAAATATGTTTCAAAAGATGTTTTAAATCACTATTTTGTCTACTCCAGAGCATAAAGCAGTCTCAAAAGTGCTAAAAACGTAGTGTTTTTCCCATTCTGCATTTTGGTCGACATGCCAAAGGGGGGGGGGGGGGCTATAGCCCCCCCCGCCCTCTCCCCCCCTGGCTACGCTACTGGACGCTGTAGCAACTATTTTACAATAAAAAAATTGACGTTAGGTGCGGTTGCGGCATTAGCAATGAGTGTAGTAGTAGTGTAGCAGTAGCACGCTGGCATTAGCAATGAGTGCACGTGGTCACTTTGACCTTGGCCAAAAAGTTGTTTAGTAACTGTTGTACACTGCATTTTGTCTTGTTTGGCAGTAATAGATAGGTTTGTCATGAGAAGTATTAGAGACCCTCACCCCGGTTCGAACCTTGCTTCTTCTGAAGCTACCGATACTCCTTCCACTTAATTATGTGCAAATGCTTCTGGTGCCCCTGGTTATCTTAACCTTTCTGCTCCTTCACGTTTAGACTTGAGTTTATTCCCAAAAGGCAAAAATAACCGCTCCTTTTGTCCCAAATGGTTTCGAACCCATACCCGCACCAACCAATGAATTGAACTCAGCTTTAGAGGTTGCTAAAAGCTTTCTTATTTCTAAAACAAACTGCCCAGCACATAGGCGTAGCCAGGGTTCCCGTCCCCCCCCAAATTGAAATGTCACCAATGACAAAAATGTGACTAAAAAGTCTTTTGTTTCTTCAGCTTCAGTTTCTTCTAGCATTTTTTGCTAACAACAGTAATTAAAAAGAGTAATGATGACCAGGTCCCCTCAATTCAGTTTTTGCCAACCAATTTAAATGTATGTATAACCCAGGAGAAATGGAGAGTTTTGTTTTAAAAGTTCCTATCTTATGCCCTCATTTACCTTTTCATGAACGTAATGCAGTAACTAGGACCGGATTTACCATAATATGGCACAGTACTTGCAAGGGGTTCCGCGCTCAAATGGTGAGACTTTTTTGGTCTTCACCTACATTTGGCAGAAAGATGTTGCGAAAATCTTCAATGTGCCAAGGTTCCCGCACAATATAAATCTGGCCCGAGCAATAACATGCTTAATAGGCGTAACCATCTATAGTACTATTTTTAAATAACAATCCACCTCCACTCCGCCAGTTTTACGCGACAAAATACTTTTGAAAAAAACTTAGCTAGGGGAAATGTTCATTGAACAAACTATTTAATTTGAATTCAGGGGGCTTGTACCTCTTGGTCGTGTATGTAATCCTGCTACTGGTTATTTTTATGACAAAACAAAAATCTCTAAGGAAAATGAAGACCTTAGAGGCAAATGTTGTTAAGTCACTTTTTGCTGTTTTGAGTAAATTGAGTTTAAAGGTTTTACAATGTCACAGACGTCAAACGAAACGTTTTTTTCGTAATTTTTTAGCAATATTTTGTGTCTTTGAAGCGTCCAATGGTACATGTCAAGTTTGGTGCAAATTGCGTCACAAATGGCCGATTTATGGCCAAAAAACGATTTGACTTAACAACATTAACCTGTCACAAGAAGGTTTGACTTAACAACATTTACCTGTCACATTTTGGAGGAGAATAATATTTCTGTTGTTACGTAATAAAAAATTAAAATTACAATCAAAAATTAAAAATTTTTACGCGCATATATAAGCACGAAAGTGTTTTGATCCAATATCAGTTACAACTAGTTGTACCGGTAGTAATGTTGATTACTAGATAATGAAGCCTACAAGTAAATTATCTCCAGGGCGTCCCTCATGGGCACCGCCTTTTCTAGTTTCGGTTGTTGTTAGGGTTGCAAGAATTCCGGTGATTGTTGCAAGCTGCTCAATGTAGCACAGCAGTCATTTTAGAGTTGATTAGCGTACTTAGATAGCCTAGTGATTAGAGATAATATTCCTTGAAACATCAGCTGTACTTGGCTGCTACATTTTGGGGGTAGGCTAAGATCACAAATGATGTAAGTCATGGGGTGGTTCATTTATTTTTTGACTTCTTTACAAGAAAATTTTACCTTATCAAACAGCAGGATTAAGTGCCTGTCAATCCTAAGAACTGGTAGCAGTTATTGTTGTGCATAGAGATGGACAGCGCTGTCTCAAGCTTTTACCTCTTATTAGCAGCCTTCAGAATATCTAAACTGTCTAAACCAAAAAATATTCCCCAGCCAGCTCTCGGCCAAACTAAACAAGCTTTTTCAGTTATTGTTATTTTGTTTTCTGGTTAGCTTAATTTACTCGAAACTTATAAGTGGTAGTAATATTCTAGCATTATACAAATATTTTGTGCATAATACTGCATTAACAAAGAACAAACATTAAAAAAATAATCATTCTAAACGTTTTTAGCCCTTTCGAGTCGGATTTTGTTTTAGGTTAACCGTCAAATATTTATTTTTTTCGTCTCTATGTCATGTCGAAGGTATGCTGCCAATTATGATGATGATTTTTTTTCTAGTTTCTTTAATCGTGGAACACTAAAAAAAAGGATGTTACGTATGTGTGCGTTTCAATTGCGATCAAGCAACGAAACCAAAAAAGGACCCTTATTAGCTGCTCAAAAATAGCGTTTAAATCCGGAAGCAAAATCCCAAATGCAGTAATAGCAAAATCGTGGTTGCTTAAAATTAATAAGAGCCGCAAGTAACTCATTCTAACTAGTTTTGTTAGTATTCAAATCTTTACTACAAATAAGCTTTGTCAAGGTAATTTGGGGATTAGGAAATCCATTCTAAATATTTTATCAGCCTTACTTTAGCTAAACTTTGCTCAGCGCGAAAATAATAGATTTTTGTTAATCTCTGCTGTCACCTAGCGACAAAATATTTGTGAGATAGATTGTTTTAGCATATTGAAGTACACAATATCAATTGTAACATATTACAGTTGCAGTACTTAAATTTTGGGGGGAACGCGTCCCCCGATTGAGAGTTAGCGTCCCTGCAATAATCAAAAGAATTTTTTACGTTATTCAAAGGATCGAACAGTATCAAACGAGCACAGAAGTGGAGATATCCAAAGTTAGACGAATCCTAATTGATAGCCTTGGCGTTGACATCAACCTTCTTGACTCAGCCAGTTTAGAGATATTTTACTTCAAACACGACATAGGAGCTTCTTTAATCATAATTTTGTTGGCAACCCTGACGTTTATTATATCGGCGACGCCATTTTAGTTTATCCTAAGACAACGCCGCAAATCATTATATTAATTAGGATAAGCCGCATAAGCCTTTCAACCAATATACTTTCAGGCGCGTAGCCAGGATTTGGAAAAGGGGGGCTATTTTGAAAGCGTGAGAAAAGTGCAAACGACCTTGACCCGAATTTTCATTGTTCTTGAATCAGTTTATTTCTCGGAAACCTCGGAAATTCAAACATTTTTTCCGCCCAAAATCAGGTGGTCTCAAAAAAAAAAAAAAAAAGGTCTTCACCGAAATCGGAAATTCAAACGTTTTTTCCGCCCAAAATCGGGTGGTCTCCAAAAAAAGAAAAAAAAAAAAAAAAAAGGTCTTCAACGAAATTGAGACTGATTTTTCGGCCAAAATCGGAAATTCAAACGTTTGAGGAGGGCTGTTTTCCCATGGGGGGAGCTAGTTTCAATTTTTCACAAAAAAATGGCCTCAAAAGCACCAAAAACGTGCGATTTTGCATACTTCACAAGCCAATGGGGGGCTCCAGCCCCCCCCTGGCTACGCTACTGTATACATTATAGGTTGATCTTGAAGAGCCTAACGGGGAAACAGCCAGTCGGGGGCATTATTTTAACGATGTTAAAGGTGTTTTTATTATTTTTCCCGAATAAGTTTATGTAGATCATACGTCGTATTTTTGGAGGACCTTAATTACGTCGTGTTTGAAGTAAAATATTTCTGGAAAAGCTGAGTCAAGAAGGATGGAGACAGCACTAATCTAATCTAATACAATTGACCCAACTTTAGATACCCCCATTGATTTTGCATCTAGTCCTAGTTTATGTAAAGTAGGTAATCAATATAAAAGACAGCTAAAATAAAATGTTTTCAAGGAGCAGAGCAATTTACTAATTGATAGAAACTTGTTCGTGAGGCCGAGAAAATATGTGCGACTCAAGCGTTTTATAGAGTGAGTATGAGGGTGGAGCATCTATAAAGGCAATTATGGTGATATTTCGGCAAATAATAGGCTTTGAAGCGCCATTTTGATCAATTTTTGCAGATTTTTGTTGCCATTTGAAAGACCTAAATTGTTAAAATTCAGAAGTCATTTAAAAGAGTTAAATTTTTAGCCCCTTCAGCACCCCTTACTTACAGGTTAAGTACAGCTACGACCAGGGGTCCGGGTCCCCTCCTTTCAAATTTAATAATATGCTCAGTATGAATTCCCCATAGTTATTTTTTTTGAAGTTTGTCGCGTAAAAATTGACGAGATGGATTGTTATTTAAAGTTGCTCGTACAATAGATGATTAATTGCATTGATTCAGCTCATAAAAAGATTAGATAAGAGTCAGAGGTTGACTTTTTGGACAAAATTTTGTCTAAATTACTGTATCCCTCAAATAACGAGAAATTTAGATACTTCTCCAGATTTTTCAGTCTTGTAAACTTCTCCTTCACAAATTACTTTAAAACTTTCGCGATTCTTTTCGTGTCTGAAGTCGTCTTTTAAAGTGACGCTAAAAACACTTTTTAACCAATCAGCAGTGGTCGAATGGATAGAGCGTCTGCTATTCAAACAGTAGACTCGAGTTCGTTTCTCGGCGGGGTCAAACCAAAGAGTATATAAGTTATAAAAACTGGTACGTATTCACAACTTTTCTGATTGACGTTTAGCAATAAAAAGGAAGAGTGTGAAGCCTCCACCGTGTGTAATAAACAGGTGGGCAGGTGGCAACTTGATTCGGAGACCAAAAGGCTCCTTCGCTGTCTTTCAGCCAAGCCAATCTGACGAATAAACTATAATTGCAATTTCAAAAACTAATCTCAAAAGTAACTTAACCAAGGGATTTTTTCTTTATAGCTTTGCTCAACTGTGAACAACTAGGCTATACTCTTTCTGAGATAAAGTCAGAAAATAGATCGTATATTATAGGGATATTTTGCGATAAGCTGGAGCAAAGTGTCCCCTGTTGATATAGAGGTCAACAAGAATTTCCGAACTAAGTAGATCCACCTTCATTCAGCAAACAAATGTTTGGTCGACACGAAATTCGTGTTTCTTTATTGTTGAAATACACTACATTAAATACAAGTAGCATTAAAATAAAAAGCACACGAAAGAAAAAGTCGGTGTATAGCTTAATATATAGCTTGACACTAATAGTTCTCCAAGTTTTAATATGTGATCTCTAATCTACAATAATTTCCATTTCATATAGCGCAAGCTCAGGTGCTTGATATTAAAATTCAGAACTTATTGATATCATACTGTAAATTAATTAAAAATTGGATGAGAATTAGAAGAAGAGCTTGGAAAATAAGTCACCATGGTTTTTCATGGTTGATTTTTTTCATTTTTCATGAAAGCTGGCAATCATGGAATCGTGATGTTCTGCTAATCAAGTTTTGTGCATACCTAAAAAATAAAACTTTTTATAGTTAAACTCCAAAAAAAAAAAGTATGGAAAGATACCGGTAAAAAAAAAGTAAAAATATACAAGCTGAAGCTAGTACCGCTGGAAACCGCAAGTCTTTATCATGTAGATGTGCTAACGATACAATGCGAGGCCATATACAGGGTATCCCAAAATAAATGAAAACCATAACCTTGTTAATAAATATCTTGATTTATTGAAACCATATTTTTGCTATTTTCAGATTCAATAGGAGTTACAAATAACAATTTTTAGTTAAAATTCCCTAGGCTTGGAAATCAGAAGAAAAAAATTTTTTTGCGTTAAGGCTTAAATAGAGACTAGATAGATCTTCAATAGGAGTTACAAATAACAATTTTTAGTTAAAATCCCCTAGGCTTGGAAATCAGAAGCAAAAAATTTTTTTGCGTTAAGGCTTTAATAGAGACTAGATCTAATAAGACTGTTCAAACATGTTTCCGCAGAAAGTTTAATTTTAACACTTGTCCTGGAAAATACCAAATATTCTTGTGGTATCGTTACTTTCCAACCTACAGAACTGTTAACACTAAAAGCCCGGACCGGTCATTTTCTATAGTTGGTGAGGTTGTAAGCTGACGCACGTGCCTGGTATACAAGCATGAAACAACTAAGGGGCATTGGCTATTACAACAGCCTCATGTGCTTATAGATACTGTACCACTGGTAAGTAGAGCATTATCAAAAACCAAACTTTGTTTTGCTGAAGACCGTGATTCAAGAGATAAGCTGCAACGCCTCCCCCTCCCCTCCTCATATACAAGCCACTGTGACGCTTTTTTTACTCTTAAAAATACAAAAAAACTGAGAAAACTTAAACTTCGTTTAACGGCCGGAATGTTTCTAGGGCTTGTTATTTTATTCTTGTTATAGCATTCTATGCAACGTAGTGCCAAACAGTTTTCAATTCTTAGGTATGTAGTTTTAATTTTGCCGATTTTTTTACACCAAATATAACTACCGAGGATTTTAGCTATTGGGACCAAAATTGATTTTTTTTCATTAAAAAATTCGCACTAATGTTTTAACAAAGCCATAAATTTCATTTAATGCATTGATTGACGTCGGAAATTTTTTCCTACCCACATTAGGTTATATAATCGTTATCTGACATCAGTTAAAAATTGAGACCGTTTATTACGAGTGTGACATTTCCAAAGCAACAAAATCCATAATTTCGGCATTTATTCAATCGCGTGTTTGCTAAAAAATTAACTTGTAATATTATCGGCAATTTTTAAATTCCTATTGAACATCTATTAGTTGATGAATTATGACGAAACACAGCGAAAATGAAAACTTTTACTACATGCATTTTATTGCGATAAACCAAAATAAGGCAAAAATTAAATAATTTTATTTCACCGTCATATAACCGTTTATTGGCAAAAGCACAAATATCGATTTCAAGCAATTTAGGTCGAAACAAATGATAATCAAAATTTCAAAACATTAATTTTGTTTTGTTGCCAAACGTTGTTTCGCATATATTCACAGCATTTTATCATAGTCACTAAATGTTTAGTGACTATAAATTTATCAAAAAATATTGTTTTCTCGTTTTGGACATAACTTGTAAGTAAGGGAAACGGGGGCGTGAAGGGCTGGGCAACTCAATTCTTCAACTGGCTTTCAAATTTAGCACGTTATTTTTTTTCAAATGGCTCTAAAAGATATCAAACTAGATTCGAATGGTGTTCAAATAGCAGATTGCTTTCAAAAAAAAAATAAAGAAGATAATTGCCCGGCAGCTTGGGGCTCCACCTCCAGACCCCATCTGTGATGTGCATGAGTTAAACCGGTTTGTTTGGCACGGCGCCCAATTGCGACATTTTTAGGAACAACTTAACCTTTGAGTTCAAGCTCCCTTCAACCGCTTGAACAAAATCCTAGTTACGCACCTGCAGTGAACACTAGAAATTGTATATTCATTCTTTTCACAAACCTAAAAATACGATTCCCGAATACAAATTCGTTAAGAATAGTGGCGTTGCAAGAGGGGCGGGGTTGGCGGCCCGCCCTGAGTATCACCATTTTGGGATGACACCATTTGTTTTTTTTTGTTTTCTTTTGAGACCGAAAACCCACTGATTGGTAGGCAAAAACCTTTTTCTTCTTGTCATTACATACTTTCGGACCGAAAGCCAACTCGTTTTGCAGCGAAGACCTTTTTTTTTATTTTTTATTTGGTCTTCATCTATTTTTCGGCCAATAAAGGGTGCCACCACGAAATCCCGCCCCGTGTGCCACCATTATTAGCTACGCCTCTAGTTCAGAAGTTTCTATGGAAGGCTTTATTTCACCGGAAATTTTTATCTACTTTTTTATTAATTCTGACTCAAATTTAATCCAAATTCATATGCTTGGTCTAAAACTATTCCCGAATCGAACCCTAACCCAAACCCTAATCTAAACCCTAATCTTAACCCCTAAAAAAGCAAATGAAAAAAGCGCTGCTAATTATTTCTCAGTTTCGTTTTATTCTCTTTAACTTGAAAATTTTCGGTGAAATAGTCACTAAGTATTGTTCAAATATTGTCAAGAATCATGTAAAATGGTTGGCGTGCGAGCTTCCATGTAATGTATACGCCGAAAAAGAACAATATTTGCATCAGACGCTGACAAATAGAGCCCAATAAAGAGTACTTTAGGTTGTTGTGATTGTAAACTGACGTACGTGCCTGGTTCACAAGCATAAAACTACTAAGGCGCACAAACATGCTTTTTTATTGTGATAAGCGAAAATAAGGCAAGAAATGAATAATTTTATTTCACCGTCAAATAACCCGTTATTGGCAAAGGCACAAATATCGAGTTCAACTCAGTTTGGTTAAAAAAAAAAAAAAATCAAATTTAAAAAGATTAATTTTGTTTTGTTGCCAAACGTTATTTCTCATATATTCACAGCATTTCATCAAAAAAATAGTGTTTTCTCGTTTTGGACTTAGCTTAAAAAGAAGGGAAACGGGAGCGTGAAAGGGCTGGGCAACTCAATTCTTCAACTGGCTCTCAAATTTTCGGACATTATTTTTTTCAGATGGCTCTAAAACATACCAAACTTGATTTGAATGGTGTTCAAATAGCAATTCTTTTTTCAGAAAAAGCATAAAAATTGCCCGGCAGCTTTTGGCTCTATCTCCAGACCATGTCTGTGATGCCAATGAGTTAAATCCCTTTGCTTAGCACGGTGCCCAAGTGCGACATTTTTAGGAATAAATTGATCTTTGGGTTTAAGCTCCCCCAACGGCCTGAACAAAATCCTAGTTGCGCACCTGCAGTGAATACTAGAAATTGTTATATTCATTCTTTTCACGAAACCAAAATGATGATTCGATGATGAAACCAAAATGATGAAACCAAATTTTTTTTACAAGCAAGCCACTGTGAAGCTTTTTTGGTTGGCTTTTAGTACAAATGAGGATGGAAAAAAGAATCTTCACCATAAATCAGTGGAGATATGGTTTCACTTCATAATATGGTGTCACCCCAAAATGGTGACACCCGGGGCGGGCTGCCCCCCTTAGCGACACCACTGCTGTAATACTGGTACGTATAAATACTGTACCACTGGTAAGCACAACATTATCAAAAACCAAACTTTGTTTTGATGAAGGCCGTGATTCAAGAGGTTAGCTGCAATGGCTGCCCCACCCCTCCTGTTTTACAAGCCACTGTGACGCTTTTTTTTACTCTTGAAAGTGCAAAAAAACTGTGAAAACTTAAACTGTGTTTAACGGCCGGAATTTTTCTAGGGCTTGTTATTTTATTCTTGTTATAGCATTCATTGCGGCGTTCTGCTTTACAGTTTTCAATTCTTAGGTATGTAGTTTTAATTTTGCCGATTTTTTTACACCAAATAGCTACCGAAGATTTGAGCTATTGGGACCAAAATTGATTTTTTTTCTTGAAAAAATCGCACTAATGTCTTAGCAAAGCCATAGTTTTAATTAATCCATTTATTGACGTCGTGAAATTTTTCCTACCCACATTAGGTTATATAATCGTTATCTGACAATCAGTTTAGTCAAAAATTTGAGACCGTTTATTACGAGTGTGACATTTCCAAAGCAACAAAATCCATAATTTCGGCATGTTTTCAATCGCATATTTGCTAAAAAATTAACTTGCAATATTATCGGCAATTTTTAAATTCCTATTGAACATCTATTAGTTGATGAATTATGACGAAACACAGCGAAAATGAAAACTTTTGCTATATGCATTTTCATTGTGATAAACGAAAATAAGGCAAGAAATGAATAATTTTATTTCACCGTCAAATAACCCGTTATTGGCAAAACCACAAACATCGATTTCTACTCAGTTTGGTTAAAAAAAAATAAAAATCAAATTTCAAATAAATAATTTCGTTTTGTTGCCAAACGTTTTTTCTCATATTATCAGGGCATTTTACCAAAACATATTACCATACGTTGATAAAAAATTTTGAAAATGCGTTTTCTCTCGTTTTGTACTTGGCCTGCATGTAAGGGAAACGGGGGCGTGAAGGGGCTAGCCAACTCAATTCTTCAACTGGCTCTCAAATTTTCGGACATTATTTTTTTCAGATGGCTCTAAAACATACCAAACTTGATTCGATAGGTGTTCAAATAGCAATTTTTTTTTTCAGATAGAGCATAAAAATTGCCCGGCAGCTTTTGGCTCTACCTCCAGACCCCGTCTGTGATGTGCATGAGTTAAACCCCTTTGCTTAGCACGGCGCCCAAGTGCGACATTTTTAGGAATAGCTTGATCTTTGGGTTTAAGCTCCCCCAACCGCCTGAACAAATCCTAGTTGCGCACCTGCAGTGAACACTAGAAAGTGTTAGATTCATTCTTTTCACGACACTAAAAAAATGATTCCCAAATACCAATTCGTTAAGAAGTTTCTAGTCATTTAAATTACTGTTCAAAACTTGTCAAAAATCATGTAAAATGGTTGGCGTGCGAGCTTCCGTGTAATCTATACGCCGAAAAAGAACAATATTCAACATGAAACGCTGGCAAATAGAGCCCAATAAAGAGTACTTTAGGTTGTGATTGTAAACTGACGCACGTGCCTGGTTCACAAGCATAAAACTACTAAGGCGCGCAAACTATTACAACAGCCTCATTTGCTTATAGATACTGCACCACTGGTAAGTACAAGGTTGTCAAAAACCAAACTTTGTTTTGATGAAGGCCGTGATTCAAGAGGTAAGCTGCAATGGCTTCCCCTCCTCTTATGCCAGCCACTGTGATGATGCTATAGGTTCTTTTTACTCTTGAAAGTAAAAAAAAACTGCAAAACTTGAACTTCGTTTAACGGCTGGAATTTTTCCAGGGCTTGTTATTTTATTCTTGTTATAGCATTCTGTGTGACGTACTGGCTTACAGTTTTCAATTATTAAGTATGTAATTTTAATTTTGCCGGTTTTTTACACCAAATAGCTACCGAAGATTTTAGCTATTGGGGCCAAAACTGAAATTTTTTTGTTAAAAAATCGCACTAATGATTTAACAAAGCCATAGTTTTATTTAATGCAGTGCTTCCCTAACCGTTTTATAACCGTGGCCCGTTTTGATTTTGAAAATTTTCCATGGCCCACTCTTAAAGTATTTCCGGCCGAAAACAAGGTGATCTCTGAAAAAAAAAGGTCTTCACCAAAATTCAAACGGTTTTTCCGGCCGAGAACAGGTTATCTCCCGGAAACAAAAACTTCAAACACGACTTTTCAAAAATACGACTTTTACCAAAATGCTCTGTGGCCCTTTGCAAAATGTTCTGTGGCCCACCGGTGGGCCATGGCCCACAGGTTGAAAAGCACTGATTTAATGCATTGATTGAAAGCGTGAAATTTTTCCTACCCACATTAGGTTATATAATCGTTATCTGACAGTCAGTTAGTTAAAATTTGAGACCGTTTATTACGAGTGTGACATTTCCAAAGCAACAAAATCCATAATTTCGGCATTTTTTCAATCGCATATTTGCTAAAAAATTAACTTGCAATATTATCGGCAATTTTTAAATTCCTATTGAACATCTATTAGTTGATGAATTATGACGAAACACAGCGAAAATGAAAACTTTTACTACATGCATTTTTATTGCGATAAACGAAAATAAGGCAAGAAATGAATAATTTTATTTCACCGTCAAATAACCCGTTACTGGCAAAGGCACAAATATCGATTTCTACTCAGTTTGGTTAAAAAAAATAAAAATTTCAAAACATTAATTTCGTTTTGTTGCCAAACGTTGTTTCTCATATATTCACAGCATTTTACCAAAAAATATTACCATACGTTGCTTAAATATTTTGAAACTGCGTTTTCTCTCGTTTTGTACTTGGCCTGTAAGTAAGGGAAACGGGAGCGTGAAAGGGCTGGGCAACTCAATTCTTCAACTGGCTCTCAAATTTTCGGACATTATTTTTTTCAGATGGCTCTAAAACATACCAAACTTGATTTGAATGGTGTTCAAATAGCAATTCTTTTTTCAGATAGAGCATAAAAATTGCCCGGCAGCTTTTGGCTCTACCTCCAGACCCCGTCTGTGATGTGCATGAGTTAAACCCCTTTGCTTAGCACGGCGCCCAAGTGCGACATTTTTAGGAATAAATTGATCTTTGGATTCAAACTCCCCCAACGGCCTGAACAAAATCCTAGTTGCGCACCTGCAGTGAACACTAGAAATTGTTATATTCATTCTTTTCACGAAACCAAAATGATGATTCGATGATGAAACCAAAATGATGAAACCAAATTTTTTTTACAAGCAAGCCACTGTGAAGCTTTTTTGGTTGGCTTTTAGTTCAAATGAGGATGGAAAAAAGAATCTTCACCATAAATCAGTGGAGATATGGTTTCACTTCATAATATGGTGTCACCCCAAAATGGTGACACCCGGGGCGGGCTGCCCCCCTTAGCGACACCACTGCTGTACCACTGGTACGTATATAAATACTGTACCAGAGGTGTAGTCGAAGACACAAGGTTCGAGGCCAAGGCCAAAGCCAAGGACAGCCTTTCTGAGGACAGAACCTTTCGAGGCCAAGGACAGGAATGCTCGAGGCCAAGGCCAAGGACCGAGGACACAGGCGCAAGTGTTCTCCAAAAAAAAAAGTCTTTAAAATTTTTTTTCAGGCGATCTCCAATTCATTGGCGTACCCAGAATTTTTGTTTGGGGTAAGCCCAGCACTTAAATTGCAGGGGGGACGCGTCCCCCCATCGAGATTTAGCGTCCCCTCAACGAGATTTGAGCACTGGATGATCAGACGAAAAAGACCTAATTCTTCACCTAATTTTGGAAAAAAAACGCTTCTATTTCCGGGGAAGACCATTTTTTTTTGGTGTTCACCTAATTTTGGCGAAAAAACACTTCAATTTCAGGCGAAGAATTTTTTTTTTTGGTGTTTGTTCAATTTCGGCAACGGGATTACGTAATCTTCCCTAAAGTACTTTTGCATGCCAAATGCGTTTGGTCAAGGCTGCAAAAGCGTCCCCCCATGCAAAATCTTACAATTTAAGTATTGGGTAAGCCTAAACCACAACTCACATAAAATGACGTCATCAAAATTTTTCCAAAGAGGAAGTTTTGTGAGACAAAGATATCGTAGGATGGAAGATCTGAAATCGTTGCCTGTTGGCACGTAACCAGGATTTTGCAAAGGGAGAGGGCTTAAACTGATAGTTCAAAAACGCAAATATTTAACTATGGAAACGTGTTGAAAAAGCTAGTGTAACTCAAACATGTCACAGACAGGGGATCTGGGGGTGGGGCTCCCAGCCACCGTAGGCTTTGGCGGTCTGGGGGCGAAGCCCTTAGCCGTTGGGCGATTTTTTGTAATTTTTTGGAAAAAAAAAGGTATTTTAATGCCATTGAATCACATTTTGCAAGAGTTCAGAGCCATTTAAAAGCACTAGATTTTTGACATTTGAAAGCCAATTGAAAAAATCAAATCGTTTAATACTCCTTTTACTTGCAATTCAAGTCTAAAACTCGTTTAACATCTTGCATTTTGGAGTTAAATTTAATTGTAAGTGATCTGGTCCAGGTAGGGAAAAGCAAGGTGCATTGTCGCTGGCAACATTTTAGCAGTAAATAATAATCCACTCGAGGATTTTTCTTAGAGATTTTTGTTTTGTCATGACAATAACCAGTTATTGGAGTACATGTTCGGCCAGGGGGCCCGGGACCCCTCGATTGAAGTTCAATGATTCGTTCAATCAGCATTTTCCATGGCTAATTTTTTTAAAAAGTATTTTAAGCATAAAAACCGGCGAGGTTGGAGGTGAATTGTTATTGAAAAATGTTAAAATAGATGGTTACGTCAACTAACCATGTTATTGCCGGGCCGGAATTACTTCGTGCTAG
Organism: Trididemnum nubilum; assembly: GCA_963965965.1. NCBI lineage: Eukaryota > Metazoa > Chordata > Ascidiacea > Aplousobranchia > Didemnidae > Trididemnum > Trididemnum nubilum. Next base: position 19,652,686 of record OZ014477.1, read on the forward strand.
GCCCCTGGCACTTTGGAGATTTTCGCAAGATCTTTCCGCCAAATATAGGTGAAGACCAAAAGAAGTCTTACGATTTTAGCTCGGGGTCCCTAGCTGGTACTCAGGCGCGTAGCCAGAAATTCGCAATGGGGGGGCTGTTTTGGGGGTCTGAGGGCGGGGCCCCCAGTCGCCGGAGGCCAATGGGGGTGAGGGAGCGAAGCCCCCAGCTGCCGGAGGCTTGGGGTCTGGGGGCGGAACCTCCAGCGCTCAAAATTTTTGCTTTTTTTTGCAAAATGAACTTAATTTTATAGCTATTTTAATAGAAAATAATGCTTTTAGAACGTGGCATAAAAACTGGCAGCCCAACATGATTCAACTGGTTGCATTAATGGGCTATATGATAAGTGGCTAATGATAACATTGCAGTTCTCTTGTTTACTTGCTGGTAAATCATAAAATCCTATTATTCAATAAAACTCACACGGAGTAATCTATTTCGTCTATATTTCATAAAGAAAAATAATTGGGGGAAGGGCTAATGGAAAGATATTTGAGAGAAGTGATTGGTAATTAACTAACACTGAATATCCCCCCCTCCCCTTATTCCTGAGTTTATGGTATATTTGTAGATAAAAGCTATGTTTGGCGTTTTCACATTAGCGATCAGATTTGATTGTTTATTTTCGGGCATTTTTTCAAAGTTTTCATTGATTTGTGACTTCAATTTTTGACAATTAGCCCCCCCCCCTGAATATATGTTTCAAATGATGCTTTAAATCACTTTTTAGTCAATTCCAGCGCAAAAAAACAGTCTCAAAAGAGCTAAAAACGTGGTATTTTCCTTATTCTGCATTTTGATTGACAGGTCAATCGGGAGAGTGGGGGCTATAGCCCCCACCTCCCCCATGGCTACGCTATTGCTGGTACTGCGTCATATTATGGTAAATCCGGCCCTGATTAATGCATTGCGTTCACAAAAAGGCTAGATGTGGGCCTGAGATAGCAACTTTTAGGACAAAAACTTCCCGTTTTCTTCGGGTTATACGGTTAAATTGGCTGGCAAAAATTGATTTTAGGGGGACCCGGAGCCCCTGGTCTTCAATATTGTTGTTAGTTATACTGTTGTAAGCGAAAAATTTAAAAAAGAAACTGAAACTGAAGAAACTATAGGCTTTTTTGTCACATTTTTGTCATTGGTGAAATTTCAATTGGGGAGAGGGCGGACCCCCTGTCCCCCTCCCCTTGGCCACGCCTATGCTCCAAGTGAGGAAAACCTAAAGGTGCTCGCAAATTTTCTGCGAAGTTTCTGGCGTTTTCCAACGAAATTCAACTGTTCAAAAAATAGTGCTGTCCTCGAGCCGAGGACAGGACAATTTTCGAGGAATTGAAGCTTCGAGGCCAAGGCCAAGGACTTGACCTTCAAGGCCAAGGCCAAGAACTTCAAAATGTGTCCTCGAGGACGTCCTCGAGGCCAAGGACGTCCTCGAAGACTCCACCTCTGTACTGTACCACTGGTAAGCACAACATTATCAAAAACCAAACTTTGCTTTGCTGAAGGCCGTGATTCAATAGGTTAGCTGCAATGACTCCCCCACCCCTCCTGTTTTACAAGCCACTGTGAAGCTTTTATTTACTCTTAAAAGTGCAAAAAAACTGTGAAAACTTAAACTGTGTTTAACGGCCGGAATTTTTCTAGGGCTTGTTATTTTATTCTTGGTTTAGCATTCATTGCGGCGTTCTGCTTTACAGTTTTCAATTCTTAGGTATGTAGTTTTAATTTTGCCGATTTTTTACACCAAATAGCTACCGAAGATTTTAGCTATTGGGGCCAAAACTGAAATTTTTTTCTTGAAAAAATCGCACTAATGTTTTAACAAAGCCATAGTTTCATTTAATGCATTAATTGAAAGCGTGAAATTTTTCCTACCCACATTAGGTTATACATTCGTTATTCTGACAGTCAGTTAGTTAAAATTTGAGACCGTTTATTACGAGTGTGACATTTCCAAAGCAACAAAATCCATAATTTCGGCATGTTTTCAATCGCATATTTGCTAAAAAATTAACTTGCAATATTATCGGCAATTTTTAAATTCCTATTGAACATCTATTAGTTGATGAATTATGACGAAACACAGCGAAAATGAAAACTTTTGCTATATGCATTTTCATTGTGATAAACGAAAATAAGGCAAGAAATGAATAATTTTATTTCACCGTCAAATAACCCGTTACTGGCAAAGGCACAAATATCGATTTCTACTCAGTTTGGTTAAAAAAAAATAAAAATCAAATTTCAAATAAATAATTTCGTTTCGTTGCCAAACGTTGTTTCTCATATTATCAGGGCATTTTACCAAAACATATTACCAAACTTTGATAAAAAATTTTGAAAATGCGTTTTCTCTCGTTTTGTACTTGGCCTGTATGTAAGGGAAACGGGGGCGTGAAGGGGCTAGCCAACTCAATTCTTCAACTGGCTTTCAAAATTTAACACATTATTTTTTTCAGATGGCTCTGAAAGATACCAAACTTGATTCGAATGGTGTTCAAATAGCAATTTTTTTTTTCAGATAGAGCATAAAAATTGCCCGGCAGCTTTTGGCTCTACCTCCAGACCCCGTCTGTGATGTGCATGAGTTAAACCCCTTTGCTTAGCACGGCGCCCAAGTGCGACATTTTTAGGAATAGCTTGATCTTTGGGTTTAAGCTCCCCCAACCGCCTGAACAAATCCTAGTTGCGCACCTGCAGTGAACACTAGAAAGTGTTATATTCATTCTTTTCACGACACTAAAAAAATGATTCCCAAATACCAATTCGTTAAGAAGTTTCTAGTCAATTTAAAATATTGTTGAAAACTCGTCAAAAATCATGTAAAATGGTTGGCGTGCGAGCTTCCGCGTAATCTATACGCCGAAAAAGAACAATATTCAACATGAAACGCTGGCAAATAGAGCCCAATAAAGAGTACTTTAGGTTGTGATTGTAAACTGACGCACGTGCCTGGTTCACAAGCATAAAACTACTAAGGCGCGCAAACTATTACAACAGCCTCATTTGCTTATAGATACTGCACCACTGGTAAGTACAAGGTTGTCAAAAACCAAACTTTGTTTTGATGAAGGCCGTGATTCAAGAGGTTAGCTGCAATGGCTTCCCCTCCTCTAATGCCAGCCACTGTGATGATGCTATAGGTTCTTTTTACTCTTGAAAGTAAAAAAAAACTGTGAAAACTTAAACTGTGTTTAACGGCCGGAATTTTTCCAGGGCTTGTTATTTTATTCTTGTTATAGCATTCTGGCGACGTACTGCCTTACAGTTTTCAATTCTTAGGTATGTAGTTTTAATTTTGCCGATTTTTTACACCAAATGGCTACCGAAGATTTTAGCTATTGGGGCCAAAACTGAAATTTTTTTGTTAAAAAAATCGCACTAATGATTTAACAAAGCCATAGTTTCATTTATTGCATTGATTGAAAGCGTGAAATTTTTCCTACCCACATTAGGTTATATAATCGTTATCTGACAGTCAGTTAGTTAAAATTTGAGACCGTTTATTACGAGTGTGACATTTCCAAAGCAACAAAATCCATAATTTCGGCATGTTTTCAGTCGCATATTTGCTAAAAAATTAACTTGCAATATTATCGGCAATTTTTAAATTCCTATTGAACATCTATTAGTTGATGAATTATGACGAAACACAGCAAAAATGAAAACTTTTACTACATGCATTTTTATTGTGATAAACGAAAATAAGGCAAGAAATGAATAATTTTATTTCACCGTCAAATAACCCGTTACTGGCAAAGGCACAAATATCGATTTCTACTCAGTTTGGTTAAAAAAATAAATCAAAATTTCAAATAAATAATTTCGTTTTGTTGCCAAACGTTGTTTCTCATATTATCAGGGCATTTTACCAAAACATATTACCAAACTTTGATAAAAAATTTTGAAATTGCGGTTTCTCTCGTTTTGTACTTGGCCTGTATGTAAGGGAAACGGGGGCGTGAAGGGGCTAGCCAACTCAATTCTTCAACTGGCTTTCAAAATTTAACACATTATTTTTTTCAGATGGCTCTGAAAGATACCAAACTTGATTCGAATGGTGTTCAAATAGCAATTTTTTTTTTCAGATAGAGCATAAAAATTGCCCGGCAGCTTTTGGCTCTACCTCCAGACCCCGTCTGTGATGTGCATGAGTTAAACCCCTTTGCTTAGCACGGCGCCCAAGTGCGACATTTTTAGGAATAGCTTGATCTTTGGGTTTAAGCTCCCCCAACGGCCTGAACAAATCCTAGTTGCGCACCTGCAGTGAACACTAGAAAGTGTTATATTCATTCTTTTCACGACACTAAAAAAATGATTCCCGAATACCAATTCGTTAAGAAGTTTCTAGTCATTTAAAATATTGTTCAAAACTCGTCAAAAATCATATAAAATGGTTGGCGTGCGAGCTTCCGTGTAATCTATACGCCGAAAAAGAACAATATTCAACATGAAACGCTGGCAAATAGAGCCCAATAAAAGAATACTTTAGGTTGTTGTGATTGTAAACTGATGCACGTGCCTGGTTCACAAGCATGAAACAACTAGGGAGAGCAAGCTATTGCAACAGCCTCATTTGCTTGTAGGTTCTTTACCACGGGTAAGGTCAAGGTGAATGATAACTTTTGGGATTGGGCAGAAATTATTTGAAAAATATTCGGTCTAAGCTATATAGAGCTGGTTGAAATGCTACTGTGTTACACAAGTTATTTAGGGTCACTATACTTCCTCGTTTTTGTTTTTTTTTTGTTCCAATATCGTGGCCGTAAGTTTTGTGTGGTCTTGTGTTTGTGCTTGGTCGTGGATCAAATGTATGGAAGCGATTTAGAATAGTTTGGCTCGCTTTGAGAATGTTTTTGAGTTCAATTTTGCCAAAAAAAATATTTCCAGCTTGTTGCGAAGCTAAATTATCGCGAGTGAGGCAGCACCATAAGCAGAGGTGTAAAGTAACGAAAGTAGCTCTACTTAAGTAGCCTACTCAAGTAGATTTTGTCGGTAACGAGCACTTTTTTAGTAATTATATTTTTGGATTCTTTCTACTTTCACTTGAGTAACATTAACGTAACATAACGCTACTTACGTACATTTTATATTAAAAGTAGTTTGTAGGCTTAGTAAGGCATACCTTTTTTTTTTTTGGCAACGTCGGGCAAAATATTCGAACCGTGGTGAAAATCGTGAATGAGCGCGAGCTCGACTAGTACAGACAGGTCTAAGTCCGCGCTTCTTCACCTTAAGGTATTGTTGGAAAAGAGACGAGATTTGCGTACGGCACTAGCGATTACTGCGCCACGGGAATATTAGGTTAGTTACTGACTACTGTGTAACAAAGTAAACTGACCATAAGGGTGGCTGTGATGCTCGGCGCTAGTGACGTGATATTTAATTACGAGGTTGAAAGTATCTTAGTTTTTAGGCTAGGCTATAGATACCAGTAGCCAATAGTCAAGGCCTGCATGCTTGGTAAATTATTTTACTCGGCTAAAAATTGCAAAAATGCGCAAGTTAGTGTAGATAGTGTAGTCAGTGGTCATGTTGCCTTAGTTTATCCCACAAAACCTTCGTTCCTAGTAGTAAGGAACATAAGCTGCTGGTGCAGTTACTGTAGCCTGAAGCATATCGGTTGGGTAAACACCATGAAAGCTGTAACATTTTGATATTAACAGAGTGGCTATTGCTCAAGTCATTTTGATGTTTCACTGTTTGTGTGTGTATACTGAATAAATTGCACAGGTTTCATATATGACGACATCACAACTCATCACAATAATCTAGCGAGGAGAGGACACAGCTTGGTAATTAATATTAATGGCCAACTAATCATGTTGCGTTACTACTATTAAGTGTTATAATTGAAATACTGTACCACATTCATGCTTTTGGTACGATTAACAATGGAGCCGCTTTTAGTACTGAACTACTGATATACGTCCGCATTCATAAATTGCTAACTTTTGGGCAGTTATAGTGGTTTGGGCTCTCATTTTAAAGCGCAATATCGCATATTTACATGTGGTATTTAGCAACATTCATAGACCAACCAAGATGCAGAAAATCCAAGGGTCTTGTGAAAGAAAACTTTCTACTTGGCTACTTGAGTAGCTTAAAAACCTGTTTACTTCGTACTTTTACTTGTTTAGTTAAATGGTTTAGTACTTTCTACTCTACTTGCACTACATTTGATCGTCAGTAACAACACTTTTACTTGACTATTGTTTCTGACTACTTTTTACACCTCAGACCATAAGCATAACGTAGGTATTGGCTGAAAAAACTAAAGTTATCGAAAAGATTTTTCACTCTGGTTTTTACGCTCTTGCAGAAATTTGCAAATCAAAACAAATCTTTCATCAAACTTTTGCTGTTTTCGCCGAAGCGTGTATCTAGTTGCAAGGGCCCATCTCCGCCTCATTGCGCCTGCGCAAACACAAGTTCTTTGGAAGAAACGCAACAGCGGTGGCAAGCTGTTGCCAAAATTGTTTCCGGTTTAAGCGGCCCAAGATTTGAATCCAGCGCTCCAGAGACGAATGCAATACCGCTCGACCTTCTGGACAGCGCAGAAATTTGCAATAGATTGTAATCATTGCAAACTATATGTGAATTATGATAAAACATTTTTTATATGTTTGTAAATTATAATCAAAGACGCGCCTTACTTTGATTATAACTTACATGTAAAGTGATTCATATATAATTCTTATACAGTTTATAATAATAATAATCTTATTCCAAACTTTTGCAAGTGCGATGTGCATGAAGAACAGAGCTTTCTCCATTTAATTTGGATAGCCCCTTTTCCCACCAAAAACTTTTTTAAATGCATTGTTCCAGTATTCAAATGGAATTGAAAAATATACCTATTTGAAAAAGATAATAATTTATTGAAAAAATCTGCAGTAATAAGCTGAGTAAACTAGGCTAAAACATACCTGTTTTGGATTGTTCCTGGGCAGCGCAGCTGTTTCATATTAACATCGTCACAAACAAACTTGACGTAGTAAGATTACTCGACTCTTCCACAACACTTGAATTATCGATCAAAATTCTTTTTGAATAATTAACAGTACTGATGCATGTTGCGGTAACGAACAATACAATTTTAAACCACTAAAACAGAGTCGATGCTAGCCTGTGGAATTATTAAATATGTACTTGTCTTTGTCAATAAAGTTTCTTGCATTATAGTCTGCACTGCATTGCTATTTCACATTTCAAAAGAAGATTTTAAAACGATTTTGAATGAACAAATGCATCATCCAAGGGAGTTTCAAATAAAACAAAAGGTCATAAACCATTCAAATAAAACAAAAAGTTCATAAAACAAACCTCACTCACTCAAGCTATTAATAATAAAACAAAAATTAATTATGATCGATTTTGTAGCTCTTTGTAACTTGTCAATACCCCACTTTAAACGACATTCGTGTCAAAAATTTTCTTTTCCGTTTTCTGTCAAAAGATATAGAAATTTCTTGAAATTGTAATTTCCAAGTTTGAACTTACCCTTTCGATATCTTTCTATTTTCAAGATATGCTGCAGGCTGACAGTCAGTGTTTTACTTCCAAAAGTTTGAATTGAAATCCAAAAAATGTATATCGTTAATTCCCAATTAGTGTAATTGTGTCAGCGTTGCTGTCAAACAACGTAAAGGATTATAATATTGTAAAACAGCAACTTTTGGAGTAAACACTTTCTAAATTTTAAACAACTATAATTCAGTTTCTTTGGAAGAACTGGCCTTGCACGACTGCAACATACCAAACGCAGACTTTGACTGCAGATATCGCGTCTCGAACTCAGCATACAGCTTTCTTTTATACTGAAAGCTGCAAAAAATTATCTTTGCAGCGCGTGTGGTTACATTCGAGGATCTCAATTATTTTCTTCTGAGTGTTCATCTTTTGAGTCTCTTAAAAAAACGTCTTTGGCTCTTCCTTTTTGTCTCTGATCTCTGATCCAGATTTTAGGCTGTGACCAGCAGGCTGGTGTGTCTCACCGGAGTTTCTCTGCGCACCAATTTTTTGGATAGTAAAGAAGCAGTGGCGCAACTATAGATTCGAGCCAGGTGATACGAGCTTAGACTAAAGAACCTACTTACTATCGTTACCTGCGTATGTGACAATATACGCATAGCGACGCCAAAAAAATCCGAGCATGTAGTGGCAGGAGCAGGCACGCAAGCAGTATTTTTCCAAGGGGAAGGGGTTTGAACCAAAGGTTAAAATTTTTTTGTTTGAAAATGGCTTCGTTTGTCGAGCAGAATGGCCCCATTTGTTGTGCAGAATGGCCCAACTCAATCGTATCATACGCGGAAGCCCCAGCGGCTGGGCGATTTTTGTACATTTTCGAAAAAAAATCCATCTGAATCACATTTCACGCGTTTTTAGAGCTATTTGAAAGAACAAAACTGTTCCGATTCCGAAGCCATTTAATATAACTAACTTGCGCGACTCCTTCAAGTTCCCTTTTACTTACGGTCAAGTCCAAGACACATTTAAACGCTTGAATTTTTAAGATCGGGGAGATGGCTGCAGCCTTCTTAACTTCCCTGGTCGGGCAATGCCCAGGAGTAACGTAAGTTCAGTAGGAATGCCAATTTTATGCTAAATTTGGAATGTGGAAAAATGTGAAAAACTGTTTTTTCTAATTTTACTTATACGGTATCTTCTCTTCTTAAATAATTGCTTTGAAAACATATTATTGCAAAAAAAATTCCCAAATTGCTATTTTTCCGACAAAAATTACTAACGTTGTTTAGCGGGGCATGGGAACTTTTTTGCCCTCGCCCTCAGAGCTCCGTTTTTGTTTTTTTTTTAAGGCCAGTAAAGACTTGCGCTCACAACTACGGGTACGGTGGTACCTCAATTGATTAATTCAAATTAAGAAAAAATATTTACTTTGTAACAATTTGAGATATTATCGTATAATTAAAAAAAAATTCGTTAAAATAAATAAACTAGAAATAAAGTTTGCGTTTGAAAAACTTTTGAAAAAGTGGGACTCCATTATCAGTGGACGTTTGCACTGGACCCTCATTGCCTAAAACTATATCATTTCCACATTTAGAATTAAGTTATTCCCTTGCACGAGTTACCGCCATCTTTTGTTACGGTTTTTACCACGATACTGCTTCGCAGTATATATCGAAACTGCTGCCGACGCGTGAAACTTCAAAATGGCGTCTGGAGTCATTTCAAAAACAGTACAACTCTTTTCAAACTATCATCAAAAACTTTAACGAAATGCAATATCTTAGGCACTTGGGCACCCTTTGCCTTTTGAGAGCGGCTGTCCTCAAAAAGTCGGTCCAAGGCTTTGTCCTCGGACTTTTTTGAGTCCTGGACCTCAAACTTTGGGTGCTCGACTCCACCTCTGATATATTGTGTAACTCCAAGAAGTTCATGCATATTCATGCACTGCAGCATTAACCAACCGACTAAGCTGCTTATAAATCATCACTCGGAAAAGGCACTATAGTTTAAATCAGCTTAGCAAGATACGAGTAGCAGTAGTAAAATTTTATCATGGCCCATATCTGAGCTGCCAGAGGAGAATTTCCTGAATATTATACTACAGCCTAGGGACTAAACTTTACAGTATCTTTATGGTAGCATCAGCACTACATCAGGTTTAGGCGGATAAGTGGAAACAATTAAGTTGGCTATAATTCATCGTATCATTGCCCCTTTCACTGTTTCATGTTCATTCGCCCAACAGAATGCAGGGATAGGGGGCAATTTTAAAATACCAAGTAGGGTACCGGTATATTAAATTATCAATACAGTGCTCTTGGTTTTCAATTGACTAAAAGCTTTTATTCAACAAACCTGGTTTCCGCCGGCTGAACTGTACGGTGTTTGGTCACTAACTGGAGACTTGTATTTCAAGACTCATAACCCAGTTTGTGATCTAGCCCGACTTTAACCCATGACTCCAAAATTCTTTCTGCCTAGCCAGACCACTGCCAATACAAATGCCACGTTTTGCATTAAAGTAAATTGATTTTCACATGTTGCTTGAATATTATTCTAGGCATAACTAGATACTAATGCTGATTCTATAGTTGTTTTTTTTTTACGATAGGCTACAATTAGATCTATGCTTTTTGATAAGTCTGGGGCCTAAGAGGTTTGGAAGCGAAAACTGCTGTATACTGTTAGAAACATTCAGCCTAGCTGCTTACAGTCTGCTGTTTTTGGTTTTCCATAGCCCAGTCCTAACCTGTAAGTTAACCTTTCTCCATTTCTTAAAACTGGTCGGCCGGTAATTTTTGAAACGTAGGTCGAATATCAACAGCAATAATCCTAATAAATCCTTTTTTCCAAGTAGGTTTGTTGGCACTGCCGGTAAAACGCAACTGACATTGAATTTGTCTAACCATTGCTTTTTAAATTTCTTAACAATCACATGTCTCTGTTACATCATAGTTATGAACCTGAAAAAAATAAATTGACTTATCAACATTTTCCTCTGACAACGGGACCTATAAACAAATCTTTAATCGCTAATTTTTCAGGGAAGGAAACGAGTTTTTTCTTCAAAATTTTGCCAAAAGTTGTATTTTGCACCATAGTACCAGAATATGGTCATAACTCAATTTGCCAAAAAACTGACTTAACAACTTTTGTCTCTCAGGTCTTCAAATCTTCGAGTGGATTATTATTTACTGCTAAAATATTGCAGAAGGCAATGTACCTTGCTTTCCCCTACCCGGGCCAAATTAGTTACAAAATTTAACACCAAAATGCAAGATTTTAAAATGTTTTGGACTTAACTTGTAAATTAAAGTAGGATTGAACAATGTATTTTTTTTAATTGGCTTTCCAATGCTAAAAATCTAATTTTTTCGAATAGCTCTAAACACGTGCAAATTGTGATCCAATGGCATTAAATAGCTAGTTTTCCAAAAAATTACAAAAAATCACCCAGCGGTTGGGGGCTTCGCCCTCAGACTCACGTCTGTAATACGTTTGAGTTACACCAGTTTGCTCAACACGTCTCCCATTTTACACTTTTTTGGGAGGTTTAAGCTCTCTCCCTTTACCAAAATGATGGTAATGCGCTAACACACTGGCCACGGCTTCTGATCTTCCTTTCTACAATATCTTTGTCCAACAAAAAGTTTTTCTTTCGAAAATTTTGTGCCCTCCCCCCTAATCAAAAATCTTGGCTACACTTATGGCCCAGCATGCTCGTATTGTGGAAAAAGGCAGCAATTTTTGGCCTCTCCTGAAATAAATTTTGCCCCGTAGAACCAGAGTTGTAAGTCGGGCCGGGCTTTTCGGATCGGGTTCGGGCCTAAAGTTTACAAAAATTTCGGGCTTAATTCGGGCCTGAGACGTGCTTTTTGTCTTAGATGCACAAAAATATAATCAAAATAACTTAGCAACATTGCTAAATTTTTCAGACCTAACTAAGTTTCGTTTTTTTTCGGGCATAATTTGGGCTTCAAATTAATTTTCGGATTCGGGTTTATGTTTTCGGGCTCGGGCCGGGTTCGGGCCTGAACTAGTCGGCTCGTTTACAACTCTGCATTGAAAAACGCTCTAGTTGCGGCACTGTATTAGGGGCCGCAGACAAAAACGAGATTAGAAACGTTGCCGGCCTTATAGGTCTTTTTTTTTTGAGACATGATTACAGCATTTTTGAATATACATTTGTAGCCGTACAAGATGTGAAGATCGGTTTTAATACGCAAAAATTCAGTCTATTTTAGTGCCCCCCACTTTCGGCTAGTGCCCCTTCGCTTCGTTTGCCCTGGCGACGGCATTGCTGGGGTAATGGCTATAGCTTTCTGAGACAGCAGTCTTTTGCACTGGAATGGACTCAAAAATCATTTAAAGCATCTTTTGAAACAAATATTTAGAGAAAACTGATTTGTCAGAAATAAAATACACAAATAAGAAAAAACTTTCAAAATGGCAAAAATAAGAAATCAAATTTGATCGCTTGCTAAAAAATGCTGAACTTGGATACTCATCAAAAAAAAAAAAAAAAAAATTAAAACTCAGAAATAGACAGGGGGCTATTCAATATTTTGTCAACCACTTCTTTCAAGTTTCGTTTCATTAGTCCGCTACCCCTCCAATTACCTTTCTCTAAAGTATACACGAAACAGGGGACATATGACGGAAATTTCCTCGTTCGCTTTAATAACGAGTTTTTTTAAGAGGCGCTAACGAACGAAATACTCGCTAAACGTAAGAGGTCATTTTTGCACGTGTATGCAAAGCCTTGCGAAATCCGTTACGTCATTCTTTCTCGCTAAATTTCTTCGAGCGATTGCGGAAAGCAGTTCGAGTAAAAAAGCGTCACATTTTCCTTGCCAACTTAAAGAGGATCTTGAAGCACTCTTTAGGCGTGCGAGAAATCTTTTTGGCTCAGAAATTTAATGGCAAAATGTTGAAAACTTCTAACTCATGCGAATTTTTGCTGAAAATTAATTCAAATCGTCGCCATGTTTGCTATAAGACTGCTAAAAAAAAGCGAATTGCATTGAGAATCATTTGCTGTTTTGATTAATAAAGAAATGCTAAGTAGTGCAAGTTGACAAAAATAGTAACACACTCCTTTTATAAGAACGATTTTCTAAAACATGAAGCTCATTTATGCTCAAAATTTAAGAACAAATTAAAAACACTGCCAGCCTCGGCAGCAAAACAAACCAAAACAAAAAAAAAATTCAAACTAATCAAAGAAACTAAAATTCGTGCTGATTCAAAACGATAAAATTTTAGTGATTTTCTTGTGTTTGCAAGCAAAATTGCAACTATTCAAGGTTATAAAGCTCTGTTGCTCTGCGCAAGCAATTGAGAAATTTTTTCGGCAGTTGTTCAACTTGAACAAAGCTTGCTTTTTTGCTTCTGCAATTTTACGATGCTGCAAAAGCAAGAAAAAAGCCTTCACTTAAGTCTTAAGCAGACAGAGCTATAGGAATTAAACAGTGTTTCAAACATGCCCGCAGAAATTGACATCGATGCTCTCAAAATTTTTACAAAATCAAGAACACATGAGACTGAATATTGGCAAAAAATCAAAAACAGCCAGTCTAAACTCAAGATTTACCGGTTCTAAAAAGGAAGTGTGCTTCGACTTGCTCACTTTTGAAAAATTTTGAAACCTTAAGACCTAAAGTTACTGTAACATATGAGTGTACCCACCAACAACCTCAAGGGCGCTTTACTTTATTTAAAAAGTTATAGTATGGAAAAAGTTGTTCTTATTTTACATTGATCCAAAAATATAATTAAATTCTGTCGTTCATTTGCTAATTGTTATCAGTTGAAGAATTTGCTTGCTTAGAATAATCACGCATAGCTTAGAGTATCTTTTTCCATAATAATGCAGGACATACAATACGCTTGCATGCATTATTTTGAAGTAGAAATGCATCTGATGTCACAATGAGGTATTTATTACGTACTACCACAAGTTACAAACATCTCGCAAAGAAATTCTAGCGAGCCGTTTTATCGTGTTTTGGGCGAGACCGCTCAGAAATGGCAGTTAGTCTACGAAGATTTTTTGCTCGTTAGCGCTTTTTAGCGAGCGAGAATGGCCTTTACGAGCTCGCTAGCACGTTCTGTCATGTCGCCCCAGATTACCCCATGTAAGTTTTACTGAACTAGAATTTTATGATTTACCAGCTTGTAAATATGAAACTAAAAGTTTACCGTTTATATCCACCTTCTACATCACCCATTTCTGCAACCAGTTAAATCAACTTTTTGTACTGTTAACTTCTTAGCTTTGCCACGTTTTAAAGCAATGGTTTTTGCCAAAATAGGCCTAAAATTAAGTCCGTTTTGCAAAAAATACCAAATTTTCCAGCGGCTAGGCGCTCTGCCCCCAGACCTCGAATAGTCTGTGGCTGCGGGCTCCGCAATCAGTCCCCCGAAACAGCCCCTCATTGCAGATTTTTGGCTACGCGCCTGACTAAGATACTTCAATGGTACGACGCTTGTATGCTGATGTTTTCGTGAATTTCAGATATTGTACTATCGAAATACCGTAATATTACCAATAATCTAAAAACACATCAAAATATCATCACAAAGTTCGGAAGAATAGTTCGGTTTTGAAAATGGCACTTATTTTTATCAAAAACCAAAAATATTTCAAACCTAACGTTGTTTGCCAAAATTACTTACAAGACGTGAGAGACTGCTTTCCTTTGCCCGTGTTATTCTACACATAGCTTAATAATTTCTAAAAATGAACAAGCATATTATATATTTTTGTAATGTAAATTCTATCAATAACGAATTTTCGGTTTAATGTGTATCATAGACGTAGCCAGGGGGGGGGGGGGGCGCCCAGGGGGCCCGGCCTCCCCCCCAATCAAAATACCACTAACGACAAAAATATATGACAACATAGCCTAGCGATGTTTAGTTAAAGTTTTTTTTTCAGTAATTACGCACATAACAGAAATTAATAATAATATTAATGACAACAAGGGAGCCCCGGGGCCCCTACCTAACAACCAGGGGGCCCTTACTAACAACTAGGGGGCCCTGAGGCCCTTAACCGACAACCAGAGGGCCCCGGGACCCCTAACTAAAAACCAGGGGGCTCATAACTGACGACCAGGGGGCCCCAGGGCCCCTAACTAACAACCAAGGGGCCTCTAACTAACAACCAGGGGGCCCCCTTACTGACAACTAGAGGGCCCCGGGCCCCTAACCGACAACCAGGGGGCCAGCGGCCTCTACTCAACAACCATGGGCCCCCTAATTGATGAACAGAGGGCCTTGGGGCCATTAACTGATTACTAGGGACCCCAGGGCCCCTAACCGAGAACCAGGGGGCCCTGGAGCCCCTAATCGAGAACCAGGGGGCCCCGAGGCCCCTAACCGACAACTAGGGGGCCCCGGGGCACCTAACTAACAACCAGGGGCCCCTGGGCCCCTAACCAACAACCAGGGGCCCCGGAGTCCCTAACTGATGACCTGGGGGCCCCTAACTCACGACAAGGGAGCCCCAGGGCCCCTAACCAAAAACCAGGGGGCTTTGGGGCCCCTAACCGACAGCAAAGGGGCCCCGGGGCCCCTAACCGACAACCAGGGGGCCCTGGAGTCCCTAAATGAAGACCAGAACTCACGACCAGGGAGCCCCAGGGCCTCTAATTAACAACCAAGGGGTCCGGGGCTCCTAACCAACAACCAAGGGGCCCCGGGGCCTTTAACTGGCAACCAGGAAACCCTAGGGCCCCTGACTGACGACCAAGGGTCCCGGGCCAGGGGCCCCGTAATTCAAATTTTTAACAATTTATATGCAAAATCAGTGAGAAATCTAAGAGTTTTGACCTAAAAGTTGCCACCCCAGGCTCTCGTTTAACGTTATTATGAACCTAATGCTATAGCACAGGCGGTAATGCAACCCCTTCCCAGTTGAAATGCTACTAATGATAAATATAAAGAGAGCATAGCCAGTATGTTGTCCTTGTCCTGAATCGCAAAAACAGCAATTTAAGTCCGGAAAAAAAAAATTTTTAATTTAGGATTTACGTGCACAAAAGTAAGCAATAATAATGATGACCACATGTCCACGTCATAATAATGTCATGCAATTCTTGGATGTTTCAAAAAACTGTCAAGTGACTTGACTCGAGTCCTCCACGTTTTGGAAAAAAAGTTATTTTAATTTTGCTTTTAATGTTTTTTCTTTTATGAAAGAACTAATTAGAGGAGCGATCTTGTCTTAAAATCATTGGCGTAGCCAGGGGGTGGCCGAGGGGACTCGGGCCCCCTCAATCAAAATGCCACCAATAACAAAAATTTGTCAAAAACGCCTTGTTTCTTCATTTTCAGTTTCTTTTAGCATCTTTGCGTACATCAGTACACGCGTACAACAGTAATTAACTATAGATAATATTGACGACCAGGGGACCCGGCGCACCCCTTAATTCAATTTTTTCCCACCAATTTAAACGTATAACCAGGATGAAATCAAGAGTTTTTGTCCTAAAAGTTGCTGCCCCAGGCCCTCATCTAAACTTTTTATGAACTTAAAATAACCAGCGCCGTATTGGCCATATGGCTCAGTGCCAGGGCTCTACCCTCAGATCAGAGGCGTTGCTAAAAATGGTGGCACCCGGGGCGGAATTTCGTGATGGCACCCTTTTTCGTACCAAAAATAGGTGAAGACCCCCCCCCCCCCAAAAAAAGGTCTTCGCCTAAAAATCAGTGGGTTTGTTAGTCAACATGAGGATGTGGACGACCAAACAAAGTGAAAAAAGTAAGTAATTTATCACAAATCGGTGGAGTTATGGTTTCACATTATAATATGGTGTCACCCCAAAATGGTGACACCCGAGGCGGGGTGCCCCCTTCCCCCCCTAGCGATGCCACTGCCTCAGATAGTATAACTTTATTTGGTCTTCATTTATATTTGGCAGGAAGATGTTACAAAAATCCCCTAAGTGCCAGGGGCCCTGCGCAATGTAAATCCGGCCTGGGAATAACATGTTTAGTAAACATAATCATCTATTGTACCATTTTTCGATAAGGATTCAAATCCACCTGGCCAGTTCTTACGCACAAAATACTTTTAAAAAAATAGCTAGGGAAAATGCTTATTGAACAAACTACTGAATTTCAATTGAAGAGGCCTGGGCCCTTTGGCTGTACATGTACTCTTATAACTGGTAAACTTCATGACTAAACAAAAATCTCCAAGGAAAATCTTCGAGAGGATTATTATTTACTGCTAAAGTATTGCAGTAGGCAATGTTGCGTACTTCCCCCTACCTAGACCAAATCACTTACAATTAAAATTTTGCACCATAATGCAAGATTTTAAACGTGTTTTGGGATTTAATTGCAAAAGGAGGATTGAACAACCAAATTTTTTCGATTGGCTTTGAAATGTTAAAAATCTAGTTCTTTGAAATGGCTCTGAACTGGTGCAAAATGTAATCCAATGGAATTTGAATAACTTTTTTTTCCAAAAACTTACAAAAATCGCCCCCGTCTGTGATACGTTTGAGTACACTAGCTTACTCAACACGTCTTCTAAGTTAGACATTTGCACTTTTTACTATTAGGTTTTCGCCCTCTCCCTTTACCAAAATCTTGTTTAAGTGCCAACAGGCTACGGCTTCAGATCTTCCATTCTACGATATCTTTGCCCCACAAAAAGTTCCTTTTTCAAAAACTTCTGATGACGTCATTGCATGTGATTTGTAGTTTGGGCCCCCTCCCCCAATCAAAAATCCATGCTACGTCTATGATGTGTATAATATCTGGAAAATAAGTTTTCGGGGAAATGTAATTTCGGCCTAATGTACATTCCGGCAAGTGTAAATTCTGGAAAATAAGCTTTCGGGGAAATGTAATTTCGGCCAAATGTACATTCTGGCAAGTGTAAATTCTGGAAAATAAGCTTTCGGGGAAATGAAATTTCGGACAGTTGTTCATTCTGGCAGATGTAATTTCAGGCAAGTGTTCATTCTGGCAAGTGTGATTTCTGACAATTGTTAATTTTGGAAAAAGAACGTTCAGGGAAATGTTTTTCTGGCAAATGATTTTTGGGAAAATGTTTTTCTGCGAGGTGTAAGGATACCCTGTTTTGGTATTCCGAAATTTTGTCAAAGGTTATTTCTTCTTCATATTTATCTGCACTGAAAATTTCGTATGCCTAATATGAGCGGTTAAAAAGTTCCAATTTCGACAGCCCCGTTTGAGGGGGAAAATCCAATTTTGGGACTCCCAAATTTTGTCAAATTTTTTCTTTCCCTTATATTTACTTTACTTCAACAATTCATGTGTCTAGCTTTATAGGTTAAAAACTTTGAATTTTGGATGGCCTGTTTGGGGGAAACCCCCAATTGTGAAACCCCCAATTTTTTTTTTTTTTTTTTTAAATAACTACCCACTCCGAAAATGTGATCCATCTAGTTGTAGCGGTTTAAAACTTCAAAATTTTGGAGGACCCGATTGAAGGGGATCCATCCAACCAGCCAGCACCGATTTCAGTCGCACACTACTACTTCCTGATATCTTCAATCGTTCAAACTTTGAATGCATTGCGTTTGGCGTTTTAATAGTAGATAGCCGGAGAAAAAAAATGTATTCAGGTTGGGGTAGAACAACAAACCAAAAGAAAGGTGGCTGATAGAGAGTTCAAAAATCACAAATCATTTTCCATCGATATCGGTATTTATATAGGTGGGCACAAGTCCGTTAATCGTGAACCCGTTAATAACGAAGTTAACTTTTTCATTCACTCGTTGATCCGTTAAAAAGTTTTTTCACGTTAACGGACTAAATTAACTTCCGTTAAGTTCTGTTAACGGACTAAAATAACTTCCGTTAAGTTCTGTTAACTTCCGTTAAGGTTTTTATCGTTAATATCTTGCACCATTCATTCATCGTATCGGTAGAAACAAGTTTGCACAGGTAACACTTGTCGCGTATCAGCACGAGTTTTATAGAAGAAAGCGAAGAATGGACCTCTTTTTTGTGGCAAATAATAAGCTGCAGCCTCATAGGTCTATTAATTATCGCTGTGTGCAATTTCCAAAGATTTCCGATCGTAACTTCGTTGTACATTTGAACTTATTTTTATCTTGAAATTAGATTAGACTGTAAAATGTAACTTCCAAAACACAAAAAGACCACCAGAGCAATAAAAATGTCCTTACAATCAGCTCAACAGCGTCAATACGTGTTTTAGAAGCGAGTGAATAAAACGAAGTGTAAATTACACGCAAAATGCTAACGAATTAACGGACTTTATTAACTTCCGTTAATTAAAGCTGAAAATAACGAATTAACGTTAACGGAGGTGTGAAGTTTGTTAACGGACTAGTGGTTAACGAAGCTAACGTTTTGCATTAACTTGCCCACCTATGGGTATTATTTACCGAGATATATCGGTTCAAAATTGTTCACTTTTTGCCCATTTTTGACCTGTAACATTTTGGTCACGTGACCGAACACTTCCAAACTTGGTTTGCACAAAGCATTCAATAGCACCCATATTGTGTACAAATTTCAGCTTTACAAGCTAAATGCTTTTTGAATGATCGGCAAATTATTAAATTTTTAACCCCAAAATCGCCATTTTTTGATGTTTTTTGGTGTGTCAATTCACGATCACGTGGCCTAGGGTCCCCAAAATTGGCACACATGACGCTTTCAATAAATCTTACGTTGAGGCCAAATTTCAATTTTTTGGGTTTTATTTTTTGCTAATTATGAGCAAATCAATCCTCATCTGTCAAAATTCGCGAAACAAAAACAAAGGTACTACGCGCTCACGCGAAGCAGGGTTGGAAAAATTACTTGCTTTTGCTTTAATTACAATTACAACCTAATGTTTTCAATTACAATTACAATTATTCAAGTTCATGAAATTGTCATTCAATTACAATTTCAATTGCAATTACAATGAAAAGATTCGCAACACATTGCGACCAATTCACTTACGTACGAAGCCTCGAGTTTTGCTTATGTCCACTTTGTGGATTTGTTTTGTATTTCTATGCTAGACTGACCGATTAAAGTCCTATTTCTCTCGATCCTTGTTCTTCCATCAATCTTTGTTTAACCCTATTTTTTCCAATACATAATTTCGTTTGTAAGCCATTGCCAAAAATGTTAATGAATTCATATCGCTTTCAGCAACATTATAGTTTTATTTAATCGTTTGTGTGCTATCTGGCCTAAAGGCTAACTGCGCGGAAGCCAAGGGAAGAGTCGCCAGAACGGCGACTACTTAAAATCAAGCAATGCGAAAAAGTTGTTGTCCCGCTGTAATCGAACCTGCAGCCTTTGGATTACCGGTTCACTGCTCTACCATTTAAGCTAGAGCAGACGTCTCCTCGTATGCTTAATTTTGGCTATTTAAACCCAGCAACTTAATGCTTATTCCATGATCTTAATAATAATTTAGTTGTGATGTTTTTAGTTGTGATTTTTTTAAGTAGTCGCCCTTCTGGCGACTTTTCTCTAGGCTTCCGCGCTGGTAGCCTTAAGGCCTGATGGCACGCAAACGATTAAATATTAAAAGCTCTGGCCAGCAAACGTCAACGCATCACAACCAGGGCCTGCGAGAGGGGGGTTTAGGGGGTACACCGTACCTGGGCCCGGGCCTAGGAGGGCCCGGAAGAGTTCAGGTTTTCGTGTTAAGTTTTGGTACTGCACCATAACACCGTAATCAAGCTTGCCTACAGCAAAAATATCAGTTTGCATATTCAGTACTACTAATTGGTCGCTGTTTTTGCTACACGGCCTTTAGGGCATCCAATAGTGGCCGATTTGATTAAAAAAATAGGAAAATGTATCAAAAGCCATACACTTGCACCGAAATTAACGTTTTGTTACATTTCTCTGCCTTGAGAGCCCTAATTCTACGGTAAAACAATGTATGAGGGCCAACATTTCCAGAGATCCAAAAGAATTTCAACCTCGAAGAGCGGAGTCAAAGTTGACATACTAAACTATTATCATTAAGTAACTCACTCTATCTGTATGAGTTTAAGAGGTATTCGGATTTGCGAAGTCTATGATTGCAGATGACTTCTGAAAGCTTTTATCAATAAAATATTTGGATTTGCAGTATTAAAGTCATTATATTGTATAATATTGTGTCAATGTCTTCGTTCCCCACTTCACATACATTCTTTCATGTATATAACGTTTTCTACTTGTCAATTTAAGCAAGTTTGGTGCTGGGATATTGATCAAATGCTGTATTTTACCCTCGAGAAATACAAAAAGTGCTAAAGCTTCTGGGGCTGCGCCCCGGACCCCGCTGGGGAAGCTCACAGCGCTCCCCCACACCCCCTAGCTGGATTTAAACCAATTTTATGTCTAGTTGTGTTTTTCATTGGTCCTAACTGTATGCGAACATCGTTCTCCCCTCAGTTTTAAATAAAGATCTACACCCATCGGACAAAAAATGATTTGATGGCATGGCCAGTGGAGTAGCCAGTGGGGGGGGGCTATAGCCCCCCATTGGCATGTCGACCAAAACGCAGAATGGGAAAAACACTACGTTTTTAGCACTTTTGAGGCTGTTTTATGCACTGGAGTAGACAAAATAGTGATTAAAAACATTTTTTGAAAGATATCTTCAGAAAGAGGTGCTAATTTGTCAAAAATAAAACTAAGAAATAACTGAAAACTTTGAAAAATGATCAAAAATAAGCAATCAAATTTGATCGCAAGTGTAAAATGCTAAACATAGGTGTCATCAACAAATATACTATAAACTAAGGAAAAGGGGAGGGGGGCTATTCAGTATTAGTTAATTGCCAATCATTTCTCTCAAATCGGTTTTCATTAGCCCCCCTCCCCCGATTATTTTTCTCCATAAACTGTATACGAAATAGATTACTCCGTGTGAGTTTGATTGAACTATTCGATTTTATAATTTACCAGCATCTAAACAAGAGAACTAACATTTTACCATTAGCCACCTCCCAAATAGCCCATTTATGCCACCAATTTAATCTTGTTTGCACTGCCAATTTCTAAGCCACGTTTTAAAAGCATTATTTTTTAATCAAAATAGCCCTAAAACTAAGTTATTTTTGCAAAAAAATGCAAAATTTTTGTGCCTCCGGCGGCTGGGGCAGGCGCGTCGCCAGCGGGGGGGCCTTGCCCCCCGATTTTTATTTTTGCCCCCCGATCTATTTCTTGCCCTCCCACTGTATTTTTTCGTAAAAGTGAGCATAACCTCACAGTTAAAATAGTGGTGATTTTAACTGTTCCATCCCCTATCCTGACATCGACTCAATTTGATTGATTGTATTTGAATAAGCTGAAGATGGCCACTGGCCGAAATCAATTTTAGTGAAATTTTTTGTTAATATACGTTAGTTAAATATATTTTTTGGCTGATTCTTTGTTTCCTTCTTGCAACTAAGTATCCTGACATCCATACTACAATATCGTAGGCTTATTATGGTAGAATAGGTGTAGTTATGCTATATTTTAGGCTAATTATGGCACAATAGACATAGTATGCCGATTATGGCACAGTAAGCATAGTATACCTCAGTGCGCACTGTAGCTTTGTAGGCATAGTATGGCATATGGTTGGTTTCATGCGAGTATAGTATGGCATGTACAGTAGTAGTCTTATGGCACATTAGGCATAGTATACCACAGTAGGCGTAGTATGTCATAAGAGGCTTAGCATGGCATTTTAGGCATAGTATGACATATTGTAGGCTTATTATGGCACTCTAGTAGGCATAGTATGTCACAGTAGGCACTGTGGCATAATTGGCTTAATATGGCACAGTAGGCGCTAGAGGTTAGTATATCATAGCAAACGTAGTATGGCATTGTAGACATAGTATAGCATGCGAGTATAGTGTGGCATATACAGTAGTAGCCTTATGGCACATTAGGCATAGTATACCACAGTAGGCGTAGTATGTCATAGGAGGCTTAGCATGGCATTTTAGGCATAGTATGACATATTGTAGGCTTATTATGGCACTCTAGTAGGCATAGTATGTCACAGTAGGCACTGTGGCATAATTGGCTTAATATGGCACAGTAGGCGCTAGAGGTTAGTATATCATAGCAAACCTAGTATGGCATTGTAGACATAGTATAGCATGCGAGTATAGTGTGGCATATACAGTAGTAGCCTTATGGCACATTAGGCATAGTATACCACAGTAGGCGTAGTATGTCATAAGAGGCTTAGCATGGCATTTTAGGCATAGTATGACATATTGTAGGCTTATTATGGCACTCTAGTAGGCATAGTATGTCACAGTAGGCACTGTGGCATAATTGGCTTAATATGGCACAGTAGGCGCTAGAGGTTAGTATATCATAGCAAACCTAGTATGGCATTGTAGACATAGTATAGCATGCGAGTATAGTGTGGCATATACAGTAGTAGCCTTATGGCACATTAGGCATAGTATACCACAGTAGGCGTAGTATGTCATAGGAGGCTTAGCATGGCATTTTAGGCATAGTATGACATATTGTAGGCTTATTATGGCACTCTAGTAGGCATAGTATGTCACAGTAGGCACTGTGGCATAATTGGCTTAATATGGCACAGTAGGCGCTAGAGGTTAGTATATCATAGCAAACCTAGTATGGCATTGTAGACATAGTATAGCATGCGAGTATAGTGTGGCATATACAGTAGTAGCCTTATGGCACATTAGGCATAGTATACCACAGTAGGCGTAGTATGTCATAGGAGGCTTAGCATGGCATTTTAGGCATAGTATGACATATTGTAGGCTTATTATGGCACTCTAGTAGGCATAGTATGTCACAGTAGGCACTGTGGCATAATTGGCTTAATATGGCACAGTAGGCGCTAGAGGTTAGTATATCATAGCAAACCTAGTATGGCATTGTAGACATAGTATAGCATGCGAGTATAGTGTGGCATATACAGTAGTAGCCTTATGGCACATTAGGCATAGTATACCACAGTAGGCGTAGTATGTCATAAGAGGCTTAGCATGGCATTTTAGGCATAGTATGACATATTGTAGGCTTATTATGGCACTCTAGTAGGCATAGTATGTCACAGTAGGCACTGTGGCATAATTGGCTTAATATGGCACAGTAGGCACTGGAGGTTAGTATATCATAGCAAACGTAGTATGGCATTGTAGACATAGTATAGCATGCGAGTATAGTGTGGCATATACAGTAGTAGCCTTATGGCACATTAGGCATAGTATACCACGGTAGGCGTAGTATGTCATAGGAGGCTTAGCATGGCATTTTAGGCATAGGATGACATGAAGTAGGCTTATTATGGCACCCTAGTAGGCATAGCATGTCACAGTAGGCTCTGTGGCATAGTTGGCTTAATATGGCACAGTAGGCACTGGAGGTTAGTATATTTAGTTGGGATAGAAGGACACCTTATTAGGCAGAGTATGGCATATAGGAGGCTTGTTATGGAACAGTACGCATATTATTAAAAACCATAGTAGGCGCTACAGGCTAGTATGACATTGTAGATATCGTAGGCTTATTATGGTACAATAGGTATAGTTATGCTATATTGTAGGCTAATTATGGCACAATAGACATAGTATGCTGATTATGGCACAGTAGGCATAGTGTGCCACAGTGGGCACTGTAGCTTAGTAGGCATAGTACAACATCAGAATATGACATATAGTTGGCTTATTATGGCACAGTAGGCATAGTATCCCACAGTAGGCGCTACAGCTTAGTATGTTATAGTAGGCGTAGTATGACATTGTAGACATAACAGGCCTATAGCATTCGAGTGTAGTATAGTTGGTAGCTTGGCCAAATGGGTAAAGGTGAATTGTTTGCGACAACCTCGATTGAATGATCTGGGTTCAACCCGCACCCAGGTCACGCCGTTGCGTCCTTGGATAAGACGTTTTACGATAATTATCTCTAGTTGGTGGCTTTGAACAAGCAGCAAATTCGGTGGGCAAGAATTTGAAGAAATCTACAGGAACGTTGGATCATCGGAAACTCCTTAAGCAGGTGCGGATATCTCCAATCACGAAGTAGTCACTGCAATAAAAAAATGTGCGGATCGTCCAATAAGTTAGCGTCTGATGCTGTCTGGTGACTGGAGGATAAATATGCGCTACAACAACAATATACTGTAGTGGGCTTTTGGCACCATAGGTTAGTAGTAGTACTATGTCATAGTAGGCTTAGTATGGCATTGTAGGCATAGTGTAACATGAAGTAGACTTGTTATGGCACCCTAGTAAGCATAGCATGTCACAGTAGGCACTGTAGCTTACTATGGCACAGTAGGCATAGTTGGCTTATTATTGCACAGTATCCCACAGTAGGCACTGCAGTGTAGTATATTATAGTTGGGATAGCATTACACCTTAGTAGGCAGATTATGACATACATGAGGCTTGTTATGGAAAATAGGCATAGTATTAGTAAGCATAGTGTACCACAGTAGGTGCTGCAGCTTTAGTATGACATTGTAGGCATAGCATGGCACCCTGGTAGGCATAGTATGGCATACAGTAGGCTTATTATGGCACAACAGGCATAGTAGGCCAAAGTGGGCACCGTAGCTTAGTAGGCATAGTATGACATATAATTGGCTTATTATGGCACAGTAGGCATAGAATAACATAGCTCGGCAATTAGACCTACAATGCATAGCTTTTCCATGAACTATCACCGTAACGAGGTGGAAAAGTCTATGTGCCTCAATGACCTGCAGAGCTGTACTGGCTGGAGATTCAATTCTCCTGAAAGGGTTACCCATACCAGATAGGTCTAATGGTAGAAGCGAGACGAAGTATAGTTCAAATCAAAATAGTTGGAAAACTTAAAACCTGGGTTGGTTATGCCCATCATCTGTGGTAAGCATATAACCTAGGAGAAGGACAACTCTGATATAAAACCTCTCCGCAGTTAGATTAAACTGCAAAACAAATCATGATGAGCACAAAGAATGAAAATTACGTGAACGACGTTAATGGGGCCACCTTCACAAGTGGAACCTCGTCCGGCAGGGGAGCGCCTAGGGACTCCCAGGTCGTCATTCAGCGAAACCCCTATGGCGTTCGAGTCTTAGGCAGAGGGGCTCGTTCGAAAAATAAGCGACAATCTCCACCAGCCAGCCCTAGTGGCAGCTCCACCAATGTGCCCGCTACACGTTTGGAGAGTGAATGGAGGCAGCGCAGAGTATTCGTACTCGAGATAATGTCGCACACTCACGGGTCAACCATCACCAACTGCTGTTGGGCAATTGGAATATCCTCACCCTCACAGGAAAAGAGCTAGAATTGGTTGAGGAAGCAAAGCGGTATCATCTCGATATTATCGGAGTTTCTTCAACCAAACGACGTGGCTCTGGAACTGTGGATCTGGATGGCGGATGAAAACTCTTCTATTCTGGTGCTGATCCTAGTATGTCTGCACAAGCGGGTGTGGGGATTCTCACAAGCCCCCGTTTGTCAGACTGTGTGTCAGATTGGATTCCTTTGGGATCACGGGTCTGTATGTTGAAGCTCAAGGTATTGGATCGGTCACTGTGCCTATTGCAGGTATATGCCCCCAATGCCACGAGTGAATATCAGACTTTTGTGGATGAAGTAAATGATGCTCTTCTACGAGTATCAGCTACTGAATCTACAGTCCTTATGGGGGATTTTAACGCACATGTTGGAACAGACACAGATACGTGGAAAGGTGTGATCGGAAAACATGGAGTCACTGGACTGAATGAGAACGGAAGGTATTTATTGCAGCTCTGTTGTAGCAACGGACTCCACATCATGAATACCTTTTTCCAGCACAGAGAGGTTCACAAGTATACATGGTATCGACCTAGTATGGATCAAAAATCTTTGATAGATTTTTGCATAGTTTCGTCAGATTTGTTTTCTGATGTGCTGGACGTTCGAGTGAAGCGAGGTGCTGAATTGTCGACTGATCACCATCTGGTAGTATGTTCCTTACGACTTTCGAAACCTTGGCCAAACAAGATATCCAACAGGTCGTCTGTGACTTACCGGATCAAATGGGAGGCTTTGGAGGACAAAGAAGTAAGAAAACAGTTCGCATCCAGTATATCATCTAAGTTCAGACAACTTCCTGATGTATCCGAGGACATTGAGAGGGAATGGCTGCTGTTCAGATCAGCAATCATTTCATCAGCAGCTGAAAGTTGTGGGCGAAAACGGCTTAGAATGGCGGGCGATAGTGAGAAAAGAACACCTTGGTGGAACCAAGAGGTTAAAGAAGCTATTCGAGCAAAGAAAGATGCGTTCAAGGCCTGGCTACAGGACAGATCGTCATCTGATTTGCAATCCCGGTACACTGAGGCGCGAAAAGCGGCAACTTCGGCAGTAAAGAAATCCAAGGAGAAGTCATGGGAAGAGTTTGGTCGTCGGTTGGATTCCAACTATTTTTCGGCAAACAAAGTATTTTGGCAGACCATCCGCCGTTTACTTGGCAAAAGATCGAGTATCACGTACTCCATCAACGATTCTGACGGTAACATTCTAACGGATGAGAATGAAATCCTTTCATGATGGAGAGAGTACTTTGAAGATCTTTTGAATCCTGTAAAGGCATCGACTCGTGACACACACGAAGTGACACATCTCGGGGAGGACGAAGTTTTCACTGCAGCAGAAGTGGCAACTGCAATTAAAGGGATAAAATCTGGAAAAGCTGCTGGTGAAGATGAAATCAGACCCGAGATGTTGAAAGCGCTGACTGGAGAAGGAATTCTCTGGTTAACGCGAGTGTGTCAAGTTGCGTGGAAGCTTGGCAAAACTCCCAGAGATTGGCAAACAGGTGTGATTATTCCGATATTCAAGAAAGGAGATCGCAAGCAATGTACAAACTACAGAGGGATATCACTCCTTAATTTGCCATGGAAAGTATATGCCAAATGCCTTGAAAGGAAATGCCGAGAAATAGTGGAATCAAAACTGGAAGATGGTCAATGCGGTTTTCGTCCGGGTCGCAGCACCACGGACCAAATCTTCACTCTGAAGCAAATCTTCGAGAAATCTTGGGAGTATGGCAAAGATCTCTTTACATGCTTTGTCGATCTTGAAAAAGCATATGACCGAGTTCCTCGGGATAAACTTTGGAAGGTTTTGCAGGAGTATGGCGTTGATGGTCAATTGTTACGCGCTATTAAGTCATTTTACTGCAGACCGGAGGTTTGTGTTCGGGTAAATGGCAAGCAATCAAAGCCGTTCCATGTGGGCATTGGACTCCGGCAAGGGTGCGTTTTGTCACCTCTCCTTTTCATTGTTTACATGAATTGGATCGACAAATACAGCCAAGCTGATGAGTGTGCCACGATTGGAAATTGCAAAGTTAGTCGTCTGCTATTCGCAGATGATTTGGTTCTGCTTTCTTCCACAGAATCTGGCCTCCAGCGTGCATTAAATAGCTTTGCAGATGCATGCAACACCGCCGGAATGAAAATAAGCACGGCCAAAACTGAGGTACTTCATCTTTCAAGAAACCCTGATCAGTGCGTATTACAATTGAATGGAGCGACACTGAAGCAGGTAGAGAAGTTCAAATATCTTGGGGTTGCATTTACGAGTGACGGAAGGCAAGACGAAGAACTGGATACCCGAATAGGCAAGGCTAGTGCAGTAATGCGAGCTTTGCACTACTCGGTTGTCATGAAACGAGAATTGTCGAAAAAGGCAAAACTCTCAATTTTCAAAGCAGTTTTTGTCCCCATTCTCACTTATGGTCATGAATCTTGGGTAATGACCGAAAGAATGCGATCACAAGTGCAAGCGTCCGAAATGAGGTTTTTACGAAGAATCGAAGGAGTTACACTGTTTAACAAGGTGCGTAGCTCTGAGATTCAAAAATCTCTTAACATCGAGCCGTTACTTCTCCGAATTGAAAGATCTCAGCTTAGATGGTTTGGCCATGTAAGCAAAATGCCTCAGGAAAGACTCCCCAAACAAGCTTTACATGCCAAAGCAAATGGGAGAAGACCAGTCGGACGACCTAGAACTAGATGGACCGATTACATTGAGGATCTTGGATGGAATCGCTTGGGACTTCGCCCGAGCGAAATGATGGAGGTGATGGAAGACCGTGAGGTGTGGCGGCTCAATCTTGAGCTACTGCCCCCGCAACCCTCACGGAAAAGCGGGCAATGAAGAAAGAAAAGAAAAGAAGAACGAGTTAATGAAAAAGTTAACTTCGTTATTAACGGGTTCACGATTAACGGACTTGTGCCCACCTATGTAAATACCGATATCGATGGAAAATGATTTGTGATTTTTGAACTCTCTATCAGCCACCTTTCTTTTGGTTTGTTGTTCTACCCCAACCTGAATACATTTTTTTTCTCCGGCTATCTACTATTAAAACGCCAAACGCAATGCATTCAAAGTTTGAACGATTGAAGATATCAGGAAGTAGTAGTGTGCGACTGAAATCGGTGCTGGCTGGTTGGATGGATCCCCTTCAATCGGGTCCTCCAAAATTTTGAAGTTTTAAACCGCTACAACTAGATGGATCACATTTTCGGAGTGGGTAGTTATTTAAAAAAAAAAAAAAAAATTGGGGGTTTCACAATTGGGGGTTTCCCCCAAACAGGCCATCCAAAATTCAAAGTTTTTAACCTATAAAGCTAGACACATGAATTGTTGAAGTAAAGTAAATATAAGGGAAAGAAAAAATTTGACAAAATTTGGGAGTCCCAAAATTGGATTTTCCCCCTCAAACGGGGCTGTCGAAATTGGAACTTTTTAACCGCTCATATTAGGCATACGAAATTTTCAGTGCAGATAAATATGAAGAAGAAATAACCTTTGACAAAATTTCGGAATACCAAAACAGGGTATCCTTACACCTCGCAGAAAAACATTTTCCCAAAAATCATTTGCCAGAAAAACATTTCCCTGAACGTTCTTTTTCCAAAATTAACAATTGTCAGAAATCACACTTGCCAGAAATCACACTTGCCAGAATGAACAACTGTCCGAAATTTCATTTCCCCGAAAGCTTATTTTCCAGAATTTACACTTGCCAAATGTACATTTGGCCGAAATTACATTTCCCCGAAAGCTTATTTTCCAGAATTTACACTTGCCGGAATGTACATAAGACGATCTTTGAGTGAACAAGTCAGTCACAACTCAGTAAATGGTAAGTAAGTGACTAGATATATTGCGACGCTTTTAGTACTCAATACCGCGGACAGTGTATGGTACATTTTCCTGTAAGAAATATGCTAAGTGGCTGTAATTTTGAATTGCATTGAGTTTCATTTCTACTGAGCTCAGTTAGTTTGGATCCGCAGTTACTTTGAAAAGTCAACATGCAATCAAGAAGAATTGAGATGCAAGACAAGCCTATGTACAAAACCCATTTTAGTACAGTTCAAGTGCTGTTAGTAGTGTGCGAAAAGGTAATGGGCAAGTTGGTGGCATGCAAAATATTGTTGAAGCTTACTTTTGGCTTTAACAACAGCTATTTGCATGACTACAACAATAGTAGCCTATCTCAGGTCTGGTGGCCTGTATTGCAATAATTTGAGCAAGACAACAGTGGGAAAAGAAAGGTTGTGGTAGAATATTGTAACAAGGGGATAAAATTGTAAGTTTGATTTTCATCATTTCTCTGAAAGAGCGCATAAAACTTTGCCTCTAAATTGTGGGCATTGGTTTTCGATAGCAATTGCGATTAGGATCATGCGATATTAATTTCCGATAATAAAGTTGGTTACGATTACGTGATATCAATTTCTGTTGGCAAACACTGTTTCGGTAATGCGATGTCGATTTATTAGAGAAAACATCAAATGTGATGTTGATTTCTGATAGCGAGCATCTAACGAACGAGCGTTTTTATCCTGACTGATGACTCTTACATCGATGAAAGTCGAATGCAGCTCTATACGCATCAGATATTGAGAGTTGGAAATTCCACAACTTCTCACGTACTGACTTGTAGAGCAACTTTGTATGGTAATTATTACCAGAGGTGGAGTCCTCGAGGACACATTTTGAAGTCCTTGGCCTTGGCCTCGAAGGTCAAGTCCTTGGCCTTGAGGCCTCGAGTCCTCGAAAATTGGCCTGTCCTCGGCTCGAGGATAGCACTATTTTTTGAATTGTTAAAATTTTGTGGAGCGGTTGAAAAATTTTTTGGAAAACGTTTTTTTGTGGAGATCGCTTGAAAAATTTTTGCGAAGACTTTTTTTTTGGAGATCGCCTGAAAAATTTTTGTGAAGACTTTTTTTTTTTGGAGAGCACTTGCGCGTGTGTCCTTGGTCCTTGGCCTCGAGCATTCCTGTCCTTGGCCTCGAGAGTGTCTGTCCTCGGAAAGGCTGTCCTTGGCCTTAAACTTGGCCTCGGATTTTTTTTGTGTCCTTGGCCTTGGCCTCGAGCCTTGTGTCCTCGACTCCACCTCTGATTATTACTGCTGCAACTAATTCTGACTTTCTGTATTTACATAGCCTAAACTGCTCTTTCTTGCTATACCATTATCCAACATGTTTGATGTCTTTCCACTAACACAAAATGAAGTTTCACCAGTAATATTTCATGCTACTATTAAATTGGTAATGATAGCTTAATATTTCTGAAAAACAAATATTTAATTGAAATTTTAATATAAAGGTGTTTTTCTAGGTTTGACCAACACAACCAAGATGAAATTGGCAAGGTCATTTGGACGAAATTTGCATGTCAAGAAAGATAGTGTTTATTTTTTATTTTTCAACCAAAATCTGGTACTTAAGGCGACACAAAATATGGCAGTATTTTAAAAGTGTCCGACCATAAGAAGCTTTTCAGGATTTTGGTCTTTACAAGCAACTTATTAAATATAAGACTAGATAAGTGAAATCTGCAATGATGTAAAAATAAAAAGTCAATTTTATACTTGAGTGCTATAAAATCTGTTGGTAACAGCAGATAAGGGTAGCTTAATTAACCTAACTAGTGTAATCAAATATATTCTTAAGTTATCTATCTGGCTTGCACCTAAGTCAAAACAAAATACTGCAAAATTTAATGGTGTCTGACAGAGGTGGAGTCCTCGAGGACGTCCTTGGCCTCGAGGACATATTTTGAAGTCCTTGGCCTTGGCCTCGAAGCCTTAGGTCCTTGAAAATTGCCCTGTCCTCGGCTCGAGGACAGCACTATTTTTGAATCGTTTAAATTTTGTCGGAAAACGCTTGAAACCTCGCGGAAAATTTGTAAATACCTTTTTTATTTTGAGCAATTGGAGCATAGGCTTAGTCAAGCGGGCCTCCCCCCCAATTGAAATTTCACCAATGACAAAAATGTGACAAAAAAGCCTACTGTTTCTTCAGTTTCAGTTTCTTTTTAGCGTTTTTCGCGTACACCAGTAGCGAACAACAATATTGAAAACCAGGGGCCCCGGGACCCCCTCAAATCAATTTTTGCCAGCCAATTTAAACGTAAACCTGGAAGAAATGGATAGTTTTCGTCCTAAAAGTTGCTATCTCAGGATCACATCTAGCCTTTTTACGAACGTAATGCATTAACAAAGGCCGGATTTACCACAATATGGCGCAGTACCAGCGAAGGGCCCTGCACTCAAATCTTGACTTTTTATGGTCTTTACCTATATTTGGCAGAAAGATGTTGCAAAAATCTCCAAAGTGCCTGGGGCTCAGCGCGATTGAAATCCGGCCCGGCAATAACATGGTCAGTAGCGTGGCCAGGGAGAGTAGGCGGGATGGGCTATAGCCCCCCCATTGGCCTGTCAACCAAAATGCAGAATAAAAAAAACATCACGTTTTTAGCTCTTCTGAGACTGTTTTTTGCGCTGGAATTGACTAAAAAGTGATTAAAACCATTTTTTGAAACATATATTCAGAGGGGGGGCTAATTCGTCAAAAATTAAAGTCACCAATCAATAAAAACTTTAAAAAATGCCCAAAAATAAGCAATCAAATTTGATCTCTGGTGTAAAAACGCCAAACATAGGTTTTATCAACAAATATATTATAAACTCAGGAGTAAGGGGGGTAGCTATTCAGTGTTAGTTAATTACCAATCACTTCTCTCAAATATCTTTCCATTAGCCCCCCCCCTCCCAATTATTTTTCTTTATAAAATACAGATGAAATAGATTACTCCGAGTGAGTTTTATTGAATAATAGGATTTTATGATTTACCAGCATGTAAACAAGAGAACTGCAATGTTTTCATTAGCCACTTCCCACCTAGCCCGATAATGCAACCAGTAGAATCATGTTGCGCTGCCAA
Organism: Trididemnum nubilum; assembly: GCA_963965965.1. Lineage (NCBI taxonomy): Eukaryota > Metazoa > Chordata > Ascidiacea > Aplousobranchia > Didemnidae > Trididemnum > Trididemnum nubilum. The sequence continues at coordinate 19,685,419 of OZ014477.1, forward strand.
TTTCTATGCCACGTTTTAAAAGCATTATTTTTTATTAAAATAGCTCTAAAATTAAGTTTTATTTGCAAAAAAATGCAAAATTTGCGAGCGCTGGGGGCTCCGCCCCCAAACCCCCGTGCCTCCGGCGGCTGGGGGCTTCGCCCCCAGCCCCCCAAAACAGCCCCCCCATTGCGAATTTCTGGCTACGAGCCTGACTCATGGTTAGTAAGCGAAACTACCCATCTATTGTACTATTTTTCAATAACAATTCATAAATTCACTTCCACCTCGACAGTTTTTACGCACAAAATACTTCAAAAAAAAAATTAGCCATGGAAAATGCTGATTGAACAAATCGTTGAACTTCAGTGGAGGAGGCCTGGGCCCCCTGGCCTAACATGCACTTCTATAACTGGTTATTTTCATGACAAAACAAAAATCTCTAAGGAAAATCTTCGAGTGGGTTTTCATTTACTGCTAAAATGTTGCACGAGACAATGCACCTTAGTTCCCCCTACCTGGACCAAATCACGTACAATTAAACTTTAACACCAAAATGCAAGATGTTAAACGTGTTTTGAACTTAAATTGCAACTAGAAGGAGGATTAAACAATTTAATTTTTTTAATTGGCTTTCAAATGTCAAAAATCTAGTGCTTTTTAAATGGCTCTAAACATGCGAAGTGTGATTCAGTGGCATTAAAATAGCTTTTTTTCTTCAAAAAATTACAAAAAATCGCCCAACAGCTGGGGGCTTTGCCCCCAGACCCCCGTCTGTGATACGTTTGAGTTACACTGGTTTTCTCAAAACGTCTCCAAAGTTACGTATTTGCACTTTTCAACTATATCAGTTGAGGCTCTCTCCATTTGCAAAATTCTGGTTAAGTGCCAACAGGCAAATTTTTGATGACGTCATTGCATGTGATTTGTGGTTTAGACCTCCCCAATTAAAAATTCTGGCTACGCCTAAAAATTGGAGACTGCCTGAAAAACTTTTTTGAAGACTTTTTTTTTGTGGAAAACACTTGCGGCTGTGTCCTTGGTCCTTGGCCTCGAGCATTCCTGTCCTTGGCCTCGAGAGTGTCCGTCCTCGGAAAGGCTGTTCTTGGCCTTGGCCTCGAATTTTTTTTGTGTCCTTGGCCTTGGCCTCGAGCCTTGTGTCCTCGACTCCACCTCTGGTGTCTGACCATTAGAGGCTTCCCAGGGTTTGGTCTTTACAAGCAACTTTTTAAACAAGAGACTATAGGCAATTGAAATCTGTACCAGTAATGATGCAGAAAGAAAAAGCAAACAGATTTGATTGATTAAGCATAATATTTTGTTTTGGTATAAAGCTAATAAGGGTTGCCCAGCTAACCAGTAATTAATCTACAGACAAACAGGTAACTAATTTCAACAAACACCTACAGGTAGGCCTAATGGTTCTAAAATGGTCTTGACCTAGCCTAAAAAAAATTAAATAAATATAGTTTACATTTTCAAAACTCAGAAGTTTGATAGCTTTAAAAAATTTTAATCAGTTACCGGTAGGCTACCGGTATGTCATACCAGTAATTTGTAGTATTTCGGTTTCACAAGTCATTACCACACAATATTCTATAAGCCTAAAGCGCTTCATAACGCACACCAGGCAAAGTTTAGAGAAAATTTATGACACAAGTTAAATATTCTACCGAAAGTCGCTCCTTTATTAACTTTATTTTTATACCTCAAGTGCTTTAGCTACGTTAGTTTGAAAGTCAATCCGAAAACAAAATCAGCATAGGCAAATGCTGATTTCTTATCAGCTAATAATCTTCTGAGGCTTTAATTTGATTGATTTCAATCAAATTACGTTTTAATAAACATAATCAATTAAATTCACATTCATTTTTCATCGCTAACGCCAGATTTAGCTCAAATACTTAGCGGAAATATACTAGCCTACCGATACTCAGCAGCAATCAATGAAAAATTAAACTTTTCCGCAAACAGTCGCTAGAGTGCGAGCAGTGACACAACCTCGCACGCTAAACGCAATGACTTTCCAGCATAGGTGGGCAAGTTAATGCAAAACGTTAGCTTCGTTAACCACTGGTCCGTTAACAAACTTCACACCTCCGTTAACGTTAATTCGTTATTTTCAGCCTTAATTAACGGAAGTTAATAAAGTCCGTTAATATTTTGCGTGTAATTTACATTTCGTTTTATTCACTCGCTTCTAGAACACGTATTGACGCTGTTGAGCTGATTGTAAGGACATTTTTATTGCTATAGTGGTCTTTTTGTGTTTTGAAAGTTACATTTTACAGTCTAATCTAATTTCAAGATAAAAACAAGTTCAAATGCACAACGAAGCTGCATGATATTAACGAAAAAACCTTAACGGAAGTTAACAGAACTTAACGGAAGTTAATTTAGTCCGTTAACATGAAAAAACTTTTTAACGGATAAACGAGTTAATGAAAAAGTTAGCTTCGTTATTAACGGATTAACGATTAACGGACTTGTGCCCACCTATGCTTTCCAGACTATATATATAACGACTATGTTGTCACAACACTTGCAATTTGCAATCAATAGTTGCAGAAAGAGAAATAGAGTATCGCCAAATGCCTCCGAAAAAAAAGGTAAGAATTCGATCGGTCAGTTGCACTTCTAGACTATGTAGCAAACGTAGGCTACGGGTAAGCAAACTTAGCAAAAGTGAGTTGAGTTGACAAGGCCATGTCTGGAAGTGGAAGGCCTAGCTTAGCAACTCAAACTATACTGTATTTTGATTGGGATCTTGTTCAGCAGTATGAGTAATCGATCTGCAGAAACTATGAGCTAACAGAGAAGCAAACAGGCGCGTAGCCAGAAATTCGCAATGGGGGGCTGTTGTGGGGGTCTGGGGGCAGAGCCCCCAGCTGGAGGCACGGGCAGAGCCCCCAACGCTCGAAATTTTGCATTTTTTTTGCAAAAATAGCTTAATTTTAGAGCTATTTTAACAAAAAATAGCCTAATGCTTTTAAAACGTGGCATAAAAATCGGCAGAGCAACATGATTCAACTGGTTGCATTAATGGACTATGTGGGAAGTGGGTACTGATAACATTGCATTCTCTTCAAAATCATACAATCCTATCATACAATAAAACTCACCTGCAGAAATCAATTTCGTCTATACTTGATAAATAAAAATAATTGGGAGGGCTAATGATAAGATATTTGAGAGAAGTGATTGGTAATTAACTAACACTAAATAGCCCCCCCCCGTTTTATTTCTGAGTTTAAAATAAATCTATATTTGGCGTTTTTACACTAGCGATCAAATCTGATTGTTTGTTTTTGGGCATTTTTCAAAGTTTTTATTGATATGTAACTTTAATTTTCGACAAATTAGCCCCCATCCCCAAATATATGTTTCAAAAGATGCTTTAAATCGCTTTCTAGTCCATTCCAGAGCAAAAAACAGTCTCAGAAGAGCTAAAAACCGTTATTTGTTTTATTCTGCATTTTGGTTGACAGGCCAATGGGGGAGGGCTATAGCCCACCCCCCCCCCCCGCCCCTTCCCCTGGCTACGCTACTGGAAACAGACTGCATTCCTCCCTCAAATCGGAATCCATTGACCAATTCTTTGATAGCTAGACTACGGGAATTTTCTGACTTTCAGATTTGCAAAAGTGTCCATTACCGTATAGTTTATTTAACTAGACCGATTTGTACCGGTAGCAAAACAAACTAAGCAATGTTCTCGGCACTAGTAACGCCATTAACATCTAAGATTTTGATTAAATTTTAGTACCCTATAGTACCGTTTTGACTGTTTGGTGCTGCTATTTGTGATGATTTTTTTAGAGCAATAATACAGTCCTGGTGGATTACCGATACAGTAATCAGTGGTGCCGATCCATATAGACCATTGGGGGATGATTTAAGGAATTTGTGTATTTTTTGATAACTTTGAACATTGGGAGGAGGGATGATGCTCAAACTGGATATTTTTGGAGCAAAGTTCAACGCTCAGTTTCGCCAATACCAGCAAGGAAGTCCGCAGAAACGTTTACTAAGGTTTGGAAGAAGTGCTGGTGGCAATTAAGAATTTTCAAAGACAAAAATTATGGTGAGACGGCCTTAAAGCTCGCTAGGGGGTCTGGGGGAGCGCTGTGAGCTCCCCAGCGGGGTCCGGAATGTTTAGCTTTTTCGACGTTTTTTCGAGGATAAAATGCTTCGTTTAGTAACCTAACAAGTTGTAACACCAAACTTACATACCGTTCCGATGCGAACTATGGGAGGGATGCAGCAGAAATTCTTTTGGGAGATGCACCCTCTGGATAGGCACTTACCTGTTTTAATAAATATAGGCTATACAGAAACAGAATAGGCATTCAAGTATAAATGCTAAACTGTTCATTTTTCTACTTTGGCTTGTAATACACAATTGCATATTATTAGCAACAGTATTCATCATAGAGGTACCGATATTAAATTTTGCTCATATTTTTTCTGGAGTTTTCTGTCATCAGTCGTTTCCAGCCGTTATGCTGCTAGCTGTAATCATGTTTAGTTAAACGAAAAGGGTTACGTTATTTTTTCAACACATGTTGAGTTAGCGGCTTTGTCAATATTTCAATGTGTCAGAGACTGTCTGCTTTCTGCATTTACTCAAAAATCACTCAAGGTAGTTTTTCATGCGTGGTTCTTAACTTTTCTTATTATTTAGATTAATTCTATATGTTTACCAACGCGATAGCCAAAGAATATGCCTAAAATTTTTGTTGCAAGTTTGAGTCTTGCTTTAAGCAATGTGGTATAATAACCTATATGATCCCATGCTGTTATGCAAAAGACGAAAACAATCATGCACGTCAGATAGGCATTAAATAAACATACGGTTTAGTAATCGTTTCATTGTAACCTAAGTAATTAGTTTGTAAAATAAAGCTGAAAATGGTTCTATGAACTTAATCAACGCCAAATAGCTGTATTACTCGAAGACGAAACAAAATTTACAACCCCGGCACACAAACAATCTACCTAACTCTTAAAATACTGCAATAACTTACCATTAAAACTTTGCCCCCCCCCCCCCGGTTTTCAGCTTTGCCCCCCTGATCTCGCTAAGCTGGCGACGCCCCTAACATGATCACACAAAACAGAACCATTAGTGTCGCTTCGACATGCACACAAGGGCAAACAAGCAAAAAAGCACGCAAAATCTTAATATCACGAATAGCATTGAAGTTACAATTACAGGCATAGCCAGAGGGGGACTAGAGGGCATAGGTCCCCCCAATCGAAATGCCACCAATGATAAAAATGTGACAAAAGGCCTATTGTTTCTTTAGTTTCAGTTTCTTTTAGCATCTTTGCGTACTGCAGTACACGCGTACAACAGTAATTACCAATAATATTGACGACCAGGAGGCCCGGTGCCCACGCTTAAACTAAATTCCTGTTCAAGTTAAGATGTGTTTAAGAACATCGCGAGTAAAATTGCATTAGTGGTTTCAAATGTAATCGGAAATCGTTTAAACTGGGCCTCTGCGGTTCTTCACCTGAATATGAAGCACTAAAGCACGACGAGGTCCGGTATCAAATTGGAGGGTGTTAGGGCCTTCGTAATGTGACTGACTGTTCAAGAGATATGAAAAATTCACGAAAGCCCAACAACGGGTCCCTGGTTTAGTACATAAGAGAGCCTTTGGAGAAGTGATGTTTAGGAAACTTATATTACATCACATAGGGGAGGGGGGGAAATAAAAAGGAATATAATAAGATCATTCGCATATGCAAAAGTTATAAATTTTTGATTTTGCGTCGTACGATATTAGGATACTTTCTAACCCTAACGCAATTTTTATCTCCAGAATACCCGTTTCTGTTGGATCAACGGAAAGAAAGACAAATGTAAATTATACATATCAATGCAATGTCGACCCAATATTAAAATGTAATTTTACTCGCGATGTTCATAAACACATCTTACCTTGAACGGTGAATTTGGCTTTAGCGTGGACATTTGCAGTACACTTTTCCATACTTCATCATATTTTCAACATGATTGCATTTGCAGGCGCTCACATCAAAGAGGTTTTTAAACTATAGTTTGTCAGACTCCGTCCTTCTTGGTTTCATTACAGCGTACTTTTCAAAAACATTTCTTAACTTAGTTTCCATTGATTTTCTTCCTATTGTTGGAAGACTATTTTTTTCCCATATGGCTTCGATTTTGTCGACTACCTGATCCTTACATACATTGAATTCCGGTCTTTTATGCAAATATTTTTCGGTGCCGCACGTCAGACTGTTTCGGACGAAGAAATACTGCCCGATTACATCTTTTACTGTTGGCAAAACATTGCCTTTCATTTCTGCTGCAAATTTGCACTCGTCCATTGCCTGATCATTTACGCTCCTACTTTTCAATGAAACTCCACTTCCAACACTTTCTCTAAGAGGCCCAATTCCTGACAACTGAAGCGCGAAATTGGGACAGTGAAGGCACTGTGATGTTACAGCAATACCATGCATCTATAGTGTGCACTGGTTCTGACAAACGCAATTTTGGTGCGTGCAATGGATAAAGTACATGGTTGGGCCAATTCACCCCAGCATGGAGTACGTGCAATATGGTTTTGCTAAATAACTCGAAAAATAAAGGAGTTAGCACAACATACTGTATCACAGACAAATAGGAAACTGGGGTTGCTGAATTGATAGGTGAAAAAAATTTTGATTCTAAGTGCTATACTTTTCGAGATACGAGAAATTAGGGCTTTCGCTCCCCCTCCCGAAAAATCTTTGCCCCCCCTGCAAAGTATCAAGACGACAAAATTAAAAAAAAATTTTTTGCATTGATGTTTGGGGTCGATTTGTCCCCTCAAAGTCGTATAAACTAAGCGATTAGAGAGAAAAGTGAAAAAAGTGCCCATGCACTCTTTTGCACAGTATTACCAGGAAGGCAAATTGGTATATTACCGCATTTTTTGTTAGTTTGTCTCGTTGAGAACGCCAACTTGTTCTGAAAATACGCGACTTTGAGATAAGAAAGAATAACTCTAAATCATCGGTAAGCGGTCTCGGGGGCAAAACCACGTCCACTGAGCAATTTGTGTGCTGGAAATCGTCATTAAAAATCCCAAATAACAAATTATTGGATCACAAAAACCGCTGCATGAACGATTATTAAGAAATTACAACTACCGGGTTGGCCAAAAAAAATTGCACCCTTGGACAAAGTGTCATAACTTTCTTTTGGAATGAGATAACTTTTAAAAATTTTTACCATTTCTTTACGACAATATATTGCGTACCTGTGTAAAATTTTATTAAAAATTTCAATAAAATAACAAAATTACAGGTGTTTAAATAGTGAGTCTCACAAACTGCAATTGCATAAAAATTAACACAGCACAAATAGTAAGCGATTGTTCATTCGTTCAATATTTTTCGATATGCTGTCCGTTTTCTGCAATCACCAACCGCACTGGAGATCGAAACCCATCGATGGCGTTATTGATTACCGCTTGGGGCAATGCTTCCTACTCTTGAAGAATGGCTTCTTTCAATTCTATGGTGTTTTCAAATCTTCTTCGGCGGTAAACATTTCGCTCCAGAGCGCTCCAAACGCAGTAATCGACTGGATTAAGATCTCTTTAAGATAAGATTAAGATCTTTAAGATAAGATAATTTCAAAGTTATTATCATTTGAAAAAAGATTTGTTAGCATTCAGGCATTGTTACGTCACAATGAGTATAGAAAGGCCAATTATAAAAAAAAAGTTACGTTAACTGCAAAAAAAACTTTGAACGCACTTTGTGAAAAGAGATTGCAGTCTTCAATGTTTAAATGGACGTCATTTTATAACTTCTTGAAATTTCATTGTAAAATTTTAAACAGCTACGCAATATATCGTTGTAAAAAAATGGTAAAAATTTTAAATTGTTATCTCAATGCAAAAAAAAGTTATGGCACTTTGTCTAAGGGTGCAATTTTTTTGGCCAACCCTGTATAATTGTTTGAATGCCTGGAGTACTTAATTAACATTGTACAAGCTTCCACAAAAATTTGGGTGTTTTTAGAAAAGATTAATGGTTTATTATTTTTCAGTTTCGACAATTGTGGATCTCATGAAAGGGGGCACAAGGCAAATGTTTCCAATGCCTTCCTTCTTCATACGAACCTGCTGGAATCCTCAGGTTCTTATAATTAAATATCTTATGTAAATTTAACAAAGTGTCTTTTGGCGGCCGGAACCTTCGCGCTCATTCATTGACAGACACAGGGGCTATTTCGGGGCGGGGGGCATGGTGCCATGGCCCCCTCTTTGGGTCGCCAGTATAGTATAATTAGCATAGAATAGTGTGCAAAATTGCGGCATGGCTCCCTCCTTTGGAACCTGGGCTGAAAATGTGAGCAGAAAAACGGACAGAATCTGAGTGAAGACCCTTTCTTTTGATCTTCCCCTTTTTGGTCTTCAACTACGCCAGTGTGGAATTGAGAACGTTTTTATCTCCTTTTTCCAACTCACAAACTTCTGGCTGCGGCCCTCCTTTCAAAAATTCTGCGTACTAGATGTGAGGAAGACACTAGATGTGAGGAAGACAAAATGCACTGATATGTAAAGAAAAGATTGGATTAAAATTAGAGTTGGAAAATTGAGAAAAAACTAAAGTTTTTTTTTAACTTGGCATTTACGGTATTTTCTTTCCAAATTGCTTTGAAAATTTAAATGTGTAGTCTTCTTTCAAGTCACAAAAATTGCTATTTTTTCTCCAAAAAAATCACTAAAATAGTTTAACTAAAATCGTTGGGATATTGCCCTCGCCCCAGAACCGCGTATTTTTTCAATGCCAAAAACTTTTGAGCTTATGAATATACTCTTTACGGTACCTCAATTCATTTTAACAGTGGTGTATTAAGGGGGGAGCCATGGCACCATGCCCCCCTCTCTTGGGGTGCTAGTAATGCACGAATATCTAAGAATATTGCGCAAAATTGAGTCATGCCCCCCCCATCCCCGGTTGGGAATTTAGGCAGAAAATCTGGATAGAAAAATGAGATGAATCTGGGTGAAGACCTTTTTTTAGTCTTCACATAAGTCTGGGCAGAAAGACGGGCGAATTCTTGTGAAGACCTTTTTGTTTTGGTGTTCACCTAAATCTGAGCAGAAAAACGGGCCAAGTCTGACTGAAGACCTTTTTCTTTGGTCTTCCTTATTCTCAAATTTCCTGGCCCCCCCGTTTCGAAAATCTTGCGTACGCAAGTGCATTTTAACTACATAAATTCCCAGTATTTTGCAATATTTTTAGACTATAATTTTTGAAAAATTCCGTGAAGAGAACTTTAACCAAGCAATATGGTTTAGTTGCGTTTAGGAAATTACTAAAAACGTGGTGATCCATATAATCAGTGGACGTTTGCATCGGAACTCTTACTGATGAAATTATGGCCTTAAAATTGACCATTTTTACGTTTATAATTTAGCTATATTCAGCATTCAAATTTTGAAATATTGCGTGGGGTACGTTTAAGCAGCCTGACCAGATGCATTCGCAATGCTGTAGCAACTTGGTGTAAATTTTGCCCCGAAATCAGAAGAAAAACAAAAACAATCGCCTTCTGCTGCGATTTTTTCACAGCCAAATTCGAATAAAGACCAAAAAAACAAAACAAGATATTTACTCCAGCTTGTGCGATTTTTATCCGCTTAATTGAAATGAAGACCAAAGCAAAAAGGTTTTGTTTGACGATTTTATTGTTTGTGGTTTTATTGTGCGATATTTGTTTTATTGTGCGATATAAGTTTTTTTTTGTACGATATTTGACCGCCACGTTTGAATGAAGTTCAAACAATTTAGAAAAAAAAGGTATTTTCCGCTTACCGCGTGGGGCAAACGCTAAATTTTCCATTAGGGCAAGACAAATTTCAATGGGGGGGGGACGCTAACTACCGATGCGGGAGGGGGAGCGTCCCTCCTACAATTTAAGTACTGACTATATTTCCATTCACTGGTTATGGCCTTGTTTTATTATTACGATACCGCTACGGTGCGAAATCAACATCAGCTGCTAACGTGTAAAATTTCGAAATGGCAGTTGGTATTATTTTAAAAAACTAGTATTTTTGAATTATCAAAAACTTAACGAAATGCAAAATTTGAAGCACTTTCGCGCTTAAAAATTATTGAAAATTTACCCACCTTAATTTAGAAAAATTGTGTCCTCGGTCTCATAGGCGTAGCCAGAATTTTTAATTGGGGGGCCCGAACCACAAATCACATGCAATGACGTCATCAGAAATTTTCAAAAAAGGAACTTTTTGTGAGGCAAAAATCTGAAGCTCTGAAGCCGTAGCCTGTAAGCACTTTACAAGGGTTTTGGTAAAGGGAGAGGGCGAAAACTGATAGTTAGAAAGTGCAAATATTTACCTTAGGAGACGTGTTGAGTAAGCTGGTGTATTTAAACGTATCACAGACGGGGGTCTAGGGGCGGAGCCCCCAGCCGCCGGTGGCTGTGGGGGTCTGGCAGCAAAGCCCCAGCCGCTGGGCGATTTTTGTAAGTTTTTGGAAAAAGAAGCTATTTATTCCCATTGGATTACATTTCGCACGTGTTCACAGGCATTTGAAAGAACTAGATTTTTAACATTTGAAAGTCAATCGAAAAAATTTAATTGTTCAGTCATCCTTTTACTTGCAATTAAAGACCAAAACACATTTAAAATCTTGCATTATGGTGTAAAATTTTAATTGTAAGTGATTTGGTTCTTATAGGGGAAGTAAGGCACGTTGCCTCCTGCAATATTTTAGCAGTAAATAATAATCCACTCGAAGATTTTCCTCAGAGATTTTTGTTTTGTCATGAAATTAACCAGTTATAGGAGTACATGCACGGCCAGTGGGCCCAGGCCCCCTCAATTGAAATTCAATAATTTGTTCAATGAGCATTTTCTCTAGCTATTTTTTTTTAAAGTATTTTGTGCGTAAAAACTGGCGAGGTGGAGGTGAATCGTTATTGAAAAACGATAATATCAGGGGTGCCGATCTTTGTTGAGCATTGGGGGGGGGGATAATTTGCAATTCTACCCCAATTTTTCCCTATTTTCAACATTAGGGGGATGAACCTCGACCACGATTTTTTTTCAGGTAAGCAAATTAAGTGAAGACCAAAAAAAAAAGGTCTTCACCGAAAATGGAAGACTTTTTTTCCCCGATTTCAAGTGAAGACCAGAAAAAAAAGGTCTTCACCGAAAATGGAACACTATTTTTCTCCGAATTCAAGTAAAGACCAGCGCTCAGATGCAGCCCAGCGTCAAATTATTGGGGGGGGGGGGGGGAAGCAGATGCAGACCATACTCAAATTATTGGGAGGGATACAGTCAAATTATTGGAGGAATATGTCCCCCCATCCTCCCGGGTTTCGGCACCCCTGGATACAACAGATGGTTACGCTTGCTAGACATGTCATTCCCGGGCCGGATTTACATTGCGCGGGGCCCTTGGCACTTAAGGGGATTTTTGCAGCAACGCCCTGCCTTATATAAGTAAAGACCAAAAAAAGTCCTACCATTTGAGCGCGGTGCCCTGAAACTGTGCTATATGGCAAATACGGCGCTGGTTATTGCATTACGTTCATAAAAAGTTTAGATGAGGGCCTGAGGTAGCAACTTTTAGGACAAAAACCCTTGAATTAAGGGGGTGGACCGGGCCCCCTAGTCGTTAATATTATTTATTTTTAATTGCTATTGTACGCGTGTACTATTGTGTGCAAAGACGCTAAAAGAAACTGAAACTGAAGAAATAAGGCTTTTTTTTCAAATGTTTGTCAATGGTGGCATTTCGATTGACGAGGCCCGGGTCTCCTTGGGCCACCCCCTGGACTACCCCACTGGCTACGCCTATGATTTTGAGATAAGAACGCGCCCTTAAGTTATTTCATAAAAAATAAAAAATAAAAAAAACATTTAAAGCAAAATAAAAATAACTTTTTTCTAAACCGTGGAGGACTCGAGTCAAGTCATTTGACAGTTTTTTGAAACCTCCAAGAATTGCGTGACATTATTATGACGTGAACAGGTGATCTTCATTATGATTACTTACTTTTGTACGCGTAAATCCTAAATTAAAGAAACTGCAATTCCTGACAAGGACAACATACTGGCTATGCTCTCATTATATTTATCATTGCTAGTATTTCAATTGGGGGATTTGTATTACCACTTTTGTTATAGCATTAAATTCATTATCACGTTAAACGAGGGCCTGGGGTTGCGACTTTGAGGACAAAACTCTAAGATTTCTCACAGGTTTTGCATACAAATGATTAAAAATTTGAATAAAGGGGCCCCTAACCCGGGATCCTTGGTCGTCTGTTAGGAGCCCCGGGGCCCCCTGGTTTCCAATTAGGGGCCTCGTGGTCATTAATTATGGGCCCTTGAGCCCCCTTGTCTTCAGTTAGAGGCCCTGGGGCCCTGTGTTTGTCAGTTAGGGGTCCTGGGGCCCCTTGGTTGTCGGTTAGGGACCCCAGGGCCCCATGGTTGTTAGTTCGGAGTTCTAGGGGCCTCTGGTCGTCAGTTAGAAGCCCCGGGTTATATTTTTGTATTATAGTTAAGGTTTACATTTCGCACTACATTTCGCACGTTGGTCAGCGCCGTCGCCAGAGCAAACGAAGTGAGGGGGGCATTAGCCGAAAATGGAGGGGCACTAAAAAAGACTGAACTTTTCCACATGAAAACTAATCGTTTACGGCTCCAAATTATGCGTTTTAACAATTTTGTATTCATGTAAGGAAAAAGAGACGCAAAACGCCGGCAGCATTTATTAGCTCTTTTCGCATGCGGCCCGAAAATCGCTTGAAAAATCTGTCAGCAGCAGTAAATGCGACCAGAAGCGCAATTAGGATTTCGCTAAGAAGAAGAGAGCTTGAACGAAAAGTAAAATTTTTTTGCACAAAAATTGTCTAATTTAGGCCCCGAGCTGAACAAACCGATGCAACTCAAGCGTATCACTGAGGGGGCCTGGGGGGTAGATCCTCCAGCTCCTAAGTGAATTTTATGATTTTGCGGCAAAAAATAACGGTTTTAACGTCATATCAATCACTTTTCGCACGTTTTTGAAACCATATGAATAACAACAGTAAATTGTTAAAATTCAAAAGTCGTTGAACGCATTAATTTATCTACCCTTTCAGCCCCCCTAATGCTAAGGTCAAGTCCAAAACACCTTTAAACGCTTGTATTTTGAAGGTAAATTTTCCAAACGATTTGGCTAAACGAGGCTGAAGCCCCCTTAGCCCCTTTCCCCTGGTAGGGCAACTGACAGCGACCAAAAAAAATTTGAGTGAGTTCTAAAAAACAAAAACAGCTGGCCTTTAGAAAAATTGCTTTTACATATTGTTTCAGGCATAGGTGGGCACAAATCCGTTAATCGTTAATAACGAAGCTAACGTTTTCATTAACTCGTTAAAAGGTATTTTTATGTTAACAGACTAAATTAACTTCCGCTAAGCTGGAGTGCCGAAACCCGGGGGGATGAAGAGATATATCCCCCCCAATAATTTGACTGCATCGCCCCCAATATTTTGACTATGGTCTACATCTGCATCCCCCCCAATAGTTTTACTCAGAGGTGGGCAGCGCAAGTCACAATAATTGCGCCGCAAGCGCACGCTCAACTACTCTAAAATTCTTACGGCGCAAGCGTTACCGCAATCCCAAACAAATAATTGCGTTGCAAGCGCAAGTGTAACGTTTTAAAATGCATAAATCTGATCGACTCACAGCTTAAACTGCTCTATAGATTACGGTACGAAACAAATATTCAAAACAAAGTATGCACTACACCAATTAGTGAACAAAAAAAGGAATTATTGATTTCCTTTAAAAAATACAAGCGTTTGAAAATCCGCATCGCTCAACTCCATTCATTTTGGGCAAAAAACAATGAAAAATGACGCTCAACAACCGCATTTAAAGGAATTGGGGTTTTAATTTCCACCTATAAAGTTTTCATGTAGTGGTAAGCGAACGACTTCGGAGTCACTGTCTTTTTCTTATGGCTTGTCAAGGAAATCAATTTCTAGCTTTGATGCAATTTGTGCTCCTGGAGCAATTAGCGTCACTCTGCTCTGACGAATGGAGCACGCTAAAAAATCATCATAATAGGATAAAGGAATTAAATCAACTAAGAGCTATACCGACGAGTAGAATGTTAATCAACAATCTTACGAACTCGTCACCCGCACAGCGCGAGCATCGGAACCCGAGTGTAACCGTTTAAATTTCAGTGCACCTAGCCATATTAACATGCTCATTTTAAGTTATTAACACATAACTACACAGTAGCAGAGTGGTCTAACGCCTGTCCTGCGTTGAAGGACTGCCGCGAATTCAAAACCAGTGTATTTCTCTGGTTGTTGCGGGCATGGGTTCAAGTCTTATCTGTAGTCAATTTTTCTGACAACTAGAGGCTGATCCAGATTGTGACTTTATGTCTTCTTTTTTCTTAAAAGCTACCGACGCATTTGTGAATTTATGCTTCTGGAGCAATTAGCATCACTCTCTGACGACTGGAGCATGCTCCAAAAATCATCATGTTTTTGTTAAAGAAATTGAATCATCTAAGTATGTTAATTAAGACCTATACCGATGCTGTCACTTAGGTTAGCGATTTCTTTCAAATTTTCCAGACTAGCAGCAAAAATTGCAATTAATAATTTTTGGTGTTTCTTGATTTTGAATTACGGTAAGACCATAGGCGTAGCCAGGATTTTAGATTGGAGGGGGGGACAAAACCACAAATGACATGTAATGACGTCATCAGGAATTTTTGAAAGAGAAACTTTTTGTGGGACAAAAATACTGTAGAACGAAAGACCAGAAGCCGTTGTCTGGTTTATTAAAGTTAAAAGTGAAAATGTCTAAATTTGGGAGACGTGTTGAGTAAACTAATGTTACTCAAACGTATCACAGAAGGGGGTCTGGGGCCGAAGCCCCCTGAAGCGAAGCGATTTTTTGAAAAAGACTAGCTATTTTAATGCCATTGGATCACGTTTTGCACGTGTTCAGAGCTATTTGAAAGAACTAGATTTTTTACATTTTAAATCCAATGGAAAAAATTAAATTGTTGAATCCTACGTTTACTTACAATTTAAGTCCAAAACACGTTTAAAATCTTGCATTTTGGGGTTAAATTTTGTACGTGATATGGCCCAGATAAGGGGAAGTAAGGTACATTGCCTCCTGCAATATTTTACCAATAAATAACAAAACAATCCACATGAAGATAATTCTTAGAGAGTTTTGTTGTGTCACCTGTAGGAGTATGTGCGGCGAGCAGACCCAGACCCCGTCAATTCAAATTCAATTATTTGTTCAATGAACATTTGCCCTAGCTAATATTTTTCAAAAGTATATTGTCGCGTAAAAGCTGGCAAGGTGGTGGTGAATTGTTATTGAAAATGGTACAATAGATGGTTACGCTTACTAACCATGTTATTGACCGGGCTGGATATACATTGCGCGGGGCCCCTGGCACTTTGGAGATTTTTGCAAAATCTTCTTATCAAATATAGGAGAAGACCAAAAAAAAAGTCTTAGCATCGGTGAGCTGGGCCCCTGGCACTGCGCCAAGTGGTAAATCCGCCACTGGTTAATGCTTTAAGTTCATAAAAAGGTTAGTTGAGGGCCTGAGAAAGCAACTTTTAAGACAAAATCTTAATTTCACCCGTATTGCACATCTAAAGTGGTTGGTAAAAATTGGCTTGAGTGGGCCCGTGCCCCCTGGTTGTCAATATCATTGTTAATTACTGTAGTACGCGTGTATGTTGTACGCGAAAAATGCTAAAAGAAACTGAAAGTGAAGAAACAATCGGCTTTTTTGTCATATTTTTATCATTTTATCATTGGTAGCTTTTCAATTGGGGGAGGCCCGGGGACCCTCGCCCCTTCCCTTGGCTACACCTATGGGTAAGGCATTAGACAAATTG
Source organism: Trididemnum nubilum (assembly GCA_963965965.1). Taxonomy (NCBI): domain Eukaryota; kingdom Metazoa; phylum Chordata; class Ascidiacea; order Aplousobranchia; family Didemnidae; genus Trididemnum; species Trididemnum nubilum. The sequence continues at coordinate 19,701,347 of OZ014477.1, forward strand.
CAAGTAACGCGTTAAATTCTTTCGCGAAGCAATATTTTAAGATTTTTTAGGAACGAGTAGCGTATTTCTGGAAAGACAATTATAAAAGTAGTTTTTCTCTTTAAAATTTGATTCTGCAACCATTTTTTGAAATACGCAATTGAAAAATTTGAAATTTTGAAAAATCGGCAAAACATTTCATGGAAAAAGTTTCAATGAAAAACTCCTGCTGTGAATCGTGCTGTATAACGAAGTTTTGCAAGCAGTAAACGAATGCAATTTGCCCATTTCCCATGACAAGGCTTTCATAAATCTTCCTCGTCAATGTTTTTTCTAAGCTTTAATCACAATTGTTGGAAAATAATTATTCTTAATCGTAAGCTTATTTAAATTGCGCTAGCGCGATTGCGCTCAAAATTGCTAAAATACTTGCGGCGCAAGCGTCAGCCCAACCGTTTAGAAATACTTGCGGCGCAAGCGCTATCGCAAGTCAAATAGTTGCGGCGCAAGTGCCCAGCTCTGGTTTTATTGTGGTCTGCATTTGAGCGCTGGATGATGTTAGGACCTTTTTTGTGGTCTTCACGTGATTTCGGGGAAAAAACTCTTCAATTTTTGGTGAATACCTTTTTTTTGGTCTTCATTTAAATGCACAGAGCTAGACAGCGCTGTTTCGAGCTTATAGCTCTCATCGGCAGCCCTCAGCTTCTCTAACAAAGTTATTCCCCAGCTGGACAAGACTCTTGGCCGAACTGGACAAACCTCAAGGGCTTGCACAGCGGCAGAGGCTTTGTGGGGAATAAACGATTTTTCACTTGTGGTACTTAAAAAAACAAGTGAAAAAATCGCTGAACCCTTGTAGTAAGGACAGCCATAGGCTATCCCTACTACAAGGGTTCCCCTTGTGCGACCACGGAAGTCGGTTTCATTTAAATTTCGGGAAAAAAGCTCTTCAATATTCAGTGAAGACTTTTTTTTTGGTCTTCACTTAATTTGCTTACCTAAAAAAGATCGTGGTCGAGGTTCATCCCCCCAATGTTGAAAATCGGGCAAAATTGGGGTAAAATTGCAAATTATCTCCCCCAATGCTCAACAACGATCGGCACCACTGCCGCTAAGTTTTGTTAGCTTTCGTTGAGGTTTTTATCCTTAATATCTTGCGCTATTCATTCAATCTACCCTTACAAACCAGTTTGCACTGGTAACACTCATTGCGTGTTAGCACGAGTTTTATAGAAGAAAAAGCTCTTTTGTGCGGCAAATAATAAGCTGCAGCCTCATATATGGTTTCAGGTCATAACCACTAACAAAGTACCGGTAACGATTCTGTAGGCTTACATCCCTATTCGTCACATTTATGTACAGCAGTTGGTGGCCAGCAATTTTGTAAAGAGTGGAGAAAACTTCCAACAAGAATTACAGTATGTTTGAACTTTAGCATTCCTTTTTCCATTATTGCCTGTTGTATTGTCGTTACGTGCTGTTTCAAAACGTATTCTGAGTAAACCGAAATGGGGGGGAGGCACAAGCAGTCGTTAGGGGGGGCACGGTCCCCCCGTAGCGACGGCACTACTGGAAAGTCATAACCCGCAACCATGATTTTTTTTCAATTTTTACATGTGATTTTTTTAAAGAAATGATTTAAAATTGGCTTGATATGAAATGCTTGATCAATCTTGAGTTAGCACTTTAGCAGTAAACAAGCAAGCCATGCAGCCAGCGCATGATCAGGTTTATTAGCGGTCACGTGCTGACACACCCCTTCGCCGCCTTTAAATAAAAAAGAAACATAATTTTACGCATAAGAAAGAAACATTTAGAGAAGGATGATAGGTATCTCAGATGTGAGAACATGGCGCTTGTTGTAAATAAAAGAAAGAGAAAGAGAACATGTTGGCTCATAAACGGTTTGATGCGAAGCTTTTATTTCTCTTTGGACAGAAAAGAATGTCGTAAACAACTTCGCCTCGTTTCTTGTCAAACAGCATGGTTCGGTAGTTGCATTTCTGCAAAAACGGATTGATACAGAGCAGTAAAAGTCAAAATTTGTGATTGTTTCTCCTGAAAATTGCTACCGGTAGCTAAAGAGAGCAAAACAAAACGAGTAGGTCTAAAGGAGTAGGTGTAGTTAAGCTCTACATTTTGTAGTCTAGGCCTTAGTTCCAGTTCCCGAGAAGATGATAGATTGAACTCAGCATTACAGTCAAACCTGGGTTTTCGAACATAATCCGTTCCAGAAGGCTGTTCGAAAACTGATTTGTTCGAAATCCGAAACAGTTTTTCCTGTTAAAATTAATGCATATAATTTTAATCTGATCCAACTCTAGAAAACAACTTTTGTAAAGTACCGTACTGTATTTTTTACTATTTTACACCATAAACTGTACTATTGAGGCTACTGTAATACCATAACTAAAGCGAAGGCTTTATTTCACCGGAAATTTTTATCTACTTTTTTATTAATTCTGACCTGTGACTCAAATTTAACCCTAACTCAAATGCTTACTCGAAACTATCCCTAAATCGAACCCTAACCCAAACCCTAACGTAAATCCTAATCTTAACCCCTAAAAAGACAAATGGAAATTGTGCGGATGAATATTTCTCATTTTCGTTTTATTTTCTTGATCTTGAAAATTTCGGTGAAATAGTCACTACCTAAATAAAAATGGAAGGCTTTATTTCACTGGAAATTTTTATCTAGTTTTTTATTAATTCCGACTCAAATCTAACCCAAACTCAAATGCTTACTCTAAAACTATTCCCAAATCGAACCCTACCCCAAACCTTAACCTAAACCCTAATCTTAACCCCTAAAAAAGCAAATGAAGATAGCGCGGATGAATATTTCTCATTTTTTAACTTGAAAATTTTTGGTGGAATAGTCACTTCCAATAAAAATGGGTAGAAGTAGATTGTGTTTTATTTTAATGAAGGATTTCCTATCTAAGATGATGAAAAAAAATACAAAAAGTAAAGATATCGAAAACATTAAAGGTTAAGATGCAGTACTATAAAAAAAAGAGTGTCTGCTGCACTGGCTGCACCGGTCGTTTCATTTTGCTGTTCAAGTTACTATCTCTCAAGCTGGCATTGCTGCCCGAACCCTAACTCTAATCATAAGGTATTAGAAAAAAGAAAGGATTATGCAGCAAAATAGCTTTCTAGTGCTATTTTTACCTAGCGTGCTAACCACTACACTATCAGGGCTTTGCATTTGATGTGTCAAAGTGCCAAATTTAAATTGAATCAATGAGAAAAAAGCAATGTAATATGCTGCCGGTGCTCCAGCGATTTGATGTCAAAAACCGGACCGGTGATCTAGACACTCACATGCAAAAAATTTGCGGAAATTGCTAATGAAACTGTAAAAAAAAATACAACAGCTCAGTTACACCAAAAATCATGTGAAAAAAGCCGACATATGTAGCATCATGTTGCGTTTGTGTTCGCTCGGCTATTCTTAGTTTGGTCGTGACCTGAATTTATGTTCAAAGTCTGAGACATAATTTTTTAGCTGAAAATCGATTTGGTCGAGAACTGACTAACTGAAGCGTTCGATAACCGAGGTTTGACTGTATATGGTAATCTCAGTCCTGCAGCAGCCCACTACTTACCTAAAAAAAGGACATTCAAGTCAATTTTTTCACTCTTTACCAAATGTTGGGAAAAGTCGAAAAGGTATTCTCACCAAATTTGAACTTTCTATGTCTTCCCATTTTCAAGATATTGCAGTTCAAAATTAGCTATTTTCCTCTTACTTCAGTGTTGCCATTTCAGATGTTGTCAGTATCAGTGTTCCCTATAAGCGCAAAAAAGTGCTAAATTTTTTCCGGCATTTTCGCACTGAAATTTTGCGAATTCCGGCGTTTTTTCTCCTGCCAAAAACCGGCGTTTTTGTTTCCCGCCAAAAACCTTAGACAGCCGCAATTCACGGCGCCTCGCTCTGGTATGTCGCAGAAATCGCGGAGAAAAGTTGCAGAACTTAGACGAAGGACCTTTTTTTTTGGAGAACAACGTAAAATCGGAGAAAAAAAATGCCTCCATTGGCGTAATGACCTTTTTTTTTTTTTTTTGTTGGAGATCACATTTAAACCGGACAAAAATGAAGAGAAAATTTTCGGCATTTTCACATTGAGTTTAGAACGTTCGCACTATTTCCGGCATTTTCGCAGAAGGTGAAAACTTAGAGGGAACACTGGTCAGTATTATTATCGGTACTGTATCACAAAAGATTAACCTGTCAAAAGCTGGTTTGCATTTATTGCAAAGTAGCTACCGGTAATTTAGCAGTTCTAAACTTTTACTTTATTTTACGGTACAGGTAACTATATGCTCCAAAACATTTATTGAGAATCAGGAACATGAAGTATTTTTTAGATTTTGTTTCTATCTGGCAACCCTGGCAAAATTTCATAGGAGAAAAAGCCTTTTTAAGGGAAAATCTAGTCTGTTATATCTTGAGAACAGAAGTTCATAGAAAGCTCAAGTTTGGTGAAGTTAGTCTTCAGGGCCCATATGACAGAAATTTCCTCGTTCGCTGTAATTACCAAGTGTTTTTTAGGAGGTGTTACGGAACGAAATACTTGCTAAACGTAAGAGGTTATTTTTGCACGTGTATGTAAAGCCTTGCAAAATCTGTTACGTCATTCTTTCTTGCTAAGTTGCTTTGTGCGATGCGGAAAGCAGTTGAAAAAAATGTCACATTTTCCTCGCCAACTTAAAGCGGAACTTGAAGCACTCTTTAAGCATGCGAAAAATGTTTTTGGTTCAGAAATTTAATGGCAAAATGTTGTGTACTTCCACTTGCTCACTTTTGAAAAAATTTTGAATCCTAAAGACCTAAAGTTACTGTTAACATATGAGTTTACCCACCAACAACCTCAAGGGCGCTTTATGTCATTTAAAAAAAGGATGTTTTTAGGTCACCGGTTCGGTTTCTGACATCAAATCGATGGAGCACCGGCAGCGTATTATGTTGCTTTTTTCTCATTGATTCGATTTAAATACTGCACTCTGACACATCAAATGCGAAGCCCCGATTGTGTAGTGGTAAGCATGCTTGGCTGCCAAGCGGAGGGTTCGGGTATCGATTCGTGCTGGACACGCTTGGCAAAAATAGTGCTAGAGAGCTATTTCGCTGCGTAATCCTTTTTTTCTCTAAAACCTTATGATTAGAGTTAGGGTTCGGGCAGCGATGCCAGCTTGAGAGATAGTAACTTGAACAGCAAAATAAAACGACCGGTGCTGCCATTCAATTTACTATCTCTCAAGCCGGCATCGTTGCCCGAACCCTAACTCAAACGATAAAGTTCTAGAGAAAAAAAGAGTTATGTTGTGATATTGCTCTTTAGCACTATATTTGCCAAGCGTGTCCAGCGCGAATCGATTCCCCAACCCTCAGATTGGCAGGCAAGCGCGCTTTTTTGCTTGAGATGGTTTGTGGATTAGATGCGTCAAAGTGCCATATTTAAGTCAAATCAATGAGAAAAAGCAATATAATAGGCTGCCAGTGCAGCAGCGATTAGATGTTGGAAACTGGCGCCGGTTCCCTAGACACTACCAAAAATATTGTTAAATTCTGTCATTCATTTACTAATTATTATCAGTTGAGGAATTTGCATGCTTGAAATAATAACGCATAGCTTATAGTATCTTTTTCAATAACAATGCAGTACATATAGTATGCTTGAACGCATTGTTTTGAAGTAGAAATGCCTCTAATGTCACAATGAGATAATTAGGCTATTAAGTACTAACACAAGTTATGAACATCTCGCAAAGAAATTCGAGCAAGCAGTGTTAACGTGTGTTAGGCGAGACGGCTCAGAAATGGCAGTTTGTCTGCAAAGATTTTTTGTTCGTTAGCGCTTTTTAGGGAGCGAGAATGGCCTTTACGAGCTTGCTAGCACTTTCTTTCATGTCGGCTTAGATCAACCAAATTTTTTTGAAATCGTCAAAAAGAATTTACAACTCACTTAAGGTTAAACAAAGGGCAGTGTCTGCTGCACCGGCCCGGTTTCCAACATCTAATCGCTGCTGCACCGTCAGCGCCGGTCTTTTCATTTTGCTGTTTAATTTACTATCTCTCAAGCTGGCATCGCTGCCCGAACCCTAACTCTAATTGTAAGTTTTCAGAGAAAAAAAATTATGTAGCTTGATAGCTCTCTAGTGCTATTTCTGCCAAGCGTGTCCGCTGCAAATCGATAACCTAACTCTCAGGTCGGCAGGCATGCGCGCTTGCCACTACACTGTCTGGGCTTCGCATTTCATGTGTCAAAGTGCCGTATTTAAATCGAAGCAATGAGGAAAAAGCAATATAACAGGCTGCTGGCGCAGCAGCGATTTGGTGTTCGAAACCGGACCGGTGATGTAGACACTTCCTAAACAAAGTAATAAAAACCATCCATGATACTAGCATAAAGTGTCTCTCTTGACAAAATGGTGTTTGCTTAACTTGATGACTGTAAGCTCTTTTGCAACTTCCATGTCGCCTTTTTAAACAAATGCTGATTATAATTTCTTTGTTCTATTACTGATCGATGAAATAAATTTGTCATATTTTTAGAGAAAATTGAGCAAAAAAATTTCCAACCTGAATGCCCATTTGACAGTAGTTTTAGTAGTAATATAAAAAATACAAAATTTTTGACATGGAATTCCGCGGAAGTATTACAATACTGGTATGGTAGTGACTATTTCACCGAAAATTTTCAAGTTGAACAGAATAAAACAAAAATGAGAAATATTCATCCGCGATTTTTTCATTTGTTTTTTTAGGGGTTAAGATTAGGGTTTAAGTTGGGGTTTGGGTTAGGGTTCAATTTGGGAATTGTTTTGGAGTAAGCATTTGAGTTTGGGTTAGATTTGGGTCAGATGTAATAAAGTAGGTAAAAATTTTCGGTGAAATAAAGCCTTCCCACCAATATTGGGTTAGAGTTAGGGTTAAGATTGTGGCGTAAAATAACTGATGAAGCTTCATCTTCCATAGGGTCAGGGTTTGAGGGGTGCTGCTAAAACATACTGGTGCAGTAGCACAAGGACCGCAAGAACCCTAACTCTTGCGCTGCATGCGAACCATTATTTTGGCAGGTACCAGTCAGTACTATAGCATTAAGAAGCATTGAATATCAATGAATGAACACTGATGTTAAAACACTTATTGCAGTAGGTCTGTTTTAGAATAGTAGACTATACCTGTATTATTGATGTTAAGTCATGTTAGATGTGTATCTGAGATAGCCTACTTTAAATTGTTTTTTACATTACGTTCTTGCCTTAAAATTGCATGTTTGTTCACCCAGTTCTTGGCCGGAACAGAGTGAAGGGACCTTTCGCCTTATGTTTGAGTCAAGCTGCCACCTGCCCACATGTTTGCCATTCGTGGTGAAGGTCAGTGTTCCCTCTAACTTTTCACTTTCTGTGTGAGCGCCGGAAAATGTGCGAAAGTGCCCTGAAGTTATTGCAAAAATGCCGTAGCTAAAGCTTTGTGATGCCGTCTTATCACAACACCAATTGCAAAATAGAAACACCAGTGATCTACAAAAAAAAGGTCATTGCACTGCAGACCCGGTATTTTCTTGCAAATTGCAAGGTGATCTCCAAAAAAAAGGCCATCACACTGCGAGCCTGCTGCTTTCTGTGTTTTGCAAGTTGTTAACCAAAAAATGGTCATCGTGCCGTGCCACTCATCGCGTCTTCACAAAACAAATTCCCGTTTCGCGCTTTAAAAAAACGCCAGAATTAAATGCCATTTCGCATTTATGAAAAATTTCTGTGAAAATTCCGGAAAATATTTCGTACTTTTTGTACTCTTTTGTGTTTATAAGAAACACTGGTGAAGGCTTCATACTTTCTCTTGAAATTTAATTCTTGAACCATTTTAATGTGGTTACAGAAAACAAATATGTCATTATTCAAGTAGACTTTCAAAGCTGACTAGCAAACTTCATTAAAAGAGTGTGGGTTTGGGTGAGGGTTTAATTTGGGTTAGTTTTAGAGTAAACATTTAAGTTTGAGTTTGAACTCATAGAAACTAGATAAAAACTTCTGGTGAAATTGTCTTGACAAAAATGTATGCTAATAAAGTGTCTATTTTGCCTCATAGCATTTTACCTCTGTTAGGGTTTGGGTTAAGGTTTGCGCTATTTTGGCATCGGAGGCAAAATAGTCAGACATTGTTAAGTATGAACCATCCACTTTTTTTGGAAATCTGTTAGTTGTGTATAAGCGTGTGCGAATTCCCGCTCCTCCCATGTGTGCACTCATTAGGGTTAGGACTAGATTTGGGGAACAGCTTAGATAGGAGAGAAGGAGAAAGTGCATGCGTGCATATACACAAGTTGCAGAGCTTCCGTAAAAAAGCGACAGCTCATATTTAATGAAACCCAAATAGTCATTTGGGCTATTTTGCCTCTTAGAGGTGAAATAACCACTGCCAAAATACAAATCTAGGTCAGTGGGTTTCATTTGATACTTTGGAAATTTTGTGTTGATAGATTACTAATTGATGTGTAGTTTCTATTATGTTTATACTGCTATTAATGCAACCAAAAGAGGAGAACAAATAAAAATGCCTAGCAAACGTGCAAGAAAAGATAGTGAACGGTCTGTTGGAAGTAATGGTCCACAAAATGCAAACCTTGCTTCAAATGCAACTGATGTATGCAGTGGTAAGTAGCTTGTTGTTGATGTATGTTAGCTGACTGCACTCATGTTTGTTTTCATTTATCCTTGTACTTTAAGCTGCTGTTACTGAATGCTTGGTAGTATGTGTTTCTAATTAGTTTGTTATGTACTGATTCTCAACAATGTGAAACCTTAGTGCGAAAATGCGAATTACAACAATTATACAATGTGAAACCTTAGTGAGAAAATGCAAATTACAACAATATTACAACAATAATACAACAACAATTACATCAACAATGCAAAACCTATTCTCAACAATGTGAAACCTTGTATTAATAAGTCAATTAAGATGTTTTTTTGACGTTTGCAGGCCAGAGTTTTAATATTTTAATCGTTTTGCGTGCTTCTGGCCTAAAGGCTACCAGCTCGGAAGCCTAGGGAAGAGCCACCAGAACGGCGTACAAATGCTTGTTTTAAGTAGTCGCCGTTCTGGTGGCTCTTCCCTAGGCTTCCGAGCTGGTAGCCTTTAGGCCAGAAGCACGCAAAACGATTAAAAAAATGTGAAACCTGTGATTCTCAACAATGTGAAACCAACGTACTGATTCTCAACAATGTGAAACCATTCCCAACAATGTGAAACCCTATCTGAATCAAAATGTGTATGAGACATAAGTGGTGTTAATGATTCAATTTGAAGCATCTACCTCTCATAATCACTACACACTTTGGTTGGTTAATGATTTGAATTTAATCCAAGGTGATCAATTGGAGACATTTTCTGAAAGTGAAATAGATTAAATACTGTAGAATATCTACACTTACAGATAAAAAATGTATCGAACTAAAGTAAAACCCGTACTAATTTAGAAACTGTAACACAAGCCAAGTAATGTTTGGTCTAAGGTCTAAACAAGATTAACTTAAACAAAATTAATTTAAACTGGTACATTAATTTCATTATAACATCAATTGAAAATCAAATGCATAACTATGTACTTAATGATGAACATCCTAATGTAGCTGCTGAATAGCCTATTGATTAACATTAGTTCTTGCGAGCTAAGCGTAGGGTAGCAAAAGCATTCACTGGAAAGATCGAAGCTAAAGGTAGAAACTACTCACAATCTAAGCAGCGGTACCAAAGAGTCGTTAATAGAATTCCTAACTGCTTAAATCACTGAGCAATAAAAGCTCCAAAAATAATTGAGCTATGATGGTCAAAGGCTCTGGGAGGACGATTTTTCAATCTACAATAAACTCAAGTAGAGCTCAAACAATATATGGGCCGATATCAGGGCCAAGCCGATATATCGTATCGGTTATCAACCACCGATGAAATAGCGGCTAAGCACAATTACCTTAAACTGTTTATTTTTTAGAGCAAACACGGTCGCTCTTGACTATTGATTGCCAAATCGTTGTATTTTTGGTTTGTTTTTTTATTGAATAATACTGGAGTGCGACTTGTGTTTGCAATAGTCTTGGGAGGGGAATTAGTGAAGCTTTTAGTGTCAAGTTAATTGAAAAATAGTGACAAAATTTCGTAGTTAATGTATCGGTTAGTGATATCGTTATCGGCCTAAAAATTTCCAAATTATCAATATCGGTATCCGCCTGAAAAAACCATATTGGTTGAGCTCTAAACTCAAGTATGATAGCTACCGGTAACTGCTGCCTTTGCAATTGGATTCTCACCTGGTTTTGTTCTAGAGAACTAAAAATGCTTCTTTTTTTTGATGACACTGGATGATGAGTGAGTTGATCGCAAACTCTCTGCTTGCAAGACCAACAAATTAGACAAAGGAAATTGGCGAAAATGCGTTCAAAATGCAAATCAATAATTATATAGTCTAGTATAAAAGAACAGAGAAGTATTTTGTAAGCAATCGGATTCAAAAAATTCCAAAAATCAGCTGAAATTTAAACATGTGTTTTCTGCAAATTAAATTTGCGGTCCAAATTTTGAAATGGCTTTACAGTTCAAGTGAAGTAGCATGCATGAAAACAAACAAATCCGCGTTCGAATCTGGATGATACACAGATAGAAGTGAATGTAAACAAAATGATGCTACAGGTCGGGTACCGGTATGTCTATAGTTTGTTGGTGAAAAAAGTGCAACTATTGACAATAAGTTATTAATACCAATCTAAAATAATGCATTGCAATCATTGCATATCTTCAATGGCTGTCTACCCGTTTAGAATGAGTCCAGTTTTCCCAAACATAAATCAAGTTGATTTGAAACAAAAGCATCCAGTTGATAATACTTGGTTGGAAAAGGTATACAAAAATGATTGAATGGTCCCTATTTTGCAGGTGCAGGCAGCAGTAGCTCTGGTTCTGTTGCTGATGATGGTGAGAACATGAAGACTTGTTGTTACCCAAATGGTTGCCCTTTCGGAGAAGATGCAGCTGCAGACATTAACTCTGTAAGTGTGTAAATTCTAATACTGAGTACTTAAGATGCAGTTAAACAACACAAGATGTCATTGACTTCAACAATTAGAGCATGAATGTGTATATATTGGTATAAGTTTACTGGCAGAATACCAAATAATAATTTAGATGTCTTGTTTTACAGTTAAAAATTCCCGCAACAAGGGAGGTCGAAATTAACTTAACTTGCATGTCGGAAAGTGATTTCAAATGCTAACTCGCTTGAGAATGTCTCAACTTGTCCAAAACAAATAGGCACAATGAATTTTGAGATCGTTTAATTTTGGAAAAAAGGTGTTGAATGCATTTCTTGGCTAAAGCAATAAATTTGCATGATACTTATACCTAATTTCGAGAGAAGTTTTTGAGCGCAATTGTTACGTCAACGTGACATAACAGGAAGCTTTTTTAATCTTACTATACGAAAAATTGATTTTTTGATTGTAATCATTTCAATTGTTACATTACAATCATTTTCATTAACATTGTCTTTTTGCTGCAAACGCATTTTCATTCGCGAGTATCTTGAAAACTACAACGTTGAAAGCTCAAATTTTTGGCAAAAGTAGAGGAGCAAAAATCTTTAGAATAACAAATGATAAAATTAATAATTTATTTTCTTGCATCATAGAGCAGTTTGTGATATTCGAAAAAGCAGTTGATGTGGAAAGTGCAGAAAATTTTTTGTTTAAAAGGAACACAGCATTTTGTACCAAAAACGTTGCAAAGCATGTCTAAGTAGATATGTCAATTGCAATTAATAATATGCGAGCAATTAAACCAAGTTCTGATTGTGATGATTGCGCTGAAATCAAACTAGTAACAGCTTTCTTTACTTGCATTTTATTTTGCTGCTACAAATGATTGCTACATTTCCGCCTCTAAATAATCTGGTTTGATATTGCGCTGTATTTTGTTAACTTGCCTGTCGGGCAAGTAAGGCCGGAAAATAACTTGTCGGAAGCAATTTTTGCTTGCCTCTGGCAAGGGTTAATTTCGAACCTTGGTAATATTGTCCCATGCGGTCTGTGAACAATTGTGTGTTACAGCAAATCTGACAAATCAAATTGTATCAGTACATTTTCCAGTCTGATCTTTGCTTCACCAATCCACCAGTACTAAGAGTAAGGCATTGAATTTGCTCCCAGAATTCTTATAACCTTTTTTTTAAAGAACCACAGTAAATTTTGCGTTGAGGCTGGCTCTTCTTAAATTTTCACGTTCGTCTCTGGAGCGGGGGGTCTGAATCTCTAATCTTGGCAGGTCAAATCTGACACAGTGTTGCCAATGGCTCAGCACTGCTGCAGCATTTCTTCGAAAGTAGCTGTGTTGCATGGGTGCAATCACACGGAGATTGATCCCTCGAACTCACTACACGCTTCGACGTAATACAGCATGTACAATTAAAGGTTTGATTATTTTATTTTGTTCTTCAGTTGTTTTTAACTTTAATGGAGATTAAAGTGACACAAATTTATTCTTACTTGTTGGTTAAAAGTGTGGTTTGTGATAGACCATGATGAGTGTTGGACAAATCAATAATAATGATATAGAAAAGGCCAAGAAAACTCGGCTAATCACTTTTGGATGTGATTACTTACTTACATTAGCTCATGTTCATAAATTATTTCTTCATGCTCAGGCTGGTATTGTTCTTAATTTTTGAGCAAAAATGGAGCTTGTGTTCTTATAAATTGTTCTTACAAAAAAGTGTAATTTGGAGCAAAATCGGGAAAATTGGATAACAATATTAAAGAAAATAATTCACATTTCCAGTAAATTGACTATATCACTATAACACTTTCATGGTTTTGGTATACTTATTTCATTTACCCACACTGGTATTAGTGTTACAAAGAGACGTTTTAGGATGGACCACATCATTTGTGGTCCCACTGCAAGTTTTTGTGGCAAGATTCTAAGTGTATATTAATATTCTTTTAAAGGTAAAAAATGGTTTTGAGAAACAGTTTCAGTAGTCTAAGAATAGAAGAGCCAAAGCTGTCGTAAACATTTTATTTAAAAAGAGTTGTTTCGACTGATTACTTAAGTCATTGCCAATCTGTAAATAATGCACAAGAAAAATTAGAGTAATATTGGTAACCTGCAAAATTAAGTTTAACAAAACAGGCAAAAAGTTCCGAAATTATCGCAATATAGTTCTACAGTGTGAAGACATTTATTGCTTTCAAGAATGTGCCCAAACCAAGGTAGTAAGTATTGACAGGGTTCCCACGATCGGGAAAAGTCGGGAATTTTGTAAAGGCATTTCCCGACCGGGAAAAAGTCGGGAAAAGTGCGTGCTAATATTGAATAAGCATGAAAAACAATTTGGCAAAAATAGCGCACTGCACCATGTAGAAACTAACGCGATTGGAGCAGATGAATATTGAATATCCCGTTTGTCTTTCTAATACTTCTATTAAGCGCATAATAACAGTAATAACACACCTGGCTGTGTTGTGTTAAAGCTTCAAAAACTGTGGTCCTGCCGATTTATTTCGTCTCAATACAGGTTCAACAAAACTTTAATTTAGGAGTATTATTATGCTGTAGTTAAAGAGTATTATTGCATCAAAGGCAATTAAGCAAACGAAAGAATTCAAGTACCGGTAGCCTACTAGCACTAAAGGAGAAATAGCGTGCCATACGCAGACAGCAGGCAAAAGGTTAGCAGAAAACATGCGGCTATTTCAACAAATGCTGCATCCGAATAAAGTTCAAAGATTGTTAACCTGATGGCTATCTGCCTAGGCGTTAATAATGCCTTGATAGCCTTCAGTAGGCTGTCTGCCTAGGCCATGTTTGGCTTTTGATTTGAGAGATTTACTAGCCTACGCGCTAATAAAATACGCGCTACGAGCAAGGATTGCAAAGTTACACAGACTCTTTAGCATGATTGTATTGCTATTCAGAATATATTCGCAAGTTTAAATGTACTTAATTGAATGCTTCGTGAATTTGTATAAATAATTGAAATGGTGCGATGTACTTCATTTTTTTACATATTTTTGTACAAAAACTGTTCAAGGTAATCTGCAGAAAAATGAGAGAGAGGTAGCTCTTGAGTTGACTGCAAAACTCAGATTAAGAATATTATTTGAAAATTAAGAATACAACAAAAATAGTCAATTGTTAGTTCTCAATATAGGGGCTGCAACAAAAATAGTCAATTGTTAGTTCTCAATATAGGGGCTGCAGAGTTTATTAGTCTTATGTATGGTTAAGAGCAGTATCGAATGTGAGATCATTGCAGATATATAAAAGGAAGCGCCTATTTCACAGAAAATTTACCATCAACAAAACAGCACAAGATACGGCGCGCTGCAGTTCTCTATTTTTCTCTCATCATAGATTTTCTGGTAAAATAGTCACTCCGTATACAAAATGAATAGCGGATACACTTCTTAAGTTGTTAGATGTGATGATAGACATACAAGTTGATAGTTTAACTGATTATTAATTTCTGTTCTTTATAACATAAGCTCACATACTGGTTAGTGAAAGTTGTGGCGAAATATTTTTGAGCTGGCTACTGTTACATACGTAGGAGCATAAGCGCCGGAAGTTTTTTTTTGTAAGAGTTGCAAAATTTTAAAAAAGGTGAAGTTTAGATGTTAAAAGGGCAATTTTTGAATTTCAAAATTTATCGTCAGAAGTTCACGTCTGATTTTTTTGTATTCGTATTGTAGATAAAGTGCCAATTTATATGGGCAAAGACTTGCCCCCGTTTTCCCCTGATTGGAGAAAATAAAAGGCAAGGCAGAAATCGCACCCCCTGCCACACTTCCGGCTTCAATGTGTAGGTACTTGTTATTTTGTAAATTGCAGAATTATAAGCATTTCAGAATAGTTCATTCATTGTCCACAAAATGTTTTTTGTGTTCAATCAAGTGCAACATGCACCCCTTCAATCCATGTAGTGCTGAGTAGCGTATACCTCGTACTTTCTTTCAACCATAACAAGTAAACTGCTTCACCGTAATTATGCCAAATCGAGAATTCTAGTCCTGTAGTAGTGGCTATAGCACCCGATTATTGATTATGAGATACGATTATTGAGCCTGTAGTCTAAATACTATGCCGCATTGCCTCTATCTTGTATGAATCCAAACACCATGAACTATAACGTACTAATTAAGAAATGTCCATTACTTTAGACTATTTAGTCGTCTTCATCCATGTAGTAATTGAGTTCTATTAAGTTAGTTTTTGGATTGAGTTAAAATAACTGCAATTTTGTGTATTCCAAATGACAAGAGCTTAGCAAGGATGGCAGTACGGTACGGTACGCCTCAGTTTTTGCTAGAAGTACGGTACGCTGGTACGGTACGCCTTTTTTGTAATGGTACGGGTATTGTACGCTGTTCGAATTAAAAATCCCAGACTTTTCGCACATTGCACCGAATTTTTGTACGCAGAGACAAGAGACAGCTCTAGCCGACGCTAAATGTGTGAATTGAGATCGCTGATTTAAAGACTAGTGATTTCAAAGTCAATTAAAGTTGCGAGTAATTAAAAGCAAGAATGGCAGTACGGTACGCCTCAATTTTTGCTAAGAAGGACGGTACGCCTTTGTAATAGTACGGGTAGGGTACGTTGGTACGGTACGCTTCAAAAATTGAACTGAAGTATGGTACGCTGGTACGGTACGGTACGGTTCAAGATGCAAGGTACGTAGTGCGCAAATTCTGAACGTACCGTACCGTACTGCCATCCTTGAAGCTTAGTTTGTTTTGAGTAAATTTTGGTATGGAAAAAGTAGGGAATTTTTTGTTGACAAATGCGTGGGAACCCTGTATTGAATTAATAATGGCGAATGAAATCTAACCAAGCGACACTCATCCATTTAAATGCCAAAGTACATTCAAAAACGGTCTTATGCAACCCAATTATATTGCAGACAGTATGAAAGTCAAACCAAAATTACAGAATTCGAGCAGTCACTCAAAAATTAATAAGATACTTGTGAACAGCTCTTCTTCAAGGAGAATTAGTTTATTGAAGGAGAGCTGGTTGCTAGTATCTTATCAATTTATGAGTGACTGCTGGAGTTCTGTAATTGGGATTTCGCGCGAGCGCGTTGTACCATCTGTTTTGTTCGCGAATTTTGGCATACGAGGATTGATTTTGCTTATAACTAACAAACGGTAAAACCTAGAAACTTTAAATTTGGACTCAACATAACAGTTAAGGAAAGCGTCATGTGTGCCAAGTTTGGGAATCCTAGGTCACGTGATCGTGAATTGAGACATAAAAAAACAATAAAAACACGGTAATTTTTGGTCTGAAAAGTTATGAAATTGCTTATAATTCCAAAACCACTTGACCTGCAAAGCTGAAATCTGGACACAGTGTGTGTGCTTATGAATGCTTTTTGCAAACCGAGTTTGGGGGCGCCCGGTCATGTGACCAAAATTTTACAGGCCTAAAATGGGTCGAAAATAGGCGATTTTGAAGCGATCAATCTCGGTAATTACCAGTATTGATAAAAATGGTTTGCGATATTGAGCACACTATCAACTGGCTTTCTTGTAATTATGTTCATTTACCCCAACTTGAATTGTATTTTCTTTTCTTTTTTCTTACTTTTTTTTTCTTTTTTCTTATTTTTCTCCGGCTCTCTACTTTTAAACCGCTTAACGAACTGTATTCAAAGTTTAAGCAATAGAAGATATCAAGGAGGGCTAGTGCCCGACTGAAATTGGGGGTGCTAGGTTGGGGTTACCCCTCAAACAGGTTCTCCAAAATTTTGAGCTTTTAAGCTGTTGAAGGTAGATGAATCAAATTTTCGGAATGAGTAGATATTAAAAATAAACTAAACCTAACAAAAATTGGAGGTGCCACGATGGGGGAGTTTACCCCCAAATGGGCCCTCCAAAATTCAAACTTTTTACCCTTTGAAGCTAGATACATGAAATTTTTCAAATAAGTAAATATAAAATTTGGCAAAATTTGGGGGCACCAAAACGGGGGGGTTTTCCTCAAATGGGGCTGAAAAAATTCAAACTTTTTAAGCACTCATGCCAGACACATGAAATTTTCAAAGTTGGCAAATACTACAAAAAGATCAAAATTGACAAAATTTGGGGGTATCAAAGTGGGGGATTCCCCCTTCAAACGGGGCTGCCAAAATTTTGATCTTTTAAACCGTTGTAGCTAGATGAATCAAATTTTCGGAATGGATAGATATTAAAAATAAACTCAATCTAACAAAAATTGGGGTGCCATGATGGGGGATTACCCCCAAACAGGCCCTCCAACATTCAAACTTTTTGCCCTTTTAAATTAGATACATGAAATTTTTAAGGTAGGTAAATCCAACCGAAAGATAAAATTTTGACAAAATTTATGGGTAAAAAAAAAAAATGGGGGGTACCCCTCAAACTAGGCGGAAAGAATTCAAACTTTCCAACCACTTATGCCAAACACATGAAATTTTCAAAGTTGGCAAATATTACAAAAAGATCAAAATTGACAAAATTTGGGGGTATCAAAGTGGGGGATTCCCCCTTCAAACGGGGCCGGCAAAATTTTGAGCTTTTAAACTGTTGTAGCTAGATGAATCAAATTTTCGGAATGAATAGATATTAAAAATAAACTCAATCTAACAAAAATTGGGGTGTCATGATGGGGGATTACCCCCAAACAGGCCCTCCAACATTCAAACTTTTTGCCCTTTTGAATTAGATACATGAAACTTTTAAGGTAGGTAAATCCAACCGAAAGATAAAATTTGACAAAATTTATGGGTAAAAAAAATAGGGGGTACCCCTCAAACTAGGCGGAAAGAATTCAAACTTTCCAACCACTTATGCCAAACACATGAAATTTTCAGAGTAGGCAAATATTACAAAAAGAACAAAACTGACGAAATTTGGGGGTATCAAAGTGGGGGATTCCCCCTCAAATGGGGCCGGCAAAATTTTGAGCTTTTAAACCGTTGTAGCTAGATAAATCAAATTATCGGAGTGGATAGATATCAAAAATTAACTAAGCCTAACTTAAATTACGGGTTCAGAAATAGAGGGTTGCCCCCAAATGGGGACCTCCAAAATTTAAACTTTTTAACCTTTAAAGCTGGACACATCAAGTTTTTAAGGTAAGTAAATATAAAAGAAACATAAAATTTGAAACAATTTGGGGTACCAAAATGGAGGGTCCCCCTTAAATGTGGCTGCCAAAAATCAAACTTTCTAACCACACATGCTAGACACATGAAATGTTGGGGTTGGCGAATATGAAGAAAAGATAAAATTTGACGAAATTTGGGGGTACCAAAATACAGGAATCCTCTGCAAACAAGGACGCCAAGACTCAAAATTTAACTACTTACGCTGGACGGAGGAAATTTTCAGGATAGGCAACAACGAAGAAGAGATAAAATTTGACAAAATTTGGGGATACCAAAATGAAGGGATCCCTCACACAAGGACGCCAAAATTCAAAATTGAACCACTCTCCCTGGTAATGAAATTTTCAGAATAGGCAAATATGAAAAGATGAAATTTGACAAAATTTGGGAATACCGCAATATGGGATCCCCCTCAAATGAGGACGCCAAAATTCACCCTTATTACCTGTTTAAGCTAGGCACATCACAATTTCAGGATACTCAAGCAAATATAAAGGAAAAATAAAATTTGACAAAAAGTTTGTTGCACCAAAACGGGGTTCTTCAGAATTGGAACTTTTCAACCATTCAAACTAGACATATGAAACTTTCAGGATAGGTAAATATAAAAGAAAAATCAATTCAGAATAAATAAATTAAGTACCACTAAGTTGAAGGGCTACAATTGGAGAGTCCTCCTCCATCTGGTCCTTCAAATGTTTTAACCACTCAAGCTAGACAAATAAAATGTTCAAAATCAGTAAAAATATAATACGAAAAAAAGTGAGGATCTCATACTATAGGGGTGCTCCAATTGTGTTGGCACCTCCCCCCATTAACTACAAAAGCTAAACAAAGTAAATTTTATTGGATAAGTTAAAATGAATCAAAGATTAAAGATAACAAATTAAAATGGCCACATTGAGGAGACCATGCCAAATAGGCTCCTTAAAATTCTTAAAGCTTTATTACAAAGTACTCCAGCTAGACCTAGTCAAAGAGTACCAATAAGCTAATATAAGAAAAAGATAAAACATGCCAAACTTGGCAATGCCATGTTGGACAATTAGCCCGTTAATGCACCTTCAAACTGTGCGTTAAATTCTCACAATGAATTGGTATAACAGAAAAGTAAAACTTATGGGATTACTGCAACATTTAACACGCTGAAGTACTTGAGCTTAGTGGCTTTGTTAGATTGAAGCAGTATGGCCGAGTATTTTTACTAAACTGTCACTGATGACGTTGAAGAAATATTCTACTTGCTCTTCAAAGTTTTTGAACAATTTTATTAAGAAAAAGTTTGTGCTGAATAATGGATGTAATACAATATTCTGAACAATATTATGTAATATGTTGGCCGTTGGGTCGCACTGCTAAGTGGCGTTCTCAGAATAAAAATAGTTGTAAAATGCGTGCTTATTTTTAACCGTGGATAGTGTTAAGTTTGGCTGGTGTAATAAAGTCGCTGGAATTTTAAAGATTGCTTTATGTTATTTCATAACAAAGAGAAAAACCGTTAGAACTCCTCATAGGTTTTTGATTGACGTTAGTAACTGTTTGTGACCTTTAAACTTTGAGAGCGAATAACCTCCAAGCTGTTAAAATGAACTAAAAAGAGCGCAATGAGCAGAAGTAGTAGATGATTTTTGGTAAATAGTTGTTTGACTTTAACATTACTCCTAGTGTTCTGGAAAACATAGAGTTGAGTAAATTATCATAAGTTTTCGATGTGAAGTCATCGTAAAGTTAGACTCTGTAATATTACTTATAAATTTATAAGAATTTGATTTTTTGTTTCTAAATTTTGTTTGTGTACATATCTCTTTCCATGCTAATTGCTGAGGCAGGCATTGTTTTATTTAGCTCTTAGATTTCGAGAAAAATTTGTCGAACTCAGGGGTGCCGATCTTTGTTGAGCATTGGTGGGGATAAGTGGCAATTTTACCCCAATTTTGCCCTATTTACAACATTGCGGGGATGAACCTCGACCACGATTTTTTTTCAGGTAAGCAAATTAAGTGAAGACCAACAAACTGCTCCAAACATCATCCAGCGCTCAGATGCAGACCAGAGTCAAATTATTGGGGGGAATGCAGTCAAATTATTGGGGGAGATATATCCCCCCGGGTTTCGGCATCCCTGGTCGAACTGTTCGTACATGTGCTGGTATAAAATTCTTTTTAAAAAATATTGCGGTGGGCTAGTTAGGGTGTAGTTTGATATTTAGGATAGTGTGTCAAATTTCTGGTCAAGATAATGTCAGTTGCAAAATTCAAAATCATTGGCATTTTCAACTCAAAAGTTTTTGTTTCTGTGTTTCAATCGGAGCAAAAGGTTATTGTCGAAATATTTGTTTTAACGAAGGTTTTGTTTATAACCGCAATTTTGACAATTGCGCTGCTAAACGAAAATTCAACTAACTCCTTAAAAGTTGAAACGAGATCTGATAGATATTTATATATAAATTTTCTAGACATTTAAATTTTAAAAGCCGTTAAACACAAACTTGACTCAGTTAATGGAACATGATGAAATTCAAAAGCGATGTATTTCAGATATGACTATCAACAACCATAAACACCCTTAACGCAATTGTGAAGTTCTTTAGTTCAGTATGGTTGGATACTTTCGCGAAGTCCCCGGATATCGCTTGCGATGTCATATTCTAGTTTTGGTTTGACTTTCATGCTGTCTTCAATGAAATTGGGTTGTATAAGATCGTTTCTGAATGTACTTCGGCATTTGAATGGATAAGTGTTGCTTGGTTAGATTTAATACGCCATTATTAATTCAATACTTAACTACCTTGGTTTGGGCCCATTCTTGAAAGCAATATATGTCTTCACACTGTAAAACTACATTGCGTTAATTTCGGAACTTTTTGCCTGTTTTGTTAAACTTAATTTTGCAGGTTACCAATATTACTCAAATTTTTCTTGCGCAGTATTTACTGATTGACAATGACTTAAGTAATTGGTCGAAACGTCTCTTTTTAAATAAAATGTTTACGACAGCTTTGGCTCTTCTATTCTTGGTGGAAATATTCTTTTAGTTTTGCCCCTGATATTTCATAATTACTTTGCAAATTGATAGCTATTGAAACATTGATTTTTGTAAGATTTATCACTATGCATTAAAGGCTATAATTTTAGAAAAATCAACTATCATTGTGTCATTAGGTTATTATTTTCTGGTTAAATAAATCGTAAATACTTTGTTTTTGGTCATTTACCATTAAATTACTGTAGGTCAATGACCTAAAATTGTTTTGTTCAAAATAATCTAAAAATTGTTATGATTTTACCTATTTTTTGCTATGCAAAACCTAAAATCAATGGGAAAAGAACCACTATGGATTTTGAAATAAATTGTTTTATTAAACAAATTCAGGCATTCGACCAAAAGCTTTCAAGAAAAATAACTTCATATTATTATAATATGTAGTGAACTGAGAGTTGACTGTGATTTGCTTTTAATATTTTAGATGGTGAAAGTGATATGCAGTTATGACAATTGTAAGATGAGTCAATTTATGCATGCTGATTGTTTCAATCATTGGGAAGAGACTATGTTAAACTTTCTTCGCAGTCATGGTATGTATATTGATAAGCTGTGATTAAAAGGTTACTAACAAAAAACATATTTAGCAAAATTTGAACAAGACAAACAAAGTTATTATTTGGCAGTACCAGATCGTTTTGTGCTGATTGTTGAGATCTACTCTTAGTTCACAGTACAGTAATTTACAGTATTATTTTGGTGTTTGAAATGTACTTAATTTTTCTGTAATAAAGTAGTCATTAGTTAACTTAAAACAATTTTTCATGAAACTTCGGGTTGGTTGCTGTAATGTTGCCAATGTTACTTGCTCTGTCTGCACTGGGCTTTTTTGTGTGCGTGTAGATAAGTTTTTTCTGTTTACTTGTTTATCATGCAAGCAAAACTAAATTGGAAGAAATAGTAGTTTTTTTTATCGTATGGGATCGTTAAAACGTAATATTGGTTTTGAATGGCATACAAAGCACTCTTGTTTACATTAATACTTAAAGTTTTTTTTTGTAAAACAACATGGTTTCAATGAACCGAGTTGAACTTTGTGCTACAACAAATTTGTGGTTTTAATCTTTGCTTTGAGATTTCTGCCTTACTTGAGGTTGTACAATGTACATGCACGTTATACAATCTAGATTTTATTGCTTTGCTGATTGCTGCATCGTTGATGTTTGCTAAAAATGGGCATATCATGTTAGGATTGTGTCAAACATTTGCAAAAAAAAAACAAAAAACGATTAGGTTAAAATTCAGGTTAAATCGTTGGTAAGTCGTATGGCATGCAGTATGTTATCATTGAAAAACACTAACCTTCTGGATGCTTAAAGGGGCTCATGAAAAAAGTTTTCTAAGCATGCATCACTCTGATTTCCGGACTTTTGCTCCCATTCCACAACAAAACATTTTCAAAAATACAAAACTAAAAGAATTTTTAATACAATAAAGGGTAAAATCACCTGCACATGGTGCTGTAATGTAGTTTGTGGAATTGTAGATGATTGCAATATGTAGTTGAATTTCCAATTTCCATCCCACATTGCATTATATTTGCGTATAATTCTTCAAAAAAAAGATTATGCTTGCAGACACATTTTTTTTTGCAAAATGCAAGCAAGCTAAAAAAAATTCGTTTGTCTGTCTTTGACGTGGTTAAAATGTTTTTTTGTGATCAGTCCCATTTAGTGATTAGTGGTTATTTGTTCACTGTTCTCTAGTTTTTTGGCAAACATTTGTCTAGTTAATGTGTAACGTCTAGGTGAAAAGCTTTGGAATGTGTTTTTGAGCTAAATATCATTTGCAAAAATGTAAAGTTTGTTTAAAGCTTCCATCCACATTCAATGCTTTCTTAGTAACAAAAACGAAACGTTCCTTGGTTATTACGTCTAATGCAAAGACATGTGTCACCGTTATTGGGAGGGTATGAATTTTTTGTTTGGTTAATTTGTTTGAAGTTGAAGGGTTGATTAAAATCCTTTGGTTTTTGTTCAATACAAAAAAATTATGTCAAATAAAACCTCTAAAATTAAGAATGGTAGCCTATACCGCATTTTTATTTCAATAGTCTACCTATATGCTTTGCATTTAGTCTGCAGGGTGCAAGGCATCATACTCTCAATCTTTCATTCTTCTTCAAACCACTGGAGTGACTTTTTACCCAAAGATAACTAAAACAAAACACACAAAGTGCATAACTGGTGGACTTATGTGTCGATTTTTTGTTGATTCAGCAAATTTCAAGGGGCGAAACTTTTTAGCGAAGTTTGGTCAAGCTTAATAATTCTGTTTCAGTCCGAAATTTTTACCCCGAATTCAGGTGAAGAGCCAAAAAAAAGGTCTTCGCCGCATTCTGGTTATATCTCAGTCCGAAATTTCAGATGTCTTGTTTACTCCTTGATTTTGTAAAATAATTTTGTTAATTCTAAATTAGGGTACTTGGTTCCGATTGAAAGCACGTATTTACCTTAAGTGTCAAGTGGGTATTTCTTGCCAAAAATCGGAGGGGGCCGGACATATTTCGTTTCCTTCAGTGTCATGCCCGAGGGGGCGCCGTCGCCTCGTCAAAATCGACGCCAGTGTTGGTGGATACAAACTAGCCATATTGAAACAGCATTTATTCGATCAATTTTTTCTTGATACTTGTAAGGCATTTCACTCTATACTATATCAATCTGAATGCAACACCTAAACCACAAAATGCCTTCTGTTGGCTACTTTTTTTGCCCATGATTTATGAAAAAGTACACTACATTTAAGATTTTTAATTGTTCTAGGTCGTGCTCGTAGCTGGTCCGAAAAACAAAGGCGACAAAATCTTTGGACAAAAAAAGGCTATGACTTGATATTCCGAGCCTGCTACTGCAAGTGCAAACATGGACACTTGAAGAAAGACTTGGACTGGGTTCCTCAGTCTTCAGTTTCAGGTGTGTTTTAAGTGCATAGGCAGTTTTAGGTTTTGAGGTTTTAATGCTTCACAGTTTCAGTTTGGTAAATGGTTTAAATCGATTAAACTAGCCGTTGCACATCAATGGCTCCTTGACATTTTCGTGGTGATGTCTTAAAAGTTTTCTTAGGTCAGTGAGTGCTCATTGATCGGCTAGTATTAGCACAATAGTACAATTAACGAGTTTTCTTTCCACAATAATGTTCAATTTCATCGGGTGTTTATAGCTGGGACAACTTACTCATAAGCATTTATTGTATGGATGGATTGCTGGACAGCTGCTCCACATTAAAACTTTGTCTAAATGCAACGTTACATCTTTCGTGCTGGTAGTAGTATCTGATCCCCGAGGAGAAGCAAAAATGCTTGTTAACGTTGAACAGAAAAAGTTCAGTTGTACTGTTTATACTGAAATGTATTCTGCTACCTGAATGTCTTTTATGCCAATGTTAACTCTTTGTTTATATAGCTTCTGATCAAGATGCAGCCACCAGTAAAAAGAAAAATCGTAGGAAACACAAGGACCTTCCGAGTTTAGGTGGATACAATGGCGTGATAAAGTCAAAATCCAAACCTATACCAAACAGGTAAAAGCAACGATTGTATTTTCTTTTTGATTCATCAAATGAAGCCTGGAAACAGCGAAGGAGTATTCGAGTTAGCATCTGCCCATCTTTACCTCAAACGTTAAAGGTTTTTCTCTTTCTCTTTTTAATGCTATACGTTGAGGCAGTCAACCTCTGAATACCAATAGTAAAATGCCTGCGAAAAGTAATATATTTTCTGGCTAATTGTTTGAATTTGGAATCCCCTAGTCTACCATCTTAGTAGCAGATCTTTACTCACTAAACTAGACCACTGATCAGCTTTTATTTTGAAAACGTACTTTTACCTATTAGTCAAAAATTGAATTAGTTTTTTTCTTTTTTTAGTTCTCAAGTTTTCGTATAAATGCTTTTTAGTTGAATTTACAGTTGTTAAATCTCGAAATCTTAGTTATATTTATCTTTCAATAAATTTTGATTTGACGCCCTCCGGACTTTTTCAGATCATGTTGCGTTCCAACTTCTAGCAATGTTGCGTTCCAACTTCTAGCAATCCCCAATAGATTTTGAAAAAAATCGGAAATAAGTGGTACTAGATTCAGGCAGTGCAGGTTCAAAGGAAGTCAACTCGTTGCGAAACACTGACGTTTTTAGAAGGGATCGCTGTCATCGTGACTTATGAACAAACTCTTTTTTGGTTCGACTGACCAGATCACAATATCGCTTTTTCCCATGTAGTGTTCGTGCACCAGTTCAAGTACTGAAAATCTTCAATTTTTCACACTTTTTTGCAGCAAAGACAATCGGATGCGTCATAGTTCTGCCAGCTCCAGTGTTTCCGTCGATCAGGGATACATCAGTGCATCTCCAGGCGCGACTGAAGTGGGACCCTCTGTATTTTCCCCACCTACGCATCATCATCATAGGCCATTTTTCTCATTTCACAACGCTAATGGTGTGGGGAATCGTGGCCCCAACTCTTTTCATGCTCCCTCCACCTCCCCATTGCCGGAAATCCCCGATGATAATACTTCTGTAGCCCCCCAGTTTACCCCATCGCCAAATTCCAGTAACACGTCCCCAATTTCACCAGTAGGGGTCATTTTCACCCCTCCTATGTCCCCCGCTTATGAAGGCAGTAAATTAGCTAATCAGTCTAACCCTAGGCAATATGACCCGATTCGATCTAGCTCGGTAGAAGATAGACAAGCTAGCGAAAATGACATACAAGCCATGTCTGCTTACATCGATGGTCTTCTTCGGAACAAAAACGACCTTTCAAACCTCCAGCAGGGTTATGTCGGTCCACTAAGTCTTGACAGTGACCCTAGCAATCCAGCTCAAAAGTTCCAGGCTGAAGAAGCTTTATTGCGAATGCAGACGGAAGCATTGAACCTTG
This sequence comes from Trididemnum nubilum, assembly GCA_963965965.1. Lineage (NCBI taxonomy): Eukaryota > Metazoa > Chordata > Ascidiacea > Aplousobranchia > Didemnidae > Trididemnum > Trididemnum nubilum. The sequence continues at coordinate 19,727,444 of OZ014477.1, forward strand.
GCTGGAAAGAGCGCTCTGGTAACTTTCCATCCGTCCATTCCAACAGCCCGACTGTTTCTGGTAATTTTCTCGACGAATGTCGCCGCCGAAACGCTATGAGCAGTAGCTGGTCGAACGGTATGGTCCCGCGAGTGGACGACCTGACATCGGTAGAACATCGAAACCCAGGCATGAATGCACAAGTGTTGCTCGCCTTGCGACAAAAAGAACAGATGGAATTAGAAAGAAGGGATGTTAGCAAGTTTCTAATGAATTGCATGTCTGCAGAGGAAGCTAAGGCACAGGTATTATCTGACTTTTTCAACCCTAGGGCAAACATTATTTTATAGAAGCAACATGTTAATTTTTGCATTAAAACGGTAACTTTTGTTTAGCCAAGAAGCAAAAACCAATCGAGCCATATTGCATTAACGTTCATTTTTACCAAGCTGCTTGATTTGGCCGTGATGCCGTCAAAAAGACTTTAATCTCCGAATCGAACCCCTTCTGTTCAAAGTCTCTTTTAAACACCAACTATTGAAGTCTCAAACTTTACCCAATGCAGAATCTAACCTCAGTCTACCGTTACAGTAGTTGGCGGTGACGTCATATTTAAATTTTGGATGTATTTCCACTATTTGCGATACATTTGCACGCAAAATTGTATATCTCCAAATGTTTGATTGGAGTAAAGTTTTGTTTTGTAGTTTCTGCAATAGTTTCTTTGTAGGTACTAGCAATGTCCGGAAATAGATCGAGAACTAGCAGCCATACTGAAGTTAGAGTGGTTCCAATGCGATGTACAAACTTCGCGAAACGCTACGACTTTTCTGCATTCCAGGTCGGTAAAGACAAGTTGAAACAGTTTTGAACCTATTTAATTTTAGCCCGGTCTTCTCTTAGCATAAAACTTGGTATGTATTTTTTCAATCACTTCAACCTTAGCCTTTAATTTCTATGCACGCTAGCATATTCTCATAGCATACAAGCTCAAATTAATTGGTTATTACAAACTAAGAAATGATGCGCTAGTATGTGAACGATTTTTTCCAAGTGAAGGCCATGCCCAAAAGCGAGAAAGCAGTTTTGTTGAATGTTCATTAATTTTTGACTATAAACAGAATCTTTGTTTTAAAACTTCTCGTGTTTGATGCTAGTGCAGTAGGAATGCTAGGCATCAGAACATTTTCAACAAATATACGTCATTTTGACAACAGTGTAAAGGATTTTTAATGTGTGATTGATAAGAGTTTTTTTAGTTAGGTTCTAGAAGGTTTGGAATGCTATGAGAAATAATGTTTTTTAGTACGATTTTCAACCCATTTGTGTTGTATGTGTGAAGAAGTTTTTCAAAACCTTTTTATTTTCTGACATGAGTAGCAAGGTTGTCATGTAATCAAAATAAACGTTTTTGGATTTAGGAGGTAATGCCTCGCCAGCAGATCAACCCTTACCATATCAAAATGGAAGGGGAAGGCTATGGCAGCGATGATTTACGAAACTTCATTTTGGCCAGTCTCAGCAAAGAACGGTGTTCACAGGTAATTTTTGAACTACCTTCCTAACTAGGTCATGCGTAGGACGACTTGCATTGTTGCGAAGTTTCAAAGAAGTCTTTTTACTACTAATTACTTCGTCATACCTACAACCTTACGTAGAAATTTTTACAAATAGTATGATCAGAACGGATTACCAAGCATCGGCTTTGCAACATCAGTAGTAACTTTGTAATTATTGCGGATTTGTTTAAATGGAAAACAATTTTTTGGGGGGCTGATCTTTACTACAATTTTCTACAGCTGAATTATAAAAGAGATAGGATATTGCTGACACCACTATCCAGCGTTTTGTTTCGCGATCTCATAATCACTAGAATGATTTAAGCAGTACCGGTACGACGGTACTTCACGAGGTTTGTTTTTTTAATTTTGGGATTTTCTTCATGAGTTCTTAATCCTTAATTAGCGTGTCCCAGTTATTCCTCCAATGCCACCAGCACTCTAGTATAGTTTTGGAAACATATCAAAAGGAAGAAATTCTTTGGCCCCGCTTTGTGGAATACCAGTCTAGACGATACGTGCTGGATTTGAGCACCGACTCCAGTCATTGACTAGATTAGTGCGAAGTAAACAAGTTATTGATACCGGAGAGCTTGGGCACGTAGACTACTTGTTTACCACCTCTTCCACACAAAGTAGTCAACAGACTAGCTGACTGATATTGTTGGTCCACAGATGAACTGTGTTGTGTGCGGTGTAGATCTACCGGTGTACGATCATTTTCCGCTGATCGATGGAACCATGTATTTGAGTCCTGAAAAGAACGAAAGAAGCACCATGAATTGTTTCAAGGTACTACACTTGGAATCGTGCTAGGCCATACTTGCATATGTAACGATAGGTCCGAGGTCCGATTCTGGGCTGTATCCATTAATTAACTTGAACCACAGCTAACGGATCGCTACCAATGCATCGTATTTTTTTTCGAAGCTGTAAACTGGGAGATGAGCCCCACAACTCGTATTTTTTCGCTTTGTTCAAAGAGTAGATCGTGGAGATTTGATGTCGCATTTTTAACGTTGTAGTCACGTAGAAAACATACGATATAATATTTGTATTTAGCGAGGATCGAAAATTAAGTTGTATTTCAAAAACTCCGAGTTAGTCTAGAGCAAATTGAGGTCCACGAGCACCCCCAGACTATAGTTTTTAACCTACATTTTTTGGATCCCCCATAACCTCCAATTCAAGAATTTTGTTGTTCCCAAGGAAAATTTTGTCCCATGGGGTTCAAATTGCTTGTTTTATGATGACGTCATAATAAAACAAGCAAAATGAACCTCATGGGACAAAAATTTTCCTTGGGAACAACAAAATTCTTGAATTGGAGGTTATGGGGATCCCAAAAATGTAGGTTAAAAAAGTCTTTGGGTGTTTGTGGACCTCAATTTGCACTAGACTAAGTTAGAATTGCTATTGTTTATGATAGGTACTTTTTTCGCTGGAACTTGCGAGTTTTTCAAGTTGCGTGGTTGGAATCAAGTTTTTTCTCGAAATAAGATAATTTGCTGCTTGCACCACGTGATATTGTCTGCGTTTATTCTTTGAACCTGCATGTCTCGACGTCATAAAGCTTCTTAAATGTAAGCAAAAGTTGGCTTTGGCTGGTTTAAAGGCATCCTTAATTTTTTGCTGGTGTCAAAACAACAAGCAGTAAGCAAACGGCTTTGCTGCTTTTTATTCATTGGTTCGAATGAACCAAGCAATCTGCGTCTGTCTAACCACACCAACTCAGAGCACTTTTTAGGGTTCTGTTTTGTGAGGCTGCATTGTTGTTCAAACACAGTTGCTGCATTCAAGCTACATTGTACCTTGTCCTCTGTTAGTGTTCACTACTGGAACATGTCCTAAACAAGGAACCCGTTCGTTGTTTACCTCTTCCAGACCAGATAAGACAGTATTCGCCATCACCAAGAAAGGGGTAGTTTAGGTTAATAAGAGACAAAAAGAAAGTTGATTATGACGTTATAGAATTCGTTTTTTTCGAAAAGCGAAGTTACAGTGTTTTCGAAAACAGAGGCACCAAGGCATTTAGAAATATCAACCAAATTATAAAACCAATATTTTTGCAAGTATTTCGCACCCCATGATATTCAAGATCATCATCTAGTTTGTCATTGCACAACCAATACCACTGCAAAACAACCTGCCCAAGTCAACCAATGCATCCATCTCTGCATTACAGAATATATAGATGCTGCAGTTACCAAATAAGAACCGCTATATAATCAACGCTGAAAAGGTGGTCAGTTAACTAGAACGTGACATCGCGAGCGATATCTGGGGACTTCGCGGCATTATCTAACTTTGAATGAATTTGTAAAAAAATGTCGTCGTTGATAGTTAGATCAATAGTTTAAATGCGCCCGTCTCAAATTTTTATTTACTAACTTAAATCGCTTTGTCGTTATTCGAATTCAAAATTTAAATCTATCGAAGTTATCGAAAATAATCGAGTAACGCTAATCAAAAAGCTCGCATAACGGTTTACAATACAACGTCAAATCTCAGCACTTTTTATGAGGTCTTAAGCAGTTTTTCACTTCCTTTGAAATAACCTAAAGCGGTCTTTAAACTTCCAGCGACTCACAATCATATTTCGTTGCATCAACGAAACTTACAGTCATGTATGATTCTGAAAACGCTCTTTCGCATCGCAATTCAACGTACGAGTATAGTATTTAGTATACCGGTTGTTTCGAAACTAAAGCTCCCTCTTCAACAGCATAAACTAAAATAAAAAAGTGCTAAAATAATGCAAATTTGAAACAGACATTTATTTCTTCATCGTTTATGCTTTTGCCACATTGCCTTTATTCTCGAGTGGTATAATTTGACAGACTGCAAAAAAAGGCGAAGAATCAAAATTTATTTTCCCTAGTTAATGCTTCACTCACAAGTTGTCACAGGTCCATGAGAATAACTTGGTAAACCATCGCAGTTTTCTTTATTTTTTGTTTTGATCTTTCGAGATGACTACCCAGCATGCTTTTGTGAAGATTTAGGTTGGAAGGTAAGAGGTGCTGAGAATGCACCGGCATTTCGGGCTTTTATTGTTTATCAATCCATCTAATTTCCTCTGAATTATTAGCTATGTGGGATTTAACTCAGCTACTCGACATGAAAATGGAAGAAATTTGAAATCAAAAATAGCTTCGTAGAAACTTACGTTAATAGACTTTAAACTAGTCTAATGAAGAAAACTTCATAAATTTTCATGTAAGCGTAGAGGGGGGGACCCTAATTTCGAAAACGCTGCATAATTATCAAATCCATGATTTATCACTAAAACTTTCGTAAATAAATTCTCCGAAAACCTTAAGCAATAAAAAAGTACGCTTTCTCGACACCACTGGTGACATTTTTGTGAAAACCAAAAAACTCAGCCATGTAACTCAAATTTATCAAAGCCTTTTTAGTAACCCCAAACTTTGGTGAAATTATATCTTTCTTTTATATTTGCTTACCTTAAATGTTGCATGTTTCCAGCGTAAAAGGTTAAAAACTTTGAATTTTAGAAGGCCCCGTTTGGGGGGACTTCTCATTTTTAGATCTCTAATTTTCGTTAGGTTTAGTTTATTTTTAATATCTACGCAGTCTGGAAGTTTAAACCATCTAGCTCTGACGGTTTAAAAAGTTCAACGTTTTGGTGGCCCTGTTTCAGGGGAACCCCCCATTTTGGCAATTCCAAATTTGGTCGATTTTTATCTTTTCATACTTACCTACACTGGAAATTTCGTGTGCCTAGCATGAGTGGTTAAAAAGTTCCAATTTCGGCAGCCCTGATTGAAGAGAAAACCTGATTTTCGGACCCCGAAATTTTTTCAAATTTTATGTTTACTTTACTTCAGCGTTTCATGTGGCGAAGTTTAAAGGTTAAAAAGTTTGAATTTTGGGGGGCCTGTTTGAGGGAAACCTCCATTTTGGAACCCCCAATTTTTGTTAGGTTTAGTTTAGTTTTTAATTTCTACCCATTCGGAAAATTTGATTCATCTAGCTGTAGCGGTTTAAAACTTCAAAATTTTGGAGGACTCGATTGAGGGGGATCCCCCCAACCTGGCACCCCCAATTTCAGTCGCACACTAGTCCTCCCTGATATCTTCAATCGTTCAAACTTTGAATACAGTGCGTTTAACGGTTTAAATGGTGATAGCCGGAGAAGAAAAAGAAAAAAGAAGAAAAATAGTATTCAGGTTGGGGTAAACGAACATAGCCAAAAGAAAGGCGGATGATAGTGTGCTCTAAAATCACTAATCATTTTCCTTCAATATCGGCAATTACCGAGATCAGAGATGGAAACCGGTCGGGTCGACTTTCCGCTCGGGTTACCGGTCGGGTCGAGGTTCTTCGACCGGCTGGTCAAGCCGTTTGAAACAATGGTCAAATTCTCCTTTCTTGCAACTAAACAACATCTAAGCACCAACCGAAGTACACACATATATTTTATTATACATAAATTTTTTATGAAAAACAGTATTAACAAATCACATCTTTTGAAAACACTTGTCGAATGATTTCAAGCTGTGACTAATATGCTGTGACTATTAGGGCATGCAGATCCAGGGGCGTATTTAGGGGGGCATTGTGCCATGCCCCCCTTCCCTCACTTTAGGCCACGGCACAAAGCAAAAAAGTGCAAAATATACGTTAAAATCGCGTAATCAGATTATAATAAAGCATGCATGTGGAAGAGGCTTACGGTACCTGGTATTTTAGCATCATTTTAATCAGCAGGAGAGTAAAAGTGGAGCAGATTTCAGATTTTATAGTGCATGCTAAAATCTTGCCGCTTTGAAAAGCTTTTTTTAACTTAAATTTACCACATTCTACACTGGGCAAGGAAGACATAGCTCTTATTTTTTTTTTATCTAACTAGCCATGGCTTGTTCTGAAGTAGCAGCATTTCTGCAAACTTCTGGGGCATATTATATTTCGAATATTTTCTAGCCAATGTCATAACAGTTAGTGTTTGCTGCTCGGCTAATTGCGAATAATCTGTCACCAATAGCTAAAAAATTTTAACTTCGTTTCTTGGATTTATGCATAATATCATGAGAAAGAACGTAGTTTATGCATAATTTAGCTTGTGCCCTCCAGTTCTTTTTATGCTTGTTTTGTGCACGTTGTGCGCTGCTCAAAACAGGCCTTTCGAACCGAAATTTAACCAAGAAAGGTCTTGAAGTTGAGTTATTTTTGCAAAAACGCAAAAATTTTTTTGCGTTTTTTTTCTGAGACCCCCATTTGAAGTCACAAATTTTAACACCTCATTTGTGCTCCCCCGTTTTGAAATTTTTTTCATTAGATACATTGATCATTCAATAAAAACCAGTCGATCAGGCCGGTTTTATTTGTTTTTTGGTGTCTTAATTCACGATCACGTGACCTAGGATCCCCAAAATTGGTACACTAGATGCTTTCATTAATTCTCATGTTGAGTCCAAATTTCGAGTTTCTAGGTTTAACTGTTTGCTAGTTAAAGCAAATCAATCCTCATCTGCCGAAATTCGCAAACAAAAGCAAAGGAACTTCGCGCTCACGCGAAGTCCCAATAATGATTGTAAAGCGCTTGAAACAATGCTTCGCTGTTCATCGCTTCTTAAAAGCCGCGGCAGTCGACCAGTTTTGGGGTTAGACTTGCTTTCGTTGTTTCAGTGTTACTCACTCGGGGTTAAGTCAGGACAAATGGAAATTGAATACTTCAAAACCGCTGTTCGAGTCATATGACTAACCTAACCGTTACTATTGTTTACATTTCTTCTCTTTCTTACGCTTCTTACGCGGATGCAGATTACGCTAAAAGTATGGTCAACGTGTTTCGGGCAAACATGACTAGTACGCGCTTCTCGGAACGTTTCTAAAAATTGCCCTTTTTATAAACCACCTTTCAAGCTGAGTTTTGAAAGTGTTTGGTGTGGTCGAATGGTTTAGGCTTTCAGATCTCATTTTCGCGGAGATAACATTAACGCGAAAGAAATTTTGTTGTGATATGTTTTCGGATATTTTCCCATTCAGCAGCCCAACTTAAAAGACGGATCGTTTGCCCTTTAGAATTAATTACTAATTTTGTGAACAAAAAAGATATTTTAACACCAAAGAAGGCACTAACTACGGTACTATTTTTTGAAATTATTTGTCACCTTTTTCAGTGCTTCGCTACTTTGAAACATGTATGAGCTACTAATAATTTATCCTCTTTCAAGAAATAAGTCGAAAAAGAGACGCCATGTACCATTTTGACATGCGTTTTGCTATTTTTGGAAATGCTTTCTTTAATAAGACCAAGTATTTCCTTTGCAGCAAAACCACGTTTTTGCAGATTTTGCAAAGTAATAAGTTGAGGTCTAGCAGCTGATGTTATTCATCGCTGCAAAGCATGACCCACGTTATTGATAATCCAATTGTCCTTTTTCGGAAGTTGTTTTTTTTTAAATAGTTGACGAATTGAATAATCTCCGTTCTAGAATTTAATTTATCGGTAACTACAACCATAAGCGTTTCATCAATTTTTAATCGTGATATTGGTATTTAATTAGTGTAAATAGTGCTTTTATTTCGAAATATTCACCGAATCTAGCTATAGATTGTGTTGAAATTAACTGCAAATTTATTACTCTTTATCAAGAAAAGCTGATTTTTGGCCAGTTTTGATACAAATTTGCGCTACGCAAAAAACTACACTACTTTTACGCAATCATTTTTTTACAACTTGAAACATATAGCCAGACCATAAGAATGCTTTTGATGAAAAGCCCTAGTTTGCTGAAAATTTGATCCCGATTCGTAACCCTTACCGCGACTCAAATTCGAAACTTAACTCTGTTGCGGATTCCTTTGACTGCTCAGCAATAAATCTGCTTGAGAATATCAACTTTGCTCGCAAAATGATCAGTTTGAAGCAGGATGTTCGAACTTTTTCGACGGATTGCCAAATAAGACATAGCTAGGAATGCTACGGCGCTTGCGGAATAATCATCAAGATCAAAAACACGTTATGCAAAAATATATATACTGCAGCACCTCACATCAGCTTGGGCCCAAAACTACGGCTAGGACCAAAAAGTATAGGGCGGACCAAGTATCTTTGCTGACCGAATTTAAGAAACCCCTGCTGTGAATGGAGATTGGTATATGACTGTTTTGTTAGCTGTGAAATTGTGATACGCATTTGCAGATGAAGTTTGCAGTGACAAGTAATAGCTACTGCATAAAACGTTGTTTTGGCAAGTGCTTACGAACTAAAATAGAATGCAAATTTTCTCATTGCGCGATGCTTTGTTGGGTAGCCTCAAGATATGTGTGGCAAATGCCCATCAATCCCTAATGCTATCATCTATATATAAATGTGTTCTTTTTTCCGGTTGTATTCCTTGGATGTAGTCTTCAGATGCGGCAAATTTTTGCTTTTGCCTTCGTTTTAAAAGATCTCTGCCCCGTAAAACAATTATTAATTTGAATTTCTGGTAAAAAAATTACGCAAAGGCTAGAATCGAACAAAGCTGCGTATTGCGTTGATTTTGAAAGACTGTGAAAAACTTGACGAAATTTTTTACCTTGAAGTTAACCTAACCGTTTTAAATTAACTGATATTTTCCATACAGCATTTCGTAAATCGAAACTTGCGAAATGATTGGTTTTTGATCTAATTGGCTTAAATTGCTGAATTTCAATTTGTGCTTCAAACATGCCTTAATAAGAATAAAATTAAAAGAATCGAGTGCAGTGTGCACTACCGTGCTAGCAGTGAGCTATTTTAGTTCGTGGTTTGCACAACTTAGTCGGTCAATAATAATACATCACAGCGCACATTTAGAGGCCAGTTTCATAATGGAGGATATGCGCAATTTTTTAGCTGAAAATCTCGCGGCATTGCTGTTTGCTCAGTCGTATGACTGTTGCAGTCACATGCCACTAGCGTTAGGGTGATGCATACATCGTAAATTGATATACGATATAGCAGGGGTCATTTATCAAAACCTGTGATGAATAGGCAAGGTGTGATTCAGTGTTGCCACTTCATTTTTTTGCGTTTTTTTACCACGGGAAAAAATAACGCCAACATCATTCAAAATTTGCCTATTAGTTGTCCGAATTACTGCTTTTTTAATTAACCAATTTTCACTGGGTTTTGTGTGGAAAAGTACATTGTCTTTTTTTAAAAACCAGTACATTTTTAGTTACAGGCTGGCTGTTTTATAATAATTTTGTCAAATTTTCAGCCTCATTTGTTCTTAACTTAATCGGAGAATAAAGTGATGCTGATTTTTTCTTGCTTGGTAAAAAAAGTTGTTTTTTGGTTTATAGATCATGACAAAAAATATTAACAGATCATAACAACTCTTCGACAAAATCAACAATCGAAATGCAGAAAAGGCCAAGAAAATTTGCTGATTTCTTACAAATACGTTGTGCTAACCTATGTTCTAAATTAGTTTTTCATGCAGAGGCTGGTATTGTTTGTGATTGGTTTTTAAATTTGAGCAAAAAATTACATCCTATTTTTACAATAATGCTTTCATAAAAAAATGTAGTTCACCACGCATGGCTCGGTGGAACGCTTCTGATGTATAATTTTTCTTTACGTTTGTTTTGTAACACAGTGCAAATGAACGGGTAATCCTTGGAAGTCACAGGTCGGCTGTTTATCACTGCAATTAGCTTTGCAAAAAGTTGCAAATTTTAAAATTGATACAGTATTTCAAACGTGACTTTCCACACTTAAATTTACCAGATTTCGCAAACGTGCTTTGCACTCTTTAGCGCAAGTAACTTCGCTTGCTGACTGCAACACGCTGAGGTAGTCGCAGTTCGTGATTGGTCAAAATTGATCACGTGTTAATGCGCTCGGAGTCTCACGCTCGTGCATGAACATTGAATATGCTATTCTTTTCAGATAAAAGTGGAAGGCAAATTCGAGTACGTGCACGCAGCGTGTATACGTTGCATGGAGGGATTGCACAATATTGTTTGCCGCTATTGCAACACAAGATGGGAAGGTGTGCATCATCAATTGGGTAAGTTCTTCTGGATTTTTATTTACTAGTCGATCGAGCAACCTGAGTTCGATTCCTGTGGTGTACTACATAATCTAAAGCTCCTAAACCAGATGTGTTTCCCGAGAGAGTTTTTTCTGCTCAAAATTTGAAATTGTCAACTGCTTCCAAAGTTGAAATTAAGTTTTCCGCAAGAGAGTAGGAAGTTTGCGTAAAATGTCAGCATTAGAGAAAAACACGAAACGAAATTTCAAAGTTTGTGCATCACAAAACAATTCCACAAAATCAGCTTTCCAAATTTTACCAAAAGTCAAATACGACGTCGATATCGATACATTTCTCAAGACTTAAGAGTCAAATAATTCCTGGGCTACTTCAAAAATATTGACATTTCATTCTAAACACTACGTAGTGTTTTCGAACTCGACAATATTGCTTGATATTGTGTTCTCTCGGTACAATTTTGAATTTTCCCCGAAATCTTGTTTTGTTGCGATAGTTTTAAAGCGGTACTTTCCCTGTAATATATTTCGGGTATCCTTCACTCGGTAAATACCACACGCTTCTATCAAGATGAATATGAACAGAAAATGTCTGTTGACCGCATTGAAAAGAATTTGATGCAAATAAAACAGCAGTTTTTTCCAAGTAAACTGTTTGGGAATTTGACTTAACATTTGCAGAGAAAAGTAACTGATCCCTTTCGGTTGCAATTTATAAAGAACTTCTTCAAAAACTAACAAGCAATTTATGCGTGCCTCTACTGATTTTGCCCAGAAACGAAGTAGTGCTAGATTACAAGTTATATTTAATGCATACAACACCATGGGCGTCGTCCAGGGGGGGGCATGCCCCCCTGGATTTTCACACACTCTCTAAAACCTCCCAAATTTCAAAAAATATCTATTTTTAGTAGTTAATACTGGTTCTATTCTTATTGGCCCCCTGAAAAAATTTCTGCCGACGCCCTTGTACAACACTTACAATAGTAGATTAGCCGAAACTTGAAGGTGTTGTTGGTGCCAATTTTTTAATGGGTATTACAAACGCCCTCTAACTCACCGCACACAGTTGATATTTGTTTACTTAACTATTTCATTGCATTTTAATGTTTCTTTATACGAAGTGTGTATTTCATCGTAAAAAATGATTTACAGAAAAAGAAAAATAAAAAATTGTATTGGCTTTTAAGTTTTTACCAAGTGGATTAGAGTGTGAGTTGGGTTGAAAGTTGGAGGTAGTTTTTAATGGGGTTGAAAACTTGAAGTTATGGATTAGGTTTATAAAATTTGGTTTAAATATTCCTGTTTAATGAATATGTGACACTAACGTTAAAAATAGTATCAAACAACTTGACCTAATTTTAACAACTTGTGCAGACGTCAGAACTGTACAAATTACTGTATTTTCTTTTTCTAACAGGCACTTTGTATATGTTCGACATATTCGCTGCTTCACCCTGCTGTCAGCAACGACTGTGTTGCAAACATTGTGGTAAGTAGTCCATTATCGTTGAATAGAAATACGACCTGTAGTGTTTCAGAATCAAAGTTTTTGGCCAAAACACGTCCTGTAAAGCTAACGTATCAGCGACGTGTACCATGTTATGGTATCACCGACCATATATATACTTTGTTCTGGTTAGGCCAGCGGAGGCTACGAAAGTAGAAACAACTTGCTGAACAAGGAACTAAGTTCTTATTTTTCTAGCTGTATTATACTTTCGTGGTATTGCACCATAAAAATGTTGTGGGAAATCTGTTTTGCTATAAAAAAAAATTCAAAATTTTTTGTTGTCCATAGAAATACACATTTCTATGCTAACATAATTCCCATCACATCGCATTTCTCCAAGAACTTAAAATATCAAATTTGTTTTTGTGTTGCTCGTTTTGGCAAAATTTGACCTTAGCTAACCTTGATGAAGGGTATTTCCATTAGCTGAAAACGCTGTTCACTAGCGGTATGAAATTGTAATTAATTATTTCAAAAGTCAAATCTTCAACTTCATTCATGAATGACTTTCCAAACATAGGATGGTTTAATTACGTGACTACTACCAATCTTACACCTGCAATTATAATCAATTAACATTCAATTGCACACTACCCACTTGTGTCTTGCGAGAAAAATGTTGTTTGCCAAGTGTTTTCTCGTTTTTGTTTTTTCATTTGATTAGGATGGTAAACAAAAAGAAAGAGTCATTTGAGAGCATCTGCTAATTTCATCCGACTGTCAGCGAAATTTTTACTTGACTAAAACAAGTTTTCAATTGGAAGTCTTCTTGAATGATGAAAAGTGATACCTTAAAATTGCAGTTGCCTATCAAATATATCAACTTAGTTTTCAAAAACTACTTTAACAAAACGAGGTTACGAAATTCGAGCAGTTTTAATTCGCTAGATTTAATAAATCTTTTACTTGTAACGCTACAAGAATAATGGAATATTAGAACGAACTGTAGTGTGTACGGCATTGTCTCTTACTTATGTAGCTCTGTATATTACCGTATCCGTACTGTCTCTGTTTCATGACTTTACTGCAGTTGAGTTTTCAAACAAATTGTAAACATTTTTTGAACAGGAATGTAAAATTTACGAAGAAACTTGTTTTTGATCCACGAAATATCTGTTTTAGCATTTCGACGGAGCGCGAAACGAACGTGCAATTGAACACGAGCTTTAGTCGTCGTTGCTTAAGTTATTTTGTATCTCTTTTCTCAAGGCTGAGTATATTCGTGGAGCAACCCTGCAGACCTCTTGAGTTTGTTAATGCCAAAAGTTTCGGTTTAATTCGGTTGAAAAAATGTTGGTTTAATTGCAGCATTTTACCAATTACCATGCCATTTTACCGTTTTACAGCGATATTTTTGGTATTAACAAAGCCAACTGACTGAAGCCGGCAAAAAAACAAAATCACGACCAATGAATTAGTGTGACGTCATAAAAAAGGGCAAGCAATCGACCGAGCTGCTACAGAACCATTATATTGTCACATGCCAATTTTTTGCTCGATTTTCTTCATTGATTAGTGAGCGAATGCCAGTTGGTCATGCGGTAACGCGTTCGCCTCTGGAGCGGGAGATCTGAGGTTCAAATCTCGGTAAAATCGGACACAGTGTTGCCAATGGCTCTCCACCGCTGCGACATTTCTTGGAAAGGAGCTGTGTTGTCCGGGCGCAATGACGCGGAAATAGGTCCAGCAAACTCGTAACACTCTTCGGCGTAATACAGCGAGTATAATAAAAGATTTGATTGATAAATGTTTTAAACATTAGGAATCGACGACCAAAAGAGAGACTAATTATGCTTTTTGTGCATTTCCTAACCGGCTAGCTGGTTGAGCAGTAACGCATTTTGCACCAGCGTCCTGCCACCTCATCGTGGTGGTGCAGTCCCCTCCCCAACTGGGATGGGTCGAAATGGCAGGACAGATCTCCCGAGGGGCTCGACCAAAAGGCGCCCCCATTATCTCGGACTGTTTTTTTGCTGGGCTGCCCGTTGACCGATCACAACTAGGCGGCTCCTCTTCTAATTGACCGGATCCCCCTTCGACGTATCCTTATCCTGGCTTTGCTCCTTATTAGTGGCACTGTCCATCCTAACCCGGGGCCCATCAGTAACCATCCTCACCCCAGGTATCCCAGCTCCATCTATCACCTTGATGTGTGCAGAGACTCCCTTCAGTGTTCTGCTTGCCTCAAGTGGGTGCACTTCCTCTGCTTCTCCCTTACACTTGCTGACTTTTGCATAATCTGTGCAACTGGCACTGCAGTGGGTTGGCATTGCCCGGCGTGCTGCCTACAAAGCCAAACTGGCTCCCCCACTCAGACCAGTTCCACCGTTACGACGTCTGCATCCCCTCCCTCAGGGTTCCTACCACCTGGTTTTTATCAACCACGTCGACCTCGGGGCCCCTTACGTTACCCCTGCTCCATGTGCTCTGACGAGGTAGGTAAGGACTCACTAAAGGGCTTCAACTGTTCCAAGTGGGTGCACTTCTGCTCCTCCCTGACCCGGGCTAACTTTCGCAAAATCTGCGTGGCTGGCTCCACCGTGGATTGGAATTGCCCTACTTGTCTCAATGGGTACCTTGCCTCTCCCACCCACCAGCAAGTGTCCCCCCGCCCTGTCTCTCCAACTCCGACCCCACCTACACCCCCCTCACCAACATGTTCAAATCTCAAGGATTCATCTCTACCTCTCCCCTCACACCCTCCCCTCCTTAACTTTTCAACTCGAATCGAATCATTTCCTCTCCACTTGCCAGGCCAGCTTTTGTCCTGGTATGTCGTCTCTCGACCAAATTTTTACTCTGTCTCCATCAATCTGGGACGGCTTCCAAAAGAAAAAGCCTCCAGACCGAACCATTTTGAAATCTGTTGACTTCTCCTAGGTCTGGCATTCTGCTCTGTTACATAAACTCCTCTCGCTCAAACTCCCCTCTTGCTTCGTTCTTTGGGTACGCTCTTTCCTTTCTGATCGTAGAGCTAAAGTTCAGGTTGGTGGTTTCCGCAGCCGTTCCTTCCGCATCAGACGTGGGGTCCCCCAGGGCTCGGTACTTGGTCCAGTCCTCTTCATCCTGTTTGTTGATGACATCACCAAAGATTTACCTCGGGGTGCCCATGCCTCCCGGTATGCTGACGATCTGGCCATCTGGTCCTCCTCCCCAGACCCGCTCAAAGCATCTTCTGTTGTCCAATCCTCCTTTACTGTCCTAGAAACATGGTCCAACTTATGGAGACTTCCTCTCAATCCAAAGAAGTGTGAGTCCTCCTCCTTTTTTTCTACAGGTCCCCATCAAGCCAATTTCCAGCCCCGGCTGAACCTCCTGGGCATCCCTCTCTTGTTCAATCCCACCCTTAAATTCCTTGGTGTAACCTTTGATCGGACTCTATCCTTTGGGGCTCACGTCCAATCCCTGTGTTCCAAATTCTATCCACACCACAAAGCCCTTCGCTCCTTAGGCACTGCTTCCTGGGGTCCCACGAAAGAATCTCTTTCCCTCCTCTACAAAGCCTTTGTACGTCAAGTGCTCACATATGCCTTTCCTGGATGGTTCCTGTGTGCAACACCGCAACCAATCACTTGGAAGTCCTACGCAGAGCTGCATGCTGGGTTATTACTGGGTGCCTCTCTTCCACCCCTCCTCTCTACTTCTTCTTGAGGCCCAATTCCCTCCTCTAAAGCTAACTCTAAAACATCTGGCCCTCTCCTTCGAACGTGCTCTGCGTCTCCCCCCAGACTTCTCCAGCCTTATGCCCAGGCAACAAGAAACGCTCCCTGTCGACTGAAGAAGAAACCCTCGTGGAGATCATTCTGTTCTTCGGCAACACAACCACTCCCATCCCCACGTGAGACTCTGATCATGTGCCCCCCTTTCCCCCCATGGACTGCAACCCATTTCACTGTTTCCCCCTTCATTCCCGACCGCACAGGCAACAGTACAGCCCGACTCCAGTCTGCTTTGAGCAGACTATCCTCCCTCCCCCCTTCTGATATCCAAGATGGACTGACGGATCTGTCCCCTCCCTTTTTGGCCCCGGTGGTGCTGGAGTGTATGTCACATGCTCCAAATGCAACACATCCAATTCCCTGTCCTTTTCCACTGATCCAATCGCCTCCAGCTTCACAGCTGAAACCTTTGCCCTCAACCAAGGTCTCGATCGGTGTACCTGCCATTTGATGACTTGCAAATTCCTGTCAGTCCTTTTCCTAACCGACTCCCAATCAGCCCTCTCTATCCTTTTATCAGCCCCCTCTTATCTCCTGCCTGAGTCCCTCTGGAATGTTTGGTCCCTCGCCTCCTCTCTCTCCAACAACACCACTTTGTGCTTCCAATGGGTCCCCGGTCACGCAGGTCTCCCCGGTATTGAAAAAGCGGATTTACTTGCCAAAGCTGGTGCCTCTCTGCCCACTGACGCCATCCCATGCCCTCTGCCCCCAGTCATTGCCAAAGTCCGTTATTCCCAATACCACAATTGGAGACGTCACATCTCCCACTTCCATCTGAACTTCCAAGTCCCCGAAGTCTTTTCGGAGGAACTGCTCCTTTCTTGCCCCATTCGCTGTGAGCTTTCCCGTCTTCGCTGCCATGGCCACAGTCTTCTTTTATTCTCATATCTTCACAGGATCAGTCGGAAGGAGAATTCTGCTTGTAGTGCCTGTGGACACCCTCTACAGGACCTCAATCATCTCCTCCTCGACTGTCCTGCCTCTGAACCCCTTCGTAAATCTATCTTTGGCTCCTCTCTCTCTATTCTTGGCCTATGGTCCAGACCTTGGGGTGTGGCCCGACTGTTGGGTCTCCGCGGAGTTCCTCCGCGCCCCCATCCCTCGGAAGGGGTCGGGTAGTACCACCACCACCTCCACCAGCGGTAACGCGTTCGTCTCTGGATCCGGAGGTTAGAAGTTCAAATCGGACGCAGAGTTGCCAACGGCTCACAACGCTGTAACATATCTTTTTAAAGAAGCTGTGTTGCCCGGGCGCAATGACGCTGAGATAGGCCCCGTAAACTCGTTACACGCTTCGTCGTTATACAGCGAGTATAATGAAGGATATGATATGTACATTATACTAATTGTGATGCCAGGTTTGGTTCTTGCCCAAGGTTGGTATTCTACAGCAAAAGTTCCGGTACTGAACGGGATGCTGGCTTCAAAAGAAGTTTAGGAGCTACGTGTGGTTAATGGTTTAACGTACCGTGCTGCTAGCAGCGTTCAATCTTCGTTCGAAACTCAGCGAAAGAGAAAAAACGTTGTTACGGTCAACATAAAGAGGGAAAGGATGAAATCAAACTTAAGCAAAACCTGAATAAACAGTTGAGATCTTTAGACTTTTTTGTTATTACAGGAAGCATTGTTGTGGACATACGTCAGGGTCTCAATTACTTCAGCGAATATAGTTCCCAGAAGGCGTGCCAGAATTGCAAAGCTGTCGATTACCATTTCGTTCACCCTGTCACCACTTTCCAGCTCATGGGCTTGGTGTTTTCTTAATTTTCGGTGCATCTAGAAACTGCCCAACGCTTTGTTATATAAACATAATTAAATATCTGCTGCTGTGTATTTTAACTGATATTTTGAAATTTTTCAACACGAATGCCATCCAATCGACATCATGCTGAACAGAAAAAATCCTTCAAAACGAGGATTTTTGCTAAATTTATAGGTTGGATATGTGCATTGTTTTTCCTTATTTATGTCCATTGAAGTTTTTGCATTCACATTTAACTGTGGATGTTTTTAAAGCTGCAGAAGTGTTGAAAATATGTAAAAATGACTGCTTTTAAATTATAATTTACACAATTTCAACAAGTACATGATTTGTAAAAATCACAAAATCGAGTTTGTTGGTGTCATGAATGACGTCACCAAGTTCGGGAGAAAGTCCGGCAAGGTGCTAAGTTTTGTAGTATTTTGTATATTTGTATATTAGTATTTGTATTTGATAGGCAATTTTTGCCTCGCTAGTTTTTTGCGACTTTTTTTGTGTTCATTCAATAGGCCTAGAAAATCGTGCCCTTTTGCGAGTTTGAATAATTTTTCATTTTATTATCTTTTTGCGTTAGTATCGTGTGTTGTAGTTGTAGCTTATATCTGCTTTGCTTGACCTCGTAGTGTGACAAGGTGTAAAAAAAGCGTTGGTTTTTAAGTTCATTTTTTTAAAGCATGCTTTTGCTTGTGATTGGTAATTAGTTGACGTTTTTTGTTGAAGAATATTTTACTCTTACTTTTTTGTCAATTTTCGTTTTTTGTACTGTTTGTGTGTTTTTGCTACTCGTGAACTTGGATGCGAAGGGAAGAATTAGAAACATGGACGTTAAGGTACCAGATTTTGTATTCGATGTTTCAATGAGGATTTGATATCCCGTTCCAGCCATCCGTCGGCTCATCAAATTTGTATCTTAATGCGAAAAAAATTTTGAAGGTCTCACATTTTGGGTAGCATAGTTAAACAAGCTTTGCTAGAAACTTTATTAGCACCTGTTTAGTAGCTATTGGATACGTATGGTACATTGGTACAAGACTAATTATTTCGCTAAATTTGGTTTGATAGTTTTTAGTGTTTTACTTATTTTCGTAGTGGGGAAAAAGGAAAGGCAACTTGATTCTAACTTTAAGGTTAACTACATAAGACTGCAGTTAACTAGTTATTTGAAGAAACACTAAATAGTGTTGTGAATGCTGCAGTCGGGCAAAGAATCTCTCAATAGCCTATAGTTTCATATCATGCTCGAAAGCGGTAGCATTTGTACAGTATTATTCAAGATAGATCATTAAAATTATTTTGAGCTGCTTTTTGTCGGTAATAAACGCTTTGGTAGTTAATACCAGCCGAGAAAAAAGAAAATTTTAGAGGGTTCGCTTTCAAGCGCTCATTTGTAAGTAGATAAAGGATCTGGTTGTTATGTCATTTGAATTTCTTAACTCAATCGCCTATGTTTTGTAGTTTTAAGTTCAATTAGGTAATGAGTTAGCTAATCTTTACTATGTTTAATTTTGCTAAAATTGCAGTGCGTGTAAAGTAAACAGCTTTTTTGTGTACAAATAGTTCGCAATTTTTGTTGAGTTTTTTGACCACCGCCTAAAATTGTGTTTCCGCTTTCTACGAAAACTTCTTTTTTCATTCCTATTTCTGTACATATTTGGTGGTGTGATACTTACTTCTCAAATTCAATTGTTATTCGATTTCTGATTGATTTCGAATGCCGTCGGATTAGGCTGTAGCATACTAAGGCCGATGTACATTGGGCGTAAAATCGTTAGCATACGAGTGTATCCTTTGTTTATTTTAACCTATCGCAGCTTTTCGGCTGTTGAGTCGACACGTCAGGCGCTTTAAAAATAAATTAAATTAGAAATTAAACACGATTTTAGTCCCTAGTTTAGACTAGGTTTAAACAGTTTGAGGATGTTACGGGGCACTGCTTCAGCGAGTATAGGCCTCGAATTAGAAAAAAAGCTCCGTCATATGCTTCGCAAAAGTTAAGAAACATTTTGTAAATTTATGCCACCCCTGATCTACGCTTGACGAAAAATCGCGATCGTGAGTTAGGAATCCTATGTAACTGCAGACGGGTAGAGACAACCACCCACCGGTCGGTAGTCAATAGGTGCAAAAAACAACGGACAAAGCATGACGCTTACGATTTTACGCCCAGCCGTACACAACATGATTTCGTCAGCCCAAAGCTTAGCTGCTATTATTTTTGCATAGAAACTTTAAACAAAGGAGTGGGTAGCGATGATTATTTTATCGTGTTTCAGAAAATATCTCTCTTTGTCAAGATTAGAATCTTTAACCCCCCAATCTGTACGCCTTCTGCATAACCAAAAGTCCTCATGGGGATGTTTCATTAGGATTGGTGATTAAAGTTCAACGCTTTGTCCAAGCCCTCTGCTCCCACTGTTCAAAATGGTACTTTTATCAAGTGCTATTTACTATTTCGTCTCGTAGTGTTTTAGATTGGGTTTCGAGCAATGTTTGCTGGCCGTCTGCAGCACAATTATGTATTTTCACTCCAAAGGCTTAACGTTATGTCACCTCTTGGTCCTCTAAGCTTAAATCAAGGTAATGGTTCGAATTCTTTTTCACGTGCAAATTTTGTTTTGTGATACGAATTGATTGTTTGAAATCGAGTAGATGTGATTTCTGGCAAACAGATTTCTATATTTGGTACCAATACCCAAATGCTGAGTTTTCATCAGGGGCAAACTGTAATGTACAGGCAAATTAGAGTAATACATGTTTAGTGCTGCAACTTATTATCTGCGGTCTTGCGATATAATTAATGAGCGCTCCGTAATGAGTTTAGTATCTTTTTGTGAAGAATTATGTCCGCGGAGTATTTCGTTTTTGAGTTGCTTTAGGTAATGATGGAAATAAACAATTTCTTTTGTGGATATGTGTGCTTGATCCTAGTATAAGACAAAAGCCTGTAAACGTCAAGTTCAAAGCCGCTAAAGCACCAAGTTGCTACTGTGTAGCAAAATACTCTAATAATCTTTAAAAACAAAACGTCAATTTCTGACAATAGTGAATTGATTTTACGGCATCGAATCGTAACAAAATAACCAGGTTTTTAGCCGGTACACTGTATTGTTTTGCTTTTGCAGCTTGGACAATCGAAAAAAATGTACACAATACAACTTTTTAATCGAGCAAAAACGAAAATGCGTTTCTTGATTCTCCAATAAACTTCAAAAAATAAAGCTCAAATTTCCTAAAAATTTAGAACACTCTGCTTCAACCACCTAAGAGTATCCTTAATGCTTTTTGTGTTAAAAGCTAAATCATAAGTTAAATTATTCCTAAAGTGAAATAGGCAGATTTTAGACCATACCCAAATTATTGGGGGGATACAGTCAAATTATTGGGGGGATATATCCCCCCGGGTTTCGGCACCCCTGTTTGACAAGGCATGGAATCGAACTATACCGGCTGTCCCATATAATAATCATGAATGCCTGAGGTATAATTATTTGTACTTGCTTGCCTTAACCTAGTCATGACTCCTTTTCTAGTTTGCCGGATTTTTGATTTGGAATGTTCAAGATAAATCTTTTTTCAGTATGGTCGGTCCATGATCTTCGGCGGTCACTGGGCTACTTGGTTGTTTACGACTGTTAATTGCAATATTTGGACTTGAAGTTTGTGACGTCATGATTAAGTTGCAATTTGATATTGTAAGCTTGTATTTTCTATTGTGCCGTACCAACGATTTTTCTGGGATATTCGAGAGCTTATGCCGTATAAATAGGCGAGTCTTTCTATTTTATTCATTTTAATATTCCAATATTTTCAGGATTCTAATAATTCTAGTGTTCGAGATATTAGTTTCGTAGGCAGTTTGCGGAGAATGTGAATTTGTGTTTGACTTGTGTAGCCGTAGTGTGCGATCTGAATTGGTCGATCGCTAAAAGTTTTAGCGGAGCGATTATGCTCGGGGGGAATTTGTTTTTGTTTTGAATCTTGAAAAGAAGGTTCTTGATTGGAGTGCTGCTTTCTGCAATTCAAGAACCTATCGGAAATATCGACGGCCATGTTCGATTCGTCAATTAACATCTTGGTCGTTCTCTGGTTAAGTCGATACGTGGACAATTCTGAAGATTAAAAGTTGTACTCCAGCCAAGTATCAATATCGCGACAACGGCCTGTTGGTCGAGCGGTAACGCTTTCGTTTCTGGAGCGGGGGCTTTAAAGTTCGAATCTCGGCTGTTCAAATCGGACACAGTGTTGTCAACGCCTTGCCGTCACTGCGACATTTCTTCCAAAGAAGATGTGTTGCCCGGGCACAATGACGCGGAAATGGGTCGTGCAGACTCGTTATACGCTTTGGCGTAATACCGCGAGTATAATGAAAGATTTTGCAAAATTCACACTCAAATAGATCATGATTTAAATATATTTTTTTTGCATAAGTTAACATGTTGCACACATCGATCATTTGAGGGGGTTTACTGAAAATTTTGTTCCTCAGTTAAAAGCCTGGTCTCAGATTCGCTACGTAGGGTTTTAACGGGTACAAATCGGTTTGAAGGTTGAATTTCATTGGGACCCAAAAATAGAGAAATACCTCAAATCATCGAGCGGTAGCGTTTGTATCTCTGAAACGGTAGGTCTGAGCACAAGGTTCAAATTTCGGGCCGATCAAATTCAATCCAATATCTCGTTGAAAGGAATTATGTCTCCCGCAGGCGCACAAATGCAAAAATAGACCCCACAAACTCGTTCAAGCGCAATACAGCGAGTTTAATTTCGCACTGGTGGCGAAGCAGCATTGCAACGGCTTACCACCGCCGCGTAATTTCTTCAAAAGAAGAAATATTCGTTTCTAGCAGAAATATCACTTTACAAAGTTTAAACTATACAGTAACTATACGGGCGTTTTAATGTATTGCATACGATACAGTAATCGATGCCAAGAAAGAAACCATTGACAAGTTTTTGTGTTTAACGCGGAAATGAAACCAACGCAATAATCTACCATTCCAAAAGCAAGCGCAACACAGTTTTTATAAGAACTAGTAAACTTTGAGTTGAGGCTGGCTGTTCTTAATTTCTTGCGGGCATCTTTAGAATCATTTGTTCTTAAATTTTAAAAACATCGACGTTAATTTTGGTGATCATGCAGTTTAATTTTGAATTCTTTGTCAGCTTGAGTAAATGTTATTTTACTGCTTTTGCAGTATCTCAAAATTGCATAAGCGAGTTCAATTTGAACAACAGTTAAAATTTATGGGTTGCGTGCGCAATTTACAACAACACTTTAATAAACTCGGAATCGTTGCCATTTTGCTTGCAAATTCTGGAAAATCACCAAAATTTTGTTTTCAATCGGTACAGAATTTAATTTTTTTTGGTTGAGAAATTTATTCTTTTTCATTTGTTTTTAATTTATTGTACTGATGAGGCCATGGGCATAGCTAGAGGGGGTCAAGGGGCCCGCCCCACCAATTGAAATGTCACCAATGATAAAAAGGTGACAGCAAAGCCAAAAAAATCTAACAAAAAAACTGCAACACAAATCGATTTTGTTAATGCTAAAATCAGAAATTATACCGGTAACGCTATTAAAAAGTTACCAGTACAAACTTTTTGTTTTCTGACACCGATTCCGATTTTGACTCTTTGAAAACTTACTTATTCTTTTTTGTATTGTTTGAAGGCATATTAAAAAAGGGCCAGAAAAAGAAAACGGGTAAAATTTAGGCTGCGCATTTGCGTTGCGTGAAAAAAATAGAACCAACTTAAGGCTAGTCTATTTTACATCAAACTCAAAAAAACATGCAATCAATTTTCGTAGAAAGTATTATGAAACCATAGACTCTGCTCAAATAGAGCATATTTTTGCAACATATATGAGCAAAAACAGCTACTTTAGCCATGCCTCAACTTTTTGAATAGCGTTCTTCAACGTCAAAAATGGAAAACGGCAAAATTTTGCACTACTTGCTGAAATAAATTTAAAATTAAGGTATTATTTTTTTGTTGTGAAAATCAAATTAAGTTACGTTAATTTCATACAGAATTGCGTCGAATTCATCATGCAATTTAAGTTTTGAAACAATATCTAGTATGAGCAAAGTTATGCCATCTTTTGTAACAATTTTCGTCCGTTTCGCATAATAAAAGATAAGAAAAACGCCAAATTTTGGAACCACTTTTGTCTTCATTGTCTGCTAAACAGTGTAACGAATGATTCACTTAACTTGTACGGAGTTAAACAGACTTTGGTTCGTGTCCCGAAACTGAAATTTGCGCTGTAGATGAAATTTCGAGATATGGCGAGTTATTCAAAAATTTGTTGTTTTTAGTGGGTACAAGCATCATTAGCAGTAAAGGTAGATTTATGCTTTGAAACTACTTTCATTACAGAGAATTAATTTGGACTATGCTTTCAATTAACTGAAAATAATTCGCCCTACAACTACTTCTACTTGAAGTGGATTTTATAGCAAGAATCAATACTTTTGTTTTTCGGCTAGTTTGATTACCACTGTATCCAGGTGCTTTTGTGCAAATTCAGTAATTCGGCTGGAAACTTATTTTGACTTTAGCAGGCTGATCTAGCTTCATGACTTCAGCTTTAAGCTTCGAATTGCGGAAGTTTTTTTACGATTCTGCTTGTACTGTGCATTTGAAATTAACGCGAAAAACGTTGTCGTGTCGATCATAGGCGTAGCCAGGTTTTTAATTTGGGAGGCCCAAACCACAAATCACACGCAATGACGTCATCAGAATTTTTCCAAAAAGGAAGTTTTTGTGGGGCAAAGACACCGTAGAATGGAAGATCTGAAGCCGTAGCCTGTTGGCACTTAACCAGTATGTTCGTAAAGGAAGAGGGCAAAAACTAATTGTCATAAAATGCAAATGTCTAACTTGAAAGACATAGAGTAAGCTAGTGTACCAAACGTATCACAGATGGGAGTTCGGGGGCGGCCGCCGGTGGCTATGGGGGTCTGGGGGCAAAGCCCCCAGCCGCTTGGCGATTTTTGAAGTTTTTGAAAAAAAAGCTATTTTAATGCCATGGGATCACATTTCGCATGTGTTCACAGCCATTTGAAAGAACTACATTTTTAACATTTGAAAGTCAATCGAAAAAATGTAATTGTTTAATCCTCCTTTTGCTTGCAATTAAAGTTCAAAACACGTTTAAAATCTTGCGTTATGGTCCAAAATTTTAATTGAAAGTGATTTGGTCCATGTAGGGGGAAGTAAAGCACATTGCCTGCTGCAATATTTTATATAATAATCCACTCGAAGATTTTCCTGAGCGATTTTTGTTTTGTCATGAAGTTAACCAGTTATAGGAGTACATGTACCGCCAGGGGACCCAGACTCTCTCAATTAAAATTCAGTAATTTTTTCAATGAGCATTTTCCCTAACTATATTTTTTGAAATATTTTGCGCGTTGAAACTGGCGAGGTGGAGGTGAATCGTTATTGAAAAATGGTACATTACACTTATTAAACATGTTATTCCCGCGCCGGATTCACATTACGCGGGGCCCCTGGCACTTAGGGGATTTTTGCAACATCTTCCTGCCAAATATAAGTGAAGACCAAAAAAAGTCCAATCATCTGAGCGCGGGCCCTGGCACTGTGCCATATGGCAAATTCGGCGCTGGTTATTGCATAACGTTAATAAAAACTTTAGATGAGGGTCTGAGGTAGCAACTTTTAGGACAAAAACCTTTAATTTCACCATTGTTATACGTTTAAATTGGTTGGAAAAATTGAATTAATGGGGTGCGTTGAGCTCCCTGGTCGTCAATATTACTCATTGTTAATTTCTGTTGTACGCATGTACTGTTGTATGCAAAGATGCTAAAAAAAAAACTGAAAATGAAGAAACAAGGCTTTTTTGTCAAATTTTTGTCATTGGTGGCATTTCGATTGAGGGGGCCCGGGCCCCCTGGCCACCCCCCTGGCAACGCGTATGATTTTGAGATAAGATTGCACCCTTAAGCTCTTTCATAAAAAAAAAACATTCAACGCAAAATTCAAATAAATTTTTTCCAAAACGAGGAGGACTCGAGTTAAGTCACTTGACAGTTTTTTGAAACCTCTAAAAATTGCATGACATTATTATGACGTAAATACGCGGTCGTCATTACTATTACTTACTTTTATACGCGTAAATCCTAAATTAAAGAAACTGCAATTCCAGACAAGGGCAACATACTGGCTATGCTCTCAATATATTTATCATTGGTAGTATTTCAGTTGGGGGGTTTGCATTACCGCCTGTGTTATAGTATTAGGTTCATAATAACGTTAAATGAGGGCCTGGGGCTGCAACTTTTGGGACACAACTTTTAGATTTTTCATTGGTTTTGCATGTAAATTATTAAAAACTTGAATTAAGGGGCCCCTTGGTCAACAGTTAGAAGCTCCAGGGCCCCCTGGTTGTCGGTTAGGGGCTCCATGGCCCCCTGGCTCTTAGTTAAAGGGCCCTAAAAAACAATAGCTTACGCAGGATTTTCGAAAGGGGGGGCAGGAAAATCAGAAATTTTGTAAATGATGAAAACCAGAATGAAAATTTTTCCACCCAGAATCAGTCCGTTTTCCTGCTCAAACTTAGGTGAAGACCAAAAAGAAAACGTCTTTCACTAAAATTTAGTCCGCTTTTTGGCCCAAAATTAGGTGAAGACCACAAAAAAGGTCTTTGCCCACGGTTTGTGAGCTGAAACCTTGTGCCCAAGCTACAAAACGGTGGGGCCATGCCGCAATTTTGCATACTATTTTATGCTAATTATACTATCCTGGCGACCCAAAGAGGGGGCCATGGCCCAATGTCCCCCCTAAATACGCCCCTGCTGGAAACCCTTGGTCGTCAGTTATGGGTCCTGGGCCCATGGTGTCGCCTATGGTGTCCTACGACTATCCTACGCCTATGGTGTCGATTAACTCATGCGTGGCCACAAAAAACTTTGCAGCGAGAGCAGCCTTTTTGTCTTCAATTATCTTTGTTTTTTCTTCGTGCGTCAGTTTCCAGTGTACTAATAAACAGTCTATGATGTGACGGTACCTCAGATTTGGTCAGTGCCGTCGCTAGAGCAAACAAAGTGAGGCAGCACTAGCCGAAAGGAAGAGGGGCTCTAAAATAGACTAAACTTTTGCACATAAAAACTAATATTTTATGGCTACAAAGTATGTGCTAGTTTAAAAATTTCGTATTTATGTCAGAAAAAAAGAGACACATAACGGCTAGCAACGTTTCTTAGCTCGATTCGGATGCGGCCCATGTAATCACTTGAAAAATTCGTCTGTAGCAGTGAATGCGGCTTGAAACGCAATCAGGATTTTGCTATGAGGGAGGGAACTTGAACCAAAAGAAAATTTTTTTCCAGAGAAGTTGTCTAATTTAGGCCCGTGCTGAACAAACTGATTCAACTTAAGCGCATCACAGAAGGGGCCTGGGGGAAGAGCCCCGAGCTGATCGGTGATTTTCGTGATTTTGCGGGAAAAAATAATGATTTTAACGACGTTTCAATCACTTTTCGCACGTTTTTGAAGCCATATGAATAACTACAATAAATTGCTAAAATTTAGAATTCATTGAAGCAATTAAATTGCCTAGCCCCTTCAACCCCCTATACTTAATGTCAAGTCCAAAACACGTTTAAATGCTTATATTTGGAAGGTAAATTTTCCAAGTAACTTGGCTAAAAGAGGCTGAAACCGCCTTCCCCCTTTTTGTGCAACTGACTACGCCCTAAAAAGAATTTTGAGTGTGCTCTAAAAAAAAACAACAACTAATCTTTTAAAAAATGTTTACACGTATTGTTTCAGGACATAATAACTAACAAGGTATCGTGAACGATTCTATTAGGTTACGTCCGTATTCCGTGACACATCCGTAAAGGCGTGTTAATACGACAGATTACTGGGTCACATTTACAGTATGTATAGCAGTTGCTGGCCAGCAGTTTCGCTAAAAATGGAGAAAACTTTGAACGAGAATTATGTTTGAACGTTATTATTCCTTTTTCTATTGTTGCTTGTTGTCTTGTCGTTACGTGATGGTCCGAAAACGTATTCTGGGTAAACCGAAATGGGGAGCACAAGCAGTCGTTAGGGGGGGCACGGTACCCCTGCCCCCCCGTAGCGACGGCACTGAACCTGGCACCTAGATAAAGCCAAAACTGTAACTAACAGGCCTTTGGGTCATAAATGAGCACTGTGTCAAGATTGTCCGCCGGTCAGCTAGTTTTAGGTACGGTGATGCTACTACACCTGGTGACCTGTGTTTGATTTTCTTGAAGCAGATAAAAAACAAGTATGCCAAAACTTGATAGGTCTACCATGTTGTGGTAAAATATTGTTGTCAGGTCATGGAATGCTAATTCAGTAGCTATGGTTAAGTCAAGAATTGGCAATCTACGGGCCGTCAAGGCATTTTACTCTACCCGCGACCTTTTGTTGTCATCCAGCCAGCCATCTTTTTTCTTTTTCAATGATAGAAATGCCCCAACAAACAACCGAAATGATTCTCATTTCCTGGCGAAGACCTTTTTGTGGTCTTTGCCATCAATTCAGCCGAAAAAAGGCTTCAATTTCTGGAGAAGATCCTGTTGTTTTTTTGTTGTTTTTTTTTTGGTCTTCGCCATTAATTCGGCCGAAACATGGCTTGAATTTCTGGCAAAGACCTTTCTTTTTTGGTTCACTGGAATGGTGGCGGCCCGCTGCCAATCATTTTACACGTAGCCGCGTCAAAGTTGATTATCATCTTTTCATAATCGTAACGATACTGCAGCGCTTTCAAAGGATGGCAGTACGGTACGCCTCAATTTTTGCGAAGAAGTACGGTACGCCTTTTTTGTAATGGTAAGGGTACGCTACGTTGGTACGCTGTTTAAATAAAAAATCCCAGACTTTTTGCTTGTTGCGCCGGATTTTGGTATGCAGAGGCAAAAGAGGGCTGAAGCCGACGCTAAGTGTGTGAAATGAGATCGCTGATTTATTGACCCGTGATTTCAAAGTCAGTTAAAGTTGCGAGTAGTTAAAAGCAAGAATGGCATTAAGGTACGGTATGTAAGTATGGTACGTAAGTACGGTATGTAAGTACGGTACGCCTCAATTTTTGATGAGAAGTACGGTACGCCTTTTTTGTAATAGTACGGGTACGGTACGTTGGTACGGTACGCTTCAAAAATTGAATTGAAGTACGGTACGCTGGTACGGTACGGTATAAGGTGCGAGGTACGTAGTACGCGAATTCTGAACGCACCGTACCGCACTTCCATCCTTGGTGCTCTCAGTAAGCTGCTTGTCATACGTACAAAGCACGGATAAATCCCAATCTCTATAGTGATACTACTTTACTTTTCTGTTTTTATCAGATAATAATTTCCATTTTTCCAGTGGTAATTCAATGGGCATTAATATAAAATACAGCATTTAATAGTAATGACAAACAAAATCTTATAACATTAACATTTGATTTAATAATGATTTGGTCCAAACAATGATTAGCTTCAGCGTTGCTTAAACTCACTGCTTTTGAAAACTTAAAAATATGTCATTTTATGGTAAAATACTGTGAAATATGCATTACCTGTAATGTCATAGCGACATCATGATGATGTCATAGACTACCATTTATGACAAAAATGTTTGTTTATGCAAAAATAAACACAATATCATAATGCTGCAAAACTGTATGTTCCAAAGCATTGAAACAGTATTTGCACCATCCGCCTCAGTTTCTAGCTGGAGGTCAGTTTCTAGCTGTTTAGGCCTGTTGTGAAGATGGTCTGGCTCAATACGCTCTTGACGCAGTGACGCCTTTAGGATTTTCACAATTTTTTAGAAATATTTCTATGGGAGTTTTTCAATCGAAGTTATAGCATACGATCGAGTGACTCTTGATTCTTTGGCAGTGGAAGTCGCTTCAATTTAGGAAAATTTTCACTGCATACTTGCGACTCTCTGGCGGCACACCAATTTGCCGCAGCATACATTTCAAAAACCCCTGATCTACTACACCTCTTTGCCATGCAAAAGCGGAGGACCTTACCTACGCTTTTTGAGCAAACCTACTGTAGTATTCACTACTATAGCAGCATGCACCGCATAGCCTATTGTTCTTTTTTAATGCTGATTTTAATCTGGGAAATTCTAAAATCAATTTTAGGAGAATTTCTTCGGCTTTACTCGACTGAAAGCCGATTCCAGTTCTTACTTTGCAGCAGACATTCTATAAACTGATTTAGATCAAATAAGAAATCTGTAAAACAAATCTATCGTCTAGGCCTATCTCGCTTTACATCATAGAGAGTAAAATATAATAAAGAACATCTTTTACCCTTCTTTTCGATCACAAATGCACTTGCAAATGGCGGAGAGTTGACAGTCGGATTTAAGTTCTAAAGTTAGGGTTTGATCCTTTCTTGTAAATTTTGCAATGGCAGGAAAAAACTCCACGGTTAAAAAAAAATTTTTTTGTGTGTTCTTTTAGCAGCTATGATTTCGCTCTTGTTGGAATAAATCAATCACCAACGAGATGAAAATTATGGGGCGCCGTTTGGAAAAAAATTATTTGTTTTGTGAACCATGTTTTTTGAACTTATTTAGACCACAATTTGTCCGATATATATATCGGAAATATCCGACTTATATATCGGACAAATTGTGCTCTAAGTCGGACCAAAAAACACGCGCAAAACAAGTCGGATATTTCCGACTTATATATCGGACAAATTGTGCTCTAAGTCGGACCAAAAAACACGCGCAAAACAAGTCGGATATTTCCGACTTATATATCGGACAAATTGTGCTCTAAGTCGGACCAAAAAACACGCGAAAAATAAGTCGGACAAAACTTTTTGTCTGACTTATTTTGTCCAATATGGTTCATATGAGCTATCTCAGACAACATCTAGAAGTATCACGTGACTTTCGTGATGTACGTTTCGTGATGCCGATGCACGTGACTTTCGTGATGTAAGCCTAGTCTAACTTACGTCTTTCAAGCTTTGAGTCAGTTAGGACCTAGAAATACTGAATATTTCAATGTGACTGTAAGATATCAAAAGACAAATGCTGGATTAGCATTAAGTTTGTCTTATCATAGTTAATGCTAACTTTTATATCTATTTCTTTAACGTTACTTTTCATATTCGAAGTGACTTGGCGAATGGAACATTCACGGTATTTTTTTTCCTCGCGAATGGAGACATTGCCTTTTTCATACATTTGGTTAAAATACGACATTTTGATGAGGAATTGATGTAAGTAGCGTGGCCGAAAGGTTACAACATCGAGGTTGGAACAATCGCACCCGGATTTGACTCCCATCGGAATTACTAATGTGTAAATAGATTTTAGGAAGATTCTATGCGGATATTTTTTTTTTTTGCTTTAAGTAGATTTTAGGAAGATTCTATGCGGATATTTTTTTTTGCTTTAAAACCTTGCATTGCAGTTAGGATTGGGGCAGCGATGCCAGTCTGAGGGATAGCAATTCCCTGCAGCAATTTCCCGCGTGTTTTTTATTCATAACGCTTGATTCATTCGCGAGGAAAAAAAATACCGCGAGTGTTCCATTCGCCAAGTCACTTCCTTTTATATTTGCATATTTTTTACTTTGCATGTTACCGGTATGTTTGATATAGTTATGTATCACATTCAGATTTTATTATAGTGGTCAGAGGTGGAGTCCTCGAGGACGTCCTTGGCCTCGAGGACAAATTTTGAAGTCCTTGGCCATGGCCTCGAAGGCCAAGTCCTTGGCCTTGGCCTCGAGGCCTCAAGTCCTCGAAAATTGGCCTGTCCTCGGCTCGAGGACAGCAGTATTTTTTGAATTGCTAAAATTTTGTGAAGCGCTTGAAAAATTTTTTGGAAAGCGTTTTTTTTGTGGAGACCGCTAGAAAAATTTTTGTGAAGACCTTTTTTTTTTTTTTTTTGAGATCGCCTATAAAATTTTTGTGATTTTGGAGAGCACTTGCGCTTGTGTCCTTGGCCTTGGCCTCGAGCATTCCTGTCCTTGGCCTCGGAAAGGCTGTCCTTGGCCTCGGTTTTTTTTTGGGTCCTTGGCCTTGGCCTCGAGCCTTGTGTCCTCGACTCCATCTCTGATAGTGGTAGTGCCTAGGCAACACAGCTTTGAAGCCAGAAGAAATATTGTAGTGATGGCGAGTTGGTGGTGACACTGTGTCCGATTTGACCAAATACAGTATACTGTGTAGCTTGGGCTGACTGCTATATTGTAGACTACCACTACTTTGTCAACCATTAGCTATTCCAGATGTTATGCTTATTTCGATAAGCTACTCATGTTCTTCTAGTGTCTAAAGTTTGTTTTAATATTCAGATGCAACTCTTATTATGTGTCATACGAATACAACTTTAAAATTGGGTGCTTTAACCACCGAACTCCTAGAAAGCCCATTCAAACTGACTTCAAGATTTATGATTTTTGCTTTTTACGCGGCACATCACGAAAGTCACGTGATACTTCTAGATTTTGTCTGAGATAGCTCATATGAACCATATCGGACAAAATAAGTCAGACAAAAAGTTTTGTCCGACTTATTTTTCGCGTGTTTTTTGGTCCGACTTAGAGCACAATTTGTCCGATATATAAGTCGGAAATATCCGACTTGTTTTGCGCGTGTTTTTTGGTCCGACTTAGAGCACAATTTGTCCGATATATAAGTCGGAAATATCCGACTTGTTTTGCGCGTGTTTTTTGGTCCGACTTAGAGCACAATTTGTCCGATATATAAGTCGGAAATATCCGACTTATTTTTCGCGTGTTTTTTGGTCCGACTTAGGGCACAATTTGTCCGATATATAAGTCGGAAATATCCGACTTGTTTTGCGCGTGTTTTTTGGTCCGACTTAGAGCACAATTTGTCCGATATATAAGTCGGAAATATCCGACTTGTTTTGCGCGTGTTTTTTGGTCCGACTTAGGGTACAATTTGTCCGATATATAAGTCGGATATTTCCGATATATATATCGGACAAATTGTGATCTAAATAAGTGGAAAACACATGCATCACAAAATAGTTTTTTCCAAACGGCGAGTGGTGCGCCGTTTGGAAAAAAACTATTTTGTTCAACTTATTTTGAGCCTGTTTTTTGGTCCGACTTAGGGCACAATTTGTCCGATATATAAGTCGGATATTTCCGATATATATATTGGACAAATTATGGTCTAAATAAGCTCAAAAAACATGGTTCACAAAACAAATAATTTTTTTCCAAACGGCGCCCCATAGAAAATACAGCAACAATTTATTGAATTTTCGATCAATCTCATCTGACAGCATACATGTTGAACTAATTCAAAGTGCAGAGCAAATTTGGAAAAGCAGAGCAGCCAGCGAGTTTGACCTAAGATTGCGAGTGCAAAATTTTGTCACAATTTCAATCACCATGTAACGTAGCAAAAATGTATAGTACGATAATGCTAGAATAAAATAATCTTGACACAAAAATGCAACTTTTGCGGTTCTTTGCGCGCTAATTTTAGCGATTAGCGCCCACTTTTCACCATTCTCTAAAAGGTCTAC
The DNA here is from genome assembly GCA_963965965.1 of Trididemnum nubilum. NCBI lineage: Eukaryota > Metazoa > Chordata > Ascidiacea > Aplousobranchia > Didemnidae > Trididemnum > Trididemnum nubilum. Next base: position 19,760,499 of record OZ014477.1, read on the forward strand.
ATTTTCATATTTACAAACGTCAAAAGTCTTTGATAATAATAAGAACAAAACAACAGTACAAAATCAGAACAGAATATGGACTATAGGGGAATCACTGCATAAGCAGCGAAAAATGCTGTAAAAATAATAGATTGCACCAACATCAAAAGGACTACTCAAAATGTACAAACAACACAGCACAATGCAACGAATCACACGAAAAAAAAACTTGTTCTGGGTATATTCGGCATTACTGGTTTTCGAAGGTTAATGTAAAAGATATTTTTCACAAAAATCATTTGATAATGATGATGACTACAGTAATTTCAGTGCTGAAATGTTCTCTAATTTTACAGCTTTTTGCTGTAGCATTGCTTTATCAAACCTACTGCTAGCTTTTGTAGGTATCTGTTCGAATTCAATTTTGCGACACTATGAATACAATACAACTACTACACTTTGTAAATCCATCCAACTATAAATTTTCATGATATTCACAGCTTGTTGAGGCAAATAAACTCCTTTTTTAAAAATCTTGGAATGTTTTAAGCTTATGTTATTATATCACTTATTAATAATCCAGCAAAATTACGAACAGTATACTGTGCTTTAGCAATGCAGTAGAATTTTGTTCGTTAGGCCCTTTGATAGTTAAAAATAACAATGAAAATCTGTTTCAAAAAATCAAAAATTTTCATTTTGTATAGTTTAAGCAATAAAGATTGAAAGTATTACAACTCGCCTGTTTACATGAGCAAAACATTTTCCAAAAAAAGCTCTACTGAATGTATCTGAAATATTCGGAATTAGTAGTACTTAATAACCAAGCAATACGCTTGGGAATAAACTATATAATTTTTTATCTAAAAGATGTCACCGCATTCAAGAAAAACCTTTAACCGCATCACAAAGTTTTTGGTTTTTAGCTTGGATTGTGGTCATAATTTCAACCGTTACTTCTGATATCATTTGATTTGATGGTCATGTGACTTGAATGGTTCCTTGCCTTTGTGGATAATTGGACAGAAGTCCACTATTCCGTGGGATTGGAGACAGCGAAGTGGCAGAAAAATCCGTTTTTTCCTTTCGCCCATGGATTACAACATTCACAGGAGAATTCCTGCAAGGGGAAGATGGTGACGTCATTGGCCGCTTGTCATTGTTCGACAAAACTCGTGATCTTGATGACGTAACAAACGCAGATTTGACGTAAGTGGCAGGTTGAAGAGGAGAATATTTTTCCCCAAATTCTGGGGAGCGTGCGTCGTCGTCACGTGATTCTTTGCGTTTTTTCTCCGGAATTGGAACTATAAAATAAGGGATCCATTAATTGCAACGACTAAACAATTTCAAAAAATAAAAACATTTAGAATGGCCAAAAAGTGATTATTATTTCGAAATGTTCACTTCAACGCCACTCATGCAATGCTCCATAAATGCATCTTTGAATGAGCTTGTCATGTTAGGGTGCTTCTTTATCTAGCATTTTAACATAATTGTGTCTGGAATACTGATTAACATAATGTTTTACGCTTACGCGTGTAGGTAAACTGCAAACCAGTTTTAAAACTGAAAAAATAAATGAAGCTGGATTTAAAATGACTGTAACAAGTCACTGACCAAAACTCCTTTTAGCCATGCAATAGTTCAAAATAGCATAACATCAAAAGCAGTGGTGCAAATCTTTGTTGAGCTTTGGGGGGATAATCTGCCATTTTACCCCAATTTTGCCCTATTTTCAACATTGGGGGGGATGAACCTCGACCAAGACTTTTTTCACGTGAGCAAATTAAGTGAAGACCAAAAAAAAAGGTCTTCACCAGAAATGGAACACTTTTTCCCCCGAATTCAGGTGAAGACAAAAAAAAGAAAAAAAAAGGTCTTCACCAGAAATGGAACACTTTTTTTAAGTACCGACCTGCGCTCAGATGCACACCTGAGTCAAATTTTTGGAGGGGATGCAGATAAAGACCATACTCAAATTGTTGGGGGGTATACGGTTAAATTATTGGAGGGATATATCCCCTCATCCCCCCCCCCCCCCCTTGTTTCGTCACTACTGATCAAAGGTGAAGTAGTAACATTTATCTACACCATAAGTCTATATTGAGCGAGATCATGGCTGGCTAGGCATTATTAGTAAATTCCAAAGATATTATTTACCAGTTAAATCTAGTGGCGATGAGGGTCGCTTTGTTTGAGCAAATTCTCCAGAATAACATCGCTTCTCTCGTTCTTGTTTTGGCTGCGTTGGAAACGAGCTGGAATGAGTGGTCGGAGTTGAAAATTGAAAGGTGTTTTTATCACATCTCAAACCATTCTGGTATTTCCGGTAGGTTCTCAAAATTTCGGCCATTTTTAGTTGGTTGGAGACTTTATCCTAAAAAAATATAAAAAAGATTAAAAGGAAGTCAGGTTCAAAACGCATCATAAAAGAAGCTAATCGCCTATGCAGGCAATCATTGCTCATAATTGCATAAAACGAAAATGCATATGAACATCCTATTAACTCCTATGAACAAGCTCATCAAACTCCCACAATTGAACTTAATAAAGTTAATTTTGCACAATTAAACTTTCTAGCAGAATATTAGAACCTTTGTTTATGCTGTATCCTGACAATATGATGCAATGTTAATGCTGGAAATGTTAGATGGTGTTTGTTGTTGATTATAGTCAAAACAAAATCATACAAAAGGAAGCCAATTTAACAGCAAGTTTCATACTTCCTTTTGCGCTTTTGTTGTGGTTAAACGCAGCTGCAGGCGCTTGCTAACACATCCTTAAATTAGCAAAAAGTAATCTAAAGAATATTCCGCAGTGTTTTAATCTACTAAATACTAGAATATGACATTGTGAGCCATATCCGATAAATTCGCGAAAGTATCTAACTTTATTGAACTAAAGAACTTCACAACTGCGAGCGTGTTTGTGGTTGTTGATAGTCAGATCTGAAATACTCTGCTTTCGAATTTCATAATGTTCCATTAACTTGATCAGGTTTGTGGTTAACGGCTTTCAAAATTTTTCGTTAAATTCCCATAACTAATTTCTATAATTAAAAAAACGATTAATTAGTAAAGTACTAAAAACTATAAGATACCAGTAAATTAACTCAAAAACATTGTCCACGGCTAACAAGCTATTCTTGCTGTCAACTAATACGTTTTATCTGCTCAAACTTCGATTGGATATGTGTCTTTGTTCAGATAAAAGATACAAATTATTGTCCATTTACAATCGTGTTGACAGATGAGGGCATCAAAATGACGGCATAGAGAAAAAGCTTCCAGCATAAAACGATCGACTTAGTAAATTCTCAGACAAGAATGACTATTGGGAATTTATAATGCCTACATAAATTAGACACTGAAAAATTGAAATTCGATTAGCGTAACAGGGCCCATTTGGCATGGTCTCTTCAATGTGGTCCACCAAGTTTTGTTACCTTTAATCTTGAATTCATATTAACCTATCCAACAGATTTAATTTGTTTAGCTTTTGTAGTTAATGGGGGCAGGTTTCAACATAATTGGAGGACCCCTATAGCATGGCATCCCCAAAATTTTTCATGTTATCTTTTTGCCTATGTTGAAAATTTCATTTTTCTTTAAACTTGAAAGGTTAAAAATTTTGAAAGACATCTTTGAGGAGGACTACCCAATTGTGGCAACTGAAATAAGTCATAACTTATCTTTCCGTTCTATTCTGAATCTTTCTTAAGCCTAGCTTAAAAGGTTGAAAAGTTTAAAATTTTGAGGACCTAATTGAGGGTTTTTAATTAAAATCCCCATTATGCAACCCCCAAACTTTGTCATAATATAACTTTCTGTTATATTTACCTATCCTGAGAATTACATGCGTCTAGGCTAAGTGGATAAAAGCTATTAATTTTGGCAGTGCTGTTTGAGGAGGACCTCTCCATTGGGTTACCTCAAAGTTTTGTCAAATTTTATCTTTTCTTCACATTTGTCTATCCTGAAAATTTCATGTGTCTAGCTTAAGCAATTAAAAAGTTGAAATTTTGGCATCCTCGTTTGAGGAGGACCCCCCATTGTGGTACCTCCAAATTTTGGCATATGATATATCCTTTACATATATTTACCTATTCCAAAATTTTTATCAGTCTAATTTGAGTGGTTTAAAAGTTTGAATTTTGGCGGACCCGTTTAAAGGGGACCACTCATTTTTGTATTTCCAAATTTTGTCAAATCTTATCTTTTGTTTATGTTTGCCTACCCTGAAAATTTCAAGTGTCTAGCTTAAAAGGTTAAAAAATTTAAATTTTGGAGGCCTTGTTAAGGGGACCCCCAAATTTTGTCACAAATATCATCTTTCTTTTATATTTACTTACCTTAAAAATTTCATTGGTCTAGCTTTAAAGATAAAAAAGTTTGAATTTTGGAGGGTCCGCTTGGGGGAGACCCTCCCATTGTGGCACCCCCGATTTCAGGGGGGCACCAGTACTTTTGAATATCTATAATAGCTCGCAGTATGATCCATGTGTGTTCTGTGGTTTAAAAGTAGATAGTCATAAAAGAAAAAAAAAAGAAAAAATAAGGAAAAATTTTATCCAAGACGAAATCAATTAATATGACCGTGGTAAAGGTCCGTAAGCAGTACGAGTTCAAAAAACACAAACTCGAATGTTCAAAAAACACAAACTCTTTTTCATTAATGTCGGTAGTTACCGAGATATACCGGCTTAAAATTCTCCACTTTTTGCCGATTTTCGGCCTCTGAAATCGCGATCACGTGACTGGGAGCCCCAAACTTGGTGTGCATACAGTCTCTATCTGCACCCAAGTTTTGTTCAAATTTCAGCGTTCCACGTTCAGCAAATTTATGGCTATAAGCCAATTAATAAATTTTCGGGACAAAAATAGCAGTTTTTTATCAAATTTAGAGTTCCTAAATCACGATCACGTAACCTAGGTTCCTCAAAATTGGCATACATAATGCTTTTAATTATTTTCATATTATATCCCAAATTCAACTTTTTATGTTCAACCGTTGTTTAGTTGTAAGCAAATCAATAAATTTCGCTGGTCATCTATCAAAATGGCCGAGAAAAAACAAAGGTCCTACGCGCGCGCAAAGTCCCAATTAGACGCAGTACTTATTCTACATTAGAATAAATATATCAAAATTATTCTAAGAACTTGACAAACTGAATTCTATTCCAAGTCAGACTATGCCAAAGATTCCTCGCTTCACGAGTATTGAACATTAAATGCAGGATAGATCGTATTATTATCAGTCGTATGGTAATTTGTAAATTAATTGTGCAATTTGCATAATTATTCTTAGGCTCGGAGACAGAAAAGAAATCTTGTGGTTTTAATGTCAAGCTGTCAGCTACCCAGTTTGCAACCATTCACCTTGGAGGCTTCTCGCTGTTTCTTTTAACATTGAAAGTCTAGCCGGGAAGCTGTGTAACCAAGTTTAAAGCTTGTGGTTTAACTCAGCTAGTGATCAAACCTGAGTCGACTTCTTCTCGAACATTGTCCTGCTACTAACCCACAAGTTTTTTTAATTTACTGTACCTCAAAACTGTTGAAGAAAAGTGCCTTGTGGTGTTCTTGAGAAGCATGTTGTTCAAGTTTGGGTTGAAAAAAGTTTTCGATGTATTCTAACATTTTCTTCAATTTTTCTTTTTCTTTTTCCAGTTCTTCCCTTTCCCTTCTTTCTTGAGCGTGTGCAGCCATGCTTTCCTTCAGGTCTTGCTCCAGAGTTTCAATTTTATGCTGACATTTGTTCAGTTGAGCCTCCACAGAAACATTCTGAAATAATTTTTTGATATGAAATCTCTAACAAAGCTAAATTTATATAAACTTGCGTAAAGTTTAGAACTGATTTTTCCAAAAAGTTTTGGTAATACAATATTTTTGACTTGGAAACTGTCAAGTTGAAGTGCGCAACGTTAACGTGGCGTAGGAGCTAAAACTCTGCATTTGCAATAAGAGAAGCAGTTAAGGACTTAAAAGCTTATAAGATTGACAAAGTTTGCAAGCATTTAGCCAGTACTCCTTGTTTTCTTAGTAATTTAGAATGTTAAATTTAATTACAGTATTTCGGCGCCACAAACTATGATGGAAGAATTTATTAGCACTTAATACGCTTTATTAATTCATTATTTTTTTTTCGCTCAGTAATCAATTTAATTAATTTAATTTAATCAGTAATTTAATTAGAGATTTCTTTCTCTTGCAAATTTAAGTCATCAATTTAATTGCTGTACAGTGTACATACAAAGAACAAATAATCTACCGCTTGACGGCAGAAAAGATTCGACTACAAAAATGTTTTATCGAAATTTAATCAATAAAACCATATTGATAACAATAAAAAAGAATTTAAAGTTTATCGATACTTACATCAGGCGAGAATTCGGTTGAAAAAGTTTTGTTCATTGTTGAATTATTGTTTGAAGCGAGATCTGATTTAGCCATGTTGGAAAATTTTACTGAAACCTGAAAAAATGTAATTGTTTTATTGGATCAATAAACAAAACGGAAACAAAAACAGAAAAAAAACTGCAACTAATTTCTTTCAAGCACTGTTTATTTCAGTGCTATAATGCTAAGCAAAAAGCAATGTAATCCAGTTGAAGATCGACTGATGTTTGTCTCCTAACTTATCGATTTCTTTTGGGGGCTATTGTATCTCAGTTAAAATTATTTTGACCGATAATGTTCAAAATAATGCACAAAATAGGTCAGTCATAGTTTTAAAAAACTTTGACGTGCGCCGCATGATTTAATAATCTATTCTTCAGCGAGCTTTGCTCTCCAAGGACTGTTACAGTAAACACAAGAATTCAAAATTTTATAAGTTACCTTAGTTTTCACGCAATATACAGTAGTTACAAAAAATAATTTGAACCCAAAATAAAGCAAGTAACTCTTACTTCGTCCATTCCAAGGTTAACATTTGAATTTGCCGCATTCTCTCTATTTAGTTCTCGAATACAAGGCGTTGAATCGTCGGAATATGGTGTAACTTTCCCTTTTAGATGCTTTGTTAAGTTCTGTTCAAGTAAAAATATTGTGATTATTTTTTACTTCTTCTATATTTGTTCTTGTAATACATAAAATATTCATGTTTAACAATGGAGGTTCGGTTTTAATTCTTGGAAAAAGCATTTTTGGTATTCGATAATGTCTAGTGGAGATGTAATTGCACTGACATCTTTGTTCACCTACTTGTCTTGGACAGAAGACAGCGATGGGGACTTTTCCGTGTTTGGGTCAAGCTGCTACCTGCCTGTCTCTCTACCACATTTGATGGAGACTTTACACTGCTTTTTTTATTGCTGAATCTCAAGCAGGAAAGCTGTAAATACCAATTTTTGTAGTCTGTGGTTTGACTAGACCGGGAATCAAACCCGAGTCTACCGTTCCAGTAGCAGACGCTCTATCCACTCGACCACTGATCGACAGTCAATTGCAAATTCGACATACCGTGCTGCTAGCAACATTTAATATTTTTGCGAAACTCAACTATGGAAGATCATGTTTGATTTTAGATCAACTATAAAAGGAAAACAGAATGTAAACAAATCTAAAACTACGCTACAGGCATGCTATTTTTCAAGAATAGGTTCTATAATTATTTTGGATTTAAAGTTTCGAAAATGGATCGTCATTTTTTTGCAGCACACATTTCCGGTGGCTAACTTAACATGGTTTCAAAAGCTCATCACTAACTTGCATGGCCTGATTTAAAATAGCTGTCTTGAAAAATAAACGCTACACTTTCGTAACAGCGTCTCGAAACCAAAAAAAAGTCTATGCTAACAAAGGAAAAAATTCTACACGATTTTGACCAACAAGCTACCGATAAATTATGCCACAACAATTCTACTTTTTTGCTCTCGAGTTTTTTGTAAAAACTTCAGCAATAGACTGATCGTTGACAGCCCGATAAATATAAAGTGTTGTGAACAAATGCAGATCACAAACTATAACATGGACATTATCTTTTATTCAATAACAATTAAAGTAAGTTGACATCGGCATCATTGATATTGGCAAGAAGTAGAATTTCGAGTTAAGATCGAAGCGAAACATTTGGAAATGCTGGAATTTTCAATTATTGTAGGTAAAAGCATTGAGTATAATATACGGATTGCTCAATCAATGCTAGCATTGGCTGAGCTGACTACGCCAATTGCTAGCATTGGCGTAGTATTTATGTTTCCGTAACATATGCTTATATTCCGACAATAAATTAAAGTGCAAATAAACTTACACTCAGATGTTCTTGGTATTTCTGAGATGATATCATTGATTGGTTCATAAAATTAGAGCGCTTTAAAAGGTCAAAAGTGGCAGGGTTTGATAGGAACGGATGAATGTTTGAAGATGAATAATTGGCAAACGGGTTTGTTAATGAAGGAACCAGCGGATATCGCGAATTTGTAGGGTCCATAGCCAATGCTTGTGGGATAGGAAATCCCCCAGTTAGGCCGTTTGCAACTGGGTATTTCAGAGGTAGTACCGACTGAGGTCCCAACCAGAACCCCGGTGACGTCAGAGCTGACGTACCGGATGTTAAAGGTGACGAGCGAGGCTTGGCCAAATTGAACGCTGATGTCTAGAAACAAAATGGCGGAGCGTTAGTCAAAATATGGCGGCTGTTACTGATTATGACGTTAAAAGTTTTTAACACTACACCAAGAATAAACAAAATAAAGCTTTACGAAATTGTGAATAACTGATTGGGCCGATAAACCAAACTAAAGCCGTGAAAAATTTCTGATAAAATCGGAAGTATTATTTTGACTATACCTTGAAAGTTTATTTTCGTTACGCTTGGTATTTCAGAAATTTTCAACCAAACCAAAGTATAATTTTAAGTGGTATGTGTGAAACATTTTTAGAGAAAAAACTAAAAAGTTGTTTTTAAAATTTAATTATTTTTAGTGCCCATAGTATAACTTAGATTAATAGTGTTTTGTATCAAGTCCAAGTAGTTTGAAAACTTGGATGATAGTCTCTAATCTACCACGTGTAAATTAGAATAAATTTGACTGTTGCCACAATTTTTTGTCAAATAAAGACTGAAAATCCACAAGTTTATCAGCAGGATATTTTAGAAATACAAGATATTATTCAAATACGTATTGCAATTTGCACGAAGTAATGTAAAATAATGATATGCATTGAGTTTTTAATAAGATTTTTTGTTTCATGTAATAACTGCAATTCGTTTCCGAAAAAGAGAATTGTCAATAGATTTGCAAATTTGGCCAAAAATTTCTTGCTTGCTGGTCCGTACAATTCCGCATTCAGTTTGTATTGTACCTTCAAGGCCATTAATTGGTTTTAAGCTAATCCCGGTGTAAAATTTCAGTCAGTCCCAGAGATTTAAAAAATCTAGTGGACAGAAGAATTAACCAGGTCTGGAGTTTGTCCTTTACCTCTATTGAACTATTTCGTCTTTGTATGGCTTGCTTCGACCATTCTTTCTCATTTTCAGGTATATTTACAAGTGACACAGCTCTCGAAGGCTCTCCGTAAGGCTTAACGTGATCAGTTTCGTGACTTTGACTTCGCTTGTACAAACGGCGACGAATTTGAGAAGCTGCGAAATAAGAAATCCATTGTTTGTTAGTACTGTCCGACTTTTGACTGATTTAGCCACATCTTATAGAAGCACTAGCCACTAGGTGGTAGCAGTAGACATTGAAGACAAAAAATCAATTAGGAATTTTTGCAATTCTTCTTGATAATTATTGTCAAAAATTACAGCTAAATTTGCAGAAAATATAAAGGTATAAACTAGGAATCATAAGGCACACCTTTATGAACTGGAGGAAGAAGTTGATAGACGCGATATGGCTCGCTTATATCCAGCCTGCTACGTTCAGGGAGTTCGCGAATGTCTGGCATTTTGTTGAGAGCGCACCGAAGTCTTGTCTTCCAAACGATTGGCTCCGGTTTGTCGACTCCTTCTCGGTATCGGCCGCTGTGAATAGCCCAAGCCTAAAAAAGACAAAAACCTTCAAGTATGCATTATGTATTTGACTTTATTATATTACTATAACAACCCCCCTTAATTAGCCCATTATAGTAGCTCATTATAGTGTACTAGGCAGCCTTTTTTTATTCTCATAAAATTATTCCCTTTTTTGCCATAATAGCTTTGAAATTTTTCGTTTGAAAGTAACCATTGCCTCATAGCTCTTCGGGATTTCAGTGGAGCAAGCAATGAGCTAGAATACAGTATTACAATAAATAATTGCTTTTTTGCCATGGCTGTCGTCATGTATTAATACTCCAGACCAAAATAATGTATTTTGTTTTTTTATACGCAACAGTAGAAAGGGTAAAATTACAATCTTACGGCATGTTGTATATTTTGAATACAATCGTCAACAAACTTTTTTGGTTCATGGTAGTTTTACTGTTGAACATCTAATTCTAAACTTGCAATCCGAAATTACAGATTTACCATAAAAATTTTTGAGTCTTCTTCCAAATTGTAGTCCTGTCTCCCAGCATGTTTCCACGGCATTCGAAAGATGGTCTGCTCTTTATTTTCCCAACATAAACCAGGGATATTCCCACTAAATAAATGAGTATTAAATAAAAGTTTAACTGCAATATAATAATATACCCGAAAGTGGAGAATAAAAGCAAAGGTTTGAAATAATTTTTTTCATATAATATACTTATCAAACTTGGAAACAAAGAATATTATTGCAGCAACTTAAAACACTCTTACAACACGACTCAATAAAACACAACTTACATGAAAATACGTTATAACATTAAATGCTTTTGAAGTCTTTTTCTCAAATCTGTTTAATGTTTTGAGCAATACTAACTACTTAGATATTTGTAGTTGAATGGGGTCTGATACGTGTTCAATCCAACTTTGCGTTGTGGTGATTAAAAGTTAACAAATTTCAATACGATATAGTTACATGGTATGGCTGCATTTAAGATATTTTTTACAATAAGTATTCGCTGATCTACAGTAAAACTCGGCAATTTTGTGGGCACAAGTCCAAGTCAGTACAATAAGAGGCGCAATACAATTTAGCTTGCAACAAGTTCAACAATTCAAAACATGGGTGCTTTAATAATCAAATCTTTAGAGTCGAAATTAAGCTTCGCGTCGGACCAAAGACTTGCATACACTGACGCAGATACTGTACAGTGTACACACTGAATAGATCAAGCCAGGCTTGTGAAATAAACTACGTACTTTTTCCCAAATTTCTGATAAAATTTTTCGAAAGTCTTTCACGTTTTGCGGTTTTAACATAGACTACAACATGTTCTCATACACATTGCAGCATTTGCCCGCCTGGTACTGTAAAATTATAAGAGCTCTGTCATTGCTTTCATTAATTGACAATAAATATAGACATCGTTGCCACAATTCCATTTTTAGACTAAAATCTTTTTTTCTCGTACCGCGATTTTAGTAGAAAGAATATGTCACCTTTCTTCCACTTATGAAAAGAGATTCTTATATTGGCCTAATTTTCAAGCTTTCATTGTTATGGATCAACAGAATACTCGCTTTTGTAACTAAGCTCTGTACAGTTTTATTGCATAAAAAATGCTTGCAAAACTCAAAATTTCACAAAAAACACATTAAAGGCTTAAAAAGTAGCAATGTTTCATTCAAAATTGCTCAGTATGATGACCAGTTTTTTTAAAGTTAAGATTAGAGGGTTACTATTCCGCAAGCATTTGGAATCCGCAATTTACAGTTTTTCAAATGCACACAACAAACATTGCATTGCAGAAATGCCAATATTACTAACGTTTACGATCTCCTAGAATTTAAGAGCTTAAAATAAACAAATTTCAGATTCTCGTAAAATTGATTTTTTTCATAAATCTAAAAGTTTCATTTTATCGACAAATATCGCATAAAATCTTTTTGAATTATCATCATTAGTGCTTACGTTATATTTTGAAAATTGGAGCATATCACAAAATAGCTCATTAGCGGAGACAATTGGCATATCGTCGCAAACTGTAGATGCGCTATTCTCATAAACAAAGTGTAACAATCCAAACTGTTCAGCTCGCAAGTTTAATAACAATTTATCATCAATACCCTATTTTCATTTCTAATCAAAAATAAATGTTTAGTTATTTTCCAGTTTTTACACAGTTCGTAAAAACATAAAAATTGAAATCAAACATGAAGCTGTTAATTGCAGTCAAACTCAGTTTTCTTTGATCATCTTGAAAAAATGACGACATAAAACCTGCTTTGAGATTGCTGTTCCTACTATTACAGTCCCTGCTCAATTGACTGAAAGAAGCATAGAATAGAAGATACATTAACATCTCTGTACCTGTTAATCATTTTCTCTAGCCACGTTCGTAAACGGTCTCGATATTCAGGAGCAAATGTTTCGTTATCATTACTTGCATCTTCAATCTTCGGAGCTTCCATTTTCCAATCACAATATTAACTTTTTAGCAATGTATAAAACATACCATTTTTCTGATTCTGATACAAAAAAGATAAAATCAAATAATTTTGCATTTTAAAAGCCTGCAATATTGAATTTCTATCGAAGCACAAAACTCGCATGTGGATAAATTGCAGTTAACATCAAAACAATAATAATAATAATAATAGTAAGTTAACAGAAATTAAAAAAAGTTTTTATTGACAAAAGTGCTAAATAAGTTAAATCATCGTATCAAAAACTTTCAGCGATAAGCTTAAATCATATGAAGACTTTTTTCAGTACTAGTCATAAAAGGAAGAGTCGGTGCGCACGTCTGCAGCCGATAATCTTTACTGCAAACACTTCGAAATACAAACCATTATTAAATTAGTAATCAAAACATTTTTAAAAACTTAATTTTGGTTTTTTAAACAAACTGTCTTCTCTGTAGTCTTTGTCATATTTTGCATGTTTAAAATTAGTTTCAGGGATTACATACCGATTATGCTGCTAAGAATAAGAGCGATTGAAGTGCTCTATATATTAGTTTCTGTGCTTATAAATCGTTTGTTTATTTAATGAAAACCTATATCATCGCGATCTCAAAACTGATTTGCTGTTTCTAGTTCCGAACACTCCGTTGGTTATAGATATTACGTAATATTCACCAAATGTAATTTTTTATGTAAGTTTTATTGCTCGGAGACAAAACTAAATTAGTCAGAAAATAAATACAGCAACTAAAACCAATCTACAGTCAAAATACCTAAATGAATAACAAATAAACAATAACCTCATCTGAACACATTACATTCTCTTTTTATATCTTTTTTATCGCAAAAAAATTTTAAACTGAAATAATATTGGTTAAAACTTTCCATATAAATAACTTTTTATTATTTTTTTTATGGTTCATTAAAACTATGGTGGTTAAATTAACCCAATCTAGGCTAAGCTTTACTCAAATCGTGAAAAGGTTTTGCTTCAATAAAACATTCCAAACGGGCTTATGTATTGCTTTCGATTTTGAACATAGTTAAGTGCGGTTTCAATCTAGCTAATCTGCAAACAGTGTGCTTTATCTTTTAAGTTTACGAGATTTGTACCAGTCTATACCAGTGGCTTTCGATACATACAAATTTAGTGAATGCGTCATCCATCTGACAATGTTTAGTTTATTAACACTGAAATGTATGCAGGTTGCAGGCTTTTTTATAAGATTTTTTTCCCAAAAATTTTTCCGAAAATCATCACGTTTTACCTTTTAAACACATGCTCTTATATGCAGTAACAAATGCACTTCATAAAAATGTTATGGGAATTTATATTTATGTTATTACACGAGCGAATTGTTTACTTTAGTTTGACTAGCATCCAAATTACCTACTGCGTTTTAGAATTAAACACGCCTTCCGCGTATTGCGTACCGCTAGCAAAATGTTGGCAGCAAAAGGAAAACGTTAGTTGTTCAAACGCAAGATCCTTAATCGAAAATAAATGAGAAATACCTGAGCAACGAGCCATATAAGGACACAAGCAGTAACTACCCAAATAGTATCGTTGCTTAAAAGGTTTGGCGATATTGACCTTCCATTGCACTTCGTTTCTCTATTTATTTGTCTAATTGGTACATTTGAATTGTTTAAAGTTTATAAAGGTCAAAAGTAACACCTTTACTCGTATATGGGTTGCAAACTATTTTTAACAATGCTGGTACACTAAGCATCTACGCAAACTTGAATTTTCACCTAAATTTTTTTATATTTGTGCAGTATTGCGTAAAATATAAGCTGCATATTTTTAGTAAGCTATGATAGTCTCAAAGCTCAAATCAAAAAATGTAGTGCTTAAGCCAAAATTCTGCACCAAATGATTTAAAAGTAAGACTTCACGTATAAGGAAAAGTGATCGACTATAGAGGGAGTCTAAGTATTTTCGTGTTATTCTTTAGATGTTTTGATATGGAGGTGACATAGAACACATGTTACAGTATCCTTGATGGTTATAGCGACAAAGATTTACTCAGAAGCGTCCTGATTTTCACCAAAATGACATCTATTGGCTTTCATGATTTCTTTTAGTAGAATTCTATCAAATTAGTAATTCAATAGAAACATTTTTACCTTTTCAGTCTAACAAAAAGCATGTCGCTGCAACAGAATTATAAAAGTTTTCTTTTTACTGCAATAACAGAGCAATGGACAAACAGAATCTGATCACATAAACATGATCAAATTGTCATATAAATATCAACTGTTAGGAGATAGTTTCCTGACTATTCTTATTCAGGTACAGTTTGCCCAAAACATTGTCTTTTTGAACATTTGCAGACACGATAGTGGCAATTCAATGCATTGACAAGGGGAGCAAACAGACAAAGCAGTCTTCAATTTAAGTTGCCAATTCCCAACTACTCACAGAATTGCCTCATCTTAGTGATAAACGTCAAACAGAGATAAAACTGCGATTGCGAATCTTAAAGCATTTGACTACACCAGGCGAGGAATCAAACCGGAGTCTGCAATTGCAGCAACACCACACGTTTTATTTGCTATCGATAACTAATCGGTTTTGAAACATTTCTTCACAGCAAATTGTAAGCAGTCAAGAATCTAAATACTGAAATATTGGGGCAAAACTCAAGTTTCTTCAATGTAACAACTCTGTAGAGTACGACTGCAACATATTTTTACGAAAGCTCTCCATAAAACGCACGTGCTAACTATGAAAAGTATTCACGCTTTTGCTTAAAAAAGCAATATTATAGTCATGGATATACGCTTGTGTTCTTAATTATATATTAGTGTATAAATGCCATACGTCATCGCCAATGTTTGTTGATAGTCGGATGTAATATTGAAAGTACCTCTTTTATAAACTTATAGATTCGGAAAACCCCGACGGTATTAGGAAGAGATAGCCACCAACGGCAATATAAACCCGCAATTAGACAGCAACTTGAGCAGCTACTTCGCGTTGGTGCAACAATAACAAATCCCTTTGAACACCGAAAGATTTGTCTCATTAACTCCACACAAAAATGGTAAAATATTTTGATCTAAATACTATAATTATTATTTTTAAAATTCTGTTAGATTTTGGAAAAAATACGACATACAACGGTAGCTATATAAGCTGCGCTTTTTAACGTTGCATTTTTAACGCTTTCAGAGATTTCGAAACCTTCAAAATATAAAGTTTTGGTTTGCAGTGTTTCAAAAAGCCTCAGACCGCTTTGAAGTTCATACCAAGTATCTAGAAATTAGTTTTACCAAAAAAGTATAAAAGCCTGCTTTTTTCATCTACAATTGCAAACAATTTTATCAGCTAATAGCTAAATTACTAGGTGTTTAAGAATCTTAAGTACATACATTAATGTGCTGCATATCGCATTAACATTGTGTTAATGCTCTCCGAACCGCTGGCAGTAAGTCCCTTTTCAAAATCGAACAAAGTACTGAGCTAACAAACTGCCATAAAGATTTTTCAAGCACACAGATATGTGGATAAAAATGTTGGTCCAACCGTTTCTGCCATCAAAATACTGTTAAATATATAACATAGAGGAGGATTACCAATTTAAAGGCAATTTATTTTTATAAAGTCATATTCTTTGAAAAGAGTGTCGCCCAACTGTGTTCTGTTGAAATAAATGTTATCTAGAGTTAAAAAAGCAAGTGGTCTTCATGTCTATCGAAATCTCTCATAATAAATAACAAATCACGTCTTTGATTTTTAGTGCTAGTAAAGGCATTAATAAAATTTTTGCTTAGAACTTGGTATCGACTACGTCAATACTCACTCCGACGTCACCAAACCCATTGACTTAATGGAGCAATTAAAAATTTGCTTTTTCACGTTAAACACTCAAGGGGTCACAAGCATAATTCATTTACTAAAAAATTGCGTAATAATTTGTCACTTAACCATTTAGGTTTTGAAACTTTGAAGTTCATATTACGCATGATTCTTATTGACAAGAAAGGGAGAAGCAAACCTAAGTTTCGCAAAAAATACAAAAACGATCATTCCAGTGGCAAAGCCAAATTATAAAATTCGGTAGATTTAATATGAAGTTTATAAAAATCTAAGTTTAAGTTTGAACTAGAATGAAAGATTAATTTCAGAAATGCAAATCCCGGCTGCTAATTTGCTAAAAAAGGAAGTTTTTGAGATTGATCATAGCACCCTGTGCCAACAAATTTTAACACAGATTAATGAAAAACTGCTAATTTTCTAAAATCTGTATTTACCTTTTCTCTCAAAAGCTACAGCCTCCGGCGTTTTGAGATATACGTTTCTCTTAGATTTTTTGTGATTTTAGCCCAAAACAAAAAAGGCAGAATCTTTGGCCGGTTAATACGTTAAATTTTTAAAATGAAAAAAAGTTTTTTCAGAACTACAACTTTTTCTCCCTTTTATTTCAAATCTAGCACAGATAAGGTCTGCAAATAAAACAAAGCAGTCAAATTCAAACTCTAAGTTATACTTTAATTTCCATGCTTTTTTAATAATCAATTTATTTTTTAAACGCTTTGAAAACAGTCTCCCTATTTGACATAATCCTCCACGCAGTACTTCGTTAGAAATTATTTTCAATTTTTTAAAAATTACTTGCATTTACCATCTGGGGTCCTCAATTGCTACGCAACAAAGCGCATACGGTAATAAATAAAAAATCAAGAAAATTAAAAAAAAAGCCTTAATATTATAGGTATATTTTAATACTTTATCTTCCTGCATCCATAAAAATATCTTTCAAATACATTAATTTGGACTTGCAGTATTTTTTTATGTTATAGCTCGTCTGGCGCTGTGTGTATATTTAATTACGATATTGCACAAAACCTTGCCATACATGTTTCTGCCAGTACTGCCATATTTCTCAATGAGCTGAACAAGTATTGACAAGCTTATAAATATAACATCACGTTGCATTATTTAGGCCATGATACAAATCGTGTTATGACATCAATAAAGTTACTAATCTAGTCATGCAGAAAAATCACTACTACATTTTGAAAAAATGTCTCAGTCATAATAAGACTTTTTTCAGCCATTTATAGAATAATTTATAATCTTTTATTAATGATACTTTGTAGCCTTGCGACTCTCTAGTCATTAAACGTAAGGATTTTGGTAAGCAATTTTAATTATGATAATTTTTGCTTTTTCTAAATTCTTTTTCACGCGTTACTGTATTATTTTTTATTACATTATTTTCTTTGATTGTGATTAGACAAATTTCGCATAATCAAGTAAAATCTAGGCAACTCAAAGATATGAAGTCGTAATGAGATTTAATTGGTCCAGATTTTTGGAGAGAAATTGTTGACGCAAGTTGCTGTATGTATAAAATCCTAATTTGTCTTTAAATCATCTTTGCAAATATATGTGATTAGTGTTTGTTTTTCGTTTGTGGATTCTTACATTGCTGTGTTTGCTATTTTCAACACTAACAACCGAGATTAGTCCAATCAGTTATTTCACACAATATGCACAAAGTACCACAGTAAGGGTGTCCAAAGTCTGACCTGCGGCCATTTGTGGCCCCCAATAAAAATTTTTCGGGCCTGACTCCGGCTTCACCTTTTTTCCGAGCAAGTTTCGTTACAGATACTGTTGTATCAGCTCAGAAACAAGCCAAAAGCCATTCTGTTTTTTGGGGGTCTTCCTCGCCAGTTTTCTGGCCCAAGATTTTCCGAAAATAGCCTGAATACTTTTTTATTAGCTCCATCTTTTATTCTGTGCAGGTTTACACATTAACCAGTGGTGTTATTGGCTTGATATTCTGAGAAGCTAAATAGTGCCATTTAAGAGCTGTTAGGCCGCGGGCACGTTTGCGAAGTCTAATTTGGCACTCCCTAAAAGTTTGGACACCCCTTTAGTACAGCCCAAAACGGCTAAAACGAATCAAAAATCTCAACTGTGTGTATCTGAATCGTAATATTCAGTGTGATTTGATTAGCCAAAAAGTCCTCATTTACCAACAATTAGTAGAGATTACCACTTGTCGTTTACACCTGCTGCAGCCAACTATTTGATTGATGTATGTTTTTAACAATTGCAGAATGGAGGCATTGGTGCTAAAATTCTACTGATCTGAAACTATTTTGAGGAAAAAATGCAACCTCAACGTGAAAGATTCAAACGTAATCAATTCGATTATCTCTTTCATGGTTCACTTACCAATTCCTTTTCAAACAGTATTTAGTTGCTCCATTGGTTTAATTGCATGTTTACAAACAATTTTCGTTCTGTTCTTTTGGAATTCTTAGGGTCAAAATGAATTCATCTCTTTACCGCAAACAAAGCCTAAAAACTTAGCAAATGAAAGTTCATAACAAGCCCTTGCTGGGATTATAAGCGATTAAACTTCGACTTAAGTCTAATGCAGTATGTCCACTATGACTATAAATGTTTTCGTGCAGTGGCGTTTTTTGACACTATCGTGAATCGTACGAAATGCACATTTTTAAGTATAAGTTTTTGCCTACGTTCAATTTGTATAAGTAGGTATTTTAATACTGCCTTAATATTAGACGCTAACTATAGCTCGAAAAACATTAAATCCTTGCTTAATTTTGTTTTTTTAATCACAAACCAAAATTTGAAAGCTGGCAATTTTGCATTGCGATTGCGTATTCATTCACTAGTTCAAGTACTTGCTGCTATTATAATACAGTAACTCATTCATATTTATGGATACGAACCAAGCACTCTGTGTCTGTGTGAAGCACATCTACGCAGAGCACCCTTTTTTTCGGTTCTCTTGGGATTGTGTAAAAGACGCAATCAGAAATGAGTCATTTCATAAGATGCGTCAAGGGTGGTTAAATCCATAGGTTAGTTTGTTCCTTTGAATTTGAATTAAAAATTGCGTACTTGAAGAAGATGACGTCACCGATAGATTTAATTACGTCTTTTACAAATTACTTGTTTTAATAAAAAAAATCTGGAAAATTTGGACAAAATTTAAAATAGGAGTGATTGTTTCACCGAAAAATTTCAAGTTAAAAAGAATAAAACAAAAATGAGGAAAATTTATCCGCCTATTTTTTATTTATTTTTTGGGGTTTAAGATTCGAGTTTGAGATTAGGGTTTAGGTCAGGGTTAAGTTTTAGAGTAAGATTTGAGTTTGGGATATATATAGGTCAGTAATAATGAAAAAGTAGATAAAAATTTCCGGCGCCAGAGTCTCTTTCATTTAAAATCGTACGGTACAACTATATTAATATTTGCAGCCAAACATCAAACTTTAGCTTGATGTTGTTTCTACCAGGTTTCAGCTTTTTTTGAGCAAACCTGATTGAGTTACAATTTTTTAGTGTCTTGCAAGCAACATTTACGAAGATCGTGTTTCTTTTTAAAATCAATGTTAGCTTTTGAAGAAAAATAAAAAAAGTAGTTGAACCATTTAATTTGCATAAAGTGATTAAAAATTTTAATCATATTTAAATAATACTTGACATTCTTTTTTGGTATGCAATTTATCTAGACTCACTTCTACACTCAGTAGATTAAATGTGCTAATATGTGCTATGCACTCGAGAAAAAAAAAGACATTCGAGAATTCACAGTAATAAAATTTAGAAAAATAAAATGAGCAATTAAGCATATGACTGCTAAAAATAACACTTGATCGTTAAATTCAAGTTTCTACGACAATACGAGTACATTTCAGCGATTGAATAATATCTACTGCCTTTTCACTATCTACTTTCTAAAATTTGCCATTTTTTTTCTTTTGGACAACAAAAACTAAAACGAAATTTTACGAAACGTTCCCAGAATTATTTCCTTGGCGGTTTTCATTGGTTATTTCAATCGTTTTGACGACAAAATATTACTATTATACAACTTCATTACAAACTATCAATCCAAAAAGCAAATACGATAATAGCCTTCCCGTAGAGTCACGTATTTCAAATAAAAACATCAAAATATTTATTTTTCTTGGCATACCGGTAATCCAAAAGAAGCGAAATCGTCAATTCCGTTTCAAAAACGATCTTGACTCGTTTACAAATTACCTTATGCTAAGTTTCAATTTTTTGCAAATATTTTTTTTTTCTTGTATGCCACAATCACGTGTTACAATTATGTTACAATCACGCGTCACATCACTGGAAAGTGCTGGAAAATTTTTCCAAGTTCTTCCTGTTCTTATTTATTTTTAAAAAAACGGGTACTTGCGCGGTTGCTATGCTATTAGCTTTTGATGCGGAAAGGTATTGAATTGTCTTTGGTAAATGATGAGGAAAGGTATTGAATTGTCTTGTGTGCTCGCCTTTAATGCTTTCTATGTCTTCGGAATACTTTACTTTTTTTTTCTTTTTTATATAAAAAATATTTTGATTCAAAACCATGAAAACGTAAAAGGCAACACAAAAATCAAAATAATCTGGAAGCTATCGCGTGGTACTGTGTATAATTAGTCCCTTAAGTTTTTCAGTTATTTGCTGTTCAATATTAAATTTTGGTAATTTTTAATTTTAATACAGTATATGGACAATGTTAATAAATTGAAATTTTTCGAGCAATATTTTTTTATTCATAAAATGCAAGTTTCAAAACAAAAATTTTCGTAAATCGCAGTCACTCAAAATTAGAAACTTATTTTTACATTTTTTATGCTAAATGTGAAGGGTTAAATGTACTCAGATAAAATAAATTAATGTGCAAAACTTGCATTAGTTGTCGTAGCAAATTTCACCAAATTGACTGCATTTCACAGCAAAACTGAAAAAATCCAAATGGACAAATTCGATAATCTCATCCAACACAGAACTATCAGCAATAATAATTAAAAAAAACAAATCACGTGCATGATTCCACTCAAAGAAAAAACAAAAAAGGAAAAATAGGAAAACGCACTCAAAGATTTACCTTGTCGAAATCACAATTAAATAATGCAAAATTCAAAGCTTCCTGTTTGGCGCAAAACTAAAGGGATTTTCATTGTGAGTTTCCTGCAGGAAACAAAACAATTTAACATGCGACAAAAACGATGAAATTTTGTTGTTGATTAGTAGCATGATCAAGAAGGTAGATTTATTTCCAAAATAATTTTTTTCTTGTTCTTTTATGACATATTTTGACAGCAGGCACGAACTCAAGCTTTGGAAGGCTAAATCGCGGTGACTAGACTGACGTAATACCGCGATTTTCCGGATGATTTTGAGCACTACTTTGATGAAAAATTTCTGCTACGCAAATTAAAACGTTAATTGATTGACGATAATTAAGAGGTTCAATAATTAAACAAAATAAGGGTTCATATACCAGATTACTATGGTAATAAAATTTGTACGATAATTCTCCGGCAAAAATAATTACAGTACAATGAAACTGTCATAACGATTTAACTCATTATTTGTCAGCCCACTATTTAACTATTTTACCATTTATGCAAAAAAACGAAAGAGTTACTAAACAACGTAACTAAAAAATAGAGTCGTCTAAACGACTAATCTATTATTCTTTTGCCACTGTAGTCTTCGAAACACAATCATGCCAAATATGCTGAAAATCATGAAAAATACTTAACACTATCGCAAGCAATTGCATTACTTCAGTTCACATGACAATGTCATGCCAAAGTTTGCAGCAATTTTGCAATATTGTACTGTACTAGCGGAGTTCACCATGCAAAAAAATAAAATAAAACGTTTACCGCACAATTTAGAATGTAACTGGCAGTGAAGTTGGAGCATTACGGTAGGCTTCCAATGCATGATTGACGCAATTATTGCTTGTTTGCGTAGGCAACACTAAGCCAAGGCATAGTACGCCAGAAAATTTTTGAATTACGACTTTCAGTTAGTGTCTATAACGCGTTTGCCTCACGTATACTTTGGTCAGACTAGAGGCCTGGAGTATATTCTAGCCCGGAGGCCCCACAGGAAATAGTAAAAAGCACAATTTTCTTATTTATTAGTATCAACTTGATTTTAAACCCGTTTTTGCAACCCAAAGAACTTCTTCGGTCTTCACTTATTTTCACTACCGAAAATGCACCTCGAGGGTCGTGAAGCACATTATCCAGCTGGGAATTCAGAGTGAAGTTTCTCCAATGCCCCTTTTTTCCCAAAATACAACGCTGATCGGCAGTAAATTTTTGCTTCATCAACCGGTCTTATTTACTGCTTTTCGAAATCTTCAGTTCAAAATACTGGTGTTCGCAAACCGAGTCAGCACTGTTTCAAAACAGTAAAAATTTTAAACGTTTCTGACTCAGCAATATCCATCATCAGTAAAACTGAATAAAATCTTATTCAAATAGAATCTCTATTTTTTATTCAAATAAAATCACTGCTTTACTTTGATGATGGACGTAGCTGAGTCCGAAACGTTTAAAAGTTTCAGTGGTTTAAATAAGGCTTTAATGCTTTTATTCAAAATAAATACAACTTCCGTGCAATCATAATACTGAATTCAGCACTCTAGCTAGAACTAGAACGTTTACGTTCGTGCGGTAAAAAATCTCAAAATAATCCAGATTAATCTTTATATATCGAGTTAAACAAGACTGACGTATACAACAAGAGGGTTTAATTGCAATCTTTTTTCGATTGTGGTTAGTTGATTGCAGTGGAAGTCAGTGCGTGGCTGCGGAACTAATCGCAATCAATCAAACAAACAAAAACAAACGTTAGAATCAAATCCACAACTCGCTTCGTAAGTCAGGATTTACTAGTTGGTTGGTCTTGATGACGAAAATCATCACAGAGGGGCCACAAGTTCTTTTTTCCAAAATTTCGGAATGTAATAAAATACCTTTAAACGATAGCAAATTAGTTATTGCTCATAATTTTAACGCTTTATGTGTGTTACAGGAAAGCGTTTTTGAGGGCTTCAAAGGCCTGGCGTTCTCCGCTTTAACAAGGCTAACGTCTTCATTATGAATTTTATGAATTGATACCTACTGCAACAAGTTAAAAGATTCCGAAAGCTGCTGCAAGCCGAAAAAAACGCTTCATAAATTCTTCACGAAAAAACGAAATTTAAACAATGGTTCGACTCAAATTTTACGAAAACTGGATCTGTATAACCTGTTCTCTAAACTTATAGCCACCGGTTCCTTCGAACCAAAAGCGCAGGAAACCTGTGCAAGCAATTTTGCTCAGCAACCGGTTCATAACTTTCGCCCGAGCTGGCTGAGGCGCACCACTGAATTTAAATCCAATCAAGTTGTTCCAAAACTTGATTTTTGGGCAAAATAAGTTAAATTTTCTCGGACGTTACAGTATTTAGATCCAAAAATAGGTACAAAGATAAAACCTATTTTTAATGTTTGTTTAGTACTACTTGTTTCGTTATTTATTGGTTGAAGAAGACCAAAAAGTTTTGAGATTTACTTTGGCCCTCAGCTGATTGAACGTGAACGAAAAACGTGAAAATAATCGTTAAATGAACATGCATTTCGTCACATTGGTCAAAAATCTTATTTAAATATAAGATTAATTTTAGAAATTGACATTAAGTCCAATAAAAATAAAACGAGGATTGAGTTTCTTTCAATTCCAAGAGCTGAAGTTTTCCCACTTACTCAACTTCTAAAACCAAACTGATTGATTAACAAGCTACCTAATATGGTTTACCGTATCTTCGATTTTTTCACGTACACATCGCATTAGTATAGGGTAAATAGCATCGAGCTCATTACATTTTGACGGATATATTTTTAAATGCAAGCTGCCAAAGTGGAAATGAAGTACAAGGTATGACGTCATACCTGCAAGAAATACTAAAAACTCTTTAACATTTTACTTACAATTCAGACGTCCATATTATTTTGGCAGCCTTTTAAGAAAAACGTAGCAGATTTTTATCAATGAACACTTTACGTTTTCCTCATCAAAATCAACGCATGACGTTGCAATTGCAAACTCACAAATGTAACAGAGAGTGAAAGTTTATGACCTGACATTTGGTAGGTTAATGACCACAACTGCCTTTTTAAACGCTGGTAATTAATTGCTGTCAGAACTCAAGATATTGCATGTGATTTTGGTTTTTATGCTAACGAAGAAAACGCAGATATTAAACTACGAAAGAAAACAGAGCTGCATTATTTCTGATGTTTTACCAACTTTGGTGTTGTTACCAACTTATACAAATTTTTACCAACTTTTGATATTTTACCAATTTATACGTGTTTGTTTGGATTTTAGAATTGAAACGGTAATTAATGCAAATAACCATCTTTGCTGCTGGAAGTCAACTTAGAATGTCATAAAAAATGTTAACAGTAGCTACAACTCGCAATATCATGCAGTATAAATTTGTTGCGAATGTTTCACTCAATAAAGTACGTCAAAAAAACATTATTATAGTAGCACAGTACCTTAAGATTGGACGAAATTGAAACAAAAGCTGTCAATATATTTCAAATTTTTTGAAATTTAAAGTGGTATATTATGTTCACTGTTATTCCAAAAACTTGTCTGACGCCAGTAGACAAACTTACTGTATTTGCTACTTTTACACTAGACCTATACTTTTATTTAGTATAATTTTTCAGATTACCATCTCTTGTATTGCCTCACCAACTTCCCAAAAATTAGTAATAGGATTATTAGCTTAGCAGCTGTATCTTGCTTTATCATTGCTTTCCATTATGTGATATTTTCAGGCTTTTACGGAGGGCCGGTCAATTACTTTTTTTCTCCAAAACATTTTGATTAAATTCAACAGGGTCACTGACAGGTGACAACAATTTGATAACGATATTGTAAGTATAGTTTAGGTGATTTTCTGCAATATTTAGTGCCCAATTTTCAACGTGACAAGATTTTTGAAGATTATTTATTAGTTTGCTAAGGTAATAATATAAATACTTTATTAGAGCACGCATTTAATGAAGGGATAGTTTGGCCAGAATATTTAATTGTAGGCAAAATCTGTTAATCGCGTTATTTTAGCGCTTAATTAACATGCTGTAAAACATCAACCGGTATATGTAATGATCGAAAAAGGCAATCAAAGGATGGCATTAATACCATGAAAAAAATTCCAAATTAAAGAAGAAAAATACTGACAATTTTGCTTAGTAATTTAGAGATTGTTTTTCTATGATTCATAGCAAGGAAATTATTTCAGCTTGTTCTTCAGTTTTTATGATGATAACCCTAATTTTGCGGTTTTGAATAAATTTTAAAAAAAGATAGAAAAGTTAGTTGAAACACCCAATTTTCTCTGTTCGAACAAAATAAAACTTTTAATGAAAATTGGGAAAAGTTTAACCAAAATAATCTAATCGAACATCTTCAAAAGCATATTTTTGATATGATTTAAACTTTCTCGGTCAAATTGATTCTGACCAACATTTATTTGAGGGTTTATTTTTCCAAATATTAAGTGCCCCAGCAAAGTTATCCTAATTTTTTTTGCTGTGAGTCATAATCATGTTCTTTTCAGCTAAAAAGTCTCGGTAAGCCACTAGAATTGCGTTTCAACATTTTAACAAAACGAATATATGAACAAAGCCTTAAAATATCCTAATTACAGCATACTAGTACGTAAAATAACAATTTCTTTTACTAGGTAAATAAGTCATATGTACGGTTATATTGCCAAAGCTTTATATAGGCAGTGGCCTACTATGGAAATGTATTTCTTTT
Organism: Trididemnum nubilum; assembly: GCA_963965965.1. Lineage (NCBI taxonomy): Eukaryota > Metazoa > Chordata > Ascidiacea > Aplousobranchia > Didemnidae > Trididemnum > Trididemnum nubilum. The sequence continues at coordinate 19,786,534 of OZ014477.1, forward strand.
TGCATAACTCTTTAGAAAATTAATTAGCTTTAGTTTGAAATGTCTTGAGTTGTAAGGGAAAATTTAAATTGGCAGAACTTGCTTCCTGTCTTTTCAAAATTATATTTATTGAAAAACGAAAGGACTTATATTTGGCAACGTGATTGATAACTTCAATTAAGATGCTTTAAAAGTATTCCAAACAAATATAAGTCAACGAGCGTTTAATCTTATGTAATTTTTTGGACATATTTTTGTTCTCATGGAAATAAATCGCTTTTAGATGAAGCCTTATCAAGTTTATTTTTTATAAGCCAATGATAATTTCCGTCTTTAACGACCTGTTCGTTGCTATTGACATTAAAACCAATTAATTAATCAATCATGCAACCGAATGTGAAAAATCACACTGCTATTTTCATCCTGCGTCTAAATTGAATGCCAATAGAAATAAGCCCAACAATTCCCCAACTGCTTTCCAACTTAATTCGTAAGGCTTAAACCTTAGCCGATCAGTGGTGGAGTGTATAGAGCGTCTGCGACTGAAACGGTAAACTCGAGTTCGAATGGCGGTCGAGTCTAACAAAAGACTATAAAAATTAGTATTCACAGCTTCCCTGCTTCACATTCAGTATTAAAAGGGATAGTATGAAGCCTTCATTGTGTGGGCTAGACAGGTGGCAGCTTAAAAATTTTTTTACGATAATTTTGTCGATTTAAATAGATCTACAATTGTATCAGTTGCCCCAAAGTACTCCCTAATGCTTCTTTGTTTAAACATTGCCGGCATGATGTTGGCTGTCACGAATGTAACTTTTTTGGGGGGACAAAAAATTCTTTTGAAGGTCTTAGAAAAACTTCTATGGTCTTCATGCTTCTATGCAGTAGCCTGAAAGCTTTCTTTATCCTTTAATGAAAACAGGTTTATGGTTCAACTTTGAGACCTATCATAATATGTGAATTTGGCATCTCTTCAAAATGACGTGTTGAAAGCTTTTTTTTATCAGTTTCTTCGAACGAAAATTTAAACTTCAAAACGTTCCAGTTGTTGATTCTGAATGAACTATGCTTTGACATGAAATAAAAGGTACGTGAGAAAAATTGGAATAATGAGATGTTTTACTTTTTTTTTTTTTGGCACTTGTTTAAAAAATTGAAAGTTGATTAACTTTCACTAATTTAATGAGCAAAACGTGCTTAAATGAAGATTAAATTATCAGTAACTCTGTGCCATATCATACTTTTTTTTCAGATGAAAGTAATTACTTGAACTCACGTACTATTTATAATGTACCTGCCGCTTCAGAATTATTTTCAATTTTTTTCTAAATTTAAAAAATCGTGATAACGGCGAAAACTTGAAGTTGAGGTGAATTTTTGATAGCAACCTTATAAGGAACGATTGCTAGGTGTCAACTTTTATAGCATCAGCATAGCAGTACCCCTTGCAAAAGGGTTTATTGAACCCTAACCCTTACCCTGACGCTTAACCCTTTGTCAACCTACGCAATTGTATCTCACTGGTAATACAAGATCAAAAACAGACACGGGCTTTCTAGCTTCATGATCTAGAATGCATAACAATTCGAAACAAGGTTTAAAAGCCAGGGACCACAAACTTTCTGTTTTCAATATTTTAGCACAGTATAATATTAAAAACCAGAAGACAAATTTACTAAGAATGAAAAAGCTAAAGCTATTGTCAACATTTTATTTGAGAAGAGACGTTTTGACGTACTACTTAAATCATTATCAATCTTATTCCAACAGAGTCTATCTATATATTTTTTAATCTATTTCTATTTGAATAAAATTGATAATGATTTAAGTAGGGGGTCGAAACGTCTCTTCAAATGAAATGTTTAAGACAGCTTTGGCTATTTTATTCTTAGTGGAACTGTTTCTCAAGTCGAATTTTTAAGGTCCAAAGAAGACAAATGTTTTTCTCGTATGAAAAATTATTTCCACCTATCCATAATCTTGGCCTCGAGGACGTCCTCGAAGACACATTTTGAAGTCCTTGGCTTTGGTCTCGAAAGTCAAGTCCTTGGCCATGGCCTCGAGCATTCCTGTCCTTGGCCTCGAGAGAGTCTGTTCTCGGAAGGGCTGTCCTTGGCCTTGGCCTCGGATTTTTTCGTGTCCTTGGCCTCGAGCCTTGTGTCCTCGACTCCGCCTCTGATTGTTACTGTTTCGACGTTTGTTTTTCGCTACGTATAACGGAGAATTTACACCCGTTTTTTGTCCGTTTTTTCTTTTTCATGAAAAAAGAAAGTTCTTTTTCGTACGCATTTTTATATGTCCATATCCGCACTAACCAGACTGTCACATACTAGACAAAAGTTTCCGAAAAAAAAATAGTTAAGGAATACAGCCTTATTTTGAAATATCGCTCTCATCGTGTTTGTAAACAAATTTTTTGAATAAAAGTTTTGTCAGTATGTAACAGTCTATTTAGTGCGGATGGGGACTTCAAAAATGCGAACAAAAAAGCGCATACTTTTTCACGGAGAAACAAAAACGTAAAAAAACGAATAAAAACGGACGAAAAACGGATACTGTGTTAATCCACCTTAACTTAATACAGATGGAAAAAATTTGGATGTCTGAAGTAAAATTTTCCCAAAATCTATATTCGAGCGCACAACTAACGATGAGAATATTGATAAAACATCGAGGTTTGATAGCCTGAAGCCCTAAATCTCCGCTCAGAGTTGTAAACGAGCCAACTAGTTCAGGCCCGAACCCTGCCCGAACCCGAAAATATAAGCCCGAACCCGGCCCAAACCCGAAAACTAATTTGAAGCCCAAATCATGTCCGAAAAAACCCGAAAGTTAAGTTGGGTCTGAAAAATTTAGCAATGTTGCCAAGTTATTTTGATTATATTTTTGTGCACCTAACACAAAAAGCACGTCTCAGGCCCGAATTAATACCGAAATTTTGTCAATTTTCGGCCCGCGAACCCGACCCGAAAAGCCCGTCTCGACTTACAACTCTACCTCCGCCTTTGTAAGGTTAAAAATCAACAATTAAAACCGTAGATTTAGAGCATGATACTGTAAGAGCATCAAAAATTATGGCACCACATAGTGAGCATTTGCTAAGCTTACCTCTTTATAAATAGAGTGTAGTTCTTGCTTAACTCATAGGAAATTCATCGAGTTTAAAGCAATTGAAAAATTGAATAAAAAAAGCAGCATTTTTTGGGTATGGCGTATATTTTTGAATAATACTTTTACAGTACAGCGCTGTACTGTATTATGTACTTTAATGCAATTTTATAACCGCAGTCACGTCACGTCGCAGAAGAGTGAAGACAGCATCCAAACAAACGTATAGAAATGATTACACTATTTTTTACAAGAACAATTCTATGAGAACACGAGGTTTAATATTTTGCTCAAAATTTAAGAACAAATTAAGACCAATTCCAGCCTAAGAATAAAAGAAGTAATTAAAAACACGTTCTAACACAACACATTTGTACGTATTCGACAGATTTTTTAACCTTTTTAATATTGCCAAAGTTGATTTGTCCAATAGTAATTAAGAAAACACGATCTACTGTATAACAAAAGACAGCTTTTGACCAAGCAAGAATAAATTTAGGCAACTTTATTCTCCAATAAGGTTAAAAACAATATGAGGCAGAAAATTTTCGGTAATTTAAAAACAGTCAGCCTCAATCCAAAATTTAGTTGTTGTTATATAAAAATAGTGTAAAACATTTCAAAACAATGGATGGTGTACAACTCTACAGTCACAACAGAAACGAAACTATTACTTTGCATTCGGCCAACTGCCAACCGAAAATTTATGCGACAAATGCTTAACATCTACAGTAATTATTTTTCTGTCAATCAAGATTCAAAATTACGTTAAAAGTTCGTCGCTACAAAACGGAAATGAACTTAAGATTTTAGACATTTTAAGCGTTGGCTTGTAATTGTTCTCGCACCCGCAAAAAATACCCCAACAATTACCGGTACAAAACTACCTCGCCGCATAATCAGCATAAATGTTCATGAGTCAAAAGTTTTTTCACAAGGCGATCTTGTTTCAAAATCGAACGTAAAATTTCAGAACCCAGACAAAAACTTTTCAGCAATTGCCACGATAGCCAAAGCAGTCTCTCAAACTTTCAAGTTGATAATAGCAATCTTCCGTTGTGATATTTGCAAAAAACGCTTTCAATGATCAATGCAAATACCAACATATTACTTAGCAGCAGTCAACCTATCAAACTTGTTTCCAAAACATTATGCTGCTTTCCAAGAAGCATAACTATAGCTCAACGAAAGTATAATAATTTGGATTTTTTACCAGCTCTGTCAAGTAAAATGACTTGCTTTACTATCTTCCTGTAATTTTTCGTGGAGTGATATTTCAGTAACAGAAAATGCTTAAAACTAACAAAGCAAGCTTCTCTCAATTTTTTTCCACCTCAACTTTAAAAATTGTTGCCGCCCACCCTAAAAGGTGTTCTAACAATAATTTACGTCCGTGTTGTCCATACAAACTTGTCAGTGTCGCTTTAAAGTCGAAGGACACGATGATTTGAAATGCAATATCTTTAAAACAGTAGAGTAAAAAAGATTTATATAACGAAAATATAATCTATTAGTACTGTATTCATTTTAGAAACCCCGTTTGACTTTTCCTGCACTCCTTCTTTAAGGGCATTTGCCACAGCCATTGTATTTCTCCACACTTCACTGTAAATGCAAATACCTGTACTTAGAACGCTGACTTTGAACAATTCGGTTTGAGGTCATTTGTATGTTAACCTGCAGTAATTTGGTTATTAATCTAAACCTGGTTTGGTTATAATCTAAAGCTTACTAATTTCTTGATGCCATAGGTTGAGATACTGATGGCTTGAAAATGATATGTTTAAGTTGCTTTGAAAAGACAGTTGTCAAGTTTTGATCATTGCCAATGACTTAACAGAAAAGTTTTCCTCAAAATTTTATTCTGTAAAAAATATTGTCAATATCTTTTCACATTTGCTTTCAGTTTTGGTTTGGTGAACTCATGCTATAGGAGATAAATTCTGCGAAAACTTGAAAAACAACAAGGTAAAATTTGTTTTGGTTTATCTTAACCTGAAACGAAACTCTCCTTACAACTTGGTTGGAATAAAAGAAGACAATAATAGAGTTAAACAAGAAAAGAGAAATTTTTCTTCTGTGTCAAGCCTTTTTTCAAGCAAACAAAATCTTACATTCACAAAAAGCCATAATTAAAACTTGAAAATTGGCGCATAGTCACACTCACAAAAATACGCAGAATAGATCAAAATGATAAAACTATTTAACCTTATTTTACACGGAGGGGAGACATTTTTGCCCTCCCCCACACTTTCGTTGTTTTTTTTTGTGATAAATTCCTTCAAAGAGAGATTTTTAGTCCAAATCAACTTGACTTTGAGTCATATTAAAGACTTTTAGTCATATAGTCATTATCAAATAGCTCCTGAAAATTTGAAGTAGAAAGATAACGGGAAGTTTCCAATTTTTGAGGTTTTTCAAAGTCACTTTCCGAAATCTGAGCATTTTTTGGTCCATATTTAATTTTAATAACGTCGTTAGACGTTTTGTGACGTAACTACTTTGACTTCAACATTTTGTGATTGAATATCAAAAACAAACTTAAGTACAAAATTTGAACCGCCTGTGCCGTCATCACAAAAATAACGTAATTTTTCAAAAATATGGCCGTGACTAGAGATGTAAATAAAAAACGAAGCTTGTTTTAAAAAAACAACAACGTTTTTTTGCTTGTTTTTTTGCTTAATTTTTTTTTTGAATAAAATCGGATGGTTGCTTTGTAACACCCTTCAGTTAGCCTGTCCTGAAAACCGTGGCAATCTTTAGCAGGTTGAAAAGCTGAAAAAAACATCAAATCAAATTTTCTTATACTCGCCGTATTACGCCGAATGAGGAAACATTTGATTAAATGTCTTTGGGGTTCAACCTACTGTGCTACTCAACGGAAAAATAACATAAATCAAACACACAATAATTGTTAAACAGTATATTTTTGGCTATCTAAACTCTACTAGCTAGACAACAACCTACGTTAGTATACCTCAAACAATCCCAAAAATATATTTGGTAGACAATTAGCGTAAAGTATTTATATTATTGGCAATCTAAACTGACGAGTTAATCCCAATCTCATCTAATATCAACCACTAAATCATGTGATTACTTAGGATCAAAAACTAGCATGTTCGACTTTTGTTGAAAGCTGACGAAAAAAACAAAGCGTTTCAACTCAAAAAAAATCAGCGGGAAAAGATAATTACAGAGCTTCCAATTCAAAAAGATATTCTAAACTTTAAATTTGCAAAGGTAATACAGCGTGCAGTCACTGATGCTCAATTTTAAATGCTCAATCAAAATCTTAAGTGAAATAGGGGTGGAAAGCTTTGGAAAGGCAAATCTGAAAAAAATCTCTGAACCCGGAGTTCGGATTACCAGTGGCGCCGTTACGGGGAGTTGGGGAGGCGGCTTGCCCCCTATGTCACCATTTTGGGGTGACATCATTATATGACATCAATTGAACAAACAACAAAACAACAATTTGTTTAATATGATTGGAAATGTTTAGGACCCTGGAATGGGTTAAAAAATGATTTAAAGCATCTTTTGAAACATTTATTTAGAAGAGGGGCGTTAGTTTGTCAAAAATATAACTCACAAATCAGCAAAAACTTTGAAAAATCGCCAAAACTAGCAACCAAATTTGATCGCTTGTTGAAACATGCTGAACATAGGTTTCATGAACAAAAAAAATTATAATATAAGCTCAGGAATAAGGTAGGGGTGGTTATTCAGCATTAGTTAATTACTAATCACTTTGACTAAAATATCGTTCCATTAGCTTTCTTCAACCAATTATTTGCTCTATTAAATATAGACGAATTGGATTATTCCTGGTGAGTTTCTTTGAGCTATAAAATTTTATGATTTGTGGTACCAGCTTGTAAATAAGAGAAATGAAATTTTACCATTAGTTACCTCCCGCACAGCCATTGCCTATTTATGAAACCAGTTTAATGATGTTTTTGCACCGCTAATTTCTATACCACATTTCAAAAGCATTAATTTTTATCAAAATAGGCCTAAATTAAATTATTTTTGCAAACAATTACAAAATTTTCAAGCGCTGGGGGCTCCGCCTCCAAAACCCCGTTGCAGATATCTGGCTACGCGCCTGCGTCTAATCATGTTTTTACTCATTTTTGTACCACCAAAGTTTTTCCTGATGCCACGTTTTAAAAGCATTAATTTTTATCAAAATAAGCCTAAAATTAAGTCATTTTTGCAAAAAAAAATTTTACTGGCCTTCGGTGAAGCTTCCACACCCCCAAAACAGCCTCTCCCCGATTGCAGATTTCTGGTTACGCACCTGATACTAAACGTGTGCTGCCACGGTGCTACTCATAATTCTACGTTATGGAATCTTACAATGAGAAGTTACTGAGCTAGCCAAATAACAACAGCTATCTACAGAAATGAAGTAGTACCGTTATCTTTAAAATGTATCCTTTTGCAGCTTGCTATAAATTAGAAAAGGTGACACCACAAAATTCCGTCCCGGGTGTCACCATCCTTAGTGACGCCACTGCCAATGCTGTGAAATAAACCAGTCAGAGAGTAAGAAACTAGCAGAGTTACCGCGTTCACCACAACCACCGATATTTCCGCATTTCATTCTCTCAGCATGCAATTGTTAGATCCATAGTAGCTCAAGAGAAGCAAATTTCCCAACCAAATCTTGAAAAAACATGCACGACGTAAGCCTTCTTAATCATCTAAAAACTACAAATACATCTAAAAAAACACCATAAAATGAAAAAAAATAACACCTTCCAAAAAAACGTTTTTTGCAACACTAGCCGTAACGTCACAATGATGATGTCATCAATTCAAAATTAATTTTTGTACAAAATTTTGGTGAACACCAACCCGCATGTCAAATTTGGTGTACCCTCAACTTTTGGTTTAGGAATTATATAGGACCGTATGAGGGCATTTTGCCCCTCTCCTCCCGGGTAAAATGCTTAGGTAAAATAGCCCTGATAAAATAGGGTTAAGTATATAGTATGCTATCCAACTTACTGCCTGTTGTAAGCAGTCATAACTAAAATAATTTGTTCCAACTTGCAAGCGTAGATGATTAATACAGTTCATTATAAAAATAAAGGATATTTTTGGGAATGATTAACAGCAAAATCTGGTTGGGCGTTGAACAGCTTCCATATCAAAAAATTCAGTTTTTATTTTTCATCGGGCAAAATTTTTAGGAACTATTAATGTTATGCACCACAATGTATTTAATAATAAAGAAGCTTATTCTAAATTTTGTGCTAAGTGGTAACAAACCATGGGAACTGAATTTTGAAAGCAAAAATCATGAGTATGATCGTAAGTGAAAGTTCTTCTTATTTTCTACAACATTAAAAACACTGCGTTTTTCGGTAAGCCTTTCCAACCTTTCGGTTTTATCTCGTGTAATTGATTTCTTTTCGCGCAATCGAGTTTATAACACTTTTCTGTCGTATTAAAATAAAGTAAAAGCCAAAAAATCGCAACATGCTGCGCCTTTAAATTCTCAATTATTATCTGCATAGTTATATTTGCTTATACGTTGCTGTACTAACAAAAAAATGCAAATTTGCTATTAAAGAATTTCGTTTCGAAACTTCGTCGTATCATAGAGGGATTTCCTTGCTCATAACCTTTAAGCATTCGCAATGAATAGTTTGGTAAACAGTAATATACCGTAGTATCTAATCTCGCAAATTCTATTTATATTCTGTCCAAACACGAGTGTTACGAATTGTCTCAAATAAACGCTTAAGCATAATATGTTCAAAATATCGTGTGTTTTTTTTTACAGTGATTTTAATCATCACAGTTTAATCTTATGTTTTAATTTACGTTAAACAAAACGGTTTTTCCACAAACCTTTACGGCGTCAAGTCAATTTGCATTTTACTTTACCAAAAAAATCTTCTTACTATGTATGCATTTTTAACCTTTCAAGCCCTAATAATGAAGTCTCTTTTTAAATAAGATTTAACTAATGATTGGGATGAAATCGATTTTAGTAAAATAAAATAAAGGCAGTGCTGTGGACGAACTCTGACTGATTTTGTATGTGCCCAACAAGCTTGCATGTGGCTATAATATTCTTCTTGGTAGGATTGTTCGAACGTATATCATTTCTTATCTCAATCATCGTTATTCAAATAGTCCACAATGGGCTTGGTAGTGTAGCCTTGGATATGAAAAATACTGCCTCTATTAAAAAACCAAAGCACTTGCAACGCTTGTTTAGTTGTTTAAATTTACCAAACTTACCAATAATTAAAAAAAACTGCCCAATACACTAAGAAATGGTATAAGAGCTAGAAGACCAGCTCTGCACATACTAAGAATGAGATAGATCAAAAATAGCTGCACGTTGTATGAATTTTGGCAATTATTTAGATAAAAAAATGTTTATATCGAAGCAGAACTAAAAGTTCCAATCTTTGCAAGCGTTTACACGCTGGGTCATATTAACGACCATAAAACAAAACAAAAAAAGTTGAAACGCCTTTTTTTGTTTCGAGTCGTTCTGGATTGCTTTTGTCTTAAATGTGCCAAATAACTCGTAAAGAATTTTGATCAAAAGTGTTCACGAACTATAGTCAAAATGCAAAAAAAAGTACGTAAATGTAGTTGAGTCGAATCTGTTGTTATTCTAAACTAGATTACAACAATTACTGAGCCATTAATTAGTTGTTATTTCTCTGTAGTTGTTAAAAGTTTCATTACATTACGATTAATGCCCTTCAGTTCGACTTTACTCGCCATTTTTTCTTTTTACTGTCTTTTTTATTGCATAACATGATGTTGCCGTGATATAGCTAGCCTCCGTGAAAGTAAACAATAAACTGTGAGAACAAAGTATAAATTCTAATACTGGGCGGCTTTGAAAGGCTTTATCTAACACCTATTTGCTACCTAACAAAGCAAACATTAACTTACTATCCTACGAGGAGCGAAACTCAGCAAATAATCAAGAGCATACCAAACAGTAATATGTTAACGAAACTTCGGGCTATTTATAGCTCTCACTAAGCATCGGTTTCTACTTTCGATAAAACAAACTACAATTTGGGTTTGATAAAATATAGAAGAAAACTTTCATCATTCATTTACAATTGCAGCAAAAAATGCTTTAGCCTACTATACTTAACAAGCCGATAAATGGAGACAAAAAATGTAGTTGCATCTTGAATGCATGGCAACCATTTTTACTTTCCAAAACTTCCACAAGGTACAAACTTTTTACCAAGATCTAAAACACTTTAAAAAAGGCGTTTTACCAGTTTCTACTTTCTAGACAGTCTCAAATCTTGAAACTTTGCTTTCCAAGCAAAGGTTGAAATTACCAGATTTTGTGAAGTTTAGAGCATTACTAATTAAGTTGAAGTACACACAGACACATCACAAAAAGTGCTGTAATGAATTTTAACAGTACACTGTTTTTTTTATAAGAACCAATAAATTTTGGGTTGAGCCTGGCTGACAGCCTAATGGGCTGAATGGCTGTTCTTCAATTCTCACAAATTTTCAGCCTAATCTGTTCTTAGTTTGTTCTCGGTATATGAAAATAAAGTAACACAAATTGTTCTTCCTCGTTTAAAAGTTGTTTTTTGCTATAGATCATGACTACTGCTAGGCAAATCAAATCAAATCTTTCATTATTATCGCTGTATTATACGCCGAAGCGTGTAAAGAGTTCGCGGAGCTCCTATCCACGTCATTGCGCTTGTGGGGAAGACAGCACCATTAGAAGAAATGTTACAACGGTGGCGAGCTGTTGACAACACCGTATCCGATTTGACCGGTCTGAGACTTGAACCTCAGATTTCCCGCACCAGAAACGAAAGCGTTCCCGCTCGACCAACCAACAACGGCAATATAGAAAAGGCTTGCTTTTGCTGATTGCTTCTAAATGAGTTTACTAGCCCGTGTTCTTAATTATTTTTTCATGCTAAGACTGGCATTGCTCTTAATTTGTTGTTCCATTGCAAAAAATGAGCCTGGAATTCTTTGTATTCTCATAAAATTGCTCTTATAAAAAAAAGTGTATAATTGGCGTTAACCAGTCATCAAACAAGGCATTACATTATATTCATTGATTCTGACTAGACTTTTGAGTTTTTTATCAATGTTACCGGTGGCCACAAACCAGTTTCACTGCAATACCGAAACACCACCATACCCAGAGCCGAAACGGGAAAGAGCCAGGCGGTGGTGAACCAGCGCTTAAAAGTTGAAGCCGACACACCGCTGTTTTGGTTATGAATGCCAAAATGCTTGATTAAAATCTAGAAATAATTTTTTTGTAGATAAAATTATTTTCGTTGTATGTTATTGCTCAGAATTAAAGGGCGTAGGCAGACGAAGTGTACAGATGCCGCTTAGGATAATTCAATCGGAGCTTAACCGTCTCAACTTATACGTAATTGTCATCAGAGCTGCCATCCTAAACAAATGGGTGGATAAGCTCAACCCAACAATATCAACACGAGTGGTTTTGTTGCGTCCAAAGTAAAACAATCTTTTCCTAAATTTGGTTGCATTTTTCTGTCAATTTTTGCCGAAGACCAAAAAAGTTTCATCTGTGGAGCTCTGCCTGGAAAACGTGTCTGGCTTCCACCGTGACAGTACCCGGTAATAGCGCGCAGGTAGACGAAACTTCGAAATTTACAAATAAGTGATTGAAGGATATACAATAAGCTTGGAAGAAGTTGGTGACAGTGGATTTCCTGCTCTTCCGGAAAGATTTCAACGAACAATGCAAAAAGACGGGAAATGAAACTGCTCGTCGTATTTTAAAAATGACGCATTATTAGGAAATAATGATTTATGCCAATGGGATGCATTTGATCACGAGGAAAGAAAAAGAGCACGTTTAGAAAAATCATCAGCTTTAAACAGCAGGCTGTTTTTTCATCGATTGCAAATAAGCAATTGTTTGTAATAACTTGGTTGATCTAACTTCCACTTTATCTAATTACAGTGATCACGAAGATAATTCAATCAAACTCACATTTTGATTCGCATTATTCATCTTTTAACTCATTCGTTGTTTTAGCTCTTTTTTTTATTTACACAAAACGCTCACTTCTAATATTGCAGCTAAACAAATAAGTTGCCCTAGTTCTGTGCCTGCTCTTATAGCCCAATGGTAAAATGAAAATTTGCTATAAGCTCCCATTTTTTAGCAGCTGAAGGTGAGGTTTTCAAGTACTGTATAATGAACAGTAAAAAAAGAAAAGCAAATTTTGTGATGCAACAGAGTTTAAATGCAACACTGGATATCAAAATTGTCTGCTTTCTATGGTCTTGACAAAAAAGTTGATACACATTATAGTAAAATAAAACATCCCGCAGTCGTTATTTTATGATTAAAAAGAAGGAACAACAATTGACCAACAATTCTTGCTAATTGAGAGGACATTTTACGAAATTGAGAGCTTGTTTGGAGTTTCCAAATTGACTCTCACGTCTCAGTACATGTATACCAACAAATTTCACCAATTTTTATCCGCAAAAATTAAGTCAAAATTAAACGATAGACTTAAACTACACAAAGAGTAGTGTCTACTAAGCAAGATGATGAAACTTTCATTTAAAAATCTGGATTTGCATGAATAAACCGCTCTACGATTAAATAAAATCATTTTTGCTTTCTCTTGGTGTCGAAATCTTGCTGTAAACTAGATGGGAGCTTGCTGAGTAGCAACCCTTTCGAACGACCGACGCAAATATCTACAGATTTAAAAAAAAACTAGCGCACTAGCTTAAGCCATTCAAAAAATTGTTTTTTGGGGTGCCCAGTGGTGGCACCCCCAAACTATGTCAAAATATTTGTCTCTTAAATATCTGCTGATATAAAAAAATTGGCACTCTAGGTTAAGCTGTTTAAAATATTGATTTTTGGGGTCCATTTAAGGGGTCCCCGGAGGGTGGCACCCCCAAATTATGTCAAAATATTTGTCGCTTAAATATCTACTGAATTCAAAAGAAACTCTAGCTTAGACTGATATCAAAAGAAACCCTAGCACCCTAGCTTATACTCTTCAAAAAATTGACTTTTGGGAGGTCCCCAGAATAGTGGCACTCCCAAACTATGTCAAAATATTTGTCTGTTAAATATCTACATATTTGAAAAAAACTGGCACCCTAGGTTAAGCCGTTCAAAAAATTGATTTTGGGGGATTATTTTGGGGGGGTGGAACCCCCAAACTATATCAAAATATTTGCCTATTAAGTATTTGCTGATATCAAAAACACTAGCGCCCTAAGTTAAGCAGTTCAAAAAATTATATTTTGGGGCGTCCATTTTGGGGGGTCCTTTAAACTACATCAATATATTTGTCTGTTAAGTGCTGATATTAAAAAAAACTGGTACCCTAGCTTGAGCCATTCAAAAAAATTGATTTTGGGGACTCCATTTTGGGGGGGTTCCTGGGGGATGGTACCACCAAACTATGCCAAAATTGTTGTCTATTATATATCTACTGATATCAAAAACTATAGGCACCCTAAGTTAAGTTGTTAAAAAAATTGATTTTTGGGGGTCCATTTTGGGGGTTCCTGGGGGGTGGCATCTCCAAACTATGTCAAAATATTTGTCCGTTAAGTATCTACTGATATCAAAAAAACTAGCACCTCAGCTTGAGTGGTTCAAAAAATTGATTTTTTGGGGCCCCATTTTAGGGGGGTTCCCGGGGAGTCGCCCCCCAAAATTTCGAGAGACAAAATTGCGTTTGCAGCTCAACAACTTTACCTGAAAATTAGATTTCAGTATTTTGTGATTTAGGAGAAGAGCGTACAAGATTTAGGAAGAAAGAAAAAGAAAAAAAAAGGAAAAAAAAAAAGAAATAAACCTCATCGTGGCCGAAAATGGGTTGGTTGGAATGAAAGGTTATCTTAAGACATATAACCAAGTGAAACATGTTTTGGCGTACTTAGGCCGTTTTTGAATGAGACCGCCTTTTACGCCAAACTTTAGTGGCGGTTTTTGGGTCGTAAAACCAAAGTCACGTAACCAATTGCCTCTAAATTCAGTGCAAACACGCAACTCATTAAAATAAACTGCTGTCAAAATTTCATGTAGCTAGACCTAACCGTTTTCGAGTAATAAGCAAAAGTCTGAAATTTCGCACTGATTAGTTTGAAAATGGCTGAGTAAAAACAAAGGAACACGAGACGTGAGCTTCGGTCGTTCCAATTACTATGACTAACCATGTAAGGAAGGCCAAGAAACTATTTTACCAGATATTTTCTCCCCTTTTTGATTAATTCTGATCTAAATACAACCAAACTCAAATCCTTACTCTAAGACTAACCCCAAAGCTGACCTTAACACAAACCCAAATCTTGAACCCTTATCAAAGCAAATGAAAAATTTGCAGATGAAAATTTATCATTTTTGCTTCATTCTCTTTAACTTAAAATATTTCGATGAAATAGTCACTCCCTCTATTTAATGCTTACTAATTCTAGCTTTCTAACTTGACCTCATACCGGTGAGACTTCACCTACCTTTTGACCTAAAACGTAATATGCGCGTGCTTCTCTCCTCCCACTTAACGTCACAATAGCTTTTTTCTCACCAGCCGATTTAGCCATCTCGGCTTCAAAACAATGCGAGCTCGCTTTTTTGCGTACTTTCGTTGTGCGCTACCAACACTACCTCGTATATAGTAAGCAGAATGGCAGGTAATATGACTGCGGTAAAAATCTGGTCGAACGCAAATGGAGAGGAAGAACGACACGAAGTTAAATTTTGATGCTAATTTTTTGAACGAGCTAATTGTTATCGAAGATAACCTTTGAGCTTCATACATATATAGTGTAGGAATGTAGTGAAAACCTATAGCTACTAGGCATGTTCCTTCTTCGCCGCATGTTTATTCTCGGTCTAGTCGGAACAGTAAAATCTAACACGGTATTGCCAACGGCTCTCCGCCTCTTCCGCTGTCTTTTATTTGTGGGTTTAGACAGTAGGTAAAGCAAACTGTTATTCACATTTTCGCTCGCTTGCGTGATATTGCCAAAGTACAAATTACGCCTGCTTTGGTCCAGTTTGACGCACTTTTAAGAAGTCAGGCCAGGCCTTATCACCCTGACACCCATTGGCGTAGCCGGGGGGGGAGGGGTTCCGGGCTCCCCCAGTTGAAATGCCACCAATGATAAAAATGTGACAAAAAACCTATTGTTGCTTCAGTTTCTTTAAGCATTTTTTGCGTACCACATACACGCGTACAACAGTAATTAACAATAATATTGACGACCAGGGGGCCCGGGCCCCCTTAATTCAATTTTTGCCAACTAATTTATATGTGAAACCGGGGTGAAATTAAGGGTTTTTGTTCTAAACGTTGCTATTTCAGGCCCTCATGTAACCTTTTTGTGAAGGTTATGCTATAACCTGAGGCGGATTTACCATATGGCACAGTGCCAGGGGCCCCGCTCTCAGATGGTAAGACTTATTTTTCTGGTCTTCGCCTATATTTGGCAAGAAGATTTTGCGAAAATCTTCAAAATGCCAGGGGCTCCATGCAATGGAAATCCGGCCCGGTCAATAACATGGTTACTAAGCGTAACCATCTATTTTACCATTTTTTAATAACAAATTACCTCTGCCCTTATGCGTAGGCAAGGGGTCCAGCGAGCCTGCCCCACATCCAATTGAAATGCCACAATGATAAAGATGTGACAGAAAAGCCTATTGTTTCTTCAGTTTCAGTTTCTCTTAGCATTTTCGCGGACAACAAACACGTGCACAACAGTAATTAACAATAATATTGACGACCAGGGTGCCCAGGTCGTCAATATTATTGTTAATACTATTTTTGCCAACTAATTTGAATGTATAAACCAGGTGAAATTAAGGGGTTTTGTTCTAAACGTTGCTATCTCAGACCCTCAGGTAACCTTTTTATGAACGTAACGCAATAACCAGGGGCGGATTTACCATATGGCACAATGCGAGGGGCCCCGCGCTCTGATGTTGACTTTTTTTGGTCTTCACCCATATGTGGCAGGAAGATGTTGCGAAATTCCCCAAGTTCCCGGCGCTCCGCGCAATGTAAATTCGGTCGAGGTTAGTAGGTTGGTAGGCGTAACAAATACATGGTTAGTAGGCGTAACCATCTATAGTACCACTTTACAATCACAATTCACCTCCACCTCGCCAGTTTTTACACAAAAGATACTTTTGAAAAAAAAATTAGCTGGGGGAAATGCTTATTAATTAAATTATTGAATTTAAATTGAGGGGGTCTGGGCCCCTTAGTCGTACTTGTACTCCTAAACTGGCTATTTTTATGACAAATCAAACATTTCTTAAGGAAAAATACGAGTGGATTATTATTTACTGCTATAATATTGCAGGAGGCAATGCTACTAACTTACCTTACCTGGACCAAATCACTTACAAAATTTAACACCAAAATGCAAGATTTTCAACGTGTTTTGGACTTAAATTGCTAGTAAAAGGAGAATTGAACAACTTAAATTTTTCCATTGGCTTTTAAATGTTAAAAATCTAGTTCTCTGAAATGGCTCTGAACATGTGCGAAATGCGATCCAGTGCCATTAAAATAGCTTTTTTTTCTGAAAAATTACAAAAACTTGCCAAGCGGCTGGGGGCTTAGCCCCCAGACCCACATAACCTCCGGCGGCTGGGGGCTCCGCCCCCAAGTACCGTCTATGAGACGTTTGAGTTATGTTAGTTTACTTAACACACCTTCCACTTTAGACATTTACGCTTTTTAACTTTTCGTTTAAGGCCTCTCCCTTCAGCAAAATCCTGGTTGAATGCAAAACTGGTTATGTGCTAAACCAGGCTTCTGATTTTTCATTGTACGATATCTTTGTCCCACAAAAAGTTCCTCTTTTGAAAATTTCGAATGACGTCATTGCATGCGATTTATCCCCCCTCCTTCAATCAAAAATCCTGGCTACGCCTATGCTGAGACCGGCACCACAATCTCGTTGTGCGGTTTGTTGTAAATCTTAAAACAGCAAGCGACATGATTGTATTTTGTTGAGTTCGAGCAAAAGTTTTCATCAGTAACAAAGACTATAGGTACCTCTGGAAAGCTAAATTTAGTCTGGCAGCTGTCGCAAACACCCCATGTGCGCGTCTTGAAAACTAAGAACGTACTGAAAACCGAAACTCGTTCTCTTCGCCGTGTCTTACGTGATCTTCGTATCTTTACAACAAACAAATATTAAAGTGCTGGTCATAAATTTGATGCTAGGCTACCACAGATTGAAATTGGTCCCGTTATCGCATTTAACACTTGGAAACGTTGTTCGTTTACCGATATTGCTAATATTCCTTGTGAGCATGCCCTTTCTCTTTTATGGCCTCTTTTGTTATTTACATTGCTCGTTTAACTGCATCAATTAACTAACTGAAAGCGGCGCTTGAAGCCTTTCGCTTTTCAATTAAATAAATTGGAGCAAATATTAAAACCCTTTGTCATGGAGCCGCCGCACATATTACAATCGAAACCGTATTTCAAATATTTATCGAAATGTCAACGGTCTGACACTGCGTTATTATATACGCTTCAGAAATCAATTCTTCTTTTAGTAACTTACTTGATTTACTACAAAGAAGTGGCATCTAGGCTACGCCCTTAGCTTATTTCATTTAATTCATAAAAAAGCTAATTGGCACATTTTTGGCATAGAAGCAAAATAACATTGATCTGGTTAATCTACTAATAGTGATCGGCATTGTGTGCTGATGCTGGAGTCATGTTTTAAGACTATTGATGATAAAGCACTCCACGACATGCTACAGTACGTCAAGCAATTGTTAGGTCCGGTATACACTTTGGCGTAGTAAGATCGTGAGCGCATGAACGTATCCTCTGTTCACGTGTTCATCTCAAACAGAAATTTGGTACGATTTACGGTAGTACCACCTTGAAAACGCCAATCTGATAAAATTTTAAATTGATTTTAAACATTCGTGATTTTAAACAAACGCATCATGCGCACGTGTTTTTATAATAATTGATAACCTATCTATGAGCTGCTACGTTGCGACAAGTTTTTACAAACTGATTTTGTCAGCTTCCCTAATTATTAGTCACTTTTTTCACTGGTTCCTTGAAGTGACCATTTAGGCAAGCTCTATGATACCATGCTACGAAAGACAAAGTTCATTAATTTATTTGCAGACCGTAATTTAGATCTTGCAGACAAGTTTTTTTCACTATTAGCAATCATCACTTACAAAAAAAGTTTAAAACTTATTCTAATAAAGTATGAGATTTCTACCCTTCGGTTTTTGAGATATCATTACACCCGGGCAACACAGCTCCCTCTCGAAGAAATGTCGCAGTAGTAACGAGCCGTTGGCAACATGACTAATGTCTGATTTGACGATTTGCTCGTCAGACGTTCCGTTCAAAAAAGCAACTCGTTCCCGCTCGACTAACTACTAGATAGTTCAACTTTGTAAACTATACGAGTATAATTTACAACGTAGTGAACGTACAAAGCAATCGCTACATACAACAATACTTGCGCATTATGCAGTTTTGGTTGGCATCAATACTATTATTAAAAGATTATTGGAAATCAAAAAAAATAACAAGCGTAATAGAGATTTGTTTTTAAACCCTTAATTGGCAACGTTGAGTGAAGTTTTGAGGAAAAAATCACCACCAAATATTTCTAAAAGAGTAAATGCAGAAAGCTCAATTTTTTTTTTTTTTTGAGAATGATTTGCAGATTAAATTGATTAAACTAACTTTAAACATAAAATCGACTAAAACAGTTACAGGTGTAACTGCACCGTGATGTCTGTCTGTCGTTTTGGTTGATTTATTCAATTTACGTCTTAATCTGCATGCTATTGTAAGGCAGCATGCACGGTGTGAAATGCAGTAAGTTAGTTAAAACAATCACAGCTAGGATACTGCATTTCCTTACGACTGACCAATAATTTTACGCACAGCAGCAGGCTAGCATTTTCTAGCGTGCTGATTGGATCTTTTTCTTAATATAAACATACAGAAAAGTAGAGAACGAAATAAATAACGCGATGGAACTGGCATTAATCTTTCTGTATTTGGGATTACACAACTTAAGTTCGGAAATTTTAACTCGCAATATGATGATGTAGGGTTTTTGCTCATTTAATTCAGTGTGAAAGTTGGTTGATGTTGTGTTATAAATACTGTATTATTAAATGTCATTTTCTGGCGTGTTGGTGACTTTTCGAACAATAGCCTACAAATGTTTGCGTTAGTTAATTCAGCTATTTTCAAGAAGGACCCAATGCAGGCCATGTTTATTTTGGGTGAATCATTCAATGCTTTCGTTGACGCTCCTTGATTATAACTTATTATATTGTACGCTCAGGCACGCAAACAGGTTTTTATTAAGAGGTGAGGCCAGGGGGCTTTGAACTAAGAATTTATATGCATAAGACTTATAAGCATTATGTGCTTGAATTTATATGAGCGGGGTGTGCTCAAGGCAGGTAAACAACTGCTGGGCAATTTTTGTAATTTTTTGGTTAAATGACCTATCACACGTTTGCAGAATTATATGAGAGAACTATAATTGCCAAGATTTGGAAATTCTTTGACAGAATTAAGTTATTTAGCCCTTTCAAACCCCTTCTCACATACTGGTCAAGTCCAAAATACCTTTAAAAGCTGGTATATATGGCTTAAATTCTTTAAGGGGCTGGACTTGGCTTCAGCCTTCTTAGCCTCCTCTAGTTACGTCACTATGTCACTGCGACTTTGCTAAAAACACTATTCGATGTTCATCCTCAATCAAACCAACAAGGGCTGTCCAAAAGTAATGTTTTTTGTTACTGGAGGCACAATTATTGTGCATGCTATGCACTGAAATTTCGCTGAAACGTTGAGGCATACGAGTATTGAAAAGAATAAAGTTAAAATTACGCATTTTCAGTTTAAGGGCTAAATATAATTATGTTTAGCTGAGCTAGAGGTACTCTGACAACCACGTTCAGAGATTCGCCTAAAACAAAAAGTTGAAACACAATTTCTTGTGGCTCATGGAAAAATTTCTAAAAACATTCAAAAAGATAACATTTCGAATCTTTATATTCTACTGATGTGTAAAAACGGTTATTTTTGAGATTCTAGTGATTTGTAAAAATGCTCCTGCAGCAAAGTCTTGGCAAGGTTACTCATTAACTTTTGTTGTTGTTGATGAGTAGAAAACAAAAAAGCAACACAACAAAAAAATTAGCACACAACAACTGATCACTTGGCATCTAGTGGATCATGGTTCAGCTTGCAAGACCCCATTTGAAGATTGCAAAAGTTTTTATTCAGCATGATAATGCCTTGTCCCACTCGAGCATCAAAACCATGCGGCATAATTCCTTTAGGGAATGGAAAACCCTACAGTACTGTATCCTCCACATGCACTTGACATAATATCTTCCGACTATTATCTTGTTAACGCTAAAATTTAAAAAAAAATGCTGGAATTATGCCGATGATGAAGAAGAAGCGAAAAATGCTGCCGGAAATTGGCTTTGCAATAAATATCTTCTCGGACACGGCTGCTAGAGTATCATTGGGTTAGCTAATCGTATAAATAAAGCTGCTGAAGTACAAATGGAAATGCATGAATTAAAATTTAAATTTTATCAGAACATTTGCGTCTACGTTTCAGACAAATATCAGCGCATCGCATGCATAATTTTGCCTTCATAGCAGCAAAAACTTTTGAAACTTTTATTACTGCCTATCGTATTTGCAGTAGATGAATGTTTTAGCAAACACTTCAGAACAGCTGAATTGCTCAAAATTCTTTCTTTATTTTGAAAAAAAACAAAACAAAAACGTGGACTTGAACTAACACTAGTTCGTTTTTATGATGCGTTATTAAATCAAAGTAGCTAAATCATCTAATACAGTTTGGTTACGCCTTCTTGGAGACCCTCTGCGTGTATTTCCATGCTGGATTCAAATCATTGTATCGGATTAAAGGCATTAATACATTCACAGTCGGCTAAATAATTATAGTTTATATTGATTATGCAATAGTTTAAAAGTAACAACGTCTTGGTGAGTTTTCCTTTTTCGAAATGGACGTTTTCACAAACACTCATTACGAAACTCCGTTTAGGGCGTGATCTTCTCTAATGATTTTGCAAAAATACCCTGCACTATTTACAAATTAGTTTGACGTTACAGTTGTATTTTACATGCCATTTAACAAACAAAAGTACGACCGGCAGTTCTTTGCAAAAATAATCAATTTGGAAGTTCGAAAGAAACTTTACCCACTCTAACAAATAGAAATTGATGTCAGGCACAGACGATTTCTTGTCACGAGGAAACAAAAATTCCAAAAAAATAAAGAGCATGTCGGTGTGGGCATTAGTTAATAGATCATATTTTCGAAACAAGTACGCGAAAATCCAAACTATAAATAGCATCAATGCGTCAATGTGATTTGCACCGAAAGAGTTTTTCGCAATGTATCTACAGCATACCCGCACAAAATCGTAAACGGGCCGGCAAGTTCAGGCCCGAACCCGAAAAATGATTTGCAGCCCAAACCAGACCTAAAAAAGCCCAAAAGTTAAATTAGGTTCAAAAAAGTATACGTATATAATAAAAGGGATTTGGGCTCAACGAAACCTAACGTAGTGCTCAATAACGATAACAGTCAGAGCAGAATACACTGTAAAAGCACTAAAGATTAAAACCACAACAGCACATTTTTCGCCTGATATTCGGCCCGAATTAAGCCCGAAATTTTGTTCATCTTAAGCCTGAACCCGAGCAGAAAAACCCGCCCGACTTACAATTCTGCATACCCGCCAACAGCAGTAACTAGAAATATATTTTTAAGGTTAGCATGCATTTTAATCCTTATAATGGACGTGCAAAAATCATTTTAGAAAAAAATACTATTAAAAAATAAATCAACCACCCAAAAGTTATACCACATGCCTGCAATGATAATTAACTGACAAAAATAGCAACCCAAAGCTCACTGTTTCAAAAAATACAACCTCTCATCAGTTAGGCTAGCTGCAATCTAAGCACAATCTCCACTCTAGCTTAGCAGTCTCGTTAGCTCTAATAACTTTCATTAGTTAGCTAGTAAGATGGACTTATCAACTGATATCAACTGATCTAGCTAACCAACTGATGAGACAAGAATATTTCTTTAAACAGTAAATGATTTGAAACTACTATCGTACAAGAGATTTCTGTTTGTGGATAGCATAATTATTGTAAAACATCTTCGAGGTGGAATTTATACGGTGGTTTTGACCGATCATGTATTTCTTTAATTATCAACAATTTTTTCAAAGCTTTACAAGTGCATAAAGTTAAAAATTCAATTTTGGGCGGGCATAAAAATCTATATATTTGTTTATTTACATCAAGTTAAGATTTTAAAGAATTTTAGTGAAATTTAAAAAAACTACTATTCTGCATACAAAAAAGGTATATTTTATATTTAAATTGGAGAAAAGCATTTTGTTGTTTCAACAGTATCTTCTGTGGTATTGTTGATCAGTAATAAAGTTTAAATATGCTAAAATTGAAGAGCACAATCAAAATAAAAGATTAACAATGGTTAAAAAAAACAAAAAAAAACGCAACTACTTATTCTAAAGCTGAACACCGTAAAGAATTACAAAATTAAAAAATGGCTGATTCTAATTTTTTACTGATGCAAAAACTTTACACCACAACCAAGTTATTATTAATGATGTTATAACCTGTTAAATAGTGGGGTGTATCGTTAAACCAGAGCCATGACAGGAGCGTGATTCTTTTCTCGTGGTTAGTCGCTACTCTGTCCTTCTTTAGCGGAATTTTTGAAAATTTTCGGAAAATTCGGATAATTTCGAACAATTCGCGACGGATAAATTCTCCATTGTTTTTGGGCAAGAGCGATTGTGCGTGGTAATGGCGAAATACCTGGAAATGAATAATTTGACAGATTTTTGTCTCATTTAACTGCTGAAGCATCAATAGTAAAATTGCTCTGTATATCGATTGTACGTTTAGGTATCAAAAGGAGCGACAAAAGGAACGGGAGCGAGCATAATAAGAGTCCATCCCGAAGCAGAACAGTATGTCTTACAGTATAAGCTCTTATTCATAGTTTTGGGTGAACTTTCAAATCTCTGTACAACTGTTTGTAGCATAATATCATTCAAAATATCTACCGCACTCCCAAAAAAACAAGATTACAATGTTTACACTTCTGTAGTCAATTTAATTTGTTATAACTTTACTGACCACAAGGAGATGTTTTTGTTGCAGTAAAAATTTGAAAAAATTGCATTTCTTTCTAACGAAAGTTGCAAAAAGTTGCATTTATGCACAAAGATTTTAAACGGCCGTGATTTACTCCAGCGATGTATTTACATATAATGCCAAATATTTGCAAACATTATTTGGGGAGAAATGACGATCTTTTGCCAGCAGTTTGCCTTGCTTGTTAAAAAAAATATCGCTCCAGAGTGCTGTAAGCCAACTGTTGCGTCCTAGATAACACTGAGACACAGGTAATCAATCCATCACATAGCTCTTTGTAATGCAAATCAAAAACAATGGAACTGCACTGATATAGCTTTATAGCACGCTTTTTAAATCGCACAAACAATTTTCGCCATACTTAATCAAAACTGTTGTAAAAAGCTGCATGTAGAAAAGAAAAAAGTTGCAAAAAGTTGTAATCTAAAATTCCTAAAAACAGCTTAAAACACTGCACTATATAAATTTTTAATATTGACGAAGCAGTCGGAAGCTGTAAAAAAAGTTGCAAAAACTTGTCCTACTGATCACCTACCCAAAAGTCTTCTACAAGCAATCTCACTATACTCTACTACACTGTAGAGCACTATTGCGGTAGCAGATTTCTTTGACGTCACACTACATTACTTGTCCTCTGCAAGTACTATAGGCAGTTAGCTCCACTGAAAAAGTCTTTTAACAGAAAACTGCATGTACGGTATTGTAGACTATCTTTTACTTCAAACTAAGGGCCGGTCTACACTGGGTGTAAAATTGTGAGCGTACGTGCGCATTTCTGGATTATTTTAACCAGAAATTCGATATGCCTGACGTACGGCCTCAACAGCGTGCAAGCTGCTAGTTGGCTAACACAACCTAAAGATACGCTTCTACGCTCACGATAATTTTACGCCAATGTGAACCTAGCCTTAAAGCGTAAACTATAACTTAACAGGACGCAACAGTTAATCGTTCATTTAAAAGTGTTTTTTGTAATTGTTGGCTTATATATTGATGAACTGAAACTTCAGACAACCGCACAATAAACAAGCGAAAATCGAAATACTGCACTAACAGTGAACGATACTGGATCATAGCTGCATTCAGTAAGGTTGCATCTGCGAGTTCAAAATTTGCAAGATTTCGAGTTTTGATGCAACGAAATTTTTCATTTTTACACTCATACATGCGTGAACTTATTTGCTCAATGGTTAAAAAAATATAGCTCACGTATAGACAAAGGCAAATTGCAAATAGCACAATTTACAGTATTTGCTGCCGTAAAACAAAGCAAACCATTCAAAAATCTTTCAAATTGATCTTTGTCTTTGTCGAATTTTAGCTGAATAGAAGCGTCTCCTACAGGGCCGTTGAAAGTGAGGTGAAAGTACCCAGCCCGGAAATTTTGGGGTAGCAAGCCCAGATTTAGAGGGCTCAAGCGATTTGAATACTAGCTTCTCAAAATGTTGAGGAGCAAAAACCGAAAGTCGATTAGGCTTGAATCGGGAAGAAATAGGTCGTAATCCGGTGAAAGCCTTTTTCTTTCACTCTTCACTCCAATGCCAGGAGGAAAAATAGCTTTACAGCAGTGAATACGTTCGTGTTAGTACTACAGGCTAAGAATAATTTCTCTCAACGGCCCTGGGCTGCTACTCATTCTAAAGCCAAAAATTCATTGTTAATCGAAAATCTGCGGAAAAAGATTTTTGTGATAAAGACTAATGTAGCGCAGAGTATTTTATTTGCCGTGTTTGCCTACTGCATAGGTCTTTATAGTTGTTGAGTGCATATAGTAAATTGTCGACATTAAAAGATGATCTACACTGGGCGCAAAATCATGTGCGTACGAGCGTATCTTTAGTACATTTTAAAACAACTGGCAGTTTGTGCGCTGGTAAGGCGGTACGCTGGTGAACCAAATTTCTGTTGAAAACTAACTAAGGAAACGCTCGGACGCTAACGATTTTACGCACGGTGTCTCTTGCGAAGATGGTGACCGGTTGCAATGACTCCGTTATTCAAGACAACAGTAATAAAAAATGATAGGATAGAAATTTTCTCAAACCTACGGCAAGATCTACATTGTTTCATATATCACAAAAAAGAAGTGCTTTTCACGTTCGATCTTTTTTTTAATTTTAATGGAATTCCCTTATATTTTTTCAAAGGAAAAGATGTTTTCCAAGATTGAAGAAAACATCCAACTTTTAAAGTATACCGTGAGTGGCTTACTATGCACATCACTTTTGGGATCCTTTTGGGTTTGTGCTGTTTACATGATTACAAGTTGCAAAATAGAATCATTGCTGCAAGCTCTATCATCATGTGCTGGGACAACAACAGTTTTTTTTTATACAGGATAAAGGAACCAAAATTGAAACTGCCAAAGCAGGCATGAATCGAAATTGAAACGGTAAACAAACCTTTTATAGAAGTGACTGGAAAACCTGTTGAAAATATTACAAAACCTTTCGGTTTTAGGGGCATAATGACTGAGATGTTTCAGTAATCTTAAGATAAATCAAAGAGCCAAAACGTGAGTAAACAATTTTACTGAGCGTTTCAAGGCGTTACTAGTCTCATCATAGACTCTTTATTTAGTTGGCTGGAAATAGACGGGCGGAGAAAAAGAGAAGAGGATTGAAGAGAAAAAGGTTGCTCTCGCTGCAAAGTTTTTTTTGCAGTCAGGCATATTCCACTGATTTGATTGGACATATTCTTATAGAGTGAGTGAACGGAGAAGAAAAAAGTCACGCTGATTGGGCAAATCGGCATATTCTACAAAAGTGAAACCTGAAAAAAAAAAACTGTCAGTTTCTAGTTTACAAATAAAGAGTTTATGGTCTCGTCATCAGCAGATCAGCAGACTTTCGATTTTACTGTAAATTGAGTACAACAACTTACATTAGCAGTAAACAGTTACTGTAATCCTCCTATTTTCGAGATGCAGTTTCACTGGTCATGTTGTAAACATGGATTCGAAACAAATTTGTCATTCCAAAGTGCGAAACTTATTATGCTGCCCTACGCTTAGACACAATTGGCTAATTTCGTACAAGACCAAGAGCTTGTTTGTTAAACTTCTTTCATGTTTGAATTTCAATTCACTGCTTCTACAGTTTCTATTCCAACGTTCATGTCTTACATGAGTTCCTGCCTGTTTGATGGAATTGTTATAGTTCATTCCAATAATTCTAACAAAAATCATCTCTTTCGCAAAGGTAGATTGAAAAATGGCAAAATAGTGAACTAACATTACAATACTAAAATGTTTGCGTCAAAACATTACAATTAAAAAATAAAAATGTTTATTTTCATTTTTACAACACGAAAAAAACGAAAAGTACACTGCGGCAGCATACGAAAAATAATTTTTGGTTCAATGTCCAACGAAAAGCATAAACTAACTAAACTGCTAAGCCCCCGCAGCAGCTGCATCACAAAACATCTTGCAATTCTTTTTGAACGATTATTGGTTCGTGGTTGATTATGACATTCCTATGTAACCAAACCTGAGATGTAGAGTTGAAATTGATTCCGAGCGATGATGCCAATCTCTTTTTTGAAGAATACCTTGAATATTATCACTATCAACAATAGCAATGCAAGCGTCAGTACATCTTTCAAGCTCATTGTATCGAAAGCAAAATCCTATGAGAAAAGTCCATTTTTTTGTAAATGCAGATTTATCCTCTTGTCCCTGACAGCATTAGACACTAACTTACTGGCTGGTCCGCACACTTTTTGTTACTTTGTATTTTAATGAATCCGTACGTGTTTAAGAATTTTCAGTGATCCAAAGTTTCTGTGTATTTCTTCGGATTTTTGTCTACTGAGTTTGCCGCTTGTTCGAAGCCGCTTACGGAAGAAAATCATCATAAAGTGTCTAATGGAAAGACGCAGTAACGTGACCAGGGTGCGGATTGAGCCCAAATCATGCGATCAGGGTCCTTTGATTAGCTTTCCTTGATGAAATTCTGTACCAAACGCTCTTTTTCCTTATATGGATATGGTTCTTCGCAAAGATTAGGTAATGACGCTTTAGAACAGGACAATAAATGTCAACATTACTTGTTTGTTAGCTGGGTAACACTAGCGCCACAGTGCTGCTATAGAAACACATACAAAGGATAAGCTAGCATGCATAGCAATAAATCATTAGGTTTATGAGTTTAATTAATTTTTTTAGTTTAACGAATCAATTAAGCAGTAAAATTTTAATCGAACAAACGAAACAACGTCCCAAATCACTTCGGTAATCTGACGAGTTAGTTTTTCTTTCCTATTTTTTATGATGAGCAAGCAATTAGTTCTTTTTCGTATCCGAAACAAGTTAAAAATTGACAATTTCTTTCAACATTGCCATAAATCCTCTTTGTTTTACAACCTTTTACTAACTCATTGCAAATGGACCTTTGCTCTTTTGATTTGTTTGCTGCACTTTTTGCAAAGCTTTGTTGGGTACAAACTCGATCGGGTGCTCATCCAGTTGTTGTGAATCTCAAAAAAACGGGATGACGTGAATTTTCGGAGTTTTTAATCCTATTTTATACGAAAAGAGGGGGTTCGTGATAATTCTCTTCAAGATAAAAGATTTCTTCTTCAAACTAATTTCACATTAAGTCAACTTCATTCACAAATAACTCCTGAAAATATGAATTTGCACAGGCAAGGGAGATTTTTTCAATTTTGAGGTTTCACAAATCTGAGCATTTTGGTCAATATTTAACTAGTAAATGACGTCATAAGACGTTGTTAATTGTAATGTAACTACTTTAACTTAGGTATTTTGTGATTCACTATCAAAAACAAACGTATGTACAAAATTTAAACCCCTCTGAGGTTATTAAAAATAAGGTAATTTTTCAAAAGCATGGCGCTAACGTCACTATGATGATGTCATCAACTTAAGATTAACTTTTCTAAACATTTTTGGTGAGCACCAACCACGCATGCCAAATTTGGCATTCCAATGATTTTTTTTGATTTAGGAGTAAGTTAGACACGGGGATAGGAGCGAAAATGCTCCCCTTTCCGGCGTAAAATGCGTTGGTCAAATGGCCGTTGTCAAATAGGGTTAATGCTGGAGCAAACCAATGGAAAGTCTATCACCAGAAGTTCATGGACTTCAGACTTTCTATAAAATACTTAATGGTGACGAGAGTAAATTTCCGACTAATAGAGACTCAAAATACAATAGATATTGCAAGAATTTCTTGTTCATTCAATTAAAGCTATCGGCCTATATTTCCAGAGCGTGGAAGTTGATTTGGAAGGCGAAATGATGTTTGGAAGAAATCTATGGCAAACAAAGTATAACAGGAAGTATAGCACAGTAATTTTATTTAACATTTTTACAAACGATACTATTATGTAAGTTTTTCACAAAAAAAGAGTAATAAATAATAATTAACAATTTCATTTGCTTTGTACGATAATCGTTTGCGACAGTGGCCCAAGACAAAATGAAGAAGATGAAACACAAACATATAATTCAATATGCTTTTCTCTAAGATTTGCCAAACCAGCACTGTCACTTGAGTGGTCAAAAAAAAAAAAAAACGTAAAATCAACAAGTGACACAAAAAAGAAATACCAAAAATTATTTGATTGACACAAAAAAGTGACACAAAAAAGAGATATTTTGGCAGTTGATAGTGTTATAGGCGTAGCCAGGATTTTTAATTGGGGGGGTGCGAACCAAAAATCACATGCAATGACGTCATCACAAAATTTTCAAAAGATGAACTTTTTGTGGGACGAAGATATCGTAGAATGGAAGATCAGAAGCCTGGTTTGGCACTTAACTATGTGTAGGCATTTAATCATGATTTTGCTAAAATGAGAGGACTTAAATCAAAAGTTAAAAAGCTAAAATGTGTAAAGTGGATGGTGTGTTAAGTAAACTAACGTAACTCAAACGTCTTACAGACGGGGTCTGGGGGCGGAGCCCCTAGCCGCTTGGCAAGTTTTTGTAATTTTTTGGAAAAAAAGCTCGTTTAATGCCATTGGATCACATTTTGCACGAGTTCAGAGCCATTTCAGAGAACTAGATTTTTAACATTTGAAAGCCAATTGAAAAACTTAAGCTGTTCAATCCTCCCTGTCACTGGCAATTCAAGTCCAAAACACGTTCAAAATCTTGCATTTTGGTGTTAAAGTTTCTCAGTAATTTGGTCCCGGTAAGGAGAAGTAAGTAGCATTGCTTCGTGCAATATTTTAGCAGTAAATAATAATCCACTCGTATATTTTCCTTAAGAAATTTTTGATTTGTCATGAAAATAGCCAGTTTAGTACGTAGTATAGCAAGTACGATTAAGGGGCCCAGCCCTCCTTAATTTAAATTCAATTATTTAATCAATGTGAATTTCCCCTAGCTAATTCTTTTTCAAAAACGATTTTTTGTGTAAAAACTGGCGAGGTGGAGGTGAATTGTTATTGAAAAATGGTACTATAGATGGTTACGCCTAGTAACCATGTATTTGTTACGCCTACCAACCTTTTAACCTTGGCCGGATTTACATTACATGGGGCTCCTGGCACTTGGAAAATTTCGCAACATCTTCTTGCCAAATATAGGTGAAGACCAAAAAAAGTCTTAACATCAGAGCGCGGGGCCCCTCGCATTGTGCCATATGGTAAATCCGCCCCTGGTTATTACGTTACGTTCATAAAAAGGTTACCTGAAGGCCTGAGATAGCAACGTTTAGAACAAAACCCCTTAATTTCACCCGGTTTATACATTCAAATTAGTTGGCAAAAATTGAATTGAGGGGGCCTGGGCACCCTGATCGTCAAATTGTTGTTAATTACTGTCTTACGCATGTTTTACGCGAAAATGCTAAGAGAAACTGAAACTAAAGAAACAATAAAAGCTCTTTTGTCACATTTTATTATTGGTGGCATGTTAATCTGGGTTGGGGTGGACCTCCTGGACCTCCTGACTAAGTCTAAGGGTGGAGGTGATTTGTTATTAAAAAATGGTACAATTTAATGGTTACACTTACTAGCCATGTTATTGACCGGGGCGGATTTACATTGCGTGGAGCTCCTGGCACTTTGGAGGTTTTCGCAAAATCTTCTTGCCTAATACAGGTGAAGACCACAAAAACAGTCTTACCATCTGAGAGCGGGGCCCCTGGCACTGTGCCATATGGTAAATCTGCCCCTGATTATTGCATTACGTTTATAAAAAGGTTACATGAGGGCCTGAGATAGCAACTTTTAGGACAAAAACCCTTAATTTTACCCCGGTTTCACACAAAAATTAGTTGGCAAAAATTGCATTAAGAGGGCCAGGGCTCCCTGGTCGTCAATGTTATTGTTAATTACTGTGGTACGCGTGTATGTTGTATGCGAAAAATGCTAAAAGAAATTGAAACTGAAGAAATCAGAGTTTTTTGTCACATTTTTGTCATTGATGACATTTCAATTGGGGGGCCCGGGCCTCCTGCCCCCCCCCCCCCTGGGTACGCCTATGGATGGTGTTGAAAAATTGTTATACTGAACAATTTCAAAACTGAAGTGCGAAACATAACATTGATCTAGATTGCTGAAGTGTGTTCGTTGTTAGCCATTTCATGTGCAATTGGGTAGAAATAACTCACATTCAGTGAGTGAAAAGATACAGAAGTTTGTATTTGTTTTAAAAAGGTGTAAACGGAAGTTTTGGCAGAGAATAATAAATACCATAGCTACACGTAAACTGAAAATCAAAGAAATATTTTCTCATGATTTCGCACAATATAACAATGACGGTATTGAACAACTAGGCTAGCTTTGAAATAATTTATTTGCATAGCATTGCACTGAATAAAGTCGGATGATTGAAGCGGTGTGACTTTAATTTCAACTTGACAGATCTTTTCTTTGGGTTTTGTAAATTTTCAGCATGATGAGCAAGCAGCCTTGGAATGTTACACCATTTGCATCTTGTTTTTTGCACAAAGAGGTCTCTGGACACAGGCGTAGCCAGGGAGGCTAGGGGGCCCGGGTCCCTCCAATTGAAATGCCACCAATGACAAAAATGTGACAAAAAGCTTATTGTTTCTTCAGTTTCAGTTTCTTTTAGCCTTTTCGCGTACAACAGTACACTCGTACAACAGTAATTAACAATAATATTGACGACCAGGGGGCCCAGGCCCCCTCAATTCAACTTTGCCAACCAATTTAAATGTTTAATCCGGGTGAAATTAAGCGTTTTTACCCTAACAGTTGCTACCTCAGGTTCTCATCTAACCTTTGTATGAATGTGATGCAATAACCAGGGCAGGACTTAACATACGGCACAGCGCCAGGGGCCCCGCGCTCAAATCGTAAAACTTTTTTGGTCTTCACCTGTATTTGGCAGGAAGATGTTACAAAAATCCCAAAGTGATAGGGGCACCACGCAATGTAAATCCGGCCAGGGCAATAATATGGTTAGTAGGCGAAACAATTTGTTGCACCATTTTAAAATAGCAATTCACCTCCACCTCACCAGTTTTTATGCAACAAAATACTTAAGAAAAAAAAAATAGTTAAGTGGAATGCTCATTGAACAAATTTTTGAATTAAGAGTGCCTGGGCCCCCTGGCCGTACATGTACTCCTATAGATGGTTATTTTCATGACAAAACAATAATCTCTGAGGAATATGTTTCAGTGGAATATTATTTACTGCTAAAATATTGCAGGAGGCAATGTACCTTACTTTCTCCTATCTGGGCAAATCACTTACAAAATTTAAAACCAAACTGCAAGATTTGAACGTGGTTTGGACTTAAATTGCAAGTAAAAGGAGGATTGCACAATTTAATTTTTTCAATTGGTTTTCAAATGTTAAAAATCTAGTACTTTCAAATGGCTATGAATACGTGCGAGATGTGATGCAATGGCATTAAAATAGCTTTTTTTTTTCAAAAAATTACAAAAGATCGCCTGGTGGCTGGGGGCTTCGCTCCCTGACCCCCGTCTGTAATTCTTTTGAGTTACACAACTTTACCCACACACGTCTCCCAATTTAGACATTTTCACTTTTTAACTATTAGTATGAGCCCTCTCTCTTGAGCGGGATCCTAGTTTAGTGCCTACACCAGGCCTCGGGTTCTGATCTTCTATTCTACGATATCTTTGCCCCTGCAAAAATTCCTCTTTCGAAGTTTCTGATGACATCATTGCAAGTGATTTGTGATTTTGGACTCCCCAATCAAAAACCCTGGCTACGCCTATGTCACCGGAACCGGCGATTTGGTAAAATAATTGCCGCATTTACCTCTGGAAAGTGAGGTCTTCGGCAGCGTGGCTGAGGGGATCAAGTCCTCGTTTTTACTACAATTCTGATTTCACGATCTGGGTTTAATCCGCACCATGGTTAGGATTAGAGTTGTTCAGGCCCGAAGCAGACCCAAATTCGAAAAATCATTTAAAATCCGAGCAAGGCCAGAAAAAGACCGAAATTTAAGAGGTATGAAAAACGTATACGGTTAATCGCTCTTTTTGTTTAGTGTAGTTTAGTTTGCTCTGACTAAATATAATCACTTATTGACAAACTGTTACGCAATAATAATGATTGTGTTCTGTGCAGGAATAACAAATGTGTACTGTAAGTTTTAAGACCCACTAATCAATCAGTTTTTCGGCAGTTCCAATCCGACTCAATAAGTCAAGGTTGAATTTGACTGTTTGGGGTCGTACACGTTGAAACTTTGGACTAACTTAAACCAATTTAGAAGGCGCTCAATAAGTGTATAGCAAGATCAAAAAGGCTGGGATCAAAAAAATCGCCCATGCCGCCCATCTGATTCCTAATGGACAAATGTTTATTTCAGGCCAGGTGCCAGAATAGCGTGACTGGGGGGAAGGGGCATGTAAACAATTTTGGTGGGGGCACAAAATTTTTTTCTCTTAAATTCGAGAGTGAAGACCAAAAAAAAGTCTTTATCGCGAAATCTGCATGAAAAAACGGTTCTTGCCCACGAATTCCGAGGTGAAAACCAGCATTTTGTGGGGGAACTAGGTCCAAAATGCACTCCAGTGGCACCGAGACCGTTACTTTCTTTTGGGGCACAATCCTCGCTTGAGGGGCACATTTCCTGTTTGGGGGGCATGGCGCCGGGCCTGGTTTATTTTATAAGCTTATTATTATTGAATATTTTGTGCTTGTATTCAAAGGAACAAAATCCGAATGAGATCAATTTTTAAGCTCAATCATAATTTATTTTTTTTAGTAATTTCAAAGTCTTTGTGGATTAGCTTTATTCGCTATATTATTTTTTAAAAGTTAATTTGTTACTAAACTACCGATGACTGAACTAAACGTGGTCACACTGCTGATAAAAGGATAAAAAATCGCGCAACTTTTAGTTTCGCAGCTTGAAAATGAAACCGGTGACTGAACAAACAAAAAGGCATTTTTCTGGTTGAATGTTTTCACCCGAGTGAAACTCTTCCAACGCTAAAACAACATCTGATGTCCTTTCGCAAACATGAAAGGTTTCGATACAACGGGTCGTTTTAGTGGATTTGACCCCAAATTACAGTTTGTAAGCACGCCAAGCATTAAAAACTCTTAAACTAAAGCTGTGTTAATTGATACAAACAATATTTATAAAAAAGAAAACTTTTTATTAAGATTTAAAAAATAACCATGCTATCCTATCTGTTCTTTGTTAAACTTTATCAGGAGGCCTCAGATTCGATCAGATTAGGCCTAGGTTGGGTTTTACCAACTCATCAGATTAGGTTTCTTTAACTTAACTGGTCGGTCGGTCGTGCGTATGAACCATATGCTTTATGAGTCCGTCTTACTTACCCTACGCAGAGAACCCTTTTTTCGCGTCTGGTCTCAACCAAAAATTTAACAAAAATAAGTCGATTTTTTTCGGAAAACTTTCGTACCAAGGAACTGGATTGCATGCATTGTGCATATTATGCGTAATGTTCCAAAATTCGGAAAAGTCGCATGACAGGATGGCTGATCCTTGTAGAGTCACACATCAGTGGCTGATCCATGGGGGGTCTAAAGAGTCCGGACCTAACCCCTGCTCAAAATTGGAAAAATATAAGAAAAAACTTGTAAAGCAAAGTAATTCATTGCAATAACTGGAGCAAGATCCATTTCTAGTCCAGACTTACTGTACTAGTAAAATACTCGATGGGGATGGAGCGGGGGGAGGAAGGGGAAAGAATATCTCTAAAATTTTTTTTTTTTTTAATGCAGACAAACTAGGTTAAAGCTTGTGATGCGGCATTTTTTTATTTTATAATTTACCGGCTTGCGATAAAAAGGCTGAATTTTACCATTTGCCACCGCCTTCATAGCCCATTTACGCATTTCTATGCCACGGTTAATTTTTATGTCACGTTTTAAAAGCATTAATTTTTACTAAAATAGATCTAAAACTAAGTTATACTAGCAAAAAAAATTGCAAAATCTCCAAGCGCACTAGAGGCTGAGGGCTCGGGGATCTGCCCCTAGGCCCTCGAAATAACCCCCTCCCGTTGCAGATTTCTGGCTACGCGCCAGGCTAAACTAACTGCAAGTATACAAAAAAATTATTTCGGAATAACACAGAGTGGCTGGTTGCACCTAAAGCTGTTAAACTGAAAGGGAAAATCTCTCGCAAAAATATTAAACCTTGTGTTATACTGGTCGAGAATCCTCCTTCTGCTGACCTTGTTGTCAGACTTTGATCAGAGTAATCTGAAAAGAGGGTACGATGGCAAGTGCAGAAATTGTCCTCGTGTGTGGTTTGAAGGTTCTGCTGGTAGGCTGCCAGGATAGGCAATGTGCGAATTCAGTCTAATAGGAAAGCAGATATGTGAGCGAAGTGATACCTCAGAGTTGTAGAAAAAATTTATGTTGAAAATCTGCTATTCTACTTCTGTATTATACCTTGAGCGGACACTCTCCCCCACAAAAATTACTGGATCCTTTCCTGCACATATAGCTAGAGCACCGATAGTTTAAACAGCTTTTTCAGTATTTTATTTCATACTACAATAAATTCAAAACGAAAATTCGGTGTCAACCGTGTCATACATGGTCAACTATTATATAATATTTTCATAACGTCCCCAATGAAAGATAAAGCACAACAACAGCTGAAAATGGAGTAAGAAAGATTCGCATCATTCCAATACTAAGTTTGACAAGGATTCTTCACTGCGGTTGCTTCACCAGGTGCGACACCTAGCGAAATGTCACGAAATATGATCTGATTATTCCCCTGCTGAACTGCGAAAAATTTCTTTCCTAAAAGCAAAAAATAATTAAATACATAAATAGAAAATACAAAACTTTATAACTAACAACACTAAGAGCACGATGCAATTTGAATTTCATAACTGCTAAAACAGAAGGATCGCTCCATTTTAATTTCCTGTTTCTTCCCATCTCTAAAATTGATCTTCTTGTTTTTAAGAAAATTTTCATCGCTTGGAAAATGTATAGTTTAATGTTTATCGTAAAAAAACTTTTCGACCTTTTCAAGTCTTGAAAACCTTTAATATATTTTTAAAGAAATTTACAAATTAGCAATCAGATTTTATACCCTGGAATATGCCGAGTATAAACCTGGTTGCAAGATTTAAACTAACTTTGAAAAAAAAGCCTGCATAGTGCATAATTGTCGAGCGATGAAAAGATGTTTTTAAAAGCTAATTATATGCTAAACTCAAATATTTTGATCAAAGCTAGAGAAAAGAAAACTTCTCTGAAGCTCAAAGTACACGTTTCAAAACATTTCTAAATGTCTATTAGAAAAACAAAATGGAATAAAAGGTCTTTTGAAAGCGAGAGTCCGTGTTAATTGACTTTTCTTTTAACGTTCAATTATTGGAAAGGCCTATTGCAATTTCCGGCCACCCTGAAAGTTAAACAGTGAATAGGCAGAGCAAACAATAAGCTCGTTCTTTTTGGCCTATCATGTGTCTATCTCTCATCTCAAGTGCTATTGAAAGTGCTCGGCGTACCTTTTAACACTTAGCTAATGATTGATAAAAAAATGAAACCACCAACAACATGCTTAAACGGATTAACCTATCTGCTCAAGTTGAAACTGAAAACATTTTGTTTGACTTTGTGGCAATACTTTCACTTTCTGGTTTTAAGCGAATACAATAAACGTATTAACGGCTTTAGCTACCGTTTGCAACTAAAACTCTACTTCACTTGTAAACATAGCTCATACAATCAGCATAGGATTAATTTTAGCCACTAGCTAAAGCGTAGTTTTTAAGATGATCTTGATTGCGTATTACAACATTGGTGAACTTTTTTGCATACTTTGACCAATGATTTTCGATAATATCTTTGTTAGAGAGCCTTGAACCATCATGGAATTAAGCAAAGATAAACTCCAAAAATTATCAAACTAAAACTTGCGATGTCAAAGCCGGGATTAGAAATAAATGGAAAGCGCAGCTGGTGCTTTTTTTACAGTATATGCGGCGGATATATAGTAATACAAAAAATTCGTATCAGAACATTCAGTAATCGACGATCCCGAAGAGTTATCAATATTCAATCGGTAAAACTCGGATAAGATTATCTTTCACAAATGTTCGATCTATACTGTTGAAATCATGCAATTTACAGTAATTAATTTCAAATTTACAAAGATGTCTTAAATGGCTTGCCAATATTTAGTCGACAATATTTTCTTGTGTGTGTCTCACAATTGTCTGAAACGTTCCACCACCACTACAAAGAATTTGCTGATGCCGTATTCACAGCATGAAATGTCATAAATTGAAACAATTTTGTACCAGCAAGCCATGGAACTATCTGATCAACAGAAAAATGACATCGAACCAAGTCGAAGAAGACATAGAACTCATAATGATGATGATGATCCGACTAGTAGCCGACTTAGTGTAAAGCGATTTTTTACTGTACAGTAGAGTACCTCAATCAGCAAAAGTTGCAGTTCTGCAAAAATACAACAAAGCTATTGAAAATAGCAAATTTTATTGATGATGAAGATGCGAATCACAGAGCATTGCTCTTGCAATCGAAAAAAAACATTAACAGCTTTATAAAATTGTAAATTTTTGGTATCAAAAATATTTAAAAGGTATTGATTTTCAAGTTTTAACGACCACCGATAGATTCGTGGGAAAAAGAATCGAGACGCAGTGTCTAGTTTTTCACGGCTACGTTTCGTGAGGTGTCGATTACGTGAAATAGCTCCGTTTCAATGAGTTACTTTCGGTACGGCGTATCGGTTTTGTTTTTAATGTTTACATTTTGAAGCGTTCACAACTCCTTACACGAATCTCGACAAAATAAATTAGGGTTAAGTGCCAAGAAAACAATAACCAAACGTACTTTCACTGTGAAATAAGACACCTCTAAATTATACTAACTCTAATTCGCGGTTTGAGGTTCGCCAATTAACAAGATCTCGTTGTTTCAAAGTGGAACGACGTTGAATTTGAAGGTGAAAAGAATTTAATTGAACTTCATAAAATTGCTGCTTTTTTTTGTACATTCTTATTTCTATCTATGACTTTTTGGGTTGGTTTACCCAAAGCAATAATATAAATTCACCCAATAAACGTTGTTTAAGTAATTCAAAAAAGTTTTGAATGTTGTAACACCATTTGCTAAACGCAGTACAATTTCATTTGAAAAATTGTTTTGAAATTATTTGTTTCATGAACTTTTTGTCAACGTTCGTTTTTTTGTATGTGGTAAAGTTAGCTTTCGAAAGACAAAAATTCTAAAATAAATAAAAAGAAAAGTCTTGAATACAGTGACACTACAGAATTAGCAAGTTTATGTTTAAATGACATGGAAAAAATACAATATGAGATTACAGGTTTTAGTGACAAGTAGATAATGTCCGCGTAAACTGCATTCCGTTTTCTTAAGTTTTTTTA
The DNA here is from genome assembly GCA_963965965.1 of Trididemnum nubilum. Taxonomy (NCBI): domain Eukaryota; kingdom Metazoa; phylum Chordata; class Ascidiacea; order Aplousobranchia; family Didemnidae; genus Trididemnum; species Trididemnum nubilum. The sequence continues at coordinate 19,824,737 of OZ014477.1, forward strand.
TCGAGTGAATTTTAAAGCAAAAAGAAACAAAAAACACTACTAAAAAATAAAGGTAATTTCAAGATTACGTCACAAAAGAAAATAAGTTGATCCGTAATAATTTGCAAAACGTCATTAATTACAGTCCCGATATAAAAAAAAATTAAATTGAAATAAGTAAGCCAATTTTTTGAAGTGAAAATTCAAATTATTTGTATGTCTTGCTATGACATACTCATAATTTTTACCAAATTTATCGTATTAAAATGCAGTGATATGTCCGGTTTTGAATTTGAAAGTTTACATCGGTAAATCAAAAACGCTTGCTTATAAAAGCAATCTATTAATAAATCGAAAATTAAAACTTTTTTCATTGAGTGAATTTTGAAGTAAAAAACACAACGCAAGACAAAAATAAAAATAATTTGAAAATTATGCGGCAAAAGAAAACCAGCTGATCAATAATGATTCATAAAGCATCGTTAATTACTAATCGCAAAAACTTCAGTTAAAACAGGCCTACTAATTTGTTTTCTTTCGAAACTCTTTTTTCGCCTATTAGCGCCGCCTACCGATTTTAAAACTAAACAATTTTTGACAATAGGATTTTATTTTCAGCAAACGTTAGGGTCACTTTTTTTTTGATCAGCGAAGACATAAACAAAACCTTGCTTAAACGCAATTCTTCACACCTAAAACCATATGAACCATTCAGAAGGAATCGTAAAAAGTATTTGCTCGTGCGTATGAACCAGACATTTTGCGTCTGCCTAACAACACCAACACAGAGCTCTTATTTTTGGGTTCTGTTAGCAAATTTTTTATCAGACCGAACATTACAACGGGTACACTGTTTGATCTTGACCCTAATGGAATTAAGCGTGAAGTGTCTCTCTTAGGGACACAACAACGCATTGCTAGTTTGGGAATTCAACCGAAAGTCAGCAACTCATCGATCACTAACTCGACGAGAAATATATTGAACTGTAGAATCAGCATTATGTAACTGCTAAAAAATTTACTGTTTTAATGCGAGAATCTTTTATCGCTGCAAATTTAAACTGATTCTCGGATTGCTGTTCAACATCTAATTTAAACTGAAAGTCCAAAGACCAATCAGCAATCAGCGAGAATTTCAAGACGGACATAAATTTCGCCCATAAAAACATCTTCAGTGTCTTATTCAAATAGAATGCAAAAAAAAAATTAATCGCAATGATCTATATTCCAACATTACTACTACATTGCAGTATTGGTACAGAATTCAACGTTTGATTGAAAACAGTAAAGCCATATTTAAAACAGTAAAACTTTTAAACGTTTCAAACTCAGCACGACCATCACCAGCAAAAACTAAAATCTAAAACAGCAAAAAACGTAAACGTTGTGTAAACAGATTTCGAATAAAAATAGCCTCACTACAATTCCAGGTTTGCCTACACATTTGTTATACTTTTTGTTGTTTTAGATTTAAATTTTTACTAATGATGGACGTAGCTGAGTCGCAAACGTTTAAAAGTTTTACTGTTTTTATTCAAATGAAACAAAACTGCCGTGCAATCAATGCCGATCGAAAATTCGGTATATTTTATTTTAATAATGATACATCGCGATTATACCCACAATCTTTTTTATTTTTTGCGCAATGCAATCCCATGCTTTTTTCTTTGTTTCTTTCAAAATGAAGAACGAAAATGTAATTGGCTTGGTTCAAACCAACAACAAATTCTAACTTACTGCATACGTATAATCGAGCCATTTTCGAAAAGTAGTTTATGATTCAACGTAAGACTCTGTTAACTTTTCCTGCAAATTTTATGATTGCGAAGGAAAGAAATATCTCGCTCTCCTGCGAAAAGCCAACGTCGGCCAAGATCAATGGTGGTAGGTCTGAATTCTCAAATATAGCACTAAGGAGCTATTTTAGCGAGTTGCTATCATTTGTAAGTATTTATGCAAATAAAAATTGTTTATACAGCTTTCGGAATAATTCTTTGTCAACTTCCACGTTGCAGTTAATAAATTGGACATATAGGCCAGTAAACATCAGCCATTAGCAAATATTAAAAAAGTGGAAATCTGAGAATATTTTTTGTGGTTTATTTGTCACAAATCTTGTAGATTTGGTATTGAATGAAAAAACTTATTCAAAAAGTATCCAGTTGTTTTTTATTATTTTTTTACTAAATCTGAAAAAATTATGCACCGTTTGGCAAGAGTAATGACATTATAAGAAGTACTTAAATTGTAGGGGGACGCGGGGGGACGCTCCCCCCGTCGAGAGTTAGCGTCCCCCTATCGGGATTTCAGTGCTGGATGATCAGATGAAAAAGAGTTAGCCAGCACAAATAAATCCCAAATTCCGGCCGAATATAGTCCCAAATTGCGGTGAAGACCATTTTTTTTGGTCTTCACCTGATTTGGAGGGAAAAACACATCAATTGTCGGCGAATACCTTTTCTTTTTTGTAGTCTACATCTAATTTGGGGCAAAAACACTTCAATTTTTTGGCGAAAACCTTTTTTTTCTTCTTTTTTTGGTCTTCATTCAATTTCGGCGATGGAATTACATTATTTTCACTGTAGTTTTGCAGGCCAAATGCATATTACGTACTTTTGTAGGCCAAATGCGTTTGGTCAAGGCTGCAAAAGCGCCAAAATTTTATAATTTAACAACTGATTATAAGCACAGATATTGCAACTCTTGCGATGCTTGACATAAATGGCCCACCTGGCCCTCATTATAATTGTTCTGTTGGACAACGTCTTATCATTTATCTATTGATACTACGCTGCTCCAGGGCTGTACTGTATAAGAGCGTTAGAACAAGCTATGTTAAGGTAGAAAAATTGATCACAAAGTTCTAACTTTTCTGGTTAATTCGTTTTAACCTGATGTCCTCTAACCAAAAAAAACGTAGAAAAAAGCACGGGAACTAATATTGTGGTGAGGGTTAATTCATAATTTATTATTTAAGCTTAAAATTTTTTTTTCAGATTTTCACAAATTTATTTATCCTTTGAACATACAGAATGGGTTGGAAATATGTATCATTAATATAATGGTAATTCTTTCTGCAAAAATATCATAACATCTTTTTCATTTTTTTCGTTTAACTTTTTGTAACTTATAGTTTATCGAATTTATAGTCCGAACCGCAGTTAAAATCCTTTCCTCAAAATTTATGCAAAAAACCTAAATTTGAAAAATATCTTACGAATTTGAGTTTTAATTATAATTGAAAAGAGTCAAGTAAATCAAAATCAAATCAAATCTTTCATTATATACTCACGGTACAACGCCGAAGCGTGTAACGAGTTTCCGGGGCCCATACCCGCGTCATTGCTCCCGGGTAACACACAGCTCCTTTCGAAGAAAAGTTGCAGCGGTGGCTAGCCGTAGGCAACACTGTATCCGATTTGACTGGTCTGAGATTATAACCTCGTACCTCCCGCTCCAGAGACGAACGCGTTATCGCTCGACCAACTGGCCGGTCAAGCAAACAATTCAAAACTTTTCGGAACTATTCTCAGAAAAGTTAGTCATGCCGAAATTCAACCCTGTTCGGGCTATATTTTGATCAATGCGCATTTTCCACGGGGGCCCGGGAGGCTATCTAATTTCTAATTCGGAGATCATAAAAGCACGAAATTTGGCAGATAAGTTGATATTTACAAAAGTTTTTGGGAAAAAAATTTTGATGACACCATCATGGTGACTTCAATCCGATTATTGGTAAGAATTAGTGGTGTCGATTTATGCTGAGCATTGGGGGGGATAATTTGCAATTTTACCCCAATTTTGCCCTTTTTAAACATTGGGGTGGATGAAGCTCGACCACTATGTTCTTGACGTGAATAAAATATGACAAATGTGCTACACGCTTTTGAGAAAATGAAGTGAAGACCATAAAAAAAAAGAAGAAAAAAGGTCTTCGCCGGAATTTAAAGAGTTTTTGTACCCGAAATCAAGTGAAGCCCAAAAAAGAGGACCAGAGATCATCCAGCGCTCAAATGCAGACCATAGTCAAATTATTGAGGGGGAAGCAGTCAAATTATTTGGGGGAAAATATCCCCCCTTCCCGGGTTTCGGCACCCCTGGTAAGAATGACGTCATACATTGATGACATTAGCGTTTAAAAGTTAATAAACTTTTGTTGATGTTTTTTATATCTGAATCATAAAATGCCTAAGTCAAACTGTTAACGTCACAAAAATATCTTTTGCCAAGAATTTAGCGAAGTGGCTTCGACAACCGCAAAAAATTAAGAAATTTATTTTATTTGTTTTGACCTTGTAACAACTTCAAATTTCTAAGGATATTTGGAAACAAATTTCCATCATCGTTACTGTATTATTAAGTTATACTTTGAAGTAAAAAGTTTCTTTCTAAAGGGATTAATTAAGAAAAACCAAGAAGTGGGGCAAAAAACAGGGCTAAGCTTTGTCAGAAATGGAGAAATTCTGAATTTGGCATTGATAGAATTACGTTATCCTGGAATCATTAAATTTATACTTATGAAGTATGCTAACATAATTTTGTCGAAGCAAAACATTATTGTACGTTTGGTTCAATTTTGGGGACATGTATAAGCTACAGAATTTCTGACAGTATTTTGTGGAATAACAGTACTGTACGCTACAGAAACACGATTTTTTTTTTCGTAATAACTAACTCTCTTTGTCCGCTTAAAAATTTTTCCGACACGAAAGTCATGTTTGTTCAGAAACATTTTCTCCAGCATTTTGGTGTTCATTGAAAGTGTTACAACGTTGAGTTTTTGTCGAAAGTTATTGTTAGAACTAAATGTTATGATTTTGCTTTCAAAGTACGTAAAATAGCCCTAAAAACAATACTTGACATTCTCTTTGGTTAGCAGAATTTTTGCCATTAATAATAAAAAAAGAAACGAGCGCGCAAGCAATACTTTGGTTCAGCAAACAAATCGCAATCAATGAAAACAAAATTCATTGCTGCAGAAAGCGTTAGAAAATGCATTGATCGAACGATGGTTGCGTTTGCCTCTGAAACGAAGGGTTTTTGATTCAATTGCTAGATCGGGGGAATCGAATGCAGTGCAACACGTGTTGTCTTCACCTCGGCGTAGTTCTTCGAAAAGGACCATGGATTCTCCTCTCCGTAGTCCGTACTCGCATAGTCGGAAAGATGTGGAAATTTGTCATACAATTCTTCGGCGTAATTTAACGAGAACAACAAAGATATAATTTTTTTTTGATACTGCAATAATGACGTTATCATTTATAGTCAAATAAATTACAAAAGTTAGTCGTGTAAAATCAAATTTACAACATCTTTAGCCCATGTGCATCTTTATCAGTCTTTATAAGCTGCGTGAAATGCGATCACGCATTTCCCAATGGCACAACGTCCTATACTGCTTCGAGTATCAAACTGGAAGTCAACCAATTTTCGTTGGCAGAAAAACGTAATTTTCCAATTAGTAACTGAACTGCGCTTTGCCACCAGTTATATCACAATTCAACAGTCAAGCTGGCATTTAAAGGCAGCGCAAATTTTGTTTTAATAATCAAATTTGAATAAAAGAAGTTGACCCCTGCAAAATCTAAAATATTATAAATTCGATTAATACTTTCAAAAATATTCATAATTTCATTTATAGCTTAGTTCCAAACGCGCCGCTGAGATCTTTTTGACAGAATAAATATTAATGAAATAAAAAACGTAGAAAAGGTCTCATACAACGAGCCCTTTGGATATTACTGCTGAGAATCACAAATAAAACAAAAAAATATACTATAAACTGGCCAAGATGATTGGATTAACCTCTATGAAACTAGATCCTGTGAAAATATAACATCTCGCAACTTTTTTGCAACAATGTTTTTGAATGACAAAAGCCAGGGAAAAATAAATAAACTACCTGATAAGCCATAGAGATTTAAGAATAAGTAAACACTTTGAAGGTTAACTTCTTAAACTGAGTAGTTCTCGAACTACATCTTTTCTTCCGTCTCTCACGGGACAATTTACAATGCTACGACAACACCTGTGGCGCTGTTTCAAATCCTCATCTGAAGAGTTTTACCGGGTTTGTTAATCATGCAAGCAAAAAAGAAATGGGATTTGAAATGAGATGCAGTCGAAAAAAGACCTTTTCATCTATAGGCTTGACACTGATGTGTTAGTGGCAGAGTTAAGAGCTTTTCGATACTTAGTGCTACTGTATATCGCTTAGTTGCGAATTGCAAGTGCACAGTAGAAAAGATAGAACTGGCCAGGTATATGAGGCAAAAATGAAGATTTTGACATATTCATGCAATTCTAATACAAAGCTGAGAAAAGATGAACTATTCGCAAAAAAGTGTTAAAGCCGAAGTTTGGTCTAGCTGGATTATATACCAAAAAATCGCAAACATTGTTCTAAGTTTATATAAAAAAACGAGGTGTCAAATTTCCTTACTTTTGCAGAAAAGCACAAAAATCATCTTCTTCTATGACGTACTCCAGAAATATACCAGATCCTTTTATATTGGTTTTCAATGAATTTGGTGTTTTAAATTGCCGTAAAACAAAAATTAAAACTTTTCATGGTCCTTCCTCGGAGCGTGATGATATTTACCGTTGATATTTATTGCAGAAGTTTTTTTTAGACGAAAGAAAAGAGTAAGCCTTGTTTTAGGGCGCAGTTAGCCGCCATGACCTGCAGGAGCTGCTGTTTGCTGTGGCAGTAGGATAGCAGCAATAGATATACAACAAAACTATGCGTTATTGTGATTGTGTGGTAACTATTGGCCATTGTGATTTCACCGTTACAACACAAAAGATTATCTTGTCAGTGCATTACCTAGTCCTGTAGTCCGTTATTAGAGTATAAGTACAGTGAGAAACTGCGACCTTGTACTGGGCTAACTGGTTCTTTTCTTGCAAAAAAACTCTCTAGTGACTACCAGCTAGGTACATGATCCTCTGAAGGACCATGAAAATTTGTAATCTTTTTTTCACGATGGTTTAAAATATAGAATTCGTTAAAAAACAATGCAAAAGGGGCTGGGCTGGTATATTGCTCGCAGTATGTCATAGAAGAAAATGATTTTTGTGCTATTTTCCAAAAGCAAGGAAAGTTGACACCTCGTTTTTTTTATATAAACTTAGAATAATGTTTGTAAATTTTTGGCATATAACGCAGCAAGACCGGACTTCGGCTTTAAGAATTCTCAAAGAAAAAATGAAATCAAAAATTAGCAAGTTATGCAAGTTTATGCTTTTATGCATGTAGCATTATTTCACTTTTCTCATTTTCTTGTTTTTTTCTTTTATTTCAGTTTCAGAAATTGCGATTTTGAAGCCTGAAGTTATAAAAATTGATGTTTTTAGAATTCACAAAACATTATTTTTCATTAAAGTTTAAAAGTCATACTGCCTTTTGTTTCTGAATTAATAAAATATACAACCATAAAATTTAAATCCAACTCTAAAATTTTTATGTTAACCATATTTCGTTTACAGAATTAACTACCATCAGCAATTTACCTCGATTAGTGGTAAGCCAAGAAAAAGCAAAATTAATTGCAATGAGCAAATTACACCCTCAGTTATTGCTTTCCTCAACAAACCCAAATTGCGAAGAAAATACCGACAATTTGGAGGTGAAATTCAATTATGATTTAGTAGCTTAAACTATGTAACAAAGGTAATTTTTATCATTATACTGAACAGTTTTGCAAAATACAAAGTGTTGCTGAGGTACCCTTTGTACTGTAGTTATTACACAAAAATTTTTTCATATTTTATTTATTTTTTTCTTGATGGCAGTAGAGAGTAGTTTTAGTAGAAATCAGTAGAGAGTAGTTTTTGAGATTTTGAACTGCTGATTAATTAAAACTGCATAAAAATTGGTCTCAAGGATTTTTAATATTGAAGCAAGGAAAATAATAGAGCAATAACAAATACTGCCATTATATTTGACGAATCAATTTCCTTAAAACAGAATTTTCACAGCTTTTCGATTATAATTTGTCAATCAGTAATACGTATTGTACAGTATAGCACATGAGTAGAATCAAAATTATTAATGGAAAACAGAATAAAACCAAATTGAATTTAGGAGTAACGTGTATACGCCAACTAAAGTTTTGTTATTCAGCAACAAACTGCTCTTTCTAGTGCTTCCGTCAAGGATAGGTTCGGTAGCTTGGCCAACCTAGTTATTTTGTCAGGATAGGTTCAAATAAACCCCCTCTCCCTTAGCAATGCTAATGTCCTTGCTTGTCACTGATAATAATCAGAGGCTCACAGGAATTCGGCCGAAAATTGTAACAAAACTCGGCGAAGACTTTTTTTGACTTTACCTATTTTTCGGCCGTGTTGTGGACCAAATGTAGGTGAGGAGCTTGTTTAGTCTACAGCTAATTTCAAGCCGAACACTGATCCAAACCTAGGCAAAAACTTTTTGGACTTCATATATTATTTGGTCACAAAACCTGGGTTAAGACTTTTTGGATTTTTACTTATTTCTTGGCCGAAAAATCTTGGAAGAGACCAATCTATCCTAAAGTTTCCAGAGCCTATCTATAACTAAACTTCAGAAACCTACACAGATGGATTTGCTTAGAACGGCGCAGCTCTGGTTCTTCCTTGGTAAAAAATATAAACCTCTCATTTCATGCAAAGCGTATTTTTTCAGCGGGCTGGGGGGAAGGAGGCGAACGTAAAAACATTTGCGTAGTCCGTTTCCACATTTTGTCAGGGTCATATTATTACGTATTTATTTATTTAAAAGAAAAAAAAAAAAGTAAAGCCACTCCGCCACTCTCATCATTAAGTATGAAGATGTTATCGAACAAAGCAGAGAAACATCAGTTTAATTTAAACTGAAAACCTTCTTCGGAAAAAAGTTGGCTGATAAAAAGATAAGTGCATTCTTGATGAAGCCAAAACCACATTTCATTTTCAAACTTTTTTTTATTTCAGATCAATTTATTAGATCTTCAGCTTTGGTCAAAATTCGACAGCTTTGTAAATGAAATGATTGTGACGAAAAATGGTCGACGAATGTTTCCAGTTTTAAAAGTGTCTTTGAAGGGACTCGAGCCAGCGTCGATGTACTCGATCATACTTGATTTTATAGCAGTTGATAACAACAGGTTAGAAAAATATACCCTTGACTGTTTGTTTTTTGTAAATTTTCAACAACAAATGTGTAAAATTTGACATTTCTTACCATTATCAACAGCACTTAGATTTTTAATCTGATCATTTAATAGTATGATGTTGAATCAAAACCGAATGAATATATTTTGAATGCAGATTTCTCTATCCAACATGTCACTTTATTAAACCATTAACCCAACAATATATGAATTATTGCTCTTTACATTACTTCCTTTGAGTGCTTGTGGGAAACCACGCCAACTTTTTCTTTGCAGAGAAACTTCAAGTGTTCCAATTGTTACAAGTTTTAAGAGTGATGCTACGAATCATTTTATGCTATAGTCAGAAAAAAAGTGGTTAGGTTCTGTGAACTGTAACAAAATCCAAAAGTTGTTCTTGACAAAGATCGGATGGTTAGAACAGGTTTTCCCAAAGTGTGTGCCGCAGTGCACTGGTGTGCGGCGAGAGAGTTGCAGGTGTGCCGCGAGGTTTTAAAATGTATACTTAAACATATCTTCCATTCATTTGGCTTTTGGGTTTTGAAAAATAATCGGCTATTTACTTTACAATAAAAGTGTATCTACTGCATTTAACCGAATAATTACTTCATAAAAATTATGTAACCTGTCTATCATACGGGTACCAGACAAATGCAAAGCCCAGAATTCAGAAACCTTGTGCGCAAAAACAAGCACATCTTTTTCAATGAGTATACTTTGCACTGTATTGATTGACATTAAAATGACTTTAAAAATTTTCGGATTTGCATGGTTCATTCAAGGTTGCTGTTGTTGGAGTGCATATTTAGCCTCCTGTCACCATACAGCGTCAGACGCTAACTATTGGACGATCCGCTCACTTTTCATTACTATGACTACTTTGTGATTGGAGGAATCCGTACCTGCTCAAGAGTTTCCAATGATCCAATGTTCCTGTGGGTTTATTCAAATCCTTGCCCACTGAATTTGCTGCTTGTTCAAAGCCACTAAGTAGAGATAATCATAGAACAGTGTCATATCCAAGAATGCAACATTGTGACCAGGGTGCGGGTTAAACCCAAATCATTCGATCAAGGTCGTCGCAAAAACGACGCTTTTACGCTCTCGGCCACGCTGCCGACCAATGTTTTAAAGAAATGTTTTAAGGTAGCAATGTTTTAAAGAAAGTTTTTTAACAAGCAAGGTAAACGCAGAGCTATAGGTTTGATGCAGCAGCTCTAATTAAGTGTGCCGCTGTCGAATCATACACTTCTATGTGTGCTGCAGCCCAAAAAAGTTTGAAAACCACTGGGTTAGAACGAGTACTTGTAATGAAATAGTTGCTGGTAGTTCCTATATTGATGTTTCAACTAAATAAATTACATTAGTAGGGTCGTTGGGAAAAATGCTAACTCCAAATTCTGTAATTCGTTGATGGCTAGTAGTAAAACTGAAAGGGCCACCTGTATGTCAAAGTGTCAATCAAAAAAAGTGAAAACAGGCCAGAAAGCATAACAATAAATTTTATTGTACGGTGCATACAAGTAGTGTAATGTACAACTATAAGCACTAAGCAGCTTTGCATTCTTGCTGGATCACGCGCAGCAAGTTACTTTCCATTGTATCTCCACTGACATGATTGATTTTAAACGGAAACCTAATGCAAAAAGATGGTCAGTTGGAAAAGATTTTTTTCGAACACTTCACACTCGCTTATTCAACTTCTTTTTTTACTTCAGATGGAAGTATGTAAATGGGGAGTGGGTTCCAGGAGGAAAACCCGAACCATTGACGTCAACGACCACGTACGTTCACCCCGATTCACCTAACTTCGGTTCTCATTGGATGAAACAACCAATCAGCTTTAGCAGAGTCAAGCTCACCAATAAAGCGTCCGGAAATTCTCAGGTAAGCATCCGCTTAGATGTCAGTAAAGAACCTTAAAAATATGCAATGCCCAATTACGAAAATCACCAACTTGCTTTTCTCGTTACTGTCCTACGTAGTGCAAGTATAATAGTTGATTATTCCCAAAACCGTTGTTTTAGCACATGTAAAAGTGGTCAAAATTGTTCCCTAGTTGGAAATCAATCAAATTGTTTATTATTCTCGCTGTATTACGCCGAAACGTAAAACGAGTTTGCGGTGCCCATCTCTGCGTCATTGCGCTAGGGCAACACTCCTCCTTTCGAAGAAATGTTGCATCTGTGGCAAGCTGTTGGCAACACTGCCTCCGATTTGATCAGCCGAAGATTTGAACCGTAGATCTCCCGCTCCAGAGACGAACGCGTTACCGCTGGACGAACTGGCGGATAAATTGGAGATTGAAATTTAAATTTGTTGTAAAGCTTGTTTATTGAGATTTGAAAAGTCCATCACCCTAAAATTACAATCTTCTGTTTTCAGACTGCTTCAAATCTTTGAAACATGCACAAAAGTCCGTTACCCAAAGACTAAAAAGTCAGATTCTTGCTTTCAAAGTGATTATGTCATTAGGAACTTGCGCATATTTGTGGCAAAAAGAAGTGTTTGAGTGAATTGAGTCCCAAATACAAGTGCATCTAATAGGTTCTATGTTGCAGGGCGGCGAAATCGATCAATTTTTATTCGAGTTCGATTTGGGCTTGAATTCAGACTATTTTAGAAAGTCCGAGTTCAAGTTCGAGTTCTCTGGTTTAATTTTTTCGAGTTCAAGTTTGAGTTTAACTTCGGCAAAAATATTAAGATTTTCGAGTTCGATTTCAGGCTCACAAAAATGCTAAGTCTACTTTTTCTCTTAATTGCTTTTTTTTTTGCATACATGCTGTTTTTAACTACCATTTTAATTTATACCGCATGTTCAACAAAAAGTATCTCTTTCCCACAATCTTTTAATCTTTAAATTTCTTTAAAAAATAAGTTACATAGTACATATATGAGTGAAGTGCTGCCTCACAGTTGTAGAAAATCCTTTCAATAAGTTCAGAAAAATTATTTTTTCGAGTTCGAGTCCGGAAAAACGATCGAGTTTTTTGATTTCAAGTTCGCAGCCCTGTTATGTTGGTATAGTTAGGAGAAACAAATAACCTGCTGGGTTTTCCGCTGGAAAAAAATCAATAAGTTTTTGCAGCAAGTGATGTTGAATTCACTCCACAAATACGAGCCTCGAGTACACGTGATGAAGATATCCCCGGGTGACGGAACTCAATCCATGATATTTGCCCGAAGTTTTCCTGAGACTCGCTTTATTGCAGTGACGGCTTACCAGAACGAAGATGTAAGTTCGTTTTTATTATCTACACTTCTGGAACGTTTCTGGGCACACATGACAGAAATTTCCTCGTTCGGCAGTAATAACGAGAATTTTTTATGAGGCGCTACCGAACGAAATACTCGCTAAAAGCAAGAGGTTATTTTTGCACGACATCTGAAGCTCTGAGAGCTCGGTAACGTCATTTTCGCTCGCTAAGTTGCTTGGATCGATTGCGAGATATAACTCGAGTAAAAAACGTCTTTAAGCGTGCGAGAAATCTTTTCTGGTTCAGAAATGTAATGGCGAAATGTTGAAAACTTTTAACTAAAGCAATTTTTTGCAGAAAATTGCAGAAAAAATTTTGAAATTGTCGCCATGTTTGCTATTAGACTGCTACGAAGCAGAGGTGGAGTCCTCGAGGACGTCCTTGGCCTCGAGGACGTCCTCGAGGACACATTTTGAAGTCCTTGGCCTCGAAGGTCGAGTCCTTGGCCTTAGCCTCGAAGTCTCAAGTCCTCAAAAATTACCCTGTCCTCGGCTCGAGAACAGCACTATTCTTTGAATGGTTAAAAGTTGGTAGATTGGCTGAAAAAAAATTTTTTGACCGTTTTTTTGGAGATCACCAGAAAAAAATTTTTGAAGACCTTTTTTTTTGGAGAACACTTGCGTTTGTGTCCTTGGTTTTTGGCCTTGGCCTCGAGCATTCCTGTCTTTGGCATTGAGAGGGTCTGTCCTCGGAAGGGCTGTCCTTGGCCTCGGATTTTTTTTGTGTCCTTGGCCTCGAGCCTTGTGTCCTCGACTCCACCTCTGCTAAGAAGAACGCGAATTGTACTGAGAACTATTAGCTGTTTCGACTGTAAAGAAATATTGAGTAGCGCCAGTTGACAAAAATAGCGATGCACTCCTTTTATAAAAACAATTTTCTAAGAACACAAGGCTCAGTTTTGCTGAAAATTTAAGAACAAATTAACGATGCACGAAGTTCAGTTAAAGATTAAAATCATTAAAAATTAAAAAAATTAAAACCCCCACTATAGTCTGTTTACCCCTAATGCAGTGGTTCCCAACCTTTTTCCAACCGTGGCCCATTTTTATTTTGAAAATTTTCCATGGCCCTACTCTCAAAGTATTGCTCAATTGCAATTTTCCACTATCCTGAGCATTAGCGTAGCCGGGGGGGGGGGGCTTTTTTGGAAGCTTGAAACATCAGTAAACGAACTTGACCCAAATTTTCATCAGTCTTGAATTAGATTGAAACGGTTTTTCCGGCCGAAGACAAGTGATCTCCTCCCCCCCAAAAAAAAAAGTTCTTCGCCAAAATTCAAACGGTTTTTCCGGTCGAAAACGGGTGATCTCCAAACAAAAAAAAAAAGTCAACTCGCCATTCACCGCAAATTTCTGCAAGCTTTCTGACAAATGTCTGGTAATAAACAGCTCATCGTACAAATACGACTTTTTCAAACCAAACTGCTTTGTGGTCCACTGCAAAATACTTCTATGGCCCACCGGTGGGCCATGGCTCACAGGTTGAAAACCACTACCCTAATGGGTTCGTCAGGCGGGGTAGAAACTTATTCAAATAGATATTAGTATTATTCAAATAGCTAATTATTATTAGTCGAGGAACAAATTAAAAACAATGCCAACCTCGGCAGCAAAATAAACCAAAAACAAGCGAAAAAAATTCAAAGCAATGAAAGAAACTTAATTTTGTGCTGATTAAAAACGACAAAATTTTAGTGATTTTCTTGGGTTTGAAATCAAATGTTGCAATTAACGAGTATTCCTAGATTATAGAGCTCATCTGCTTTGCCCAAGCAACTGAGAAAGTTTTTTAGCTGTTGATCAACTTGAAAAAAGCTTGCTTTTTCGCTTTTGCAATTTTACGATGCTGCAAAAGCAGGAAAAAAGCCTTCACTTAAGCAGACAGAGCAATAGCAATTAAACAGTGTTACAAACATGGCAGCAAAAATTGACATCGATGCTCTCAAAATTAAAAAAAAATCTAGAACAAATGAGACTGAATACCGGCAAAAAAATTAGAACCAGCCAATCTCAATTCAAGATTTACCAGTTAAAAAAAAGTGTACCTCGACTTGTCCACTTTTGAAAAATTTTGAAACCTAAAGTTACTGTTAACGTATAAATTTACCCACCAACAATCTCAAGGGCGCATTACTTTATTGAAAAAAACTGCAGTATGGAAAAAGCTGTTCTTTTTTGTCATTGATCCAAAAATATAATTAAATTCTGTCGCTCATTAACTAAATATTATCAGTCTAGGAATTTGGAAGCTTACGATAATAACGCATGGCTCATAGTACCTTTTTCCATAACAATGCAGTACAGACGGTCATACAGACAGAATACGCTTAAACGCATTATTTTGAATTAGAAATGCATCTGACGTCCCAATGAAATATTTATTACGTACTAACGCAGTTTACGAACATTTCGCAAAGAAACTCGAGTGAGCAGTTTTAACGCATGTTGGGCAAGACGGTTCAGAAATAGCAGTTTGTCTACGAAGTTTTTTTGTTCTTTAGCGCCTTTTAGCGAGCGAGAATGGCCATTACGAGCTTGCTAACACGTTCCGTCATGTGGGCCTGTTTCGCTGCCAGCAAAGATACACAGTAAAAGTTGAAACTTGATTTCGTAAAGAGTTGTCATTTTACCAAATTTGGTATAAACAATCAGTTTGTAATATTTTTATTTTCAGGTGACGTCGTTGAAAATAAAATACAATCCATTTGCAAAAGCTTTTCTAGACGCTAAAGAAAGGTAATATGACGTAGTAGCATTGGCTTTGGTTTCAAACCAGCAGAATTGAAAACTGGCCGACTAGTGTAGGCCCGAACCCGAAAGCATAACCTCGAGCCCGAAAAGTGATTGGAATCTAAAATCAGGCCCAAAAAAGCCCGAAAGTTAGGTTGGTCTAAAAAATTTTATACGATTAATGTTGGAAATCGGTTTTATTGAAGAAATGAGAACTACTTGAGGTAATAAAGAGGTGCCCCAAACCTTTTTCCACAATTTCCACAATTCTCAAAAATACGACTTAATCTGTTTGACTCCGTACCATTGGCAACTCCGCATTGCGCACTGCTGATCAATATTATGACACAATAATAATATTAATTGTGCAACAATAATTGTGTTGATGCTCAAACAAGGTCGTCATTCTGTGTTCAGAATTATTTTAACAACGCTTTATATCACCTAAAAGTCTAAAGCACAAGGCAAGTACGTATGTCAAGCCCAAATAAGCCTGACATTTTGTAACACTTTTAAGCCCAAACCTGGCCCTAAAACCCGGTAAGATTTACAACTCTGCAAACTATTGCAGCATTTCAGTCTTACTATTCTGGCTTACATTTGTACGGTTTTTTCTTCTTCGATTAAATATTGTTTATTACCAATTTTTGAGGTTAATCGTTTAGTTTTCCAATTATTTGTATATTTTTGAAATGATTGTTGATTAATGGCCTTTTTTTTGGATTTTTAGCTTTGCTCTTTATAGAACTTATTTTTGCTTTGTTTTTCAGTCGACCGGATTGTGATGCTTATTTTGACGTCAACAACTCTCAGCAACCGCAGTCATATTCTGATTGTAAGTTTTGATGATACTCCAGCGCTGGTACTGCAGCCCTAATATGCTGTACTGCACTCTCATTTTATCAAAAGCTGAATCCGTTTTGGATAAAGATTTTTATCGCAATGTTATTTTTTAAATCTTAGAAAAACAAAGCTCTTCTTTGTCAATTAACAAATAACTTGATTTTTACCCGGGTTATCTTTCTAAAGCACTGTGTTTTTCATGGGGTAAACATGCCTTAATACCTACGAAAATTTTCCAAATCGGAGGTCATATAAGTAGATTTGGCTGGTGGACTTGTCTTCTCCGAATTTTTTTATTATTTGCTGTTGGTTGATCATGTTTGAACCGCCAATGACACCATTGGCAATTCAAATTTTGCTCATAACATTGCCTTTTAAATTTTAATCAAAAAGAGTCTGAGTCAGTGTGATTATGTCTCAAAATGGTTTCATGACGTCATTTCAAGTAGAGTTCAAAAGTGCCCAAATATTTGTGAAGTAGGTTCGGCAAACCTCAAAATTAGGAAAATTTTACATTAACAAGTTCAAGTTTTTAGAGCTTATTGGGACTTTGCGCGATCGCACTAGTCCGTTAACAAACTTCACACCTCCGTTAACGTTAATCCGTTATTTTCAGCTTTAATTAACGAAAGTTAATAAAGTGCGTTAATTCGTTAATTTTGCGTGTAATTTGGATTTCTTTTTATTCACTCGCATCTAGAACATGTATTGACGCTGTTGAGCTGATTCTAAGGAAATATCTATTGCTGTGGTGGTCTTTTTGTGTTTTGGAAGTTACATTTTACAGTCTAATCTAGTTTCGAGATAAAATCAAGTTCGAATGCACTAACGAAGTTGCGATCGGAAAAGCTTTGGAAACTGCGAGCAGCGATAATTAATAGACCTATGAGGCTGCAGCTTATTATTTGCCTCAAAAAAGAGCTCCTATCTTCGCTCTTTTCTACAAAACTCGTGCTAATACGCAACAAGTGTTACTAGTGCAAATTGGTTTGTACCAGAACGATGAATGAATGGTGCAAGATATTAACGATAAAAACCTTAACGGAAGTTAACAGAGCTTAACGTAAGTTAATTTGGTCCGTTAACAGAACTTAACGGAAGTTAATTTAGTCCGTTAACATGAAAAAACTTTTTAACGGATTAACGAGTTAATGAAAAAGTTAGTTTCGTTATTCACGGATTAACGATTAACGGACTTGTGCCCACCTATGCATAGTACCTTTGTTTTTGTTCGCGAATTTTGGCAGATGACAATTGATTTGCTTATAACTAGCAAACGGTAAAACCTAAAAAGTCGAAAATTGCACTCAACCTTAGAATTAATGAAAGCAGTTTTGTGTGCCAATTTTGGGAATCCTACGTCACGTGGTCGTGAATTGAGATACCAAAAACATACAAAAACGACAATTTTTGGCTTGAAAATTTATTAATTCACCTATAACTCAAAAATCACTGAAAGTACAAAGATGAAATTCGAACACAAGGTGGATGCTTATGAACGCTTTACGCAAACTGAGTTTAGAGGCGCCCGGTCACGTGACCAAAATTGTACTGGCGGAAAGTGTGAAAAAGTTGACGAATTTGAACCAATATATCTCGGTAATGACTGATATTGATGAAAAGTGATTTGTGATTCTTGAGCTCACTATCAACCAGCTTTCTTTTGATTATGTTCGTTTAGCCCAACTTGGAAACTACTTTTCTTGTTTTGTCATCTTTTTTCTTACTTTTTGTTTTCTTTTTCTTTTTTTTCTTCTGCCGCTATGCACTTTTAAACCGCTGAACGCACTGTATTCAAAGTTTGAGCGATTGAAGATATCAGGGAGGAATAGTGTGCAACTGAAATGGGGGTGCAAGGTTGATAGGATCCCCCTCAATCGGGTCCTCCAAAAATTTGAACTTTTAAACCGTTACAGCTAGGTGGATCAAATTTTCGAAATGGGGTAAATATTAAAAATACACTAAACCTAAGAAAAAATTTGTGGTTCCAAATAAGGAGTGCCTCCAAACGGTTCCTCCAAAATTAAAACTTCTTAATCATTCGACACATAAAATTTTCAAGGTAAGTAAATATAAAGAAAAGATAAAATTTGACAAAATTTGAGGATACCAAAATTGGTAGTCCCTCTCAAACCAGGCCGCTGCAATTCAAACTTTTTAATCACACAGGCTAAACATTCAAAGTTTTCGGGGTCAGCAAATTTGAAGAAAGGATAAAATTTGACAAAATTTGAGATTCCAAAATTAGGGAATCCCTCTCAAACGGATCAGCCAAATTCAAACTTATAACCACTTACGCTAGACAGACGAAATTTTCAGAATAAGTGGAAATGAAGAAAAGATAAAATTTTACAAAATTTGGGAAAACCGCAGTGGAGGGGTCTGTCTCAAACGAGGAGGCCAAAATTCAAACTTAAGGAAAGATAAAATTTGACAAAGTTTGGGCATCAAAATGGGGGTCCCTCAAATGGGTCCTTCAAAATTCAAACTTTTCAACCATTCATGCTTTACACAAAAAACTTTCAGAATAGATAATTACTAAAGAAGGTAAATTATGACAGAGCTTGGGGGTACCACAATGGTCGTCTCCATTCGAGGCTGCCGAAATTAAAAACTTTTAACCACTTAAGCTAAACACAGGAAATTTTCAGGTTAAGTAAATATAACAAAAAGTTGTATCACAAAATTTGGGGCACCAAAATGGGGGGCCCTCAATTGGGTCTTCCAATTTCAAACTTTTCAATCATTCCAGCTAGACTCATGAAACTTTCAGAATAGGTAAATATAATATGATTAATTTCGGGCGAAAATTGGGGAGTCCTCCTCCAATGGGTACTTCAAAATTTTGAACCACTCAAGCTAAACAAATAAATTTTCAAGGTAGGTAAAAATATAATAAGACAAAATTTGAGGGTCTCATACTTAGATGTCCTTCAATTATGTTGACACGTCCCCACATTAACTACAAAAGCTAAACGAATTAAATCTTTTGGATAGGTTGATATGAAAGAATAAAGATAACAAAATTTTGGTTGGCCACGTTGAGGAGACCATACCAAATGGGCCTCTTAGAATTTGAAAACGTCGATGTACTTGAGCTAGACATACAGTATCAAGTTTTAAGAGTACCTGTAAGCTAATATAAGAGAAAGATAAAACATGCCAAACTTGACAATGCCATGTAGGACAATTTGCCCTTAAATGGATCTTTAAAACTATAAGATGAATTCTCACAATGAATTGGTATCACAGAAAACTAGAAAGAGTCAAACTTATAGAATTACTCCACCATTTAAGACGTTGAAGCACGTAAGTTTAATTGCTTTGTTAGATTTAAGCCGGATGACAGAGTTTTTTTACTAAACTGTCGCTTTTGACGTTTAAAAAATCCTCTACTAGCTCTTAAAGTTTTTGAACAACTTTATTAAGAAAGCTTTCGTGCTGAATAAAGGATATAATACAATATACTATACAATATTCAATATGTTGTTCGTTAGGTCGCACTGCTAAATAGCATTCTCAGAATAGGAATAGCTATGGAGCGCCGTTTGTGTACCCGAATTTGTGCAACGTTTTTTTGAATAATTAATTAAATAGTCATTTTTATTAAATATACAAAAAAATATAGTCAAAGTCAAAATAAATAGTCTGAAAAAATTGCGCACAAAATAAACAGTTGCAAAAATAAATGGTCAAAAAACTTGCACAAAGTAAATCGTTGCAAAAATAAATAGTCAAAAAAACTGCGCACAAGAAAAGCGCTGCAAGAATGCGCTGCGGACTTTTTTGTATATTTGTTACTGGAGCGTGACAAAGCACTCTCGGCTGCTCTTTGATCCGCTTTCGACCAGGGTTGGATCCATTCATTTTTTTTTTTAATTTTTAAATTCAAATTTAAATTCAAATTCATTGACTTTGAAAAAACTAAATTCAAATTCAAATTCATCAATTATTCGTAAGCGGATTCAAATTCAAAATTCAAAATTCAAAATTCAAATTTAATCCAATCCTACTCTCAACCGCTGTTTAATGCGCTCCAAAAGCAGCCGAGAGCGCTTCGTCACGCTCTACCAACAAATATACAAAAAAGTCTGCAGTGCATTATTTTCGCTACGCTGTATTTTGTGCGCAGTTTTTTGACTATTTATTTTTGCAACGGTTTAATTTTTGCAGTTTTTTTTGGCTATCTATTTCGGCTTTGACTATATATTTTTGTATATTTAATTCAAATGATTATTTAATTGAATATGCAAAAAAACGTTGCACAAATTAGGGTACACCAACGGCGCCCCATAAATAACTGTAAAATGCGTGCATGTTTCAGGCCGTGGTTAGTGTTTATTTTGGTTAATGTAATAGCATTTGCTCAAAAGTTGCTGAAATTTCAAAAATCGCTCCATGTTAGTTCATCTCAATATCTTAAATCTTTTCATGATACTCGCTGTACTACGCCAAAGCGTGTGACGAGTTTCCGGGGCCCATCTCCGCGTCATTGCGCCCGGCAACACAGCTCCTTTCGAAGAAATGTTGCAGCGGTGGCGAGCCGTTGGCAACACTGTATCCAATTTGACCGGCCGAAGATTATAACCTCGTACCTCCCGCTCCAGAGACGAACGTGTTACCGCTAGATCAACTGACTGGTAATGTTATTTCATACTTAAGTGAAAAACTGTTAGAAACTCCTAAAACGTGCTGAGTTTTATAGCATTTTCATTTAGAGTAAGCTTTTTGATTGATAAACTCACAGCTGTTAAAATAAACTAAAAAGAGCGTAAAGGGGAATTTACACAGTGTCCGTTTTTCGTCCGTTTTGTCCGTTTTTTTACGTTTTTGCTTCTCCGTAAAAATGCATGCGCTTTTTCATGTGCATTTTTGTAAGTTCATATCCGCACTAAGTAGACTGTTACATACAGATAAAAATTTTGCTCAAAAATTTTGTGTATGAGCGTTAAGAGGGATATTTTACTATAGGGCTGTACCCCTTTACACAAAATTTTTTTCGGAAAACTTTTGTCCAGTATATGACAGTTGTTTGACGTTAAACATTATACCTAGGGTTCTAAAAAGCACAGAGTTGAGTAAACTAATAGAAGTTTTCAATGTGGAGTAATCCTAGAGTTAGACTTTGCAATATCATAAATTATTTCAGAATTTGATTTTTGTTTTTTAGCTTTGCTTGTGTATGTATCTTTTTCCATCCTAATTGCTAAGTCAAGAATGGTTTTGATTAATTCTTAAATTTTGAGAAAAATTAGTAGGACTGTTCATACATGTGCTTATATAAAATTTTTCTTAAAATGATATTTGAGTGAGCTAGTCAAGGGTGTAGATTTGATATTTAGGATAGTATCTTAAATTTCTGCTCGAGATAATCTAAGCTACAAAATCCGAAAATCATATTGGCATTGTCAGATCAAAAAGCTTTGTTCCAATTAATAGCGGAATATTGGTTTTGTAGTTATAATCGGAGCAAAGGTTTCTGTCGAAATATTTGTTTTAACGAGGGTTTTGTTTTTAACCGCAATTTTAACAATTGCGTTTCTAAGTGAAAATTCAACAAACTCCTTAAAAGTTGAAACGAGAACCAATCGGAGATGTAAAATTTAATCAAAATTTTATCCAAGCAATAAGCAGCAACTTTGTTGGATTTAACATTTTTATTAAAAGCAAAACATATCGAACGTTTTCGGTTTAAAACAATTAAGCCCTCCTCAGGATATTATAAACAATAATACATAAACATCTGTAAAGGAAATAGAAGCATTACGGCAACATAAATTACGTATACTTCACTAATAACGTACATTATATGAGGAAATATTAAAATTATTATCTAACAAAATAAAAATGCCTTTCCAGTTTTGGAGCAAAGCAATCATATTAAAATTACAGTCAAACAAGCAACAGCATAAAGTTTTTAGCGTGAAATAAACCAATTCAGTTAGAATAACTATTAATGTGATAGCCAAGGTGAATTGAATTAAAGAGAAAATCAAGTCAAATCAAGATAAGAACTAACTTACGATGTTACGAAGTAACAGAAAATTTGGGAAATTAGAAAATACTCAGCAAGAATGAGGCACCTTTAGCATAAAGTTGCTTATTTAATTAAGGATTTAGTTTTTTAATCAAAAGAGCTTCTTGGATTTTAGTTTCATACTCAGTATGGCAACTTTTTAAAATCTGGAAAGAGTTTACGGTGTACTTTTCCTCACGGCAAATGGCACATGCGCGTATGTGTTCTTTTATAGCGCTCTTTTGCGGTCCAGCTAAAACCAAATGTTTGCAAGCTCTTGCCGTCAAATGTCGGGTAGTCATGCCTACGTAGGCAAGGTTCGTATCACACGAACATCGAAACTGGTACACGACATTGGAGCGGAGAGCATGCGGTGTTATTGTTTTCAGCTGGAAGTAGCGATTGATCTTAAATGTATCGTAAACTACTCTTAACTTTGAACTTGTTTATCCCGAATTGGGTTTAAAGTTAAGAGTAGTTGTCTGAACTTCTTTATCGGGAATTTGGTTTAAAGTTAAGAGTAGTTTACGATACATTTAAGATCAATCGCTACTTCCAGCTGAAAACAATAACACCGCATGCTCTCCGCTCCAATGTCGTGTACCAGTTTCGATGTTCGTGTGATACGAACCTTGCCTACGTAGGCATGACTACCCGACATTTGACGGCAAGAGCTTGCAAACATTTGGTTTTAGCTGGACCGCAAAAGAGCGCTATAAAAGAACACATACGCGCATGTGCCATTTGCCGTGAGGAAAAGTACACCGTAAACTCTTTCCAGATTTTAAAAAGTTGCCATACTGAGTATGAAACTAAAATCCAAGAAGCTCTTTTGATTAAAAAACTAAATCCTAAATTAAATAAGCAACTTTATGCTAAAGGTGCCTCATTCTTGCTGAGTATTTTCTAATTTCCCAAATTTTCTGTTACTTCGTAACATCGTAAGTTAGTTCTTATCTTGATTTGACTTGATTTTCTCTTTAATTCAATTCACCTTGGCTATCACATTAATAGTTATTCTAACTGAATTGGTTTATTTCACGCTAAAAACTTTATGCTGTTGCTTGTTTGACTGTAATTTTAATATGATTGCTTTGCTCCAAAACTGGAAAGGCATTTTTATTTTGTTAGATAATAATTTTAATATTTCCTCATATAATGTACGTTATTAGTGAAGTATACGTAATTTATGTTGCCGTAATGCTTCTATTTCCTTTACAGATGTTTATGTATTATTGTTTATAATATCCTGAGGAGGACTTAATTGTTTTAAGCCGAAAACGTTCGATATGTTTTGCTTTTAATAAAAATGTTAAATCCAACAAAGTTGCTGCTTATTGCTTTGATATGGTTCTGCAAATCAACCTCTTTTCCTAAATTGAATGAAATTTTATAGAT
This sequence comes from Trididemnum nubilum, assembly GCA_963965965.1. Classification (NCBI taxonomy): domain Eukaryota; kingdom Metazoa; phylum Chordata; class Ascidiacea; order Aplousobranchia; family Didemnidae; genus Trididemnum; species Trididemnum nubilum. Next base: position 19,848,090 of record OZ014477.1, read on the forward strand.
ACCTTTTTTAAACATTTTAAATTTTGAAAGTCGTTAACCACGAACCTGATAAAGTTAACAGAACATTACGAAATTCGAAAGCGATGTATTTCAGATCTGACTATCAACAAACATAAACAAGCTTAACGCAATTGCGAAGTTCTTTAGTTCAAAAAAGTTAGATACTTTCGCGAAGTTCCTGGATATCGCTTGCGATGACACATTCTAGTTTGTGAATTACATTTGACTGAAAATCAAATTGGTTAAAAGCCGGTTTTGATTTGTGGATTTAGATTACAAAAATTTGGAACAATAAAAAACGAGAGAGGGTATTTTTGCTTTTCCCAGTGACCCGTGTAAAATAAGATTTCGCAACTAGATGACGAATGGGTTTGAACTCCAACTTGCAAGAAAGAAGCCTTGGGTTTCTGTCATCGCAAATTCTATATGCTTGCTGCAAATGTCAGTGTGAAAAAAATGGTACTGTCTTTCTTTTTCAGTTGTTTCGTCTTGTGTTGAAAAAAGTTTGTTCAAAAAAATTCTTTCTCATATCTAAACTGTTCAATTTTGCAACGTTTTTCATTTACACATAAATGAATTACAATTATACCATTAACCATATTTTACGCACGGGGTGAAATGTCCCCCCCACCCTTTCAGTTTTTTTGTGATAAATCTCTTCAGAATAAATTGACATTTATTTTTTGTTTAGAAAGTAAATAAGGTTCAAAGTAAATAAGCAAAGTACAGTAAATAAGCATACAAACTCAAGCAACAAGATGAGGAAAACAATAATTTCTGATGAGAGGTTGCGAAAAGGCCATTGACCATTTCCTGGGAAAAGCTCGGGGCTCTTTACAGGAAAGGTGAGGTCGTTGAGTCTGCAACCTCTCATCTTCAGTATAAAATATTGATAGCACATAAACAAGATCCACTTAGTATAAACAAATGAAAAATAGTGCAGCAAATTTAGAAGAAATGCCAATAAATAAACAAGTATAAAAATACACGCCGTTCAGCACAGACATAGACAAAAAATTAATCACACAGCTATGACAATAATCTGTCCGAGGACAGAAAGAGTTCGCCGAGGACAACTGTGTCTGTGTAAAACCAATATCACAAATTATTCAGCCACGACAACTATCTAATCAAGGTAAGTCAGGATGCTTTCTTAAGTAACAAGAAACTATTGCTACTCATTTTCCAATATAAAATTTTTTTTTTAAGATAAAAAGACTTTTTCTATGCAACCCTTTAATTTTTAATGGTAATTTATTCCATATTTTATAACCATTATATTGAATCGAACATTTTGAAGTTGACTTTTTTTTTGGAATGCAGCAGACCAGTTGTCATCACATGCAAACCTGGTAGGATAATTATGGGTTTCTGATGGAGATTTGAAGTAGTTTTTAAAACAGTTTGGGAGAGTTTTATTTTTATATTTAAACATAAATTTTAATATTTCTAATTTATAAATTTGGCATAGATTTATTAAATTTAGTTGCTGATATATAGGCAGCGGTTTTGTTTTAAAGGAAGTTGAATTTATAATTTTGACAATATTATTTTGTTGAATCTGAATGGTCTTAGTGTATTTGGCATAGGTGGGCACGTTTATGCAAAACGTTAGCTTCGTTAACCACTAGTCCGTTAACAAACTTCACACCTCCGTTAACGTTAATCCGTTATTTTCAGCTTTAATTAACGAAAGTTAATAAAGTGCGTTAATTCGTTAACATTTTGCGCGTAAATTGCATTTCTTTTTATTCACTCGCATCTAGAACACGTATTGACGCTGTTGAGCTGATTCTAAGGAAATATCTATTGCTGTGGTGGTCTTTTTGTGTTTTGGAAGTTACGTTTTACAGTCTGATCTAATTTCAAGATAAAAATAACTTCAAATGCACTAACAAAGTTGCGATCTGAAAATCTTCGAAAATTGCGAACAGCGATAATTAGTAGACCTATGAGGCTGCAGCTTATTATTTGCCTCAAAAAAGAGCTCCTATCTTCGCTTTCTTCTACAAAACTCGTGCTAATACGCAACAAGTGTTACCAGTGCAAACTGGTTTGTACCGGTACGATGAATGTATGGTGCAAGATATTAACGATAAAAACCTTAACGAAAGTTAGCACATCTTAACGGAAGTTAATTTAGTCCGTTAACAGCACTTAACGGAAGTTAATTCAGTCCGTTAACATGAAAAAACTTTTTAGCGGATTAACGAGTTAATGAAAAAGTTAGCTTCGTTATTAGCGGATAAACGATTAACGGACTTGTGCCCACCTATGGTATTTGGTTGCAGTATTTCCCCAAGATGTAACACCATAGCAAAGGTACGGGTAAACCAAACTACAATAGACACATTTCAAAGCCGATTGAGGAGCATGTCGCCTTAATTTGCTCAAGATCCTCTGGCCATATAGAGCTTTTCAACAACAAGCCGCGTATGATCCTTCCAGGTCAGCTTGTGATCCAGTATGACACCGAAATATCTGATAGCATTTTTGGAAAGAATTGCTCGATTTTGCGGGTTAATTTGAAAGTTATCGTTTGTGTTCGTTCTTGAATTAGTAAATAGTACGTAGTGAGTTTTTGAATAATTGAGAGTAAGTCGATTAAAGTTGATCTAATTTTCGAGAAGTCCGAATTCATTTTCGCATTTCTTTTTTAGACTTTGAAATTGTTGTCCGAACAAAGCAACACCGAGCCATCAGCATATGACATAATTGGGGTTTTGCAAGAATTTGTAGAGTCATTAATGTAAGCCAAGAATAGAAATGGCTCGAGCACGCTACCTTGCGGCACTCCAATTGTAATCGGTAAAAGGGTAGATGAAGTTTGGTTGTCATTGTTCACTGTACACTGGAATTGGTTTGTCAAATAAGACTTCAATAATTTGTTAGCATTACTTCTAATGCCATAATGATCTAACTTGTCGAGTAATATTTGATGATTTACACAGTCAAAAGCTTTTGCGAACTCCAAAAATATTCTGTAAACCGATTTTTGGTTATCTAATTCTTTGAGTATGGTTTTATAAACACAGTTTATTGCATGATTTGTTGAGTGTTTGGTTCTAAAATCAAACTGAAATTCAGTGAATAAATTCAATTTTTCCCAAAAATTAGTGAGTCTTTTGTGCAAAATTGTTTCAAAGACATTTTTAATCGGGGACAATATTGAAATGGGTCTGTAGTTACCCAGTTCAAGAGTGGATCTGCCTTTATGAACGGGAATCACGGTAGCAATTTGTAATATTTCGGGATAGCTTCCAGTTTCGAGAGATTCGTTAAAAGAGTTTGCCAAATAATCAGAAATAAGGAATTTGGATTCTTTTATGATGTGCACTGAAATATCAATATATCCTGGAGATTTGTGATCTTTTAGGGAAGAAATAATTTCAATGATTTCGTAAACATCAGTTGGTTGTAAGACAATTGATGATACACTACGTTTGCCGAGAAACGTAAAGTGTTGATTACTCTGATGAATACTAGAATTATTGGAATTTGCGGCGAGTTTTTCACCAATTTTAACAAAGTGTTTGTTGATTTCGTTACAAATGTTTTGAGGCGAGGTAATTAACTTACCATCAGTTTCAATAGTATGCGGTAACGTAGTTTTCGATTTGGTTTTCTTAAGTAACTGATTTATATATTTCCATGTATCCGCAGTATCGCGGGCATCTTTGAACAAGTTTTCGAAATGTTTTTGTTTGGCTTTTGCTTTCACATGGGTTACTTTATTTCTGCACTTTTTATATTCATAGTATAAGTCTGGACTTTTGCTTTTAAGGTATTTAGAATAAAGCTTGTTTTTGTACTTTATGGCTGTGAGGATATCTGGGGTGATCCATGGGTGTTTGGATACTTTATATTGTCTACGACTTTGCATCTTTTTGTGAAAATGTTGAGAGATGAGTTCATTCAGTAGATTGAGAAGTTTATCCAGGGTATAGTTGCTAGGATATAGCCAGTCAGGAGTGGAAAGTTTATTATTTAAATGTGCAAGAAAAAATTCGAAGCCCTCCTGTGTTATTTTGCGGTAGTGCAATCTTTTGGTGTTTCTATTAAAGTTACACTGATACTTAGTACATACAAGCAGATGGTCAGAAATGTTTTCTTGAAAAATAAACGATGAAACTTGACTTAAGGAAGTAGAATTAATATAAGCATGATTGATTACAGAGCTGCAGGATGAGCAAATTCTGGTCGGCTTGCTGATAATTTGTGTGCATCCAATGCCATTTATGCGGTTTTCGTAATTATCAATTGTTGGTGATTCGCCAATTATGTCATAATGAATGATATAGACGCCTAATACCAAATATCTTCGGTTGGACTTAAATGTTTTAAGGATATGCACAACGGTATCTTCAAATAGCTTGATCTTTTTTTAGTGTTATTTGGGTGTCTGTAAAGTGATCCTACAAATAATGTTTTTTTATTTTCTACAATAAGTTCAACCCAGACATCTCCACATTCATCAGTTTTGACCTTAATTTGCGAAAATTGGCGGCATTTTATGTCGTTGGACACATAAATTGCGGATCCACCTGCATAAATGTCTGATTTGTAGTGATATAAAGTACATCCAAGAAGATTGCAATACTTAATATTGCGTGGGGTTAGTCTAGTTTCACTGATGCAAAGCACTTCGACTTTGTAGGAAAATCGATTTAAAAATAGTTGTAGATCATTGAAATGTTTATCGAGGCTCACAATGTTTATGTGAAAAATGACAATACATTCATTTGCTACGTTTGCAGAGGTTTCAGCGGCAAATTTTCCAAGAGATCGGTATTCACAAGAAATGTTATCAATCATCGGTGTGATATGAACTATATCATAATATAGTATATACATGAACTATATAATAATATATAACAATTGAGCAAGGGTAAACAACTATATAATACAAAAGCTAGGACAAACAAAGAAATAACGAAAAACTTACAACTGTTCCAAATCACTTTCAGTTCTTATATAAAATTTTTCCCTTTCTTCATCTTTTATTGTGTAAGTTAGGACATTATGAGTCCAAAAAAATTTATATCCCAATTCTTTCGCTTTTTGTTTAGTATTCCAAAATATTCTTTTAAGTCTTTGGGTTAGGTTTTCATTGATAAACACTTTTTCCATGCCGTCGACTGAAAATCCTTCAATATCTTTGGCTTTAAAACGATTTGAGTAGATTTCATTGCGTTTTCGGCGGCTAACCAAGCGACCTATAATAGTGGGATGGTTAGTCGCTTTGTTTGCCCTGATTCGGCCGAGTCGTCTTTTTTGAGGGAGACGGTGTGCAACGGAGATATCTTCTTCTTTAATATCCACGTCTAATTTCTTTATCAGGTTCTGCGTAGTTTTCATAACGTCTTCATTCTTTGTCATGGGCACACCTTGAAGTTCTAAATTTTGGCTGCGATCATATTGTTCTACTTCGTCAATTTTAAGATGGTCCTCATTGTTCTGTTTTTGTATTATGTCTGCTTGTTTGTTTAACTGTTTGATGTCCTGTTTCTGCTGCTTGTTTGTTAGCAGTATCTCGCTGTAATCGCCGGCTAAATCATCATGTTTCCCGTATGTAAAACTTTGACTGTTTTTCAGCTCTTCAAGCTGGCCGTTAAGCGAAGCGATTTTCTCTTCCAAGGGCTTGGTAGCCTTAAATATCATACCTTGTATTAAATCCTCGAGTTGCTTTTTGGTCAGCTGCAATATATCATCGGTTGAGGTGGATCTTTTTTGATTGGCTTTATTCGCATTACCTGGCATTGTACCGCAGATTTTGATTTTCTAATGCTCGAAAATCAATCACAAAAACTGCTTAAAAAGCTTCTGCAAAACACGTCCTTCTCGCTCGAGCGCAAAAACAATCTGCTTTTTAATAATAAAAATAATAATAATTGCAATTTATATCCCCCTTGAGATAACACCAACAAGTGTCAATGCATCTGACTAAGGGGCCAAAGTAACATTCAAATAGCTTTACAGAAATAAAATTAAAACTCAACAAAGGTACTAATTCTACAGCAATAAGCAGCAAAATACTGGCATCAAACAGTGGTAATATCCTCAAAAGCTAAATTAAAATAAAATGCTTTTAGACGTTTCTTAAAAAGGGACAAACTTTCAATTTCACGCAGAGATAGTGGCAACGAATTCCATACTTTGGGTGATGCACACGAAAACATAGATTGGGATCTAGCAAAGTTTAAGCTAGTCACTGTTTGAAGCAGCCAATTATCATCATTAACACGCAAGCTATATCTTTCCGAAACAGAACGAGAGTTGATTAAATTTTTCAAATATGTAGGAGCATAACCATGCAGGCACTTGTGTGTGAGCAAAGCAATTTTGAATACAATACGATATTTCACTGGTAAAAAATGAAGGCTTTTCAAATATGGTAGCATATGCTTACGCAAAGCAGAACCACGAAGTCCAAAAATAAATCTCACTGCAGAATATAAAACTTTTGTCAACTTGTACAATAAATATTCTGGTAAGTTATAAAACAAGGCATTGCAATAATCAATATGGGACAATATCAAAGAATGAACTAGCTGAATTTTTAGAGGTTTAGTAAGCTTAGATGCAATTCTGCCTAAATTACGTAAATTGCCATAACAAGTACTAACTACTCTATTGATATGCTTCTCAAGGTTCAGTCTGTCATCAAATATTACACCAAGAATTTTGACAAAATCATTAGGCATAGGCAAAGAACAGCTATCATCAATTTGTATGTCAGAAATTATTCTGGATTCATTGTTACGGTTAGATAAAATTTCGATGACTTTGGTCTTACTTTCATTCAGTTTTAGAAAATTACTAGTCATCCAATGCTTTAAATCTTGCAAAAAGGCTCCAATTTTGTGTTTAATCATGTCTACAGAAAAGTCTTTATCAAAAGAAAGATAACACTGCATATCATCAGCATATGAATGCACAAAAAGACCATGTGAATTAGCAATTAATTCAGCACTTTTAAAATACAAGTTAAATCGCACTTGCCCTAAAATTGAACCCTGGGGTACACCAGACTTAACATCAACTGTATGAGAAGTACAGCCAGCACCTTTAACAAAGTAGCTCCTATTATTTAAATAGGTTGAAAACCATTCTAAAGCTACATCAGAAAAACCAAATTCAGCGGACAATTTACTAAGCAGGAGATCATGCTTAACCGTATCAAAAGCAGCTGACAAATCAAACAAAAGAACAACTGCATTTGACTTGGCATCTAAAATTGACAAAATATCATTGTGTATTTTTACAAGGGCAGTCTCACAGCTGTAGCAAGGTCTGTAAGCTGATTGCGAATAGCCATACAATGAATTTTCACACAGATATGTATTAATTTGGAGAAAAACACATTTTTCTATTAATTTGCCAAGAAAAGGCAAATTGCTTACAGGTCTAAAATTTTTAATATTATCATAATCCAAGTTCTCATTTTTAATCAAAGGAGTAACACATGCCTTTTTGAGAACATCTGGAAAATAACCCCGACTCAATGAAAGATTAACAATATGATGAATTGCAGGGAGTAATAAATCAATGCACTTCTTGAGAATACTGGTTGGTAGTGGATCAAGATCACATGTTTTAGATGGCATAGACTCAATTATAGCTTTTAAACCAGCTAGAGACAGCGGTTCAAACTTTCTAAATTTGGAAGCACATGAAGATTTAACTACATTTATATCAACATCAAGTGTATTGCAATTATGGCAAGACATGTCACTATAAATTTGTTCAATCTTAGCATTAAAATAGTCAGCAAATTGACATGCTTGTGCAGTGCTTGTGATAGGTGGATGATTTCCCAAAAATTTATCCAATAATTGATTCACAACATTATAGGTGGCTCTGGCATTACCTTTGCAATTATCTAGTTTTTCTTTGAAATATTTTTCTCTTTCAATGCAGTAGATTTTATTAGCCTGTTTACATGCTGCATAAAATTTAGATTTATTTTCTAAAGATTTATTCTTCCTAAATGCTCTTTCAAAAACTCTTCTGCGTCTTCTAGCATTTTGACATTCCGAATTCCACCATGGCGTTTTAGATGTTTTGATATATTTTTGAACAAGAGGAGCATGCTTTTCTATGATTTTACTAAGTATATCATGATAGACAACAATAGAATTATTCAAGTTTTGACATTGCAATACCAACTGAACTATACCAGACTGTTCCAGATCATATCTTAGTAATTCAAAATTAATTTGCTTCAAATTTCTTACAATTTTTTTTAACCAATGGAGCAGAGGTGGAATGTAATCCAGCAGTGTCTACAACAGCAGTAACCAAGTAGTGGTCGGAATTGGTTCCAGTGTCAACTACGACATCTAAATTTTTCATGAAGTTTTTATCCATCGCAATTTTTGAAATAAAAAATGCATCAAGAACCCCACCTTTGCAATGCGTGGGATTACTTTTAAAACTATCCAATGGAGTAAAACCATAACAGTCAATCATGTTAAGAAATTTGACTGGATCTGCTGAATTAGTTTCAAAATGAAAGTTAAAGTCACCACACAAAATAATTTTATCTGACAGAGTAACTTTATTGCTTAAATAATCTTCAAATTCTGACCAAAATAGTGATGTAAAGCTAATATTTTCTTTCTTAATTCTTTTAGGCTTGTTAATTCCAGGTCTGTACATTAAGCATATCTTAATCCTTTCTTGAGCTAATATTACTGCTTCAGTAACTTCAAATGACTTAAACTTTATAGATTTTTGATTCTTAATTGGAAATCCACTCTTGAAAATGAAACCAACCCCACCTCCTCTTCCAGCCCTTGGTGCACTGAAAATATCGAAACCCAATTCATGTAGTTATCTTATTTTAGCTTTGTCTTTAACTTTTAGCCAAGTTTCAGTGACACATAATAAGGCAATGTTATTTTCATGGATGAGCTCTGTGACCAAAGCAATTTTATTGCATAAAGATCGAGCATTAAAAAGACCTATTTTAAGAGAATATTTTAATATATTGGAATTATTGGGAGTAAGCACATTCATTGAAGAATCAATATTAGCATTGGATTTATCAAAGAACTTGTTCTTATAAGATTTAACATGTTTTCCAGACCTACAACCTCTTTTGGTTGGTTTAGATATTCCAATAGACTGCAAAAAACTCCATATTGATTTGGGTAAAAATAAACCAGAATTATTCAAATTTAACAACTCAGAGGGAAAGTAAGAAATCATCAACAGTAGATAATCTTTGTCTAATCACTAGAATCATAGTCTAGTCAGAGACTGAGACAGAATCTTTCAAGCCAACATTACCACTGCTGAATTCCAGAACTCAAGTTGAAGCTTCATGGAGTCTTAATGCGTAGGCTAGTACTTGTCAATTAATAATCTAACAACTAATATCCAAATTTCATTTGGGCCTGCAGCTGCAAAGCGCTACCCACAAAACAAGAAATCATTGTTCAAAGTAGATCCAAGGTAGCCATTTGCTAGGCTACAGAAACAGCAAGTTGGCCTAACAGCAGGCCTCTGCTGCAAAAGCTAATGCAACCAATAACAGAGCAGCTACATTTTACAATTTAAGTTTAACTATACAGTAGTACAAATAGAACCTTATTCAGCTTATTCAAATAGACTTTCAATTTACTTTTAAGTCAACTTGACTTTGAGACAAGTTTATTCACCAGTAATATTTTGAATTTGCTAAGGTAAAGAGAACTTTCTCAACTTTAAAATTTGCCAAAGTCCCTTCAAGAAATCAGAGCATTTTTTGGACCATATATTCAAACAAAATGACGTCACAAGACGTTTTTGTGACTTAACTACTTTGGCTTTGACATTTTATGATTCAGTATCAAAAAACAAACCTATGTACAAATTTTAAACCGCCTGTGACGCCATTGAAAATAACATCATTTTTTGAAAACATGGCTCTGATGTCATGATAATGATGCCATCAACTCAAAACCAGTTTTTCTAGAAAATTTTGGTGAAGACCGTCCTGGAAGCCAAATTTCGTAATCCAATAAATTTTGGTTAAGAATTAAATATAGGGGCATTTTGCCTCCCTTCACCGTGTAAAATGCGCGGGTCAAATAGCCCCTGTAAAATAGGGCTAATTTTTGACAGTATCCAGAGTCTTAGAGACACAACCAAACCTTTGAGTAACAGCGTAAGACATAATGTTTCGGAATTGTCATTCGTCTTTTATTCCTCGTCAGTATAGCTAGGACTGCAGGTATGAACATGAGCGTAGAAAGGCAAGGAATTGCAAATTAATCAGATCATAACACAATAATTTTTTTTCCAAAAATATTAAGTGATTACAATATTACAAGAGATACAATTATTCAATTCAAAATAATTTTCCATAGCACGCCTTAAACAGCTGTTTCGCCCAATCTCATGCTGGCTCATTGCTGTGGCTAGCAAAGCCAAAATGGCAAACATCACCAGTAGTGATAAAAATCTTCAAAAGATATATATTTACCAATTTATCAATAAATGAATAAATCTTTACCGATTATATTTATGGTACATAAATCTTTACCCTTCAATTTTACTCAATAAAACTAAAGCTATTTATTAAATCTTCACCGAACGAAACTATATGCTACAAATCAAATCTTTACCAACTAATGTACAAATGTTACCTTACGTCTCTCAGAAGAACTAATTAATCATTAATTTTCTCAGTACATTGTTCTTAATAAAGGGTAAATGTAGTTTAACAATTTACTGTTTCAAAAAAACGTTTAATAATGCAGAAAGCCACCAAGCAATAATTTAAATTTTGGTCTTAGCATTACATTAATTATCAATTTATTAGTAAACAAACTTAGCCGCAACGAGAAAAAAGGATAAAATCAATAAAGTTTGCGATATTGCTTCCTCCCTTATCGGCTCGTGATCTACCACGTAATTTGTGGTACCATCTCATTAATCAATAAACTAACCAATAATATTTTCTTTTTTCTACCACCGGCTTATTATGTACATGAAAACCTAATATTTATTCAAATGATTGGTACGTATGGGCAATATTGCAAAATGTTTGTTGTGCCATTTTTACTCTTCCTTTTCATACTACAAGCTAAACGCTGAGGGCTAAAAAGTTGTTCAAAATGCAAAGTTGGTTGATGCTTTCCGTCAAAACATTGATATTATCTTAATTACTTTTACCAGCAGCAATAAAGTATTGCTAACCTTTAGGTGACAGCAGTTTCTGGTTCGGTAGCAAATATTTTGCTTGATGCGAAAATACAAATTTTGCGAAGTGATGATAATTAGATAAATTGCAATAAACTTGCTAATAGACAAGTTTTTTATAGACAGCGTTTTTCTGTTATTTTTAGATACTACTAAAGCAAGATCGAAAATAATCAATTTTTCAAAATCCGAAAATCTACAAAACGTTTTATAATGTCTTTTTGTCCAACGCATATTACACTGGGAGGGGGAAATACCTTCCGATAGAAGTTCTAAACTGAAGGTCATTGGAGCACCAAAATTTGCTATGAGGATAGGTGCTCACCATAATTTTTTGGAAAAATTTGTTTTGAGTTGATACCGTCATCATTGTGACGTCACAGACAATTTATGAAAACACTGGCATCATTTTTTTAATGGCGTTATAAACGTTTTAAGTTTTGCACATATATTTTTTTAATCCAATTCTTATAACATTTACGTCATGAAAATGTCTTATGACATTTAAACTGGATATGGACGAACCAAATTTCAGAAAAGTCGGTTCAAAATCCTTAAAATGGGGAAACTTTATTTTGTCCTGCAATTTTAACATTTCGTTTTTTCGTGAATGTAGTTATCAAGTTGGCTTTGCAGAAAGAAGTTTTCCTTCTAAAGTTGTTTCACCAAAACAAAGGAGAGAAATTTATTATACACCCTCGGGGTAAAACAGAGCTAAATGTAAAGTAAATGCTAAGTCGACGTTTGTCATATGCTCTTTTTTTCAGTGAATGGACTTCTTATTTCATGTCCGGAGAACCTGATGGAAACTAGAAGCCAATGTACTTTGCCTGGAACCACCTTTTCTTGTTCACCTTTCCGCTTTTTATCGCCTCATTCTCCATTTCTTCCCATTTCTCCTCAAGAAAAGCTCTCATCAACAGATGATAATCCACACGAAAAATACGACCAACTGCTGCATATGCATCAGTACCGACCCCCGATACCAGGTTAGCGATTGATTTCTGGAACATCTTTCGAATTTTTTTAAAAATTTCTGTATAGATTATTTTGAAAATTGAGTCAATTAAAAGAAAACAAATAAAAGTCTTAATGTGAAAGTGGTATGTTCTGTGACATAAACAAAATCAGCACTAGAATTGGTTTGATTCCTGAACTGGCAATTTGAAAGTGTGCCTTTGGGAAAGATATTTTATGCTCAATTCCTATTGGGGCCAACCTTCATGCTTTGTGGCCCCTTTCCATAGACTCTCAACACCAGTGGCCTCCTGCTCAGCAATAAAATTTTCTGTCTGTATTTCAGTCGTAATGGCAACAGGTATGCAGTTTTGTAACAATGATTTTTTCTTGAGAAGCGATTGCTTTACAACGTTCTGCAGATTTTATACGTAACTCTGATAAAGATTTAAATAAAAATGAATGTGAAACGTTAAATAGTGTTGAAATTAAGTAGAACATAATTGCTTTTAGCCGGTGTGGCTAGTAACTGCCTTCTTTATTCGTAAAGAATAATAGTCAGTCAGAGTCAGAGGTTTATTTTGTCGAAAAGTTACAGTATAGAAAAAATGCAATACAACAATATTCATACATATTAATCAACTAGGAAACCGGAAGTGACCTTTCAGTCTTCGAGTCTACGGTCACCAGTAAGTGTACGGTAGCTAGTTTTGCCGTTGAAAAATTGAAAATTTAGTGAGATCGACAAATTGAATGTATAAAACATCTAAAATTTTTTATGATCAATGAAATATTCATTTTTGTGTAGTTGCACTTATTTGAAACAAGTACAATTGATATTTTTGTTTAAATTTGTTGAAGGGTAAAGTTCTGATCTTTAAAGGTATATCATTCCAAATCTTAACTCCTATATATTTGATTGATTTTTGAGCACGTTTTGTTTTGTAAAAGGGTAAGTACAAATCATCCTTGTCCGCTTTCCTGGTTTGGCGAGAAGTGATAACTTTAATATAATAGAAATAATTCTTAAATAATTGCGGTAACTTTTTCCTTTGATACAAAAACATGTATTTAGCAATTTCAAAATTTAGTAGTTGATCAATATTAAATATTTCAAATTTAATGAATAAAGGTTCAAGTTTTTGTTTTATCTGCCAACCTTTTATTATTCTCAAACATTTGTTCTGGAGCATCTGAAGTTTATGCAGATTATTTTTAGACCAGCATCCCCAGAGCAAAATTCCGTACATTAAATGTGGAAAAAATAAAGCGTAGTACACAGAAAGCAAAATTTTAACAGGAGCCATAGATTTTAATTTGCACAGTATGCCAATGGCTGTAGATACTCGTCGCTCAACCATTTGAATATGTCTGGTAAAATTTAGCCTTGAGTCAAGATGAATGCCTAAATATTTTGCACTCTGTCGTATTTCAATAGAAATATTGTTAAGGGACAACAAAAACGGTTGGAGCTTTTGCTTGGATTGGGTTAATACTAGAGCTTGTGTTTTATGTGGATTAAGAGTCAACCTATTGGCGATCATCCATTCAGAAACGCTTTTTAGTTCATCGTTGCTTTGAGTTTCCAAATTTACAAGGCTGTGGTTGCTAATCAGGATACAAGTGTCGTCGGCAAATAAAGTTGGTTGATTTATTAAAGAATTAGAAAGATCATTGATGTATAAGATAAAAAGGAGCGGACCTAAGATCGAACCCTGGGGGACGCCGTATTTTATATTAATTCTAGACGATTTGACATTGTCGAGTTCCACATATTGAAATCTGTCGGATAAACAACTTTTAATCAATTCATTTGCCACTCCTCTAATTCCGTAGTGGTTTAATTTTTCGATAAGCATTTGATGATCAATACTATCGAAAGCTTTTTTTATGTCCAATAGAATAAGACAACAATGTAATTTATTTTCTAGTTTTTCATAGCATTGTGTTATGATATCTATCACAGCATGGATAGTCGAATAAACCCGAAAAAAAATAAACACGAAAAAAAAAACAACAAGAGAAAAAACAAACAACAAACAAAGAAAAGTCAAAGAAATGTCGAAGAATTCAATGTCACAGTCAGTTTTACTAACTCAGTTAGTGCGGCGTTTGTTTTTGACCTCATTTGAGGAGGCCTTTGATGTTGGTCTCTGTCCCGGAATCAGCCAGGCGATTATCATTGCGCGCATCAAGACGATTTCTGCATTTTGTTTCGATGGTTAACAAATCAGAAAACCAAGCTTCGCAACGGTTAATTACCATTAATAAGACTTGCGCTCGTGGCCCCCTGGTTAATGTACTGCGGCCCTCTAGGTGGGCCGATGGCCCCCGGTTGAGAAGCCTTGGGTTAGGCAAATGCATAGTGCCTGGTTCATGCGCATAAATGAAGCTCCAAAATTTGTTGAAAATTTTTGTTATGAATTGGGACCTACGTTAAGCCAAAGCGATTAGATTGTCAAACCGTATTTTTAACAAAAAAAATTTCTTGTCGTTTGAGGTGTTTTTTCAATCTAAACTTTTTTTGATTTTTCAGCTTCATTCACTCATTACTCAAGTAGTCCAGAAACAATTGGAGGACATTTACAACATCACCAAAATATTTCACAAAATATGTCATTTCCTTCAACAAGCTCTGTTGATTGGCCCAATGCTAACCTCCAACAGGAGTCAAACGACGTTTATGGTCCCCCAGCGATTGAAGGCAGTTACCCATGTGGTAATGAAAAATTGATGATGCCTAGTGATATTGGATTGAACAATTTTTCAGAAGGGGTTCCAACAGATCAGCTTTCCGGTGGAAATTTGGATGTGTTTTGGGAAGAGAACTCAAACGGGAGTTTGCTGCCGCCCTCCCAAAGCAATTCCCGCAATTCAACCCAGCAAGATATTAACTTAAACAAGTTAGTGAACCATATCAAATATTTAAAAGTGGGGAATTAGCTCATATCATGAATTTACAGTATTTTCCATTTGTAAACTTACTCGTTTACAGGCGCGTAGCCAGAAATTCGCAATAGGAGGGCTGTCTTGGGGGTGTGGGGCGGAGCCCCCAGCGCTCAAAAATTCTGAATTTTTTTGCAAAAATAACTTAATTTTAGAACTATTTTAATAAAAAATAATGCTTTTAAAACGTGGCATAAAAATTGGCAGCGCAACATGATTCAACTGGTTGCATTAATGGGCTATGTGGGAAGTGGCTAATGATAACATTGCAGTTCTCTTGTTTACATGCTGGTAAATCATAAAATCCTATTATTCAATAAAACTCACTCGTAGCAATCTATTTCGTCTATATTTTATAAAGAAAAATAATTGGGGGGGACTAATGGAAAGATATTTGAGAGAAGTGATTGGTAATTAACTAACCCTGAATAGTCCCCCTCTCCTTATTTTTGAGTTTATAATATATTTGTAGATAAAGCCTATGTTTGCAGCGATCAAATTTGATTGTTTATTTTTGAGCATTGTTTAAAGTTTTCATTGACTTGTGACTTTAATTTTTGACAATTAGCCCTCCCCTTGAATATATGTTTTAAAAGATGTCACTTTTTAGTCAATTCCAGCGCAAAAAACAATCTCAAAAGAGCTAAAAACGTGGTATTTTTCTTATTCTGCATTTTGGTTGACAGGCTAATGGCCCCCCCCCCCCTGGCTACGCTACTGCTCGTTTATCAAGTTGCTTTGGCCAGAGATACTAAACCGAGTACAGGAACTTTTAGTTTTCAAGAACCTACAGTACGTATAACTAAGTACTTCTGGTGCAATCCCCTTCCTAAACTGAATGTCAAGCAGAGAAGCTGTAAACTTAATAAGACGGGAATCATGTTCAAGTTTACAATTCGACTTCCTAACCACAAAGCTATCTAATTGAACGCGTGAATCAAATATCTAGTTCATCAAATCAATCATTTACAGATTTACAAGTGCTTTGGTGATGCAAACCTTTGTACAGCATAATATTGCGTATCGGCATCTGCCCCATATTTTTGAACAATTTTGAGGTGGTGCGGCATTTAAATATGACTTTCAGCAAATTCTCATTGCCTATTTGAAACTTTTCGGACAGAACTCATCGGTGACGATTTCTGTTTGATTTGAAACTTGGTGAACAGGGGGGACATGCCAAAACGTGCTAGCGAGCTCGTAAAGGCCATTCTCGCTCGCTAAAAAGCGCTAACGAACAAAAAATCTTCGTAGACAAACTGCAATTTCTGAGCCGTCTCGTCCAACACACGTTAACACAGTTCGCTCGAATTTTTTTTGGAGATGTTCGTTACTTGTGTTAGTACGTAATAAATACTCTCATTGTGACGTCAGATGCATTTCTACTTCGAAATAATGCGTTCAAGCGTACTGTATGTACTACATTGTTATGGAAAAAGATCAGAGGTGGACACAAATAACATTATATCAAAAGCGCAACGCAACAAAGCGCAACGATCTTTTCAACCAGTAAAAGCGCAGCGTAAAATGCGCAATTTAATTTTTTTGCTTTCTGAAGCGCAGCGCAACTTTAGCAATGAACTTTTTGATTCAGTTGAAGCGCAACGCAATTCCGCAATTGCAAAACGGTATTTTCGTACCAAGTTAAAGCGCAACCTAACTTCCGCAATCGAAATTTCACAACACAATGCATTACTGCGTTTTTTGCAATTTTAGACTGAAAAAGAGTAAATAATTTGCTAAACAAGCCCGAAATTTATCAATATTACGATGGAAATAGAGCAAAATTAAGTTCAATGTATAGAAATGCGCTTTTAACCGAAAAAAATTTTGAAAGCGCAACGCAATTAAAGCGCAACAAATTTTAAAGGCTTTATTCCGCAACGCAACTTCCGCAATGTTTCAAAATAAAGAATTAAAGCACAACGCAACTTACGCAATTGCGGAGGTTGCGGAAGTTGCGCTTTGCGCTTTTAATTGCGCTTTGCCCACCTCTGAAAAAGATACCATAACCTATGCGTTATTATTCTATGCAAGCAAACTCCTCAACTGATGATAATTAGCAAATGAACGACAGAATTTAATCATATTTTTGGATCAATGTGAAATAAGAACTTTTTCCATACTATAACTTTTTTAAACGACGTAAAGCGCCCTAGAGGTTGTTGGTGGGTAAACTCATAAATTAACAGTAACTCTAGGTCTTCAGGTTTCAAAATTTTTCAAAAGTGGGCAAGTCGAAGTACACTCTTCCTTTCTAGAACCAGTAAATCTTGAGTTGAGACTGGCTGTTTTTGATTTTTTGCCGATATTCAGTCTCATTTGTTCTTCTTGATTTTGTAAAAATTTTGAGAGCATCGATGTCAATTTTAGCGGGCATGTTTGAAACACTGTTTAATTCCTATTGCTCTGTCTGCTTAAGTGAAGGCTTTTTTCTTGCTTTTGCAGCATCGTAAAATTTCAAAAGCGAAAAAGCAAGCTTTTTTCAAGTTGAATAACTGCAAAAAAAAAAAATTCACAATTGCTTGCGCATAGCAACGTAGGTTTATAATCTTGAATAGTTGCAATTTTGCTAGCAAATACAAGAAAATCACTGAAATTTTATCGCTTTAAATCAGCACAAATTTTAGTTTCTTTGATTAATTTGAAGTTTTTTATGCTTGTTTTCGATTTATTTTGCTGCCGAGGCTGGCATTGTTTTTAATTTGTTCTTAAATTTTGAGCAAAAATGAGCCTCGTGTTTTAGAAAATTATTCTTATAAAAGGAGTGTATTGCAATTTTTGTCAACTGGTACTACTCAACATTTTTTTATCAGTCGAAACAGCAAGTGGTTCTCAATACAACTCACTTTTTTTTGAGCAGTTTTAATAGCAAACATGGCGACGATTTTAATTAATTTTCAGCAAAAATCCGCTTTGGTTAGAAGTTTTCAACATTTCGCCGTTAAATTTCTGAACTAAAAAGATTTCTCGCACGCTCAAAGAGTGCTTCAAGATCCTTTTTAAGTTGGCGAGGAAAATGTGACGTTTTTTTGCTCGAACTGCTTTCCGCAATCGCTCCAAGCAAGTTAGCGTGAAAGAATGACTTAACGGATTTCGCAAGACTTTACATACACGTAAAAAAATGACCTCTTACGTTTAGCGAGTATTTCGTTCGGTAGCACCTCTTAAAAAAAACTCGTTAATTAAAGTGAACGAGGGAATTTTTGTCATGTGGGCCCCAGATTCGAATCAGACTGAGAGTGTTCCCAAAGAGTTCTGTCCGAGACGCTTTTGACAAGAAAGTTATGAGATTGATTTTCCCATACTTCTTTTAATTTTGTATATTAAGTTTTAGGTATAAGTCTGTAATCTTTGAAATGATTGATCAGTCATACACTAATCAATAACATCAATTAGAGAAGTAAGGTGTAGGTTGGAAACTGTGGTGTGTTTTTTCGAGCGTTAAAACATCAATTTCATACTTTCTTGCTGCAAACCTTATCGTGCTTTTTTTCAGTTTGGAGTTTATGACGACATCCGAATCTACATCATCCCCGTCGACATCAAACTCCACGTCAGCCTTCACTTTTCCTTCAAATATGCCAGCCTCGCCTGAAATAACTTCTTCTTCAAACTTCCTAAATTCTATTTCGACTTCCGCCATGCCTAACCAAATGGAAACACAACAATCACTTTGGATTGTTCAGGAAACTCCTTCTCTCTGAAACAGTTTCTGAAGTATTAACACCAACTCTAGAATTTTATCAGTAAAGTTTTGACGGAGGAAACCAGAAACGTCTTTTCAAAAAAAATTGATGTTATGCTAAGACTAAAACTTAGCTTATTGTATCTTAAAGTAGTTAAATATCATAAAATTTGCCGTATACTTGGAGCTTAAAAATTGAACTCAAAGTGATTGTTTTAATCAGAATATTCATTGTTTCGAAGTTTTTGTCTGACACAAAAAATCGTCAAAACTAGGCGCGCAAAAAAAAGAGTAATATTTATAGATAAAAAGCCCAAACCATGAGTGTCTGTAGATAAGGACCAATGAAAGAGCTGAATTAGTGACTGAGAAATCTTTAAACTGTACATGAATTCTTTTAGTTGGCAATGGTGGGGTAGGAGGTTTTTAATAAAAGTGGTTTCAAGGCAAAAGACGAAAGGTAAAGCGGCCTAGCAAGAGTAGAAATTCTTTTGCAATAGTAATGTTATGTACAGAAAGGATTGTCCAGTTCAGCTTTATAATGGATGGGGTAAGGCTTGGGTTTTTCTGTCTACAGTCGTTCTTTCTGCGTGCTCTCCATTCTGACGATTCTGTTTGACAACTGCCGATTAAAACGCTTCAAAAGAATGATCATTCTGACTAAAACAATTCTCAAGCTCTGTACCAACAATTACTTTTTAAAGCGATTGTGAAACAGTTTTTTAGGAATCTAAATGGTAGTCGAAACGATCGCGCGTTTCACACGTTTACGCAGTATCCGTTTTCGTCCGTTTATTTACGTTTTTGCTTCTTCTTGAAAAAGTAAGCGCTTTTTCATCCGCATTTTTATAAGTCCATATCTGCACTAAGTAGACTGTTATATACAGGTAAAATTTTTGTTCAAAATTTTTGTGTATGAACGTTAAGAGCGATATTTCAAAATCGAGTAGTACCCCTTTACAAAAAAAATTTTCGGAAAACTTTTGTCCAGTATGTGACTGTCTGGTTAGTGCGGATATGGACTTATAAAAATGCGAATGAAAAAGCGCATACTTTTTCAAGAAGAAGCAAAAACGTAAAAAAACGGAAGAAAACGGACGAAAAACGGATACTGTGTAAATACACCTTAATTGTTTTCTAATCATTCAATGTTGATATCACAATCAACAATCTGCATTGCGCTGTGTTTTTTTTTTTTTCACGTCACACAGCACCAACCAAGTTTTTACTCAGCATGGGTATTGCTGCAAACCGCAATGAATCCTGCAAAACATGCAAATCTCAAGCTCTGAAGCTGAGAATCGCTTGTTTCATTGATTCTCCATCACGAGCATTAGGAGGCTTTCGAAGAACGAACAAAGTGACGTCACAATATAGGAGTGATGAGCGAGCTGGTTTCTCTTGTTTGATGTCTATGTGTTTCTAACAGATTCACTAACAATAAAAGGTCTAAAATGATGAAGTGATATGTACAGTAGCGTAGCCAGGGGGGGGCGGGGGGGCTCGAGCCTCCCCCATTGGCTTGTGAAGTATGCAAAATCGCTCGTTTTTGGTGCTTTTGAGGCCAATTTTTGATGAAAAATTGAAAACAGCCCCCCCCCAAAGGAAATTGGGTGCCGAAGTTGTGAAGTAGATCTCGTGATGCGGTAGGAAAAAACGTTTGAATTTCCGATTTTGGCCGAAAAATCAGTCTCAATTTCGGTGAAGACCTTTTTTTTTTTGGAGACCACCTGATTTTGGGCTGCAAAACGTTTGATTTCCGAGCTTTTTGTGTGAAACTGATTCAAGAACAATGAAAATTCGGGTTAAGGTCGTTTGCACTTTTCTCACTCTTTCAAAAAAGCCCCCCCCCTCTTTTCCAAATCCTGGCTACGCGCCTGGATATGTATATCAACGTTTTCGTTCTTTTATTCTTGGTGTAGTCTTGCATGTTGTATAGTGTTTCCTGCAATATTCTGAGTTCCATTTTATGTATGGACAGTACAGTAACTCAATAAAATATTTTTAACAGTTTATAACAATAATGATATAACTCAATAAATTGCTTAAAACACTTAACAGTACGATAATGTACTAGCACAGCGGTGCACAACCTGAGGCCGTTAATCCTATATCTATCAGGAAATTTTTACACCCTATCTGTACCTATATTTGCCCCCCATATCTAAAAACTGTTTGGTAAGTGATAGAAGTAAGCAGAGGTGGAGTTCTCGATGACACATTTTGAAGTTCTTGGCCTTGGCCTCGAAGCCTCAAGTCCTCGAAAACTGCCCTGTCCTCGGCTCGAGGACAGCTCTATTTTTTGAACCGTTGAAATTTTGTTGGAAAACGCCAGAAACCTCGCGGAAAATTTGCGAAGACGTTTTTTATTTTCCTTAATTGTTTTTTGAAGACTTTTTTGTTTTTCTTTTTTTTTTGAGATCGCCTGAAAAAAATTTTTGAAGACCTTTTTTTAGAACACTTGCGCCTTTGACCTTGGTCCTTGGCCTTGGTGTCGAACATGCCTAGCTGTCCTTGGCCTTGTCCTTGGCCTCGGATTTTTTTTTGTGTCCTTGGCCTTGGCCTCGAGCCTTGTGTCCTCGTTTCCACCTCTAGAAGTAAGATTTTTTGCTTGCTGAAGCTATTTTTTGTTGAAATTTTTAAATTAAATACTTTGAGGTTGTGACATCACGAAAACGATGATGACGTCATCAAAACCAGTAAATCCTTATAGCAGCATGCAAATTTGTCTACATGTAGCTAAACAATATTTTCAATTTGGACTTTTGTTATTTCAAAAACATCTCTGATAAAGTCACCGCAGATGATAACTTCACATGCTTGATGACGTCACGTGTATTGTGACGTCATTTTTAATATATTGCGTTGATTATTATTTATAATTTTTTTAACTGAGATATAGTAGTAATAATTCTCAAAATTTATAATACTGCAGTGCTATTTTCATTACATTATTCCACAGCTGATGATAATGAAAATTTTTTTTATGCAAACGCAATTTATTTTGAGAAGCAGCAGAAAAAGCAATAATTTTGAATTATGACGTGATCAATGACGAAATGGTGATGAAATGCATTTATTAGTAAATAACATAGTTTATTCCAGCAAAAGATTAGTATCGATAATGAATACCCAGTACAATGAACAGAATAAGCGCGTTGATAAGCATGCATTGTGCTCAAAACTGTATGAAGCTTCTTTGGTGCCTTTGACAAAGGCAAAAATGATGTCACTTCCGGTTGTCCGGCTGACCCCAAACCATCTAAAAATGTGTGCTTTTAAATTTGATTCAAAGTCAGGGTGCATCAAAGCAACACTTTTTTTTAGTTTAGGAGCTATATGAAAATAACTAAGAGGGGGGCAAATTTGTCCACCGGGTACAAATAGGGTTAATGGAAAATTATGCGGCCGTGCTTGCACAGATCAAAACAAAGCAGCTAAACAACGGAAAAATATAATAATCAAAATCAAAGACACAATGTACAGCGATTGGAATAGTGATATCACAAAGTGATTTAGAAAGAGCAGTAGTGGCTCAGTTGTGGAGAAACCAGAGGGTTGAGGGGGTAGAAGCTTCTCCTGCTCATCTAAGTCATTTGGAAAATTTAACCGAATATGCAAGCTACAAAACGAGTTTTTGGCTTGACTCGTAAGTTGGAAAGGGTATTGATTGGACTGAGCAAATTATTCTTTCAATGGACTTTCCAAACTAAGCAATTAAATTTTTTCAAATAGCTTTGAAAACGTGCAAAAATACATTCAAATAGAAGTAAATAAGCTATATTTTTTTGAAAAATTCATTGCTCAACAGCTCATTTCAGACCCCCAATGGTCTCCTGGGTGGTGTCCTCTGCCCCCAACCTTACCACTGTGAAACGCTTGAAATTTTCCTGTTTACTCAAATACTTCACTCCGCTGGGGGCTTTTTTCAACACAGAAAAATTAGACGTAACTTGAAATTCAAAACCTTCCCTTCAGCAAAATGGCCCATATAACGTTGTTTACATGCAAAATGTTGATAGATAATTCATTTCTACAAAAACTAACGAAGCCCCGGAAGTGCTTTACTTGTCGACGTACTTACTAGAGCTAAACGCAATGCGGCCGACAGTAGCAAAAAGGTTGAACAATATACACCGCTGCATTAGTATGATTAATTTGACTCAAGCGTGTCCGAAGGTTTGCTTTTCTATCACACTAAAAATTTATTTGATGTTTTGGGTCTCGATTTACAGCCTCAACTCAGACCAACGCAATTTTCAAAAGTTGGGATGGTATTGAACTCTTTTCCAAAAATAATAATAACAATAATAATAACAATGACAAACTTCGGAAATCTGATGATTTCAAGTAAAGTATTTGACTTTTTATCTCTTTCCCGAAAGCATTATAATTTGTGCAAATGTACTGATAAATTCACTCAAGATGATTTACACATATACCGGAACGTTTGAAAATAATTACTAATGTGTTGGCAGAGCTTTTTTTATTAAAGGTACTGTAAGTAGAAATTCCCATCTCTGTGCTCCCATATAAAGTATTTATTTTTGAAATTTTCATGATGATTTGAACTTTAGGATAAAATTAAGCGTTTCGCTGATGATCTCCAAAGAAGACGGCATAAAAACAACAAGAGCTTTTATTAGCTTAATAAAGCTTTGTCAATATAGAGCATTCGTGCTTTGTCAAAAACTTGCGCTTTTAGCTAAATACCAGAGCCTATCACCACATAGCTTTATTACATTATCCATTGTACAATAATACCACCTCAGTATTTCTGCCAATTTGATGATTTTACGGTACGCTATTAAAAAAAAGATAAAACTTGATAGTTCGCTACTCGTTAAATTATATAAATACTCGTATAAGCCCGAACCCGAAAACTAATTTGAAGCCCAAATCTTGCCCAAAAAAACCGAAGGTTAAGTTAAGTCTAAAATATTTAGCAATCTTGCTAAGTTATTTTGATTATATTTTTATGCACCTTAGACAAAAAGTACGCCTCAGACCCGAATTAAGCCCGAAATTTTTGTCAACTTTACAAGCCAGAACCCGGCCCGAACCCGACGCGAAAAGCCCGGCCCGACTTACAACTCTGACATGCCCCGCTCGAGCGTATGAGTTGTAAACAACGAAAATTTGCAGGAAAACCTTGGAATACTAACTTAAACTAGGAAAAAAAATTCAATGTTTCGAACTCTTTTATTACTGGTTATACAGTGAAAAAAAGCTTCTTTCGACGCAACTCGAACATGCTTACAAAAATTAAATCCTTGTCTAAAAAGATTTACTATTACTCTGAAATTGCTAACAATAAAAAAACTTGCATAAAACGTGGGAAATTATACGTTCAGCATTGCCGCATAAATCAAACCTTGAAACCATAGGCGTAGCCAGGGGGGGAGCCAGGGGGCCCGGGCTCCCCCCCCAATTGAAATGCTACCAATGATAAAAATGTCTCAAAAAAGACTATTGTTTCTTCAGTTTCAGTTTCTTTTAGCAACTTTGCGTACAACAGTACAAGCGTACAACAGTAATTAACAACAACATTGATCCAGGGGGCCCGGGCCCTTTCACTTTAATTTTTGCCGACCAACTCAAATGGGCGCCTATAATAATATTTAAATGGGCTCCCTACAATAATATTGATCCAGGGGGCCTGGGCCCCTTCATTTAACTTTTGCCAACCAATTAAAATGAGCCCCCTACAATAATATTTAAATGACCCCCAATTTAAATGGGCCCCCAACAAATAATATTGATCCAGGGGGCTCGGGCTCCCTCAATTTAATTTTTGCCAACCAATTCAAATGGGCCCGCGACAATAATATTTAAATGGGCCCCCTACAATAATATTGATCAAGGGGGCCCAGGCCCCTTCAATTTAATTTTTGCCAACCAATTTAAATGGGCCCCTTACAATAATATCTAAATGGCCCCCAATTTAAATGGGCCCCCTACAACAATATTATTCCAGGGGGCCTGGGCCCCTCAATTTAGTTTTTGCCAACCAATTCAAATGGGCCCCCTACAATAGTTCCTAAATAGCCCCCTATTTAAATTGGCCCCCCCAACAATAATATTATTCCAGGGGGCCCGGTCCCCTCCATTTAACTTTTGCCAACTAATTTAAATGGGCCCCCTACAATAATATTTAAATGGTTCCCAATTTAAATGGGCCCCCCCTAGCAATAATATTGATTCAGGGAGCTGGAGACCTCACAATGTAATATTTGCCAACCATTTTAATCGTATAACCCAAGTAAAATTAAGGATTTTTATCCAAAAAGTTGCTAACCGAGACCCTCATCTAACCTTTTTATAAACGTAAAGCAATAACCAGGGACGGATTTAACATATGGCACTGTGCCAGGAGCCCCGCGCTCACATAAGAATTTGTTTGGTCTTCACTTGTATTTGGCAGGAAAATATTGCAAAAATCCCAAAGTACCAGGGGCCCAACACAATGTAAATCCGGCTCGGGCAATAACAATGATTTGCAGGCGTAACCATCTATTGTACCTTTTTCAGTAACAATTGACCTCCACCTCGCCAGTTTTTATGCAACAAAATACTTCTGAAAAAAATTAGCTACATCAAGGGGAATGCTCATTGAACAAAATTTTGAATTGAGAAGGCCTGGGCTCCCTGGCCGTATATGTGCCCCTATAACTAGTTGTTTTCATGACAAAACAATAATCCAATAATCTCTGAGGAAAATTTTCGAGTGGATTGCTATTTACGGCTAAAATATTGCCGGAGGCAATGTATTTGACTTTCCCCTACGTAGGCCAAATCACTTACAAAATTTAACCCCAAAATGCAAGATTTTAAACGTGTTTTCGACTTGAATAGCAAGCAAAAGAAAGATTGAACACCTTAATTTTTTCACTTGGCTTTCAAATGTTAAAGATCTAGTACCTTCAAATGGCTCTGAATACGTGCGAAATGTGATCCAATGGCGTTGAAAGAGCTTTTTTTTCAAAAAAACGACAAAAAATCGCCCAGCGGCTGGGGGCTTCGCTCCCAGACCCCCGTCAATGATACGTTTCAATAACAGTACACTTCTTTACTCAGCACGTCTGCCAATTTTAACATTTTCACATATTAACTGTTGGTTTAAGCCCTTCCCCTTGAGCGAGTTCCTAGTTACATGCTAACATCAGGCAACGGCTTTTGATCTTCCATTCTACGATATCTTTGCTTCCAAAAAATTCCTCTTTCGAAGTTTCTGATGACGTCATTGCATGTGATTTGCGGTTTGGGCCCCCCCAATCAAAAATCCTGGCTACACCTATGCTTGAAACCCCACTAAATTTTAAAGTTAATAATCATGGTACCGATGATCCTAACACCATTGCAAATCAATTTAATAATTACTTGTGCACAATAGGCTCTAACTTGGCAAAATACCATAAATAGTGAAACAACTAAACAACGTAAAGATTTCTATAAAAAATTTTAGACTCAATTCATCTTGACCCGCCAAGTACCAACGAGGTCCTAAACCACATAACATCTCTAACAAACAAAGCGGTGGGGCATGACAACATCCAACCATTTTTTGTTTCAAAGCCGCCAGACACGTAACAGCACTGTATTTAAGTTTATTTCTCAACTTGTGTTTAGGGAAGGAATCTTTCCCCGAAATTGCAAAATTAAGTGGAGCAAAAGAGGAAATTTAATTTGCTTTTTAAAAATCATAGAAAAGATCCTGTTTGTGCGACTTAGCAGTTTTTTTTTAAAAAACACGATGTAATATACGAAAATCGATACGGTTTTCAAAGTAACATTTCCACATCACACGTTATGTTGGATGTTGTCACCTCATTCTGCGATAACATTGATCATCATTCCTAGACGGGATTAGCATTTGTAGATTAAAAAAAGCATTTGACATAGTATCAAATAACATTCTCTTGGCAGAGTTCAATAACTATTGCATTCGCGCGTAGCATATACTTTAATCCACTCCTATCTTGATAACAGACAGCAGTTTGTATCTATAAACCAAAATTAATTCAACCTAAAACCAATTAGAGTTGGGGTTCCCCAAAGATCGTCACTAGGTCCTGTGTTTTTCCTGATGTACATTAATAATCTACATATTTCCTTGTAAAGCGAACCAAAATTATTTGCGGATGATACGTGCTTATTAGTGAAAGGTTTAAACTCCGAACAACTTGGGATTAATCTTAATGCAGAACTACATCATCTCCATTTTTGGTGCAGTGTGAATAAGCTATCCGTCAATCCAGCTAAAACCAATATCGTAATTATTCCACCTAAACGAACTAAAGCGCCAGTCTCACACTTAAACCTATCAAGTAACGGAACTCCAATAAATTTAGTCAGAAGCGCCAAATATCTAGGAGTAATCATCGATAACGAACTTAACTTTCATCAGCAAATTAAAGTAATGGGGGGTAAAGTGGCGCGCTCAGTTGAAATACTAAATAAACTTAAACAGATTCTTCCTCAAACTGTGATGTTACAACTCTACTATGCATTGGTACATCCGTTATTATTGTATGGTATAATTATATAGGGAGCCACATATCTTACTTATTTGCAGAAATTAAAATCCCTACAAAATTGAGCGATAACAACCGTTGGTGATGCTCATTTTCGAGATTCAGTTAACCCATATTACTCCCAATTGAAAATTTTGCAAAATGATGAATTCTTCGAATTTGAAGTCGCCAAGTTTGTTTGTGGTACCTTAAACAACAAAACGCCAAATACCTTCCGCAAATATTTCAGTAAAACTAATGACCGCTCAAGTCGAACCACAAGGCAGTCAAGTGATTGTAATAATTTAAACTCAGCTTGATACAGTAGTAATAAATTACAGAGGTGCTTTAAGTATCAGGGAGTCAAGATTTGATATTGCATTCCCACAAATATTA
The DNA here is from genome assembly GCA_963965965.1 of Trididemnum nubilum. Lineage (NCBI taxonomy): Eukaryota > Metazoa > Chordata > Ascidiacea > Aplousobranchia > Didemnidae > Trididemnum > Trididemnum nubilum. The sequence continues at coordinate 19,875,780 of OZ014477.1, forward strand.
GGGCATTCCGGCTCAAAAAATTTAAATCTTGCTGCCAAAACTTTCTATTATCTTCGTACAAATATTAGCAATAAAGATTTTGTTTACGCAGTTAGCACATTCTTTTCATGATATAATTAAGCAGATGGCTTCTTTGGTAACATGAAAAAGTTCCTGCGGATAACGGGTAGTCATTTATTTTTTTTGAAATCTTCAAAATGTCGCAACTCACTTAGACAGAGTAGTGAAAACCATTCATGATGCTGGTAAAAACTGCCTCTCCGACAAGAGGATGGCTGCTTAACTCAATGACCGTGAGGTCTTTCGCAACTTCCCTGTCGCCTTCTTAAACGAATCCTGATTAAAATTTCTTCTTCGTGCTATTACTGAGCGATGAAATAAATTTGTCTTGATACTCATAAGTTAACAGACAAACCCTCTGTATCGAACTAAAGGGTAACGGCACTAGTTTGTAGCTGCGTAAACAACTGGAAATCATGATATCTTGTGAGTAACGAGTCCGTCACTCAAACGCCAGTCAATCTGGAACTTTTCATGTTGCTCTTAGTCTTGCTGGAATTCAATTAGAACTCAATGGAATAATGGATTATTCGCGAAGTGACAGCACAAAAGCGAATCCGCTGCAAATCGATTGCAACTTCCCTAAGAATTAAATTAACCAATCAGTGGTAGAGTAGATGAGAAATCCACTACTGAAACAATAGCTCGATTTTCGTCTTTTCAGTCTCTTACCAAAAACTGAAAATGGCATTCACAGAGTTTCTATTCTGCTAACAATCAATGTGAAGCCTTTGTCTTGTCTGGTCGACAAGCACTGTAGGCTAATTACAATAATTGTACTCACAAAATATTTGCTAGGAATAGGAATAATGTAATTAGCCAATAAATGGCGATTAAATTTTGCAGGATTTGTGGAGGCCCTGCAACTTCACGGTAACTCAACAGCAAATTTTATACAAACTAAGCCGTAATGGATGAGTCTCAAACAAATAAGTAAAAGCTTTTTTTTAATTCTTAAATTCACCCTTAAAGGCAACACACTTTGCAATAAAATGTAATCTACATTTATTACTTTTTTGAAAACAGCTTGCCTGCATTGACGACGCATTTAATGAGGAATTGAAAAAGTGAATAGTACTGTACACACCAACAGCTTTCTCACCATATACTTTACGTAATGTACTGAATGCTAAGCATAGAATAACGAGCACGATGCACTACGAACGCAACAGACACAGGTAAAATGCAACTACCACTGACAAAAAAAAGCATTTAAAACATCTGTACAGAACTGAATGGGCAGGACATTGGCCACGGTCCTACCCTACTTGGAAACTTTTTACTCAGTATTTCTCCTGCAGTATATAACATTTACAGATACGTACAGTATCCTAAGCCCCATCAAACTATATGATTATGCAAAATGAAAAACAAGACATACATACACTATTTAATTTCAGTAGGTTGATAACATAAAAAAAAACAGTAATTTACATTATTTTCAGTCAATATTCTACAGTATGTATTGAATACGGTATGCATACATACACTGGACTGAAAACAGTGGACACCATAACATATCTGCTAAAACTCTAATGGTATTACAATGTAGATTGATGCAATATCAAGTTGTTTTAGGGTTTAAACATAGGGTTTGTTAGCTTCTACACTGTCTTGCTAGTTTCCAAAGTGCTCAATCAATATGAGCCAAAACTATTTGACGGTACAGGAAGCTCAGTTCAAAATTAAATATAATTAAATATAAAACCCTCACTACAGGCTGTTTCCCCTAATGCGTGGCTGTACTATTGAGGTGTTTTACTGTTTTTTGTTTAGTTTCCACTCTGCCTGACAAATCCATTAGGGAGAAACAGCCTGTAGAGAGGCTTTTAAATTTTAACTAGCGGTATTTTTAATTCTTAACTGAACTCCCTGTACCGCTAAGGGCTTGTTAGCCTTATTTTACAATGGGTATTTGACGGACGCATTTTACACGGGTGGGGGGGGCCAAAAATATTTCTCTATATAAATCTTAAACCAAAAGCCATGGAAACACTTAATTGGCATATGTGTTGGTGCTCACTAAAAGTTTCAGAAAAATTAGTTTCGAGTTGATGAAGTCATTATGGAGACGTTATGACTATATTTTCCAAAGAAGACGTTATTTTTGCAATGACGTCGCAGGCGGTTCAAATTTTGTACATAGGTGTACATAGCTTTGTTTTTTATGGATCATAAAATGTCTAAGCAAAGTAGTTTCGTCACAAAAACTACTTAAGATGTCATTTTAGTTAAAATTTGGCCAAAAAAATGCTCAGATTTTGGAAAGTAACTTCGGAAAACCTCAAAATTAGAAAAACTTTCCGTTACCTTAAGGACTTCAATTTTTCCTGGAGTTACTTGTAATAAAATTTGACTCAAAGTTAAGTCAATTTGCAATAAAAATATTTTTTAAAAGGGATTTATCACAAAAAACGTGTAGGGGGGAGAATGACATATTGACTGTGTAAATAAAATAACTTCGTGTAAAATAAGGTTACTTTTTAAAGGTTAGTCTACATACATGGTTGTAAGCTTTTAAAAAAATCTTTAGTAAGCAATTACAAAGTCGAAAAGTAGGCAGCAAATCACCAAAATTTAAATAAATCAAATAGGAATTTTTACATCTTAGATTAAAACTAAATAAAAGGAACAACTGAAATGAGTCGAAAAATTGAGTCTAAACACCGTTTTGACGGTGAAACAAAATTAAAATGTTAATCAATTAGTCACAGCGCTACACTTATAGCCTATTCGCCTTTAAATTATTGACTGTATCAGTATTGTTTATTACATTACAATATTATTTGTATTTGGCTTCAGCAAAACTACAATGATAAATAGCAGCGGCAAATTGCAATTGCTGAAACGTTGAGCAACTAACTTACAGAAAGCCATGCTATATACCGTGCTTAGATGATAGGTTATACAGAACAAGAAGTTGAGTCTAAACACCGTTTTGACGGTGTTTTGACATTCTTTTCAACCAATCCAATACAAAACATTGATCATAGGCTTTTTAAACTAATAAAGATTTGTTATGCGGGAAATCCTGATGCAACCCCCGTAATAAGGTCATGGATAGAGCGTATTATCATTGCAAACAAACAGCAAGGCAGTGTCATCGGTTGTCGAGATTTTCAGGAGTATCTTATCAATATGGTCTTAAAAAGGACAAAAATAGAAACACTTGCAGTTAGTTTCGGTAAAGTGGAAATTTTATTTATTGCTTTTACATGCAGTTAGAAATTAGAATAAAGTACAAGTCAATCATACATAGTGTTCGTAAGTCTTATTACAACTTCAAAATTTGTTTATGAGATCAGTCCTTTTTGTATTTTAACCAGGCTTGTTTTACTTGAATCAAGGTTGCTTCATTTTTTTCACTTAATGCATTTCTATATTTTCTTCGTTTAATACCCTATTTTACATGACAGATAAGTTGGTGGGCCAAAAAGGCCCTTTTGGTTTATTCTTCATAAATCTCTTTGGTATAAATCTATTTACTTCAAAGTAACTTGATCTTGAGTAACATTTATTCAAAAATAACCCCCAAAAATTCTAAATTGCTGCAGTAAGAGGAAGTTTCCAATTTCGGTGTATGTCAAAATCATGTCATCAAGCTTTGGAGATTTTTGACCCATTTTAAACTTAAATGACGTCATGATACGTTTTTTTTTTTGACCCAATCACTTTGACTTAGGCATTTTATGATTTAGATTCAAATAACAAGCAAACTTACATACACATGCAAAATTTCAACCATCATCATAACGACTTTAAATAAGTGACGCCATTTTTACTGAAAATTGGCCCTGACACCATTATGATGCCGGCATCAACTCCAAACAAATTTTTCAAAAAAAAATTGATAAACACCAGCCCACTGTTAAATTTGGCGCTTCCTTGGTTTCTGGTTGAAAAGTTAGGCGAGATGCGCATTTCTACTCTCTACCGCGAAAAATGTGCTTGATTAAATAGCTCGTGTAAATACCACACATTCATTTTTAAACAAGAAAAGATAATATCTGAAACATATACTTTCAATTTGAATAAAAACTTTAAGCAACACTTATTCAAATAAAGTAAACGTGGGAAAGAACTAACTTGCTAAAATTTGGAAACAATAAAGACAATTTTTTAGTCCAGGTGTGCATAACTCGCTGCAGTGCAAGGGCCATAACAACACAGACCTTTTTGTCGCGGGTCGCATGTTTTCGCTGTTGTTGCTACCACCGCTACGGCGAAACGTCTTAAGCACGTGGAAAAGTAAAAAACAACCGTTGTTACCTCTTTACCTGTATGCTAAAACATCTAATTGTTGTTTTTTGAATCTATTTGAAAGGAAAAACGTTATTGCTGTTCCTCCATTCATCTTTTATTAGGGTGGAACCGTTATCGGCAATTTTTTAGAAAACCTTTTTACGGCAGGGACAAATCATAACAAATTATCGAAATGTACGATACATTGTAAGTTTTAACAATATGTCAACAATAAACACAAATCTCAAAAATATAGTGTAATGTGAAATTGTTACTTTTTCTGGCAACAAACAGCATGATCAGGCTCGATGCTGGAACAAGATATTTTTAATATGTCTTCTAGATGCCCATCATAAAGAAAGGAACGTTGTTTGTTTTTGTTGAAGTTCAATAGCGAGAACGTTTGTTCGCATACTGCATGAAAGTGCTCCCAAATAAGCTGAACATTTGTGTTGCAAAAGTAAATAACTTTTTTAAGTTTTCTTTGTTCGGACACTTGTAAAAGTCTTGCAAACTATTTTCTCCACTTTGAAAGTAAAATTTTCGAGGGCGGCAATAAAAGGCTTCGTGGCCATTTCGAGTGCGCAATTGAAGACTTCGCGGGCCGTATGTTGTTCAAGCCTGCTTTAGTCCCTTCTAACTTACTAGTTTAAACATGTTTCAAAGCTTAAATTTTCGAAGTGACTTGGCTTAAGGAAGACTTAAACCACCTTAGCCTTCCCCTTTTTTGCTTGCGACACTGATTCTTATCGTTACAGAAATAACAACCCATTTGTTCTGAGTTTTTGATTGGTAATATAGGTAAGTTTAAGGCAAACAAAGTAATAAAAACTAACAAAAAACAAAACAGACTATTTCTTGTGGCATTAGAAATGCTGCCGCAATTTTTGGTGAATTGTAATATCATGTCGTGAATGTCATGAATGTTTAGTTCAATACGTGTGATATCAAAATGTACTAATGAAAATACAGTTTTTGACTGATTTTCAATGCTTTCAAAAATTGCTTGCAGGAACATTGAACCCAGTTAACTCGCATACTATTTTGTAGAAATCACCAAAGTTTCAGAGCAACAATTAAAATTGACCAACCCACAAATTGTTTCACTGTACGTGTAACACGATCTTGTCAACATCATGCATTGATTTCCTGGGTTGAATTCTAGAAGAGACAAACAAAATTAGTGCCTTATTTTAATAGGATGTTATTCAGTTTCTTTTTGCATAAGGTAACCTTGATGATCCCAACAACCGTGCGGGTAAAACAATTTTTAGGTTGGTAAATTTTAATTGGTGCTCTGAAACTTTTCTGATTTTTGCAAAATAGTAAGCGATTTGACTGGGCTCAATGTTCCTGCAAACAATTTTAGAAAGCATTGAAAACTAGACAGCTATTCTGTATTTTCATTAGAACATTTTGATATCACACGTAATGAACTATTCATGACATGATATCCAGAGGTGGGCACTTGCGGCGCAACTATTTTACTTGCCATAGCGCTTGCTCGGCAATTATTTTTAAACGGTTGCGCTAATGCTTGCGCCGCAAGTATTTTAGCAATTTTGAGCGCAATCACGCAAGCGCAATTCAAATACGATTATGAATGATAGCTTTTCAATCATATGTGATTGAAGTTAAGAAAAAGCATTGACCAGGAGCCTAGGTGTAGCCAGGATTTTTTATTGGGGGGAAGGCCAAATTGCAACGCTCACGCCATAACGTCATCAAAATTTTTCGAAAAGAGGGACTTTTATGGGACAAAGATACCGTAAAATAGAGGATCAGAAGCCAGGGCCTGGGTTGGAATGTAACCTGGATTTTGCTAAAGAGAAAGAACTTGAAACTTATCTTAAAAAGATTTCCAAAATGGTCTAAATTGGTAGATGTGGTGAGAAAACTAGTTTAACGCAAACGTATCACAGACGAAGGTCTGGGGGGGGGGGGGGGGCGCCGCTGGGCGATTCTTTTTTATTTTTTAGTTTTACTTTGGAAAAAATAGCTATTTTAATGCCATTTGATCTCATTTCGCACGTTATTAGAGTCATTTGAAATAACAAAATTTTTAGGGATTGAAAAAATCAAATTAGTGAATCTTTTTTTTGCTTACCGATCAAGTCCAAAACACGATTAAAATCTTGATTTTGGGGGTTAAATTTTGTAAGCGACTTGGCCCAGGTGGAAGAAGCAAGGTACATTGCCTAGTGCAATGTTTGTAGCAGTAAATAATCACTCGAATATTTGCCTTGGGAATTTTTGTGTTGTCATGAACACGGTTTATGCATTGAAATTCATGGCAAAAATTTGATTTGAGGGGCCTTGGTCATCTGGTCGTTACTATTAATATTAGTCTGCTGTACACGTATACTGTTGTACGCAAAAAATTTTAAAGACACTGAAACTTAAAAAACATGAGGCTTTGCCATTTTTATTTTTATCATTGGTGGCAATTCAATTGGGAAGCTTCTCGCTCCCCCCTCTCCCTTTGGCTACGCCTATGACGATGGTTCATATAATCTTCTTTATGGGAAATTCCATTCGTCTACTGCTTGCAATATTTCTATTGGATTTTCAGCATGATTCTTCTTTCGCTCAAACGTTTCTTTCAAAAAGATGTTTTGGCGATTTTTTAAAAAAGGTTTGCCAAATGAATACGTTGAAAAATAGTTGTAAAATCAAATTTTAAACAAAAAAATTATTTTTGTAATGGTCTTTCTAGAAATACGCTAGTCGTTTTTGAAAAATCTTAAACTTGCTTTGGCATTAAACGCGTTACTCGTGACAGTCCTTTTTTGCCATAATTCAAAAACAAGAAACTACAAAAACTATTAATTTCAACTTCTTTGCTCGTCCGGAAAAACTTGAAAGATATTGCATACAAGAGTGACAGCATTAGTAAAGCTCTTATAAGTAATACTTACATGGTCCAATTTCTTTAAACAAAAAAACAGAGTGATTTTTTAGTGTGCTCCATTTGTTCGAGAGTGATGCTAATTGCTCTAGAAGCACAAAATATGTGTTTAAGCTTGTAAAGAATTTCCTTGACTGGACATTAGAAAAAACAGTGACTCCGAAGTCATTTGCTTACCACCACATGCAGAGTTTGTTAGTGGATTTTTAACACCCCGGTTCCTTAAAGTGCGAGTGTTGAGAGTATTTTTTTGTTAGGTATAAAAACGTTCTTTACCCAAAAGAATTAAGCTATGAGCATTTTCAGATGCTTGTATTTTTTAAGGAAATCAGTAACTTTTTGTTTACTGATTTGGTAGCGGGCATAATTTCTTTAGTATGTTGGCTTCGTACCGTAACCTAGTGAGGTTTGAGCAGCGAGTTAATTAGAATTATACTTTTCAAAACGTGACACTTGCGAGTGCGCTTGCGGCTCAAGTAATTTTTTGGGCTTGTGGAAACGCTTGCGGAGCGAGATAGTTGCGCGTGCGCTTGCGGGGCAATTTTTATGACTTGCGCTGCCCACCTCTGATGATATTAAAATTCATGACGAATTGCGTCAGCATTCCTAATGCCACAAGAAATAGTCCGTTTTGTTTTTGTTAGTTTTATTACTTTTTTTTTCTAACACTAACCTATTATTACTAATTAAGAACTCAGAGCAAAAATGTTGTTATTTCAGCAACGATTAGAATCATTGGCGCAACTAGAAAAAGGGGGGCTAAGGTGGCTGAGGTCCTTTTTAAGCAGTGTCGCTTAGAAAATTTAACACAAAAATCTAAGCTTTTAAACGTGGTTGATCTATTAAGTAAGAAGGGATTAGAGAATTGTTGCTAATGCTTCCAAGTATTAGCAATATTTAGTTCTTTTAAATAATACGATAAATATTATTGAAATAATATTAAATGGCTATTTTTTCTGAAAAATTGAAAAAATTGCCCATACCCACCCCATGCCCATACCCCGTCCTGGGATACGTTTGAGTACAGCGATTTGCTCAACATGTCCCCCTCTGGATTTATTTTTCTAACAGAAAGCATTTGGTCTTTAGTTCAAGCCCTCCTAAGCCAAATCCTGGTTGCGCTCCTAAGAAAATGAATTATACTTATTATTATGACAGTTAGCTTTTTACTCCTTCTCTAATAAACTAATTGCTTTTGAAACCAATTGATTAGACAGCTTATGTATTTGCAACGAAGAAGGTGAGAAAAATTGAACATCAAGTATAGCAAAAATACTATAAATACTATGCCTATCTTCAAATAATCCTTTTCGAGATAACGATCTTTCAGAAAGAAGACAATTAATCTAGAAAATGTAGTCCACGCCCCGTGACCCAGACGGTATTAAGATGACGTAATGCTTTGTAAACTCACTCATGCAGTTTAGACAACATTTTTTGTAAAAAGCAGTAAATTAAACCGAGAATCAATAGCCGCAAAACAGGCATCACTCAACAAAGAAACAAACCAGTTTTTAATCATTTCAATTTACCCCAACAAAATCTTTAACATCTTCATGTTATGGTTCTGCGGAAGCTTAATTTTAAGCGATGCCAAAGAGAAATAGAAAAACAAAAGATGATTTGATTAGTAAAGAGCACAGCCAACCTCAACCAAGACTTGGAATTCCTAGTCCACTATTTCCCAGTTCCTAATGTCGTATTTTTATCATCTTTTTTTATACATTCATATCAACTTTACTCACGATGAGCGTTTACCATTTGTGTTCAGATCAAAAATCGAAGTGACAAAACGCTTTCTTTGCTATGCTAACAAATTAAAACGATTTCGCTGTTAAAAATAGCCTTAAAAAAAATACTGTTCGAAATCGGTTTTATTAAAGAAATGAGAACTACTTGAGGTAATAAATAGGTGCCTAAACCTTTTTCCACAATTTCCTGAATGTGCGAAAATACGTTTTCATCTGTTTGACTCTGTACCATTGGCAACCCTGCAATTAGCAATTTTGTGACATCACAAAAGGCGTATTGTAGATCAATACCGAGTGGTAGCTTAGGTCTACAAATTCCTAGTAGAAGTAGCCAAATTTTCGGTCTTGGGTATAGGCTACTCAGTACACTCTGCTATTAGTTCGTAATCGCATTTCTTAGTCTGCAACAATGTTGGCAAATTTATGCCTTATGTGATGTCACAAAATTGCGAAATGCAAGGTTGTCAATGGTACGGAGTCAAACGGATTAAATTGTATTTTCGCAAAGAAGGGGAATTATGGAAAAGGTTTGGGGCACATCTTTATTACCTCTAGTAGTTCTCATTTCTTCAATAAAACAGATTTCTGAGTAGTATTTCTTTAATGAGACTGGTGCAAAAACTAAACGTAATAGAACAAGCCAGCACATACAACACTCAAATAGTGTTCGTTTTGATTGACATCCTTCCAGCTTAACGGCACAGCAGAAAAAATGTTTTAAGTGATTATAAGCGTCTTATTATCTGTATCAAGATCTCATCTTGTTTTCATACCTGTGTGGCACAAAAACTCTGTTACATTGCAGCATTTTTAGAACCACGCAACGCTTTGTGTTCTAGTTGGCACCGAACGAGTTGGACGCACATTTCTTTGATCCTCTTTTCAATTTCAGCTTCTGTTGGCAAGAAATGGTTTCAGCAAATTTTGGTTTTCTTGCAAAACCAGTTCACGTGTCTTGGCAGCCCATTAAAAAATGTTCTTTAAAGCTGTGCATCTTTCTTCTTCGAAAAGAGAGCCCAAGAGCGTGGAGAATTTTGTGTATAAACACAAACACCTTTTTGTCACACGTTTGAAAAGAAACATCATTTTCACTATCGTGGTGCGGAAATGACTGCAAAACAAATTTAAAAAATGTAAAAGTGTGCTAGTCCGGACTAACACAATTATACCTTAGACTTCTCTCTCTTTCTTCGTTTTCCTCTTTTCCATCAAATAATGGCAATTGGAGTACTGTACACTTGTGCAGTAAAACTCGAAAGATGACTAACTAGTTATATCATTAAACTTTGCTTCTTTAAGAGTTCAGTGGCTAAATTTTAATTGATCGTTTATGCTTGACTTGATAAAATTTTGTGAAGTAACCAAAGGACAAAGAACTCTATAAACAACAAAAACGCATATGGCAGCGTTTTTCCAAAATGTACCCTTTCTTTTACCACATTGATTTACTATCTTTTAAGCTACATTTACACGGGCGACTTTTAGCTGCAAGAATAGACATTTTGCCTTTTTTCTTTCTCAAATCGCGTTGGTCACTTTCATTGCGCAAGATTCACTTGAGATTTAGTCTGCGCAATACCGCCGGACACGCCCCCAAAAAATCCAATCGCAGCAGTCACTCACACAGGAGAGATTTTTACGCGATGCTTGCATGCGATTGTAACTCAATTTAATTTTTGCCAACCAATTCAAATGGGCCCCATACAATAATATTTTAATGGCCCCCAATTTTAATGGGCCCCAACAACAATATTGATCCAGGGGGCCCGGGTACCTCAATTTAATTTTCGCCAATCATTTTAAACGGGACCCCTACGATAATATTTAAATGGGCCCCCAACCAGTACTTAAATTGTAGGGGGGACGCGTCCCCCCATCGAGATAGAGCGCCCCCCCATCGAGATTTGAGCGCTGGTTTATGGGAGGAAAAAGTTACTGTTTTTGGCCGGAAAAACCGCTTAAATTTTCGATTTCGGCTAGAAAAAGCGTTAGGATTTCGGTGAAGACCTTTTCTTTTTTTTGGGGGGGATCACCTAATTTTCACTGAAAAATCGCCTCAATCGAATTCAGGAACAATGAAAATTTGGGTCAAATTTGTTTACGGAACAGCCTTCCAAAAAATCCTGACTACGTGCCTGTTCTTCACTAAGGTTCAGTCAACGCAGAAAAAGCGTACCCTCCATGCAAAATTTTACAATTTAAGTACTGTTCCCAACTATAATACTGATTCAGGGGGCCCGGGCACCTTCAATTTAATTTTTGCCAACCAATTTAGACGGGCCCCCGACAAAAATATCTAAATGGGCCACAATTAAAATGGGCCCCCAACAATAACATTGATGCTGGGGGCCCGGGACCCTTCAGTTTGATTTTTGCCAACCAATTTAAAATCGCCCCCTATACAATAATATTTAAATGGGCCCCAACAATAATATTCATCCAAGGGCCCCGAGCCCCTTCAATTTAATGTTGGCCAAACAATTTAAAACGGCCCCCAGGAATAATATTTAAGGACCCCAACAATAACATTGATCCAAGGGGCCCGGACCCCTCAATTTATTGTTTTTCTACCAATTTTAACGTAAAATCCGAGTGAAATTAAGGGTTTTTATCCTAAAAGTTGCTAACTCAGGCCCTCATCTAACCTTTTTATGACCGTAATACAATAACCAGAGACGGATTTAACAGATGGCACAGTGCCAGGGGCCCCGCGCTCATATAAGACTTTTGTTAATCTTTACCAGTATTTGGCAAGAAAATATTGCGAAAATCCCCAAGTGCCAGGGGTCCAACTCAATGTAAATCCCGCCTGGGCAATAACATGGTTAGTAAGCGTAACCATCTATTCTACATTTTGCAATAACAATTTACCTCCACCTCGCCAGTTTTTATGCCACAAAATAGTTTTGAAAAAAATTACCTACAGTAAGGGGAATACTCATTGAACAAAATTTTAAATTGAGTGGGCCAGAGCCCCCTGGCCGTATATTAACCATAGGTGGGCACAAGTCCGTTAATCTGTTAATAACGAAGCTAACTTTTTTCTTAACTCGTTAATTCGTTAAAAAGCTTTTTCATGTTAACGGACTAAATTGACGTCCGTTAAGTTCTGTTAACGAACTAAATTAACTTCCGTTAAGTTCTGTTTACTTCCGTTAAGGTTTTTATCGTTAATATCTCGCACCATTCATTCATCGTACTGATACAAACCAGTTTCCACTGGTAACACTTGTTGCATATTAGCAAGAGTTTTATAGAAGAAAGCGAAGAAAGGAGCTCTTCTTAGTGGCAAATAAGAAGCTGCAGCCTCATAGGTCTATTAATTATTACTGTAATCGCCCAGCGGCTGGGGGGTTCGTCCCCAGACCCCATAGCCTCCGGCGGCTGGTAGTTCCATCCCCAGACCCCCGTCAATAATACGTTTGACGTACAGTAAATTTATTTGCTCAACACGTATCTTAATTTAGACATTTTCACATTTTAAATATAGGTTTAAGCCCTCCCCCTTAAACGAGTAGTTACGTGCCAACATCACGCCACGGCGTCTGATCTTCCTTTCTGCGATATCTTTGTCCCCACAAAAAATTCCTTTTTCGAAGTTTTTGATGACGTCATTGCATGTGATTTGTGATTTGCTCCCCCCCCAATCAAAAATCCTGGCTACGCCTATGTTTCAAACAAACTGGCTTTTTTGCCTGTTTTTTAACTCTCCGAATCCATGAAAATATTGAAGAAAGAGCCCAAATTTTCAACCAAACACACAGTGAGTATTGCATTGCAAACGACATCTACTGTAGTTAGACCGAATAATAAAGATGATGCAATCTTGAATAAGCCAGATGATATCTCAATGCTAGAAATCAAGAAAAAGGAAATATTTGGTAGGTGATCTTAAACTTTTGCACACGACTGTATCTATACCAGGATGAAGAGGTCTACAAACTTTTTGAAGGAGTAGCAAATGACACTTCGCGAAAATGCCTGAAGCTCAAGAGCCAAGACCAATTACCGACGTGTAAATAAGTCCAACAAAAAGATGAAGACCAATAAAATTTGGGGCCAAACAGTAGGTTGCAATAAAAGAAGACAAAAAAAGTCCATGTTTTCTGCGCTCAATCAATCGCGTATCTGCAAAGTAAATTCGATCGGAAAAAAAGGTGAAAACTGAACGCGGGTAGTACTTGGGACTCCTCACTCTAAGCTATGCTGTGCTTTAACAACACCAGCAGCCCATTGTTTCTAGAGAGCAATCAACTTACCTCATTATAAAATGATTTAGCATAATGTCTATACTGAATGTAAAATTTTTCAAAGATTTCGTGGTTATCTCCATAAGATGTGTGATCTAAACAAGAGTTTAAAAAACCTTGTAAAAGCCAAGACCCTCTTTGTAACTCGCACACAATTCCATTTGATAAATTTCTTGCCTGAAAAAGAAAATCAAATTTATACGAATAATAATCTGCAATATATTAAGTTTCTTGAAGTACAAGCTCAGGCTATATGCAAATGCAACCACGTTCCAAAGCCGTTTACAGTATCTATTCATAATAAGTAAATTGTTTGTTGTGAACTTGTGATTCCTCACCCCAACCAGGACTTAAGAAACTTTTTTTTTTTTTGAGGAACGAAGACTGATAAGGAGCCTCCCAAACAATATTGGGTTTATATGTTGTTGTCGAGATTGATTGCTATTTACATTTAGTGATGTAGATCACCATATGAAAGTGAGGGAATGATAATATTTGTATGATTTAATTTAAGTTTAACTACAGGGAAGTCTGGGGGAATGCTAGCTCATTCAGCGGGGTGTGAGGCAGAGCCCCGAAAGCTTTCGCTCTTTTGATATTTGTCAAAAGGAAACTACAGCATTCGATCAACATCACAGTACCGAAATTGGCAAATGTTGTGTCCGATATGATCAAGGTATGGGGTTCGATTCTCGAAGCAAGCAAGTTTTTGGGTGAGAAGGGAAGAGTTGAGTCAGTTGAAGTGATTCTTATCTCTGGAAGTTGGGAGGCGGATATGGAATTACCCTATTCTATCCCAAGTAGAGACATCTTTAGAGAGGTTCAACTCAAAGATGGGTCCGAGTTCCTTTCCCCGGAGCCCGGACCCACAAAATTAAATCCAAAACTGCTACACTTTCAGTTAGAAAAAGGCAGAAATGCCAGAAAACTTAACTATTGAACGACTTGATTATGTCACCCTGCAGGGTCTGGTGGGCAGTAGCAGAATATTCTTTAGGTTTAATAAATTTCTAGTATATGGCTGCACTTATTTTTTTCTAAGAGCAATTTTATAAGCACACGAGGCCCAGTTTTGCTCAAAAGTTAAAAACAAATCATGAACAATGCCAGCCTCAGCTACAAAAAAAAATATTAAGAACAAACGAAAAAGAATAAATTCCAAATCAATAAAGAAACTAAATAAACAATGAAATTTGAGCAATTTTCTGTCATTTACAAGCAAAATCGCTACAATTCTGAGACTATAGAGCAGAGGTTCTTAATTTGGTACAGAGCCAAATTTTACACCTCAAAGTTGACAGGAGTCGCAACCAAATAAACGAAAATTTTTAACTAGTTTTGTGCAACTGCTGCAGATAATATTTTTTAAATTATTGAAACATTGCACCAGCCCTTAGTAGCTAGCTTCATGACGACACTCTGGTAAAATAAAAACAAAAAGTAAAATATCACAAATTAAAAAAAAATCAATATTACAGCATTCGCGCAGGTTTCGAACATGATTTTGCTGAGGGGGGGGACTTAAGCAATGAACATAAGGTTAAAAATTGTCTGCGTCTCAAACAGACGAGGGTTTGGGTGGGTGGTGCCCCAGCCGCTGGGCAATTTTTATAAATTTTCGGAAAAATTGTCATTTTAACGCAATTTGGATTGCATTTTGGACATTAGTAGAGCCATCTGAAATTATTACTAGATTTGGAAACCTTTGACAGAAATAAATTTTAAGCCTTTTCTGCTCCTTTACTTCATGTTCAAGTCAAACTAAGTTTAAAACCATGCATGTTTGGGTTTAAGTGACCTGGTTCAAGCGGGCTTTATCCCTATTATACGGTCAAGTCACTTAGAACATTTACCCTTAAATACAAGCGTTTAAACGTGTTTTGGACTTGACTTGTGAGTAAAGGTGGTCTAAAGAGGCCGAGCAATTCAATACGTTAGGACTTTCGAAATTTAGTTTTTTTTTCAAATGGCTTCAAAAACGTGCAAATTGTGATTCTAATGGCGCCAAAACGGTAATTTGTGCCGAAAAATTACAAAAAATGCCCATGTTCAGTCTTACAGGTTGCACGGCTGTTCAGCCCTTTTAAATCCCTTTGAATTTGCTACTGCATTAGCTTAGTATTTTGCAACTTTAGTCCTACAACCTATCGAAAGACTAAGTTGGAGCTTCCTCTCTTCCATTTTGTATAAATTAGAATAAAACTTTCAATTGGGAATGAGAACGAAGCTAAGAAACCAAGACAATGCGCTAACATTAACATCCAGTAACTTCAAAGTAGAACTGTGCAATGTTATCCTCGACTGTTGGCTAAAGGGATGCTCATAACCAAATAATAAAAAATGTGCCTAAATTCATTGCTTTAATGGTATTGGTTTTACTTTTAAAATGAAGAATGATTCAATAAAGTTTACATAAACAGTGCGAAACAAATTCATTTTCAAAAGGTTAATGAGAGTCGCAGAGAGGATAACCAAGAGCCGCGTACGGCTGAAGAGCCGCGGTTGAGAATCACTGCTATAAAGGCACTGCAAAAATCTTTTTGTCTCTCGTTTTCAGTAAATAAAAATGCTCGCTTTTTCGCTTTCGCAATTTTACGATACTGCAAAAACAGCAAAAAAGCGTTTACTCAAGCAGACAGAGCTTTGGGAATAAAACAGTAATTACAAACATGGTCACCATCATTGACATCGATCCTCTCAAAATTTAAAAAGAAATTAAAAACAAATGAGGCCAACAGTTGGCAAAAAAACAAGAACAGACAGCCTCTAGTCAAAATTTACTGGTAGTAATAACAAAAACAGTATTTTTACGCTAGTTAAATAGTCGCAACCTTATCAAGAAGTTGTACAGAACACATAACGCGTGAACTATTTGGAACTTCCAGCAACTACGAAGCCTTGGCTCGGGTACGATGTATCCTCTGCACCTCCCTCTATTAGGCCCTGCCTATGTGTACATGATCTTGCCGTTTTAAAACTACAAAAAATTTCCCCGACAAACGACTGAAAAATTTGCAACTAAAATGTGTATGAGAACAAAACTTTTTTTTTGATAATTTTTTCACGTTTGCTGGAATGTGCGATTATTTGGTTGGTTTTAAAATTTTGGAAACTTTTTTTAAGGAAAAGCAATCCTCGATTATATGTGATAAACTTAACGCACGATTTCATGAGTAAGACAGTAAGATCTGAAAATTTAGCACAAATAAGCAAATTCGCAAATTGTTGCAGGTTGCCTGGAGAACTTTTTCGCAAGCAAATTATTATCGCCAATTGAACAGTATTATTGATAAAGTCACTTACCAGGGAATGCGAAACGTTAAAATGACAGGTTGCGTGATTCTGTAAAAAAACGTAAGATAATTCAAAGTAGTCAAGAAGAGTTGTTGTCACTAAGCCACCTTATTAGGAAGTTTTTCTGTTCATTGCAAGTTTTCTTTTTTGCAAAGGTTTCAGATCCAAATGCACGCTGCAGCTCCATATTGAGCTGTCAAGCTTTAGGTCTTTATCTATTACAAATTTTTCAATTGGTATGCAGTACTGTGGAGTTTTTGGAAAATTTATGTTTTCACCGTTATGCCGAGTCTCAAAACAGATAAATATGGGAGAATAGTTCACAATCTCCTAAATTTCCAACAACAGTGTTCGTACTTTGAGCTTCAAATAGGCCTAATTATCAAGCCACGCCAACGATAAAAAAAAACAAAGGTTACAACATAAAAATTTCCTTTCCGGTTTTCCCAAAAAATCACAAAGTTTTTGCAGAGTAATTATATGTTTATAAACTACAGTTTAATTATATTTTTCAACTTCGTTTAATTATATTTTTCAACTTCACCCAAAACGTTTCTTCAAACCCAAATCTAAATAAAAACTTGGTATTACGTAGGTTATCTTTCATTATTGGTTGTCGACAAAATCTTGACAACGCTGTCAATTCGTATGACCTTTAAGTCTGGTGATCTTTTTTAAGGTAGTACAGCTAGGTTCGGGCTTGTACTAGTCACTGTGGTTTTAATTGAGAAAATTGGCCCGTCTTACTTTCAGACATGACATTTAAGTAACTAAACCGCAATTGGTCAAAAAATTCCGATATAAAATGTCGAAAAAATCAGAAAACTTTTTTACTGATTAGTGATTCAATGCCTTCAGCAAACTAATGTTTATATAGTAAAGTTCAATTATATTTTCCAACTTAGCTTAAAACCTACCGGCCAGTTGCTCAAGCGGTAACGCGTTCGTCTTTGAAGAGGTAGGTCTGAGGTTCAAATCTTTGGCCGGCTAAATCGGACACAGTGTTGCCAACGGCTCACCACCGCTGCAACATTTCTTCGAAAAGAGCTCTGTTACCCGAGTGCAATGACGTGGAGCTGGGCCCCGCAAACTCGTCACACGCTTCGGCCTAATACAACGAGTATAATGAAAGATTTGATTTGATTAGCTTAAAAACTCGTTACTTTCTTTTTAAAAATGTAAAAATTATTATGTTCTAAAAAACATTTATTCAGAACATAAAAACTTATTCAGAACATAAAAACAGAACAAAATCCCGGTTAGCAAATTTTGTAGAAGCTGCTTTGCTCTGTTTTTATGTTGTTTTTTTTTCGAACTGCCGTTTTAGTTTTATAAATCTGGTGCTTTTCCAAGAATCTAAAAACCGACAAAAACAAAACAAACAACTTTTTTTTTTAATTACTGTTTCACTGTTATGATTCAGCTAATTCTGCTTTCGTTTTAGCCGAAAGTATCAATTTACCGGTCTTTTTGTTTAGTAATCCGCTTAACAATTATTTTTGAAGACTTGCAAACAGCATTGGGTGATGCGATACTGCGGACTGTGAGTGGCAACATACTTTGCTACTCTCCTCTCTGCCGCTATTATTTAAACGCAATGTTTAAGTACGCGCAGTGTTAAAACTGATGAAGAATCTTATGCTATAGAATTTTTCGCGTTAAATTTAGATTTCATAATTAATTTTCTCATGTAGAAGCATTAATCACTTCAATGTGACGCCAAATACAAAACAGGGACACTGCAGAAACAACCAATAATTCGACAAAAGAAAAACCGCAAAATTGAATATTACCTAACTCTCTGGAAATTAAAAATGCAAATTATTGTAGAGTATCAACATTCAACGTTACAATATAGTCTATGCAATAGTGAAAATTCCCAATGACGACGAAATTGCATAGGCTATATGCAGTTTTGCACTTAACCAGTACAATATATACTGTATACATTAACATCTCACACTTTTTTGACCGGCCAATTTGAAAAGTTTTCTTCTTTTAATAACCATCTTTAAATCAATTTTACATAAAAATAACTGTTACTCAACAATTAATCAATTAACGTCCGAATTTTACCGGCGAAAATCCCAAAAATTAAAGTTTGGAAAAACTAAATTTTGAACCATCGAATTTCCCTCTGTAGGCAAAAGCGATACAAATTCTCGACCAACCAACTACAAACCAATCAGTATTTGCCAATTTGCTAGTCAATTAATTTATTGAACATTGCTATTCATTCAACACATGGGTTGTAAGCTTACGGGAGTGAGAATTGCGAATAGACTCACAAATCGCCATTTTTAGTGAAAGCTAAAAAAATACCTGATATGATAGCACATGATATTTTTGTGCTTTAAAGCTGAGAATTACGCCCTAATAGTTACAGCAACTTATCGGCTAAAAGTATTAAATACATCTTATCAGGTATAACTAACCATAAGTTAGAATAATATGATTTGTATAATTTTGAATTAACAATGCTGGCGCACAACATGCGGTTAGACTTAACAATTTTCTAACTTAGATAATTTGGTGGCGACACAAACTTGAGTTGACATTATCACGGTGATAATCTTGGTATTTCGGCGCTCCTTATGATTATATAACTCAACATTTTATATAATGGTATTGAATTATTTGCGTGTGATAAGTGCTTTTGCCAAATAAAATTTCTTACTTTTCTTGGTCTTGTGAAGTTATTTATCATGATATCTTTTTATGAGAAAACATAGCTGATAAAGGTGAAAAATCGCAAAGTAAAGTCAAGTACGTGGCAAAAATGTACATTCGTATTCTTCAAAATGAATGAAAGTGAACTGTAAGAGCAGCTGTAAAGCATATGCGAGTGTAATCATTTTGTTCAAACTATAATGTTAGTAAAAGCTCAATGAAAATAACTAGATATCTATCAATACGTGTAGCCGGGTGTCAGTGGGTATAGTATACATCTTAGGCACAGTATACAACAATAATTAACGGCAATATTAATATTGACAACCAGGGGGCCCGAGCCCGCAATTGAACTTTTCACAAACAAATTTAAACGTATAACCAGAGAAAAATTTAGGATTTTTATTCTGAAAGTTGCAATCTCAGGCCCTCATCTAACCCTTTTATGAACGTAATCCAATAAGATGATTACTTTGATTAATAATCATCTATTGTACCAACTTAAACAACAATCCATCTCCATCCCTCGCCAGTTTTTACGCGACAAAATACTTCTGAAAAAAATTTAATACCTATAAGGAGAAATGCTTATTGAACAAACTATTGAATTTTAATTGTGAGGGCCTGGGCCTCCTGGTGGTAGCCTACATGTACTCCTAAAACTGTTTATTTTCAAAGAAAAACAAAAATCTCCAAGGCAAATCTTCGAGTCAATTATTTAGAGCCAAAAATACAGGAGGCAATGTACCTTGCTTCCCTCCACCTGGGCCAAGTCACAAAATTTCACGCAAAAATTTAAGACTTCAAACTTGTTTTTGACTTGACCTAAAAGTAAAGGAAAGACTAAACCAATCAGTTTTTTTAATGGATTTCAAATCTTAAAAAAATTTGAATTATTTCAAATGGCTATAAAAACGTGCGAAATGTGATCTAAATGGCACTAAAATAGCTATTTTTTCGAAAATATTGCCTAGTTACTGGGGGCTACGCCCCCTGGCCCCCATAGCCTACGGGGGCTGGAAGCGAAGCTCCCAAACCCCGTGTGGTATGTTTAAGTTGCATCGGTTTGCTGACCTCGCCTCGCAATTTATACATTTTTGGAAAACTATTAAATTTTTGATTCAAGTCTTCCCCCTTAAGCAAAATTCTGGTTACATCCCCAACCAAGCACTGGCTTTTGCTCCTCCATCCTACGGTATTTTGTTCCATAAAAAATTCCACTTTTCGAAAGTTTCTGATGATGTCATTGCATGTAATCTGCTGTTTTCCACCCATCAATCAAAAATCCTGTCTACGCTCGTATGTTCTTCTACGCCTACATAGTCAGCATCGTGGCCAAGTGGGTAAAGGCATCGTTTTTACGACGATCCTGATCGCGTAATCTGGGTTCAACCCGTACCCTGATTATGTTGTTGCGTCCTTGAATAGACGCTCTACGATGATTCTCTCTGCTTGGTGGCCTCAAACAAGCAGCAAACTCAGTAGACAAGGATTCCAAGAAATCCACAGGAACATTGAATCACTGAAAACTACCAAGCAGGGGCGGATTTCTCGAGCACCAAGTAGGCTAGTCATTGCAATAAAAAGTGTGCGGATCGTCCAATATTTAGCGTCAGTTGCGCCGGGGACCAAAAGTGGGCCCAGGGCAAGCTCAAATATGACGGAATTCCGGTTTTGTGAAGTCCAAAATAGACGGAGAAAATGCTGCAGTTTGGTCCAAAAAATGATGGGATCTCCAAAAAACCGGTCGAAATTGGGTGATCTCCAAAAATAAAAACAAAAAAATAAAAAAAGGTCGTCATCAAAAATCTAACGCTTTTTCCGGTCGAAATTAGGTGATCTCCAAAATAAAAAAGGTCTTCAGGCTGCACATGCTGATTTCTCAGTGTCATTTCGATGGACCTCCTCTCGAGCTCATGGGCCCTCCGCTGGGCCCGCTGAAGCCTATGGGTCTCCTAAAGTCCATGGGCCCCGGGGTCATTGTCCCCCCTGCCCCCCCCCCTCTCGGCGCCCCTGTATAGCGTCTGACGTTGTCCGGTGACAGGAGGATAAACATGCAACAACAACTAATTTGAATTAATTGCATTTTGAATTAAGCTCCGCAACCCTTATGGAAAAGCTGGCAATGAAGAAAGAAAAGAAATCAAGCACTATTTGTTTGTCACCATCTATCTCATCCAGAGTGGAATCACGGCTTTGGGGTTGAGCTTGTATCATGCTTAAGTAAATTAAAATTTGAAATCTCTACCAACTATTTCATCTCTTGGCTCATTACACGCGATGCACTTATTTACATGAAATCTTGCATTCTATTTGAACAAGTGTAAATCCAGCTCGGAAGTGTAAATCCAGCTCTTAAGCAGGACACATGAAATTTTGAAGGTAAGTAAATAGAAAACAAAGATAAAATTTGAAACAATTTAGGGGTATCGAAATGGGTGTCCCCCTTCACCAGGGCCACCTGAATTCAACCTTCTTAACCACGCATGCTAGACACATGCACTTTTCAGGGTTGGTAGATATGAAGAAAAAATAAAATTTGACAAAATTTGGGGGTACCAACATAAAAGGGTCCACCTCAAATGGGGCCACTAAACTTCAAACTTTTTAACCACTCACGCTAGACTCATGAAATTTTCAGGACAAATGACGAAATATTACGAAAAAATCAAATTTGATGAAATTTGGGAATACCAAAATGAAAGGATCCCCCTAAAACAAAGACGCCAAAATTCACACTTGAACCACTTACGCTGGACTGATGAAGTTTCCAGAATAGGTAAATACAAAGAATAGATAAAATTTGACAAATTTTTGAGGGTACCACAAGATGGGTCCCCAACAAACGAGGACACCAAAATTCAAACTTTTTAATTGTGTAAGCTACACACATCACAATTTCAGGATACGCAAGCAAAAATGAAGCAAAGATAAAATTTGACAAAATTTGGGGGACCAAAATGGGGTCCTTCAAAATTCAAAGATTTCAACCATTCCAGCTAGACACATGAAAGTTTCAGAATACGTAAATATAAAAAAAAAAATCAAAATAGGTAAATAAAATATGACTAGTTTTAGGTGCCACAATTGGGGAGTCCTCCTCAAACGGGTACTTTAAAATTTTTAAGATAGGTAAAAATATATTATGACAAAATTTGAGTATCTCATACTACAGAAATCATCCAATTGTGTTGGCGTCTCCTTCCATTAACTACAAAAGCTCAACAAATTAAATCTACTAGATGGGTTAATATGAATCAAAGATTAAAAATAACAAAATTTGGTTGGCCGAATTGATGAGACCATGCCAAATGGAACGCTTAAAATTTTTGAATCTTTATTACGAAGTACTACAGCTAGACATATGGAATTTTAAGAGTAACGGTAGGTTAATATAAAAGAAAGATACAACATGCCAAACTTGGCAATGCCATGTTGGACAATTAGCCCTTAAATGGATCTTCAAACTCCAAGACGAATTCTCACATTGACTTGATATCACAAAAAAGTAGAAGAGTCAAACTTATGGAATTACACAAACACTTAAGACGTTGAGGTACTTAGCTTAATGGCTTTTTGTTAGATTTAAGCTGGATGACAGAGTTTTTTTACTAAACTGTCACTGATGATGTTGAAAAAATGTTCTACTTGCTCTTCAAAATTTTTGAACAATTTTACTAAGAAAGATATTGTGCTGAATAATGGATATAATACAATATACGGTACAATATCCAACGTGTTGGCCGTAGGGTCGTACTGCTAAATAGCGTTTTCAGAATAGGAATAGTTGTAAAATGCGTGCATATTTCGGGCAGTGGTTAGTGTTAAGTTTGGCTGATGTAATAAAGTCGCTGGAATTTTAAAGATTGCTGTTTGTTATTTCATAACATTAGTGAAAAAGCATTAGAAACTCCTAATCGCTTTTGATTGACGTTACTTGATTCCTTTGATAACTTTTTCAGCTCTTTAAACTTTGAGAGCGAATAACCTCAAAGCTGTTGAAATGAACTAAAAAGAGCGTAATCTGCAAAAAAAAGTAGATACTTTTTGATAAATAGTTTGACTTTAAACATTACATCTCAGGCTCTGGAAAGCATAGAGTTTAGTAAATTAATACAAGTTTTCAATGTAAAGTCTTCGTAAAGTTTAGCTCTGTAATATCACCTATAAATTTAAAGAATTTAATTTTTTGTTTCTAAATTTTGTTTGTGTAGGTGTCTTTTTCCATGCTAATTGCTAAAGCAGGCATTGTTTTGATTTAGTTCTTAAATTTTGAGAAAAATCAGTACAACTGTTCATAAATATGCTTGTATAAAATTCTTCTTAAAAAAATATCGCAGTGGGCTAGTAGAGGGTGTAGATTTGATATATAGAATAGTGTGTCAAATTTCTGGTCAAGATAATGCAAGCTACAAAATCCAAATATCATATTGGCATTTTCAGATCAAAACGTTTTGTTCCTGTAGGAGCAAAAAGCTACTGTCGAAATATTTGTTTTAACAAGGGTTTTGTTTGTAATCGCAATTTTAACAATTGCGCTGCGCAATTAAGTGAAAATTCAACAAACTCCTTAAAAGTTCGAAAGAGAACTAATAGATATTATAGGTACCTTTTCTAGACATTTAAATTTTGAAAGCCGTTAACCACAAACCTGATAATGTTAATGGAACATTATGAAATTCGAAAGCGATATATTTCAGATCTGACTATCAACAACCATAAACACGCTTAACGCAATTGTGAAGTTCTTTAGTTGAGTAAAGTTAGTTACTTTCGCGAAGTCCCCGGATATCGCTTGCAATGTCATATTCTAGTTGGATTTGTCTTTAGCAGAAAATGACTATTCTGTAATCATTGCAATAAAGGGTAACATTAAACAGCAGCTTCATTTATTAGTGAAGATATTTCAGCAAGGTCTTACGTACTTTCTTAAAGATATCTTGGGTCAGTGTAGTAGTAAAAAGCATGACATTTGAGAAAAAGTATTGTAATAGTAAAAACAGTCTACTCCATGTATGCGAGTATGTTTACAAGTTTCATTTAGTAAAGCGGCCTACTCTTACGCCTTAGGGAAGCATTTGCCCGTAAAAATTACATTGGTTAAGCGAAAAAAGTCTTTTCCTGTTAATAAAGGTGGAATTGGCGCTTAATTCCCCTTTCATCAAACGCTGTTTAGCAAATAAATTAGCAGTTCCAGCTATCCAGGAAACTATCAAGAAAGTACATAGCCAAGCTCCCAAGTTCCGAGATGAACATTGGTCGATGCTATCAACTTGGCCGGATAATCGCAAACTCTCTACCCTATCTTATGGTCAACCAATTAACTGCGCAATAAGTTGGAAAAAAATCAACTACTTACTTTTGATAATTGTCTAATCTTTCTCGAGTATTCCAAGATAGAGTTGTGCCTTCTACTAGAAAACATGGTATTGGTATTTCGCGTAGGAGTGCACTGCAACCTCTTTGCTCGGGAATGCCTTTGCATATGCATCAGCAGAGTTATGCTCATTAATAGAAGCATTCTAATGCTGTTCATGATAAAAATAAGCTAAACTCATCACGTATCTAAGCCCTGCGCTACTATTATAACTAGACACAGACATAAGTTTAACCATCTCAAATCTGTCAAAAGAAGACGAAAAAAAATACAAAAAACGTTTGTTTAACTCACGTTCTTTGGTGCGGTATTTTTGGCATGTTTCTCGATGAGATCTATTTAGCCGCTTTTCTATTTATCGATGTTGCGGGCATGCTGGCATACTTTAGCCGAGGTCAAAGTGGTATATCAACAATAAACTTTTTGGCAGAATATTAAACTTGTAAATGCTAAAGTTTTAAAATTCATAGCCTTTAATCAGTTGACTTTAAAAACAATAAAATTCTCTAACATTAAGTCGCAAATTGGAACAGGCTTTTTGGGTTGGGTTCAGGCTTAAGAGTTACAAAATGCCGTGTGTTTGAGATTTTTAGAGGTTTAAATTCTTATAAAGCGTAATTAAAATAACGATATCCGGACACAAGTCCTAAAAACACGAGTCCTAAAAAATACCAGTCTTAAAAACACAAGTCCTATTGGACATGAGTCCTAAAGCAAACAATCCTGAACGGATACGAGCCCCAAAAAACACTAGTCCTAAAAACACAAGTCCTAACGGACACCAGTCCTAAAGTACAGCAATTTGTTCTTTCAAATGGCATTCAAATTTTTACAATTAGTTCTTTGAAATGGTTCTAAAAACGTGTAAATTGTGATCCAAATAGCGGTAAAATGTCAATTTTATTGAAAAAATTGCCTGCCAGACTCTCGTCTGTTATACGCTTGCGATGCACCAGTTTGCTCAGCATACCACCTAATTAAAATGGATTTCGAACAATAGATTTCAACTTTTGGTTTAAGCTCCCGTCCCAACCTTACCCAAATCCTGATTGCGCGCCTGGCAATATTAATATAGAAAGTGTTTGCAGTAACTAGCAACTACGACAAGAAGTATGGCCAGTGGCTCTGACCTAAATTGTAAACGTGCCGACAAGTACAGGCCAGAAAGCGAAAACATAAGCCCGAACCCAAAAAGTGAGTTGAAGCAAAAACCAGGCCAGAAAAACCCCGAAAATTAGGTGAAATCTGGAATATGTAAGTGTTAGATTAAAATAAAAGTACTCATTTATGATCAAATGTGACGTAATAATTATAATTTGTAATAATAATTGCAATGAGGCTTAAACGAAATCGTCTTTAAGTCTAAAAAGTTATTTTGATTACACTTTTATAGCATCTACAAGGCGAAAACACGAGGCAAATACGTACATCAATCCCGAATTAAACCGGGCATTTTGTTAATCTTAAATCCGAACCTGACCGAAAAGCACGAAAAAACTTGCAACTTTCGTTCTGACTTCTGACCAACTTTCGGCACTCTAATAACAACAAAACCATTTTGCGCATCCAGCGTCGATCTCAAGAATTTTCACATATAATTAATACTTTTCGCCGTAAAGTTTGCGATCGAAGTTAAAGTAGGCCGACTGGCAGAGATTGTACTTGAACAAGACGTCACAATGAAGTGCCATTTTACAAGAAACCAATGCCGCAACCCAGTGCCGTCTCCAGAGCAAACGAAGTGTGGGGCACTAGCCAAAAGTGGGGGGCACTAAAATAGACTGAACTTTCGCACATAAAAACTGATATTTTTCTGCTACAATAATTATTTTTAGAAAACTCGGAAAGTTTTTCTTGGCTTTTGGGTCGGTATAAACTGGTCGAGATTTGCTAAAAGATTATATTGTGTTGTCGTCACTAATCTTACAATCCCATTCCTATGTCCTCGAAAATCAGCATTTTTTCTTTTTTCAATTCAATTATTTTTGTTTTTTTTCTCCTGCTTTGTTTTTTTCCTTTCAGGTTTTTCTTCGAGTTTACAACCCCAGCAGTAAGCTGGATTAATATGATAATCCAAAATTAATATGATAAACCTACAGCAGTAAGCAGGATTAGATGATGGTGGCTACGCACGGTGTACGTTCAACCGCCTATGCAACAAAAACTGAAGTTGTGTAGTTAATTATCGACTTGGACTTTAAATACGTACAATTCTCTTAAGCTGGTTATTGATCTCGATGGCTAGATATGTCTATCAATTCTTGGTTCAGATCTATTTGACATCAAATCAGAATATCATCAAATACATAACATTTTGCTAGGGCATGTTTAATTAGAGTCTATGAAACAATTGTCACTGATCTATTTCTTACTATAATTTTATTGCTTCCCCTATAAAAATAGCTTCTATTGTCCTTATTTGTTTTCGTTATCTGTCTTTTCTTGTAATTTACTTTTTTTTGTCTCTGTTTTTTTTTGTTTTTTTTTATTACATTACTGTTTCTGACTATTGCTTGAACGCTTTGGCAGAGGCCTGGGGGTGCTAAACCTTAGTACAAAACCTGATGACTTGGTAATGATTTACTAGAACTTAAAATTGCTTTCATGATAAATGTAGGCAATTAACTGCTTGCAGGTGAATTCCAGTAGTTCGCACAGCAAGGTAACTAAAGCCATTGCCTTTTAAATTGAGTATCACCGGACCCTGCCAAACTGATTTGAGATACACATCATCAACATTGCATAGACACAAATTTAGTTCCTCTCATGGGTATACCCTCGTTCTGGCTTAGATATTGGAGAGATCACTAGTTATGGTACTTTGTACCAGCTATTTATTTAGACGCAATGTGGATGGTGTGACTCGTATTGCTGCATGTTGTGTATAATTATTTTGATGCATATGTATCAATTGCAAAATTGTTATTGTCTTGATGCTATGGCCAGCTGCTACTTGAAAGGGTTTCCGGACCCAGTGAGGTTTCATTTTCAGGGTGGTTTTTCTTTCCTCACCTTGCTCCGTTGAGCTAAACATAGTTTTGGGCCGGTTGCGCCACCCATTGACCCCGTACATAACCGTGCCTGGTCTTGCACTGGTCACTGTTCCTCTCTTTTCTCCTTATCAATCATTCGAACAACTACTACAGCCGTTAGTTTTACTTCCATATTGTGTGCCTGCGTGTATGTTGATGGGTGTGATTGATTAGGCCTACAATCAGGGGTGTCGAAACCCGGGGGGGATGGGGGGATATATCCCCCCCAATAATTTGACTGTATCTCCCCCAATGATTTGAGTATGGTCTACATTTGCATCTCCTCCAAAAATTTGACTCTGGTGTGCATCTGAGCGCAGATCTCCACCTGAATTCGGGGAAAAAAGTGTTCCATTCAGTAGCTTAGCCAGGGGGGGGGGGCGTGGGGGGCTATAGGCCTTATCTCACTGGTCTGTCAACCAAAATGCAGAATAAGGAAAATACCACGTCTTTATCTTTTCTGAGACCATGGCCGTAGGAGCTCAAAATGATTTGGGGGGCACCGAACTTTTGCCCGAAAAATGACTTGATGCATTGAGTTTTGCACAAAAAATCAATCGGTTTTTCTGTCCAAATTAAGAAGTGTGCTCCAAAAGAAAAGAAAAAAAAAATAACGATCTTCACTGAAATTGAGACGGTTTTTCGCCACTGGTGTGCCCACATATAACAACTATTTGCCCGAATTTTCGATGTTTTGAACCAAAAAGGGGGGCGACCACCCCCCCCCCCCCCCAGCCCCCCGCCTGCTACGGCTATGTCTGAGACTGTTGTATGTGCTGGAATGTACTAAAAAGTGATTTAAAGCATCTTTGAAACATATATTCAGGGGGGGCTGATTTGTTAAAGATAAAAGTCACAAATCAATGAAAACTTCGAAAAATCCCCAAAAGTAAGCAATCAAATTTGATCGCTGATGTAAAAATGCCAAACATAATTTTTTCAACAAATATATTATAAACTCAGAAATAAGGGGGAAGGGGGGCTGTTCAGTATTAGTTAATTACCCGTCACTTCTCTCAAATATCTTTCCGTTAGCCCCCCAACTATTTTTCTTTATACAATATAAATGAAATACATTACTCCGAGTGAGTTTTATTGAATATCAGAATTTTGTGATTTACCAGCATGTAAACAAGAAAACTACAATGGTATCATTAGCCACCTCCCACATAGCCAATTAATGCAACCAGTTGAATCATGTTTCGCTGCCAATTTTTATGCTACGTTTCAAAAACATTATTTTTTATTAAAATAGCTCTAAAATTGAGCTATTTTGCAAAAAAATGCAAAGTTTTCAAGCGCTGGGTGCTCCGCCCCCAGACCCCGTGCCTCCGGCGGCTGGGGGCTTCGCCCCCAGAACCCCAGCCTCCGGCAGCTGGGGTCTTTGCCCCAGCCCCCATTGGCCTTCGGCGGCTGGAGGTTCCGCCTCCAGACCCAAAAATCAGCCTCCCCCCCATTGCGAATTTCTGGCTATGCGCCTGGTTCCATTTTTTGATGAAGATTTTTTTTTTGGTCTTCACCTGAATTCGGGGGAAAAAAGTGTTCCATTTTTGGTGAAGACCTTTTTTTTTTGCTCTTCACTTAATTTGCTCACCTGCAAAAATTGTGGTCGAGGTTCATCCCCCCCAATGTTGAAAATAGGGCAAAATTGGGGTAAAATTGCAAATTATCCCCCCCAATGCTCAACAAAGATTTGCTCCCCTGCCTACAATGCAGTTAAGCTGGTGTGACATCTGTAGCAACCATGTAAATAAAAATCGCTTTTTTGTCTGTAGTATCCTCTGCATGTCTTAACGTCTGACGTTGTGTCGCTACTTCCTTTTCCTGACTTTACGTGCTATTATTGTGTTGCCATGCATTTGCTATTGTTGTGGTGGTCAAGAATAAAAAAAGAATGAATGAAATGAATGAATGAAATTAATTATGCGCTATTTAAAAAATTTTGTATTCGTGTTTGATGAAGAGACGTACGTATAAGGCCGGCAGCGTTTATTAGCTCGTTTGGTATGCCAAATAATCGCTTGAAAAATCTGTCTGCTGCAGTGACTGCGACCAAAAGCGCAACCAGGATTTTGCTTAGAGGGTAGGGCTTGAACCAAAAGAAATTTTTTTTTGCACAAATTTGTCTAATTTGGGCCTGTGCTGAACAAGCTGATGCGACTCAAGCGTATCACAGAAGGGGCCTGGGGGCAGAGTCCAAACTGTTGAGTGATTTTTGTAATGTTTCGGCTCAAAATAGCAATTTTAACGCCATTTCAATCACATCTCTCGCGTTTTTGAAGCCATATGAATAACTACAGTAAATTGCAAAAATTCAGAAGTCATTGAAAGAATGAAATTGCCCAGCCCTTTCAGCCCCCTTATACTTAAGGTAAAGTCCAAAACACGTTTAAACGCTTGTTTTTTCGGGTTATAATTTCTAAATGACTCGTCTAAATGGGGATAAAGATCCTTTTGCACCTTGCCCGTGGTTGTGCAACTGACTGCGATCTAAAAAACTTTTTGAGTGTACTTTAACCAAAAAAAAAAAAACAGCTGGTCTTTAAAATTTTTTTTCACGTAATGTTTCGGGTAATAATCAATAACGAAGTACCGGTAACAGTTCTATAGGCTTACATCCCTACTCCGCGACACATCCGTAAAGGCGTGGTAATAATACGGAATATTGCGTCACATTTCTGTGCAGCAGTTGGTGGCCAGCAGTTTTGCAACCAATCGAGAAAACTTCAAACGAGAATTATCTTTGAAGGTTATTATTCCTTTTTCCATTATTGCTTGTTGTCTTGTCGTTACGTGATGCTCCAAAAAAGTATTCGGAGGAAACCGAAACGGGGGGTACACACAGTCGTTAGGAGGGCACGGCCCCCCTGGCCCCCCGTAGCGACCACACTGCCGAAACCAAACTATAGTAGAATGCAGTATCTTATTTTTCACTCCACTTCGATATTTCACGTATTGACTCCGACTCCAATCCAGCTCCGAAACTTCAAAACAACTACTCCACTCCGCCAGACTCCGACATCCAAATGCTTGGGTAAAAAATGTGCACATCATGCCAAACAAGAAAAATGGTGATTTTGTTGTCTTATCTATACTAACTATATTATGCAAGATCAAAATAAATTTACCATAGTTAATCATATTATATTTCAAATTTAGTTTATTTTTTTTATATTAAGCAATTAAAGATATTTGCATGTCAATGTGTAAAGCTTGCCATAATTTTGATAGCGGTGTGGCGCCCCTCGCTCTTTTGTTCTCACCTTTTTTTGAGCACTTTTTGCTCTTCGCAGCCTTTTTCCACTCCGCTTTTGGTCTTGAGGCCACGTTACTTTGGAAAATAAAACAATATTGTTTTTGTGGCGTTTTTTTTTAGGAAGGAAAGTATTTTTGGCAAGTTTCCTAGCACGAGGTCCTTGCTTCTTTTCTTCTCGACCGGCAAGTAATTAAATAATTTTGGTCGAATTTAATCATATCCATACGTATGTTACTGACTGGAAGTCAAAATCGCATGGCAAAAGTTGTTCTAATTACTCTGTCGAATATTCAGGGACCTCAACACCCCCACCCAGGCATAGGTGTATTCAGAGAGCCTGTCTCCCAATTGAAATACCACCAATGATAAAAATGTTGACAACATGGCCCAGGTTTTTCTTCAGTTGATTTTAGTTTTTAGCATTAACGCGTACAATAGTAATAACAAAAATATTAATAATGACGACCAGGTGGCTCGGGCCTCCCAAATTCAAATTTTTACCAACCAATTTAAATGTGTAACTCATCAAAAATTTAGGGGTTTTGTCCTAAAAGTTGCAACCCCAGGCCCTCATTTAATCTTAATTGAACTTAATGCAATAACATTACCAATAATCAACTGTTTATACCAACTTTAAAACACAAACCAACTTCGCTAGTTTTTACGCGATAAATTAATTACTGATGAAAAAAATTTACTAAAGAATTAGCCAAAAAAATTTTTTAAAAATGCTTACTGAACAAAAAGAGATAGACCATAACACAACTGGGGACAAGCCAATATTTCACGCCTTTTTCCTTTTCGACCGCAGCACAATACAGAAAAAAACACGCAAAGCCAGTTAAAATCGGTGTAATTAGGGCAGATTTCATATTATTTTCAGCTCAGTAAGACAAAATTTTTGCTGCCTTGAAATCGTCAAACTCAAGATCACAAATTCAAAATAACAAAAAAAGCTTGCTATATTTTATATCGAATAACGTTTAAAAGGTTGTCATGTCTATTCCATTTTGTCCATGTCATAATAGCTTAAAATAATTTGCAACACGCTATTGAAACAGTTAGAGCTTTATGGCTGTTTTTATGTTGCTTTTTTGTATTATTTGCACAACTATATATAAAACAGCACGTGCTCTTAATAAAAATTGTACTAAAATAATCCTTGTATTGAGTTACTGCATTTTTGTTAAAATATCCAAAACAATTTTAGAGCTGTGGGGCTCAAGCAATTTGATTTTTTCAAATGGTTCAAAAAACCTGTGAAATGTGATCCAAACGGCATTAACTTAGCTATTTTTCCCAATTGGCCAGTAGATCGAGCGGTAACGTATTCATTTCTGACATGTGAGGTCTGAGATTCAAATCTAGGGCGGGTGAAACTGAAAACAGTGTTGCCAACTGCTCGCCACTGCTGCAACATTCTTTCGAAAGGAGCTGTGTTACCCGAGCGCAAAGACGCGGAAATGGGCCTGCCATCTTTTTACACGCTTTGGCGTATTATAGCAAAAATAATTTTCGCGATATTGATACTTGGTTGGAGGAATTTATGAAACAATGTTGATCTTTAATGCTCAAAGATTTCAAGAATGATGACCAATCTAACAGTGGCACTGTCAGGTTTTCAAGGTTAGTTATGTGTATATCTAGATTGACAATCTTTACCAGCTATTTAAGTCTATATTTAAAAAAAAAAAACTTCAGACGTTTTCGTAATGAAAATAAAAAAACAAACTTGGAAGTTTTAGCTAAGTCATTTGCTTTTAGTTAAATAATCATTTAAAATTAGCAGTGGACCAAAGAAAATTTGTCACTTTTAAAGTTTTTTCTAATGTGATGGTGTTACAAGACAGTATTCACATCACTGCAACTTAACTACACAATTTCAAGTTTCTTGTAACATATGAGTAGCATTGCTTGTTTTTCTTAGGTGCAACTAAGATTTTAAAAGTGTCATATTTTTTAAACCATAAGGTGCACCAATGATACTTCAAGTTTTTAAGAAATCCAACTTGTGCCCTATACTCTGATGCATTCAATCTGTACTTCCGGTTGTGCTCTCTTACGGCCAGTTGATCAAGTGGTAATGCATTCGTCTCAGGAGTAGAGGTCTGAGATTTAAATCAGTCTGGTCAAATCAAACACAGCATTGCCAGCGGCTTTGTATCGCTGCGACATTTCTTTGAAGGCAGCTATGTTGCTCGGGTGCAATGATGCTGTGGTGGGCCCTGCCAACTTTATGCGCTTCGATGTATTACAGCATGTAAAATGAAAGACTTGATTTAATTCCATAATTTCATTCAGAGTTAAACCATTTAGATTTTTAAAAAGTTTTTTTAGAGTTTAATAATTTTAATGTAATGTAGTGCATCTTATAGTTTGGTGCACTTTGTGCCTAAAAACAAAAGCTAGAGAAGCCATTTGGTGCGCTTTATGCTAGAAAATAATAATTATAGAAGCCATTTATTGATACTACTGTACGACAGTGCGCCAATTTACGGTTGTATGTTCCAGTTTGCTGCGCCTTATGGTTTAAAAAATGCTGTAGTGATATCTTCGCTAAAATTAATTTTGATAGAATAAAGTATTCTTTATTTAGTTAAAAAAAAAAGTTTTTTTTTGCTTTAATTTTGCTAACTTGATTTGATAGCTTTGTTCTGTAATGTAATACCGGTACTTTTATAAGATTTAATGTGACCGGTTTGATGCAAGAAAATTTGACGCCGCAGCGATATGGTT
The DNA here is from genome assembly GCA_963965965.1 of Trididemnum nubilum. Taxonomy (NCBI): domain Eukaryota; kingdom Metazoa; phylum Chordata; class Ascidiacea; order Aplousobranchia; family Didemnidae; genus Trididemnum; species Trididemnum nubilum. The sequence continues at coordinate 19,909,356 of OZ014477.1, forward strand.
AGGGTTTTGCGTCAAACATCTTTCGGGTCTGGTTCGGACTAAGATTAAAGTTGGACAAGTTAATCGTCTAGTGTCAACTGGTTGCCTCTAAAAATTTTGGTCTCTTCTCTGAGTGCAAGTGTTTTATGCATATAATTGGTACGTTTTTTGATATGTCTACTGCTCATGACGGTTTTGGACACTTAGCAAAATTTTGAACTTTTTTTGGTAGGAGTAATTATTATTTGTTTTACTTTAGGTCCTCCAATGAGTAGAAGATAATTGGAAAATTGTTGGAACTGCATGAATGAAAACCAGAAGTAAAGCTGTCAAGTTCCATTAATGTTTGTTGTGTATTTCTACAACATGCTTCATGGTCATCACAACCTACTGGAAATTGATCATGATTTGGGTTAAGTGCTGTTGACTAACAATATGACATTTTCTCCTTTAGTGATAAGAATAAAAAGCAGAAGTAAAGCTATCAAATTTCATTAATGTTTGTGCTGTGTTTCTTCAACATGCTTCATGGTCAACACACCGTAATGAAAATTGTTCATGGCTTGGGTTAAGTGCTGTTGGCTGTACTTGTGACATTTTCTTTTCCCACCATAAATCAATCAAGACATTGGTAATTATTAGTGCTTCATAGAGTTGTTGCTTGACTTTTCCAGGATCCAGGCATTACTCATTTTCAAGTTTTATAATCGAAATGTTGGTGATGTATAATAAAATATCTGTTTTCTGAGACTGATTGGGCATTGGCATCATTTTTAATCCTCTGGCTATTTTTTCCTACAAGTTTTGATTAAACCTATGAGACAGCTTTTGCTTTAAGCAAAACTCTGGAGATGAACTTTCCTACAAGTTTTGATTAAATCTGTGAGGTAGCTTTCGCTTTACACTTATTTATACATCAATACTATCAATAATAATATGTGCTTGTCTAATCTGCGTTGATATCTACGTGAAGCGACAAGCAGATGGAAGGTTCCTCACTCCCTCCGAAACATAACAATCGTAAGAGATGCCCGATGTGTTACTTTCTAAAATATTAACCGCTTTGCGCTTAAAATTATGTACTTTTGCTTGCAACAAATTTAGTTGATTGAGTTTTTGAAAATATTAAATACAGTTGTATCACAAAAGTTGCAATATCTGTCTTATTGAGAGAATTCAAAAGTTCCTCCTCGGAGTACAGTAAACTTATTGAATGCTCTAGTCGCACAATCAATTTTCTGCAATTTCAGTGGTAATAATATTACTGCAGTATAGGGTAATTGAAATTTTTTAGCTACCATAGTTGGCCCTATTTTCGTTTTATGTTTTATGAAAGTGCAAGTAGCTGGACATCTGTGAGATTTCTCTCAATCTTTGGCTGATGCTAGGGTAAGCATTTCTCCCAATAAGTTTGGGTTTAGCGGGTGAGGGATTGAATCCAAAACTTTTATTATCAAATTCTTGTGCGTTACTGTGATACAAAACTACCAGAGTGGTAGTAAAAAAAAGCGTTCAATAGAAGCTTTTGTGTGAAAAACGAAAAGATGAATATTGCAATAAGCATGTCAACAAAAATTTTAGTTATGAAATCACGAGTTATAATGCAATTCAATCTGATTGATTACAAGGAGTTAATTTAAACCGCTTGGGGGGAGAAGTCAACACAATAATGATAAAATGTGTGTTGTTTTTGCGGAAGGGATTAAATATGGAAAAGAATGTAGTTTAATGTGTTCGCGCACTCAAACCGTTCGACAGTTCGAGAGGATAACCTACACCTGCATGCTACGCATCATGCACCGTCTATTGTATTTCCAGAGGTGGACTGGATAAAGTTTATATAAAAGCTGATATGGGAGAGAGGCGAAAGACGCTCAACGTTGGCTTAAACGGACACGGGACAGAGGTGAAGTTGAGGGCACAAGGCTCGAGGCCAAGGACACAAAAAATATCCGAGGCCAAAGACAGCCCTTTCGAGGACAGACCCTTTCTAGGGCAAGCACACAGGCGCAAGTGTTTTCCAAAAAAAAGATAATGATAATGTCTTCAAATTTTTTTTCACGCGTTTAAAAAAAAAGGTCTTCAAAAAATTTTTTTCAGGTGTTCTCAAAAAAACAAAATCAAAAAATCTCCAAAAAAAGCAAGTTTTTCTACAAAAAATGATCTACAAAATTTTAAGGATTCCAAAAATACTGCTGTTCTCGAGCCGAGGACAGGGCAATTTTTGAGGACTTGAAGCTTCGAGGCCAAGGACTTCAAAATGTGTCTTCGAAGACTCCACCACTGTAAACGGAATGTATCAGTAGAACTGAAAAACAGTTGAAAGCTGAAAACAAAATGTACCCTGCAAAACATTGTGATCAAATCTTTCCACCGAGTTACCCTCTGCTAAAAGGAATTCAAAAGAGGAAGAACTGGACCTTTGAAACCAGCCTCTAGTGCCCATCAGTGCAGGCCCGGCGCCACGAGGGGGCATTCCGGGGCCGTGCCCCCTCAAATGACTGCTTGTGCCCCCCAAGCGAGGACCGTGCTCCGAAGAAATTAACAGGCTCGGGCCTACTGGAGTGCAAATCGAGGTCTAAGACTCCCAAATTGGTGCTTATCGCCCTAGAATTTGCGAACAAGAACTGTTTTTTCGTACTTCTTGTGGACTCACACCGGATTTCATGAAACTTTTAGGACGAAGATTTTTTTTTTGGTCTTCACTTTAGGATTCGTGAAAAATCGCAAAATTTTGAGATGAAAACCAGAGTTTGTGAAAATTTTTGAACTGAAGGCCTTTTTTTTACGACTTCACCTTTTTCATTTGATCCACACTCTTGAATTTACATTAATGAACTTCTCGTGCTCCCCCAAAATTTATTTCTGCCCCCCAGTCATGCTATCCTGGCGCCGGGCCTGCATCAGTGGCCTATAAATTAATTTTCGTAATTTTGTTGTATTCACCAAGTTGCATTGGCCAGGAGACAGCAAAGAAACCTTTTGGTCTTCGAGTTAAGCTGCCACGTCTTGTCTACCACACACTGTGGAGTCTTCACGGTGTCCCTTTTTATTGCTGAACGCTAAGCAAGGAATCGAACCAAGATCTAGCTTTTCAGTAACAGACACTGGATCACTGATTGGCCGTACGTTATGTTTTTTGTGAGAAAGGTAGAAAAAAATTCACGTTTAAATTATCAAAAAGACAATATTACTTCCCGTGAAGCATAATCTGACCCAAATTTAAACGAAACAATAAAGAATTGTAACAAATCTGTGGTTTCCGTCATCCAATTCAGCATAATATTATGGCCACCCACAGAATACGCTGTTAAGCTGTTGTATAAACGTATTTTAGATTTGACCCGAAATAAGGGGGGAGGGGCTGAAGGTGCTAAGCAATTTAATTCTTTGAAATGACTTCTGAATTTTAGCAATTTAGTTATTTATATGGTTTCAAAAAGTGCAAAACGTGATTAAAATGGCGTTAAAATTGCTTCTTTTTTTGCTGCAAAATCGCAAAAATTACCCAGCGGCTGGGGACTGCGCCCTCAGAGCCCCGTTCAAAGTCACTAAATATTTAGTGACTATACCCCGTCTGTGACACGCTTGAGTTGTATCAGTTTGTTCAGCACGCGGGGCTAAGTCAGGTAGTTTTTGTGCAAAAATAATTTACTTTTGGTTTACCCCTCTCAGCAAAATCCTAGTTGCACGTCTAATAGCATTCACTGTTGTATATAGATTTTTCAAGCAATTATGGGCCGCAGAAGAAACGGGCTAAGAAACGCTGTCGGCCTTATTTTAAAATTGCGCATAATTGTAGCAGTTTTTGTATGCAAATTTTTTGTGCCTCCCAGTTTTGGCTAGCGCCCCCTCACTTCGTTTGCTCTGGCGACGGTACTGTGCATAAGCCAGTCACAGATACACATAATCTCGGCTAAACTACCTACGAAACTAATATCCCGAACACTAGAATCATTAGAATCCTGGAATTATTAAAATGAATGGAATAGAAAAACTACCCAACAGTATCCATACTACGGCAAAAGCGCTCCATTCTCCAATATCCTAGAAAAATCGTTAACGTCACAATAGAAAAAGTATTCTTGCTTACGATAATAGTAGATTGCAACACAATTATGACGTCACAAACTTTGATTCCAAATGTAGCAATTAAAAAGTAAACAGCTAAGTAACCCGGTGACTGCTGAAGATCGTAGAACATTCTGGAAAGAATTTTCTCGAACATTCCAAATCAAAAAGGCGTCACAACTAGCAAAACAATCACGACGACGTTGAAGCACGGCAAATAATCATTGCAAGAGCATTCCAAATTATCATATGCAAATGTAACAATAATGAAACTGCAGACCATAAGCCAAAATATGGTTTCCCATTATGTTTTGATCAACAGGTGAGCTGCTGCGGGCCACATAATTATGATTCTTCGGAAAAACACAAATATTCGTGTTTCGAAAGTCATTCGGGTTTAAAACTTTTTATTCAGAATAGATTTTAACAAACATTTTTTTAAAGTTTGAAATAATTTTTCTTCATAAAATTGTAACTGTATTTTCTTCGTGATCGTCATTTTGTCTAAAAGAAACACATCACAACTAAAAAATCTTCGTAATCGAATATTCTTTATTTAGTTTTCGAAACAAAACTGTAGCTTCAAAAACCATGGTAAAAAGTTATTAAGCGAATACCGAAAAAAATCTTCGTTTTCGTGCTCTTAAAGGTAACTTTCTACACTTGCGTTCAAACTCGACTAAAAAAAACGTTTTTAAAAATGTAACAATAGATAAATAATAATTGATTATAGGCTATTATAAACAATAATCATTTATTACAACTTCCGCCTTGTTTACGTATCGCTTTGTAGTTTACATTGGAAACTCAAGCAAATTACAAACTTAAACTTTGCTGTGTAAACGGGCTAAAAAAGACTCGAGTACTATTGGACCAGTGCCGTCGCCACAACAAACGAGGTGCGGGGGCACCAGCAAAAAGTGGAGGGTACTAAATACACTGAACTTTGCACATAAAAACTGATATTTTACGGCTAAAAATAATGCTGAATTTCAACAATTTTGCGTTCATGTCTGAAAAAAGAGACGTATAAGGTCGGTAACGTTTCTTAGCTCGTTTCGTATGCGGCCCATATAATCGCTTAAAAAATCGGTCTGCTGCAGTGAATGCGACCAGAAGCGCAAACAAATTTTTCTTCGAGGAGGGGCTTAACCCAAAAGTAAATTTTTTGCACAAAAATTGTCTAATTTAGGCCCCGTGCGGAGCAAACTGATGCCACTCAAACGTATTACATAGGGAGCCTGAGGGCAGAGCCCTAGGCGCTGAGCAATTTTTGTGATTTTGCGGCAAAAAACAGCAATTTTAACGCCATTTCATTCACTTTTTGCACGTTTTCAATGCCATATGAATAACTACAGTAACATGCTAAAATTCGGACGCCATTGAAAGAATTAAATTGTCTTACCTTTTCAACCCCTCCTCCCTTACTTCAGGTCAACTCTAAAACACGTTTTAACGCTTGTATTTTGGGGTTAAATTTTCTAAATGACTTTGTTAAAAGGGGCTGAAGCCCCCTTAGCCCTTCCCCCTGGTTGCGTAACTGAGCTGCTCTCTAAAAAAATCTTGAGTGCACTCTAAAAAAACAAAAAAAGCTGCTCTTTTTAAAAAATGTTTTGACTTATTGTTTCACTTGATTATCACTAACAAAGTAACGGCACCGGTAACAATTCTGCTGGCTAACATCCCTATTCCGCGACACATCCGTAAAGACGTGTTAATAAGACGGATTACTGCGTCACATTTATGTACAACAGTTGGTGGCCAGCAATTCCGCTAAGAATGAAGAAAACTTTAAACGAGAATTAGTAGCGTAGCCAGGAGGGCTATAGCCCCCCCCCACCCATTGCCATGTCGACCAAAATGCAGAATGAGAAAAACACTACGTTTTTAGCACTTTTGAGATTGCTTTATGCACTGTAGTGGACTAAATAGTGATTTAAAACATCTTTTGAAACAGGGGGGCTGCTTTGTCAAAAATAAAACTAACAAACAAATGGAAACTTTGAAAAATGGTCAAAAATACGCAATCAAATTTGATCGCAAGTGCAAAAATGCTGAACATAGGTGTCATCAACAACTATACTATAAACTAAGGGATAGGGAGGGAGGGGGCTATTCAGTATTAGTAAATTACCAATCATTTCTCTCAAATTTCTTTTCATTAGCCCTCCCCCATTTATTTTTCTCTATAAACTGTATACGAAATAGATTACTCCGTGTGAGTTTTATTGAACTATTCGATTTTATAATTTACCAGCATCTAAATAAGAGAACTAACATTTTACCGTTAGCCACCTCCCAAATAGCCCATTTATGCAACCAGTTTAATCATGTTTGCACTGCCAATTTCTAAGCCCCGTTTCAAAAGCATTATTTTTTTATCAAAATAGCTCTAAAATGAAGTCATTTTAGCAAAAAAATGCAAAATTTTCAAGCGCTGGGTGCTCCGCCCCCAGACCCCCGTGCCTATAGCGCTGGGGGCTTTGCCCCCAAACCCCAAGTCTCCGGCAGCTGGGGGCTTCGCCCCAAGACCCCAATTGGCCTCCGGCGGCTGGGGGCTCCTCCCCCAGACCCCCAAAACAGCCCCCCATTGCGAATTTCTGGCTACGCTCCTGACGAGAATTATGTTTAAACGTTATTACTCCTTTTTCAGCTATTGCCTGTTGTCTTGTCGTTCCGTGATGTTTCAAAAACGTATTCTGAATAAACTGAAATGGGGGGGAGCAAGCAGTTGTAAAGGGGATACGCCCCCCCATGGCCCCATCGTAGCGAAGGCACTGTTTAGGACTCATGTCTTTTAGAACCAGTGTCTTTTAGGATAAGTGTCGTTTAAAACTCGTATCCTTTAAGACTAATGTCTATTATAACTCATGGTTTTAGGACTCGTGCTTTTAAGACTTGCGTACGGGATCAATGAAGACTTCGTTTAAGCATCAATGCGATTATAACTACACAATTATTATGATTGCCTCGCAATTGATCAGCAGTAAACAATTTTATTTTAACCGCATGCGAGCAATAAGCCTACACAGTTTTTAGACCAACTTAACTTTTTAGCTTTTTCGGGTCTAATTTTGGCTTCAAATCACTTTTCAAGCGGGAGTCAATATTTTCCACAATAGCCATTTACAGCTAAAGTGGAAGAGAAGGTGGAAATATGGGTCGGAGTCGTAATATTGAACAGCTAAATATCTTTTTTTTTTTTTCGCATAAAGCAATCGAAACTGTGACGCAGCAAAATAGTAATTTTTCTAAAATCTATCAGTTTCAATTACTGTATTTATTTGTCGTAAACTGAATATAACAACAAATGAATATAGTAGTGTAGGTAAAAAATTTCGAACCGGGAACTGTGAAAAAGGACCCACAAAGAGTCTTCGAACCCTAAACAATACCAGAAGAGCAATTATCAATTTATATCGGTTTGATGGAAAAAATTTCCATGATTGATGAAAAGAGAAAAGGTTGTCAGTTTTCGATTGCTCAAAAGTTTTTGAAAGGTTAGATTTTGTACGTAGTTTCACCCAAAAATAGTAAAATGTAAGCATTACGTGGAAACGAGAAGTTATAGTTGAAAGCTTGTATTTTCATTACAACGTAAGAAAACTAGAAAAGTATTTTTTAAATTAAATTTTTAAAATTAGAAGAAAGTAAGAAATTTTTAAAATTAGCTGAACTTACTGTTTTTCGACTATGGTGTTCTGGTGGTAATATGGGACAGCCTGTTCCTTATTATCAGCACTCGTTGTAAGAATTATCAGCCAAGATAAGATTATGACAAAAACTGAGCATAAAACATAAAGATAAATCTTCTCAATTAGCTACGAATGTCAGAAAACGTAAGTTAGAATCTGATTTTTTAATCGCACAGGCGTTAAAAATAACCCCAAACACAATATTGGTAGCGTAAGATATGATTATAGTTTGTTTAATCCGACAAACTCTCTCAAGCAAAATGTTATTTTTTAGTCAGGTATTCTTTATCAACGTTCTCTCTAAGAGTTTGCTTAGTGTGCGCGGAATGAAAGGCCGTGTGAGCTCCATAAAAAAGTTCTTCGCCGCAAATTGGTTCTATTTGAGGCCTGAATTTCAGAAATTGCCCCTAAATTCGATTGAAGTCCCCCCCCCCCCACAAAAAAAGGCCTCGTCGCATTCTGGTTCTATTTTAGTCCAGAATTTCGGATTTAAATTGTTTATACCATGATTTTGCAGCAAAAATTTTATTAAATCTTAATTATGGGGCTTGCTTTCGTTTGAAAGGACCTATTTCCCTTGTCTTACCAACACTTATGCAGCGCGCGGCAGAACTGAAGTACTGCGCGGGCGTTCAAGGCTACCTGCGCTGCCTCGCAGCGCGCAGCTTAGAGGGAACATAGTTCTCAATCAACTGCAAACTTGTTCTCAGAAAATTAAAAAGCAACACTAAGCAAAGCAGAAAAAATGAGTTGTTCCATATTAAAACCCCATTTTTTGACCCTCGATTTCGAAGTGGCAGTAAAATGCTCAAAAATCAAAAACTAAGTGTCGTATGCACCAACTTGGATTACCTTTAACCCAAACGTTAACAAAACTTTAGAGGAAAGGTATGGATAAATGTCCGGGCCAATTTCTATAATTATAAAGTAGTTCAATCATAGCTCTCTTGGATTTGCGAATTTAGCTTATTTTATTCTAATAAGTTTAACGGTGTAGAAGATAATAACTTGGTAATCCTATAGAATCAAAAATCATTCACGTTGGTGCATACGATATTTAAAGTGTACTTTTCTAATAAATTAATTCGAATTGTAACCTTAAATCAATTTCCTACTGGCCGAATTTCACAAAATTACCACATTCTTTCCTACTATACTAATGAAAATTTTTCGAACATATCTCTAATCAATTGGTGGATAGGTCTAAAAATTCAAGAAAGATGGGATCAGCCGCGAAATTGGGGATTGCAAACATCACTTCAGATGGGTTCAGCGATTGCAAACATCCCTTCCGTCGAAAAGACCTGGGAGGCAGTAATCTGCTCGGTCGCGAGACTTAAAATCGGAGAAACAACCTAATGAAAGGCTAGAAACTCCACTAAAATACACCGCAAACTGAGGATCACTATTAAGCTTTCATAATTATAAGACTCGCATAGGCTGGGAAAATTTGATTGATGATTGGTACCAGCAATGTCCAAAGCATAACTATTTTGTTAAGTCATAGAGCTCAGTCAATTTCTTGACCGAACTAACACCAAGCGAAGCAGTCGTCCGGGGAAAAAAAATTATTCTCTGAAGTAAAAGAATTTTGAGAGTATAATAACCCTACATGCCAATGCTCAGGATAGCCCTGTTGCGGTCAATACAAACCTTGTCAGCTGAGCTGGCATGAAACGAAATGAGTAAAAAACAAAACTTTTTTCACTAATTATAGAATTTCAGGTAGTTAAAAACAGGCCAAGCCGAAAAAATAGAACGCCGAAACAAAAAAGCAAAAAGTCGGCAAAGCTAACCATAAGCTCCCAAGTCAAAATTATCGTTTCGCCAGCGATCAAAATGCAAATGAAGTGTTGAAATCGGCCACGAGTTTTAATGAGCTGAAAAAAATTATGCAAATTAACCATTGAAATCGACCATGAGTTTTGAGCTAAAACATTTTTTTGGAAGCAAAGTTGTGCTAAGAAAATGGAAGACTTTGCTAGGTACCAGGGCCAAACAAAAATCAAAAGCCAATAAAGCTGAAAGGAGAATAGGAGGAAATCAGGCCAGCAGGCGGTTCTCAGAAACTCACTCTAACAATCAAATCAATTAGTGGATAGGTTTAAAAATTTATCAAGAAATATTTTTTCTCTCGCACGACTGTTTCCTTTGGTGGTAGTTTGGTTAGAATTGACTGAGCTCTATGACTTAACAAAATAGTTATGCTTTGGACTCTGCTGGTACCGATTGTCAGTCAAATTTTCCTAGCCTATGCGAACCTTGTAATATCTCTAATCAGTAATTTAATGCTATGGGAATAAGGGCGGTAAAGATAATAACCATCGCGTCTTCTTTAAATAAAATTTTATTTTGTACTCTTCAAGAGACATTTCGGTTTGCACTTGTAGTAAGCCATTGTCAAACAATGCAAATGAAACAACTTCTTAAATGCAAACGACTACAAAAGACGGTTTGATCACTTTATCTGAAAAAAAAATGACAATGCTTTTAGTTCAACCAAAACGTCTCTAAGAAGTTTGAAATATTTTACGGGACTTTTAGTTTCTACAGCAATTATTTGTCTATTTTGTTCTTACATTCTTTAAATCTTTAGCAAAATGCTCCAAAATTAATATTGCAAAATGGTTAGCAAAATTTCTCAATACCGAAGAATACCAGTATACATTACTAAAAAAATTGTAAAAAAGCTTTACATTTTTAAAAAAGCTGTTGTTTTTGACGCTTCTCGTCTGAGACTTATGACCTTTCTAAAAGTCCAAACCTTTGAGCTGAGGTCTTTCTCTGTGACTATAATCTTTGTTGTACATCTATCGGTTAGTCGAGTCTTATTTATAAAAACCAGTGTATATTTTCGACGCATAGTTCCGCCTTAATTTTGATGGAGAAAGTATTAAAATATTCGTGAAACATTCAGCGGTTGTAAAGCGGCTGTCTGAGCTGGATTCACCATCTAAAATATAACATTAATCTCTGTGTGACCGTTGTTATTATCGGTTAATCGTTCGTGTTAATTGCTGGTTGAGAAGAATCTTTTGGCTCGCAAGTTGTTAAGGATTTCCCGCAGAATAATAAGTATTTATTACACGTGCAGACGTTTTTCACGCATACAAAAAGTTAGGTGTTTGGTACATAAAAACGGCAAATTTACAAATTTTAGTTTAATACAAAACAGTCGTTTTTTTTAACGTTCCAAATTATCTTAGTTCATCATTAGTTAGGTAATTATGCTCACATAGAATTCAATGTTTCTTTTTAATTAAGATTATTTCGCTGTTAATGAGCCAACATAGTTCAAAACGTTTAGAAGATTAGGAGTCGTTTTGGCTGTTTTGTTTTTTTGACTAAAATTTGTTATGCTTATTTTGGCAGAGAATTAAAAAAAAATCAAGTGGAGAACAAGAAAATAAATCCTCGTATTATAATTATTGTACATCTTTTTTTCATCAAGTTGCCTTGACAAGAAGACAACAAAGAGATCTTTCGGTCTTTGAATTAAGCTTCCGGTTTTCTTCCTGTCTACCACACACGGAGGCGGTGAAAGCATCATGCTGTTCTTTCGATGCTCAACATCAAGCAGGGAAGGTGATTTCTATTTCTATAGTTTTTAACCCAGAATTAAATTCGATTTTACCTACTCAACAGTGCGGAAACAAAAAAAACTTGCAAAGACAAAAAATACATTTTTCTTATCGGAAATGTTACCTCTCTTGAAATTTCAATGTCTTTCACTATTTAACGTCAATCATAGAATCTTTGTTTTCCGATAAAGTTTAGGTCAAATAATTCTCTATCTCATGAGCATGTATAACCTGTTTTGACACATACTTGTTTCTAATAAAAATATTACATGACCTCAAAACTATTTTTTACTAACTAAAAAGTGCTATTTAAAACGCTGGGATAGAACATTTCTTTGGTTTTACACAATTTTGAGGTTTGGTAAAATTTGTATTTGAATCACATTTGAGTCAAAAGACGTTACAGATGAAATACCAGTAATATGTTTTTAGATCTTAAACGGGCATTGAAGTCAAATTATTCACTGTTCACCAAAATGTCGGCAAAAGCCAAAAATGCATTTTCACTAAATTTGAACTTTCTAAGTCTTGCCGTTTTTAAGATCAAAGTTAACAATTTTCCTCTTGCTTCAGTGTTGCAATTTTGCAAGTGTTGTGATAGAAGGGTCACCAAACTTTTTTCTCTAAGGGTCGGATTACTAAGAAATTAATGGCTGCGTGCCGGATGCGATTTGCGCACAGATTCATAATTATTTAGAATATTTATTGATTTAAATTGAGCAATATCAACAACAAAGTCAGCGATGTTATAGCAAAACTGTGATGGAAGTTGATAGGAAAAGCTAAAACCTGCTGTAATGCACTACAGGGCATCGTATTCTTGGAAAAAAACATTTTACACCTTTTACCAAATCAGGCCCACGCTGTCCTCATTTGTGGTGGCCTAGTGCAATGAAAACAAAAACTCTAAAAACTACCCATGGTATGCGGTAAACATTAAACTTGTAGATTGCATATTGAAAAAAGAAATGTACCAATTCAACAAACAACGAATCAATAACGGACTAAGATGAAATGATTTTGACAAAGGAGTTTGTACTACACAAAAACAAAAGCCAAAGACACAGCTAATACACGACGTTGGACGATTCAAATATTTTAGAAGATGTTTGGAGTCGTAGTGCCGACGAAGATTATACTCTTTCAAAACCGCGGCACTTTCTTTGCATATCAGGCAACTAACTTAGCTGTACTTTATTATTGGCTTCCACAAAAAATGCTGTCCTTCCCATTTTTCACTAAACACCCAACACTCCAGTTGCGTAGCGAGGGGGGGCAAATGGTGCTATAGCCCCCCCAATGGCCTGAAAAGTATGCAAGATAGCATGATTTTAGCAGTTTTAAGGTTGATTTTTGCCCTGAATTCGGTATCATACCTGTAGTCCTAGCTAGCTATACTAACGAGGAATAAGAGACGAATGTCGATTCCGAAACAGTAATGTCTTAGGCTGTTAATCAAAGGTTTGATTGCGCCTATAAGACCCTGATTACTGTCTATGCCTCGATTAAAATGTTCATATCTTCGAAGATTTTTGTCTGATACTAGTCAAGAAGAATCGTCAGAATGGAGAGCGCAGGAAAAGGAGCGGCTATTTATAGAAAAAAGCCCAGTCATGATTGGCCGAAACAAGACCAATGAGAGAGCGTCATTAGTGTACAATCTTTAAGCTGTACACGAATTCTTTTTGTCGGAAGAGGGCGGGGTTAGAAGTTTTGATATAAGTAACTTCAAGAGCGGATAGATGGAAAGTATAGTGGCCTTGGGCAAAAACAGAAAATCTACTGTCATCACTAGCGTACGCAGGATTTTCGAAAGGGAGGGGACCAGGAAATTTGAGAATAATAAAGACCAAAAAAACGTCTTCATTCAAAATTAGCCCCTTTTTCTGCCCTAATTTAGATGAAGACCGAAAAAAGAAAAAAAAAGGTCTTCACTCAGAATTAGCCCGTTTTTCTGCCCACATTTTCTGCCCAAATTCCAAATGGGGGGCATGACACAATTTTGCGCACTTTTCTTAAATATTTATGCATTACTGGCAACCCAAAGGGAGGAGGGCACGGCACAATTTCCCCCTCCCTAAATACGCCACTGATTGTCATCATAGTGTAGAGCACAGATAGGATTTTGTAAAAGATGAATTCCAATGACTGAATCAGAAGCAAGAGACTGGGTACTAGTCTGGGTGAAAGATTTGCACCAACGGGCAGGAAGTAAACGTTTCTGGGAAGAAGAACAAGAACGGAAAGATTTGGGGACATGTAGTTTAATTCTGTCCTGCGGCCTTTGGGAAGTACGGCCTACATATCGACTGTCCCAGTGGCATGAGGATTGATAAATCACGTTGCTTTTCTGTAAAGCAAGCAGTACATCCTTGTTGGGAGCGGAGAGAAGCTCGGTGGTAGAGTAAATAACACGTGGTTCCACAGCGGTAAAGCACTGTTTGACAGCAGATGTTACTTACTTTTCAAACCAGGTAGAAACAGAACCGAGCCATGGGAGATGTAGATAGACGGGGCAACTTTCGGGTCCAAATTTAGGCAGAGCATGAAATTGCTTCATCTTCTTAGCCAAACAACTTGATAAAGTGCTCAGGGTATCCATTCGTCTGTAGAATGAACTTGATTCTGTCACTATTGCGATTCGGCTTTTTTCTATAAATAGCCGCTCCTTTTCCTACACTCTCCATTCTGACGATTCTTCTTGTCAAGGGTCAGAGGAAAGGCTCCGAGGATACGAACATTTTAATCAAGGCAATTCTCAAGTTCTGTACCACCAATCAATTGTTTAATTTTAAAACCTTGTTTTTGTTAATTATAAAACTTATTTTGTGTATGGCCAACTTTTAATCAATGAAATTGGCTTTTCTTCGCTTCCTTATCACCATTTATCGAAAATGTCAGCACATCTAACTGTAATCTAAAGGAAAAAGTGATTGAATTACGTTACGATTTTACTTTGCTGTCAAGTTATACAGTATAAAAGAATCCTTGTCTCAATTGTGAAAACCGAAACATCTGCGAATCGAAAGCTTTACCTGTCAAAGTGAATGGGAAAAAACCAGTTGGACAAACTAGAACTAGATCGATCAATTAAAATGAGGATCTAGGTTGGAATCACTTGACTTTCGCCTAGTCAAATGAAAGAAGTGATAGAAGACCGTGATGTTTCACATCAAATCAAAATCAAATGTTTCATTAACTCGCTGTATTACGCTGAAGCGTGTAACGAGTTGGCGCGACCCATCTTCGCGTCATTGTGCCCGGCAAGCACAGCTCCTTTCAAAGAAATATCGCAGCGGTGGCGAGCCGTCGGCAATACTGTCTGATTTGACTGGCCCTAGATTTGAACCTCCCGCTCCAGAGACGAACGCGTTACCTCTCGACCAAATGGTCGATGATCCTGATTTACGGCGGCTTAATTTCGAGCTGCTCTGCTGCACAGTAACCCTCACGGAAAAGAGGGCAATAAAAAGAGAGTGAAATAGAATTCTGGAGACCTCTTGAAAACGAATATATTTCGAAAGGGAGGGGACCAGGTTTTGTAAAATTTATATGTCTCAGTTGACGCATATTTCAGGCAAAAAATTTTATCTTTGCTTCAATCCTTCAATAAAATTCTGGTTGCGCGCCTGGTCCATAAATGTTTGGGCTGATTGATATTTATCGAAGTTTTGTGTGCGCAACATTGGTAGAAATAATGGATTATGCCCTGCCATTAATTTTGCTTTGGTTAACAAATGCGCTAATAACTACACCGGTATTGGTTATATATCGTCCAGTATGATTTTTTGTTGCCGGTCCGTGAACAATTGTTTAATTTTTACCGGTCCGCCGATACAAAAGGTTGGGAACCAGTGATTTAAAGAGTATAGAGTATTACAAAACAACCTAAAAGTAAATTATTTGGTCCTGGTTGTTACAGAACGGAAAGGTGTTGAGCTTATTTAATTCTAGGTTTTGGCCTCTAGGAGCTGGAAGGCCTTCTCCCGAACTGGGCCGACGTGACAGAACCTGCTAGCGAGCTCTTAAAGGCCATTCTCGCTCACTAAAAAGCTTTAACGAACAAAAAATCTTCGTAGAAGAACTGCCATTTCTGAGCCGTCTGGCCCAACCCACGTTGAAACTGCTCGCTCGAATTTGCGAGATGTTCGTAACTTGTGTTAGTACGTAACAAATATATCATTGTGACGCCAGATGCATTTCTACTTCAAAATATGCGTTCAAGCGTACTGTATGTACTGCATTGTTATGGAAAAAGATACTATAAGCAGTAGCGTACGCAGGATTTTAAAAAGGGGGGGGCCAGAAACTTCAGAAAATTTCAGAAGAACAAAGATCTGAATCAGAAATTGTTCCACTCTAATTTAGTCCGATTTTTAAAAAAAAGATCTTCACTCAAAATTAGTCCGATTTCTCGCCCAAAATTAGTTGAAGAGCAAAAAAAAAAAAAAAAAAACAAAAAAAAAACAAAAAAAAAAAAGGTCTTCACTCAAATTTCCTCCGATTTTAAGCCCAAAGCCTAAAAGCAACGCACAGAGCGTACTCTTTGTGTGATTAAACCTTACGCCCAATTTGCAAATGGGGGGCATGCCTTAATTTTGCTTACTTTTCTATGCAATTTTACATCCTGGCGACCCAAAGGGGGGGCATGGCACAATGGCCCCCCTAAATACGCCCCTGACTATAAGCTATGCGTTATTATTCTAGCTAGCAAATTCCTCAACTGATAATAATTAGTAAATAAACCACAGAATTTATTTAATTATATTTTGGATAAATGTGAAACAACAACAACTTTTTCTATTCTATAATTTTTTTAATGACATAAAGCGCCTTTGAGGTTGTTGGTGGGTTAAATGTTAACAGTATTTTTGTCATTATGTTAACAGTAAGTTTAGGTCTTTAGGTTTCAAAATTTTTCAAAAGTGGGCAAGTCGAAGTACACTCTTCCTTTTTAGAACCGGTGAATCTTGAGTGAGATTGACTTTTTTTAATTTTTTGCCCGTATTCAGTCTCATTTGTTCTTGATTTTGTAAAAATTTTGAGAGCATCGATGTTAATTTTAGCGGGCATGTTTGAAACACTGTTTAATTCCTATTGCTCTGTCTGCTTAAGTGCAGGCTTTTTTCTTGCTTTTGCAACATCGTAAAATTTCAAAAGCGAAAAAGCAAGCTTTTTTCAAGTGGAACAACTGCCAAAATTTTTTCTCAATTGCTTGCGCAGATCAACAGAGCTTTATAATCTTGAATAGTTGCAATTTTGCTTGCAAATACAAGAAAATCACTGAAATTTTGTCGTTTTGAATCAGCACAAACTTTAGTTTCTTTGATTAGTTTGAATTTTTTTTTTGTTTGTTTTTGGTTTATTTTGCTGCCGAGTTTGGCATTGTTTTTAATTTGTTCTTAAATTTTGAGCAAAAATGAGCCTCGTGTTTCAGAAAATCGTTCTTGTAAATGGAGTGTATTGCAAATTTTGTCAACTGGCACTACTCAGCATTTCTTTATTAGTCGAAACAGCAAATGGTTCTCAATGCAATTCGCTTTTTTTTAAC
Organism: Trididemnum nubilum; assembly: GCA_963965965.1. Classification (NCBI taxonomy): domain Eukaryota; kingdom Metazoa; phylum Chordata; class Ascidiacea; order Aplousobranchia; family Didemnidae; genus Trididemnum; species Trididemnum nubilum. The sequence goes on from OZ014477.1 coordinate 19,926,233, forward strand.
ATCTAATAGCAGGCGCGTAGCCAGAAATTCGCAATGGGGGGCTGTTTTGGGGGTCTGGGGGCGGATCCCCCAGCCGCCGAAGGGCAATGGGGGGTCTGGGGGCAAATCTATTTCGTCTATGTTTTATAAAAAAAATAATTGGGGGGGGGCTAATGGAAAGATATTTGAGAGAAGTGATTGGTAATCAACTAACACTGAATAGCCCCCCCCCCACTCCCCTTATTCCTGAATTTATAATATATTTGTTGATAGAACCTATGTTTGGCGTTTTTACATTAGCGATCATATTTGATTGTTTATTTTTGAGCATTTTTTACAGTTTGCATTGATTTGTGACTTTAGTTTTTGACAATTAGCCCCCTCCCGAATGTATGTTTCAAAAGATGCTTTAAATCACTTTTAGTCAATTCCAGCGCAAAAAACGGTCTCAAAAGAGCTAAAAACATGGTACTTTTCTTATTCTGCATTTTGGTTGACAGGCCAATGGGGGGGAGCAATAGCCCCCCCCCCTGGCTACGCTACTGTCTAATAGCAAACATGGCGACGATTTGAATTAATTTTCAGCAAAAATTCGCTTTAGTTAGAACTTAGAAGTTTTCAATATTTCGCCATTAAACTTCTGAACCAAAAAGATTTCTCGCACGCTTGAAGAGTGCTTCAAGATCCTCTTTAAGTTGGCAAGGAAAAGGTGACGTTTTTTTACTCAAACTGCTTTCCGCAATCGCTCGAAGCAACTTCGTGAGAAAGAATGACGTAACGGATTTCGCAAGGCTTTACATACACGTGCAAAAATGACCTCTTACGTTTAGCGAGTATTTCGTTAAAAAAAACTCCTTATTAAAGCGAATGTGGAAATTTCTGTCATTTTGGCCCTGGTCTAACTCACTAAAGCTGTCCAAAATAAAGTCCAAAATCCCAAATCAACTTAAATGAATTGACTGAAATTAAACAAAGTATAAAACCAGGCGGCAAATTTATTTGAGGGTTGAAACGGTTTTCTTAATAACATGATAAATAATTTTGGCTACGACGCTCTTGAATTCAAATTGAATCGGAACATAAGTCTCAAAAGCGATCGGAAGGCCAATAGCGTTGAAACAAAAAAGTATTATGTGTAGCCAACTTGCTAAAAGGAAAAGGAAGGATTTTGATAGTAAATTGCCAAAAGCCGTAAATGTAAATAAGGTGTAAAGAAGTGCAACGTAAAAAGGTCAAGTAAAGTTGGCGACAACACAAGATAAGCAATTCCTAAAAACTGATGAGCAATTCTTCCAGGGGTCGCCAACTAAGAAAAAAGATGACAAAAATAAAATAATCGTGCCTTAACACTGGGACTGTCCCAATCATACTGCTTAAGCTACGTAGTCTGCTGCTATGGTTTGCCTAAAAATCAAAATATTGCCCTAATGGCACAATCTTTTTTTTTTTTCAAAAAAAAAGTTTTTGATGTCATGGCAAGAAACTGAATCATTAATAGATCGAAACGCGTCGCAATAGCTCAGCGCATATTGCATTAAATTGTTTTCAGTGTATTGCTTATGTGTTTTAATGTAACGCCGTCAAGATGACATAAGGCTGTGTCGAAACACGATAGTATCTATAGTTTGAGATCCCAAACATCGCAGTAAACCTTTCTAAAACGTGATAACTTTTGTTTCAAAGTCCTCCCTCTTTATTACAATCCTGAATATGCATCAACCCAGGCCCTGGCTTCTGATCACCCATTCTATGGTATCTTTGTCTTTTAAAAAGTCTTTCCTTTTGAAAAGCTTTAATTACGAATTGCATGTGATTTGCGGCTTGGGCCCCTCTCCCCAATCTAAAATCTTATCTACGCTTATGTCTGCTACGACTGCTAATTGGCTAAAGGCAAAGCCACAGTTTTTACTCAGTTGGTGTTAGTGATAGACCAAACTAAGCAGCATAGGCGTAGACAGGATTTCTGATTGGGGAGGGGCAAACTACAAATCACATGCAATGACGTCATCAGAAATTTTCGAAAAAGGAACTTTTTTATGGGGCAAAGATATCGTAGAATGGAAGATCTGAAACCGTAGCGTGTTGGCACTAAACCAGAATTTTGGTAAAGGGAAAGGGCGAAAACTAATAGTTAAAAAGTGTAAATGTCAAACTTAGAAGACGTGTTGAGTAAGCTAGTGTACTCAAACGTATCACAGACGGGGGCTGGGGGCGGAACCCCCAGCCGCTGGGCGATTTTTGTAAGTTTTTGGAAAAAAAAGCTATTTAAATCCCATTGGATCACATTTCGCACGTGTTCAAAGCTATTTCAAAAAACTCGTTTTTTAACGTTTGAAAGCCAATCGAAAAACTTTACTTGTTCATTCCTTTTACTTCAATTAAAGTCCAAAATCTTACATTATGTTGTAAAATTTTAATTGTAAGTGATTTGGTCCATGTAAGGCATATTGCCTTTTGCAATATTTTAGCAGTAAATAATAATCCACTCGAAAATTTTTCTTAGAGTTTTTGTTTTGTCATGAAGTTTACCAGTTATAGGAGTACATGTAGGCCAAGGCCCCAGGCCCCATCAATTGAAATTCAATAATTTGTTTAATGAGCATTTTTCCTAGCTATTTTTTTACGTATTTTGTGCGTAAAAACTGGCGAGGTGTAGGTGAATCGTTATTGAAAAATGATACGATAGATGGTTACGCTCACTAAACATGTTATTCCCGGGCCGGATTTCTATTGTGCGGGGTCCCTGGCACTTAGGGGATTTTTGCAACGAAGACCAAAACAAGTCCTACTATCTCAGCGTGGGACCCTGGCACTGTACCATATGGCAAATACGGCGCTGGTTATTGCATTACGTTAATAAAAAGTTTAGATGATGGCTTGAGGTAGCAACTTTTAGGACAAAAACCCTTAATTTCACCCTGGTTATACGTTTAAATTGGTAGGAAAAAATTGAATTAAGGGGATGTGCCGGGCCCCCTGGTCGTCAATATTATTTATTGTTAATTACTGTTGTACGCGTGTATTGTTGTACGCAAAGACGCAAAATAAAACTGAAAATGAAGAAACAAGGCGTTTTTGACAAATTTTTGTCATTGCTGGCATTTCGATTGTGGGGACCCGGGCCCCCTGCCCCCCCGGCTACGCCTATCATTTTGAGATTAAATCGCGCCCTTAAGTTCTTTCATAAAAAAAAAACATTTAAATCAAAATTAAAATAACTTTTTTTCCAAAACGTGGAGGACTCGAGTCAAGTCACTTGACAGTTTTTTGAAACCTCCAAGAATTGCATGACAGTATTTAGGCGTGGACACGTGGTCGTCATTATTACTACTTACTTTTATACACGTAAATCCTAAATTAAAGAAACTGCAATTCCGGACAAGGACAACATACTGGCTATGCTCTCATTATATTTATCATTGGTAGTATTTCAATTGGGGGATTTGCATTACCACCTGTGTTATAACATTAAGTTCTTAATAACGTTAAACGAGGGTCTGGGGTTGCAACGCTTAGGACAAAACTCTTAGATTTCTCACAAGTTTTGTATATAAATTGTTAAAAATTTCAACAAAGCAGCCCCTGACCCGGGACGCTTGGTTGTCAATTAGTTGCCCCGGGGCCCTCTGGTTGTCAGTTAGAGGCCCCTGGGCCCCCTGATTTTCGGTTAGAAACCCCAGGGCCCTCAGGTTGTTAGTTAGGAACCCTGGCGCCCCGTGGTCGTCAGTTAGGGGCCCCCCTGGTTGTCAGTTAGGTGCCCCAGGGACCCTGGTTGTCAGTTAGGAGCCCGCTGTTCATCAATTAGGGGCACCGGGCCTCTTGGCTGTCAGTTATGGGCTCCGGGGTTCCCTTGTCGTCATTAATATTATTGTTGATTACTGTTATGTGCGTAATTGCTAAAAAAAAACTGCAACAATAAACATCGCCAGGCTATGTTGTTGTAATTTTTTATCATTGGTGATATTTTAGTTGGGGGGGGGGGCGGGGCCTCCTGGCCCCCCTGGTTCAAAGGCTTAGCCAGGATTTTTGATTGGGGGGGCCAAACCACAAATCACATGCAATGACATCATTAGAAATTTTCGAAAAAAGAGCTTTTTGAGGGGCAAAGATATCGTAGAATGGAAGATCTGAAGCCGCAGCCTGATGGCACTTAACCAGGATTTTGATAAAGGGAAAGGGCGAAAACTAATAGTTAAAAAGAGTAAATGTCTAACTTAGAAGACGTGTTGAGTAAGCTAGTGTACTCAAACGTATCACAGACGGGGGCTGGGGGGCGGAGCCCCCACCCGCCGGTGGCTATGGGGGTCAGGGGGCAAAGCCCCCAGCCGCTGGGCGATTTTTGTAAGTTTTTGGAAAAAAAAGCTATTTAATTCCATTGGATCACATTTCACACGAGTTCAGAGCCATTTCAAAGAACTAGATTTTTAACATTTCAAAGCCACTCAAAAAACTTTAGTTGTTCAATCCTCCTTTTGCAATTAAATCCCAAAACACGTTTAGAATCTTGCATTATGGTGTAAAATTTTAATTGTAAGTGAATTGGTCTATCGGGGGAAGTAAGGCACATTGCCTCCTGCAATACTTTAGCAGTAAATAATAATCCACTCGAAAATTTTCCTTAGAGATTTTTGTTTAGTCATGAAGTTTACCAGTTATAGGAGTACATGTACGGCCAAAAGGCCCAGGCTCTTCAATTGAAATTCAATAGTTTGTTCAATGAGCATTTTCCCTGGCTAGTTTTTTAAAAGTATTTTGTGCGTAAAAACTGGCGAGGTGTAGGTGAATCGTAATTGAAAATGATACAATAGATGGTTACGCTTACTAAACATGTTATTCTCGGGCATAGGCGTAGCCAGATGGGGGGGGGGGGCAGAGGAGCTTGCCCCCCCCCAATAAAAATCCCACTAACCACAAAAAATTATAACAACATAGCCAAGCGATGTTTAGTTGCAGTTTTTTTTTCAGTAATTATGCACATGACAATAATTATCAATAATATTAATGACAACGACGGAGCCCCAGGGCCCTAAATAACAACCAAGGGGCCCCGGGACCCCTAACCGACAATCATGGGGCCCCAGATCCCCTAACTGAGAACCAGGGGCCTCAGGACCCTCAACTAATGACCAGAGTCCTCCAGGGTTCCTAAAAACAACCAGGGGGCTCTTAACTAACGACAAAGGAGCCCCTAGCCGATAACCAGGGGGTTTCAGGAGCCTAACTGATAACCAGGGGCCCCCCAGGGTCTCTAAAAACAACCAGGGGGCCCCGAAGCCCCTTACCGACAATTAGGGGGCCCCTAATTGACGACCAGGGGACCTCTGGGCCCGTAACTGACAACCAGGGGGCCCCGTGGCTCCTAACTGACAACCAGGAGGCCCTTAACTGGCGACCAGGGGCCCCAGAGCCCCTAGCCGACAACCAGGGGGCCTCGGGACCCCTAACTTATAACCAGGGTTTCCAACAACAACCAGTGAGCCCCGCGGCCCCTAACCGACAGTTAAGGGGCCCCTAATTGACGATCAGGGGGCCCCTGGGCCCCTAACTGACGACCAGGGGGCCTCTTGGCTCCTAACCGCCAACCAGGGAGCCCCGGGGCCCCTAAAAACCAGCTGGCCCTGCGGGCCCTAAATAACAACCAGGAGGCCCCGGGGCTTATAACTAACGACCAGGGGGCCCGAGACCCCTAACTGACGAACAGGGGGCCCCAGAAACCCTAATTAACAACCAGGTGGGCCCAGGGCCCCTAATTAACAACCTGGGGCCCCAGAGCACCTGACTGACGACCAAGGGGGCCCCTTTATTGAAATTTTTAACAATTTATATGCAAAACCTTTGAGAAATCTAAGAGTTTTAGAAGTTGCCACCCCAGGCCCTCGTTTAACGTTATTAAGAACTTAATGTTATAACACAGGTGGTAATGCAAATCCCCCAATTGAAATACTACCAATGATAAATATAATGAGAGCATAGCCAGTATGTTGTCCTTGTCCGGAATTGCAGTTTCTTTAATTTAGGATTTACGTGTATAAAAGTAAGTAGTAATAATGACGACCACGTGTCCACGCCTAAATACTGTCATGCAATTCTTGGAGGTTTCAAAAAACTGTCAAGTGACTTGACTCGAGTCCTCCACGTTTTGGAAAAAAAGTTATTTTAATTTTGATTTAAATGTTTTTTTTTATGAAAGAACTTAAGGGCGCGATTTAATCTCAAAATGATAGGCGTAGCCGGGGGGGCAGGGGGCCCGGGTCCCCACAATAGAAATGCCACCATTGACAAAAAACCGACGAAAAAGCCTTGTTTCTTCACTTTCAGTTTCTTTTAGCATTTTAGCGTACAACAATACACGCGTACAACAGTAATTAACAATAAATAATATTGACGACCAGGGGGCCCGGCACACCCCCTTAATTCAATTTTTCAAACCAATTTAAACGTATAACCAAGTGTCGCGATCGTTGATACTTGGCTAGAGTACAACCTTTAATCCCTAGAATTGCCCACGTCGGCTGAAACTAGAGAACGACTGAGATGTCAATTGACGAATCGAAAATGGCAGTTGATAGTTCCTTTAGCTTCTTGAATCTCAGAAAGCAGCACACAATCTTAAATTAAAACTTCTATTTAAGATTGAAAACATAAAACCACTCTCACTGAGCAAAACACTTCTTACGCTCGACCAGATTCAGATCGTAAAAGACTTAACCGAGACCGACCAGGTTCAGGTCGCACCTTACACACTCTCGCGATCGCCCGATTCAGATCGCCAAATATAAGGCTACACAAGCCAACCACAGATACACACACTCGGTAAAAATGCCCACGAAACTAATACCTAAAAATCAACCACTTTCAGAATATTAGAATAATAGAATCAAAAACGACCCGCCCATTTATAATACGGCAAAAGCTATCGAAAACCCCAGAACAATCTATGATACGTTACAATAAAAAAAAATACACGAGCTTAGGATAAGATTTCAACATGATTATGACGTCACAAACTTCAAGTCTAAATATAGCAATTAAGACATGTAAACAACTAATTATTCCCGTGACTAATAGAAGACAGTAGAAAATACTAGAAAGGAATTATCCAGAATATTCTACACCAAAAAAAGCGGCAAAAGCAGTAAATCAGTCACATACGCATTAAATACAGCAAATAATCATATCTCAGGCATTCAAAATTATTATTTCGTGACACCAAGGTGAAATCAAAGGTTTTTGTCCTAAAAGTTGCTACCTCAGGCCATCATTTAAACTTTTTATGAACGTAATATAATAAACAGCGCCATATTTGCCATATGGCACAGTGCCAGGGCCCCGCGCTCAGATAGTAGGACTTGTATTGGTCTTCACTTATATTTGACATGACGATGTTGCGAAAATCCCGGAAGAGCCAGGGGCCCCGCGCAATGTAAATCTGGCTCGGGAAAGCATATTTAGTAAGCGTAACCATCTATTCTACCATTTTTCAATTACGATTCACCTACACCTCGCCAGTTTTTACGCACAAAATACTTTTAAAAAATAGCTAGAAAAAGTGCCCATTGAACAAATTATTGAATTTCAATCGAGGGGTCTGGGCCCCCTGTCCGTACATGTGCTCTTATAGTTTGTTAACTTCATGACAAAACAAAAATCTCTTAAGGAAGATCTTCGAGTGGATTATTTTTTATTGCTAAAATATTGCAGGAGGCAATGTGCCTTACTTCCCCCTACATGGACCAAATCACTTACAATTAAAATTTTACACTATAATGCAAGATTTTAAACGTGATTTGGACTTTAATTGCAAGTAAAAAGAGGATTGAAAAATTAAATTTTTCGATTGGCTTTAAAATATTAAAAATCTAGTTCTTTAAAATGGCTGTGAACACGTGCGAAATGTGATCCAATGGATTTAAATAGCTTTTTTCACAAAAACTTACAAAACTGGCTTTGCCCTCAGACTCCATAGCCACCGGCGGCTGGGGTCTCCGCCCCCAGATTCCCGTCTATGATACGTTTAATAACACTATCTTACTCAACACGTTTTCTAAGTTAGACATTTGCACGTTCTAACGATTAGTTTTCGCCCTCTCCCTTTACCAAAATCCTGGTTAAGTGCCCACAGGCTACGGCTTCAGATCTTCCATTCTACGATATCTTTGCCCCAAAAAAAGTTTTTTTTTCGAATATTTCTGATGACGTCATTGCATGTGATTTGTAGTTTGCCCCCCAATCAAAAATTCTGGCTACGCCTATGTCCCCGGGTCCGATTTACATTGCACAGGGCCCCTGGCACTTAGGGGATTTTTGCAACATCTTCCTGCCAAATATAATGAAGACCAAAAAAAGTCCTTCTATCTGAGGGCAGGGCCCTGGCGCTGTACTATATGGCAAATACGGCGCTGGTTATTGTATTAACTTCATAAAAAGTTTAGATGAAGGCTTGAGGTAGCAACTTTTAGGACAAAAACTCTTGATTTCACCCTGGTTATACGTTTAAATTGGTTTGAAAAATTGAATTAAGGGGGTGCGCCGGGCCCCCTGGTCGTCAATATTATTTATTGTTAATTACTGTTGTAGGCGTGTACTGATGTACAGACGCTAAAATGCTAAAAGAAACTGAAAATGAAGAAACAAGGCGTTTTTGACAAATTTTTGTCATTGCTGGCATTTCGATTGTGGGGGCCCGAGTCCCCCCCCCCCCCCCCCCGGCTACGCCTATCATTTTGAGACAAGATCGCTCCCCTATTAAGTTCTTTCATAAAAAAAAACATTTAAATCAAAATTAAAATAACTTTTTTTTCAAAACGAAGAGGACTCGAGTCAAGTCACTTGACAGTTTTTTGAAACCTCCAAGAATTGCATGACAGTATTATGACGCGGACATGTGGTCCTTATTATTACTACTTACTTTTGTACGCTTAAATCCTAAATTAAAAAAAAACTGCAATTCCGGACAGGGACAACATACTGGCTATGCTCTCATTATATTTATCATTGGTAGTATTTCAATTGGAGGATTTGCATTACCGCTTGTGTTATAACATTAAGTTCTTAATAACGTTAAACGAGGGCCTGGGGTGGCAACTTTTAGGACGAAACTCTTAGATTTCTCACAGCTAGGTTTTGCATATAAATTGTTAAAAGTTTGAATTAAAGGGCCCCTGGCCCGGGAACCTTGGTCATCAGTCAGGGGAACTGGGGCTCCCTGGTTGCCAGTTATAGCCCCTGGGCCCCTTGGTCGTCGGATAGGAGCCCAGAGCCCCTGGTCGTTAATTAGGGGCCCTGGGGCTCTCTGGTCGTGAGTTAGGGGTTCCGGTGCCCCGTGGTCGTCAGTTAAGGGGGCCCTGGGGCCCCTTGGTTGTCGGTTAAGGGGCCCAGAGCCCCCTGGTGTTCGATTGGGGGCCCCGGGAACCCTGGTTGTCAGTTAGGAATTACGGGGCCCCCTCAACTGATGACCAGGGCGCCCCCTGGTTGTCGGTTAGGAGCCCCGGGGCTCCCTCGTTGTCGGTTAGGGGCCCAGAACCCCCTGGTTGTGAGTCAGGGGCCCTGGGTCTCCTGGTAGTCAGTTAATGGCTCCAAGGCCCTCTGTTTGTTAATTAGTGGCTCTCTGGTTGTCGGTTAGGGGTTTGGGGCCCCCTAGTTGTCAGTTAGGGGGCCCCCTGGTTGTTGGTTAGGAGCCCCTTGGTTGTTAGTTAGGGGCCCTAGGGCCCCCTAGTTTCAGTTATGGGCCTCCTGGTTTTCAGTTAGGGGTCCCGGGCTCCCTGGTTGTCGGTTAAGGGCCCCTTAGTTGTTGGTAAAGTAAGGGCCCCTTATATGTTAGTAAGGGCCCTTTAGAAAGGGCCCTTTAGTAAGTGCCCCTTAGTTGTTAGTAAGGCCCCCTGGTTGTTAGTTAGGGGTTCCAGGACTCCCTTGTTGCAATTAATATTATTGTTAATTGCTGTTATGTGCGTAATTACTGAAAAAAAAACTGCAACTAAACATCGCTAGGCTAGGTTGTTAAAATTTTTGTCGTTAGTGGTATTTTGATTGGGGGAGGGGGGGCCGGGCCCCATGGGCCCCCCCTGGCTACGTCTATGCCCTGGCTATGCCTACGTAACGTAAGCTTCTTCCACATGCATGCTTTATTATAATCTGATTACGCGATTTTAACGTATATCTTGAACGTTTTTGCTTTGTGCCGAGGTAACAGGAGAGGGGGGCTTGGCGCAATTACCCCCCTAAATACGCCCCTGGACGAGCATTTCTTAATGTTCACAGAATATTAGTCACAGCTTGAAACCATTCAACAACTGTTTTCAAAAGGTGTGGTTTGTTAATACTGCTTTTTTATAAAAAGTTTTATTTATAATAAAATATATATGTATATTTCGGTTGGTGCTTAGATGTCTTTTAGTTGCAAGAAAGGAGAATTTGACCGGTGTTTCAACCGGCTTGACCGGCTGGTCGAAGAATTTGGACCCGACCAGTAGCCCGACAGGCCGGTCGACCCGACCAGTTTCCATCTCTGGTTAACATATCTCGCACTTCAGTTGAGACTTCGCGCGCGTGTGATCTTTGTTGTTACCCGGCAATTTTAATATATGAGGATTGAAATTAGTTTGATTTGCTTACAACCAGGGTTGGGAATCGATACTCAAAAATGTAAAGACTTAATCGATATTCGATAGTTCATCAAAAAGTAAAGAATAATTCGATTTCGATGGCACTTCAAAAAAGTAAAGAATAAAGAATACCATAATCGATATTCGATTCCGGGTATTTGGGAAAATGATAGATGGAGAGCGATGGAACATGCAGACGCTTTTCGCTCACTCTAGCAATAAGCATCAAAGTATCGGAGTTCCTTGCTCAAATCTCAATCAAAGCAGTCAGACAAACAACAGAAAACGAGCCAATTACAGCTTCCAGATCATAATAAAATATGGAAGACTATAAATGGTTTCAGCTGTCTAAAACCAAGAAATGCAAGTGGTAAATGTAACAATTAGGCTATCAAAGCAAATCTACTCACCAGAAATCAACTTACTAACGTTACACAAAGAGGTTTAAACAATTAAACTTCTAAGAAATACTAGGCCTATGAGATTTTTATTACTGCCTTTACTGAAAATAACGCAGTTACAGTTCACTTATTTTATTTATGAGTTCAAATTACCAGAGTCCCCTGCATAGCAAGTAGACAGTATCGTCTTAGCCTCTAGCGTCTAGTCTGTCACCTACATCATAGCACTATGCCTGCATTGACAATCACTGCTGGCCTAAAAATCACTCAACTGTATCGGAAATACAACTCCGCTTATATAAATAATTAATAATCCTCTTCGGAGTGTTTGCTCGTTTGCTGTTGCATAGCTTTCTGAAAAAAAAATCGAATATCGTTTTAACCTGAAAAAAACTAAAGAAAACAGCATATTCGATACTCATTCCAAAAAGTAAAGGATCTGGTGTATTCGATTGAAAAAAAGTAAGGAATATCGCAATCGAATATCGATTATAATCGATTTTTCCCAACCCTGCTTACAACATAAGTAATAATTAAAATGCGGTAAAGGTTGAGAGTTGAATTTTGTTCACATGAGAATGAATAAAAGTGTCATGTACAGTACGTTAATTTTGGGTATTTTAGAATACGTGACGGTGATCCAGAACACCAAAAGGATAAAGCGGCCATTTTGTTAGTAGAAAATTTGATAATTTGCTTATAACCCAAAAACGGTTAGACATTAAAAGACAAAATTTGGAAAAAAAACATGCATTGCATATGAAAGCTTTATGTGCACCAATTTTGGGAGCGCCCAATCACGTGACTGGAATTTTAGAGGTCGAAAATCAGCAAAAAGTGGAAAAGCTTGAATCGGCATAACTCGGAAAACACGAATATTGATGAAAAAAGGTTTATGACGTTTGAAGACATTATCGACTATCTTTTTTATGGTTATGTTCATTTATCCCAACTGGGGTTCTATTTGCCTTTTCTTTATTCTTCCAAGACTATCTGCTTTTGAACCGCTCAACCCAGAAAATTCAAACTTTGAGCAATTGTAGATACCAAGAAAGACTGATTTCTGCCTGAAATCGGATATGCAACGCTAAGGGTTCTCCCTCAAATGAATTCTTCCGAATTTAAAACTTTTGAACCGCTGAAGCTAGATAGGTTGAATTCTAAGAGTGGGTAGATATTGAATACCAATAAAACATAACAAAAATTGGAAGGTTTACGTTAGGGCAAAGTTGTAAGTCGGGCCGGGCTTTTCGGGTCGGGTTCGGGCCTAAAATTAAAAAAATTTCGGGCTTAATTCGGGCCTGAGAGGTGCTTTTTGTCTTAGGTGCACAAAAATATAGTCAAAATAACTTGCCAATAACGCTTACGTTTTTCAGTTCAACTTAACTTTCGGGTTTTTTCGGGCATGAATTGGGCTTCAAATTAGTTTTTTGGTTCGGGCCTGAACTAGTCGGTCCGTTTACAACTCTGCGTTCGGGTTCTCCTTCAAAAGAGTCACACAAAATTTTGACTACTCAATGCTATAGCAAGAGGGTGAAATTTTCAGGATAGGTAAATATTTAAAAACAAACATGAGGCAAATTTAAGGGTACCATAATAAGCCAATACAGAGATGCAAGTCGGGCCGCGCTTTTCCGAGTCGGGCTTAAAGTTGACAAAAATAACTTGGCAACATAGCTAAATTTTTCAGACCCAACTTAGCTTTCGGGTTTTTTCGGGCATGAGTTGGGCTTCAAATTAGTTTTCAAGTTTGGGCTTATATTTTCGGGTTCGGGCCTGAACTAGTGGGCCCGTTTACAACTCTGAGCCAATACATTCGTTACTGAGCATTTGCCTAAAGCCTTCTGCGAACAAAAGAAACTACTTTTATTGGCATTTCGACAAGCACTTAAGGTAGGAAAAACAACTTAGTGGACCGTTCGAAATGGTAACTATTGCCTGTTTGTGGACGATGTCCAAATATCTGACAGATATTGTTGGTTTTCTTGCTTCTTCCTAAAACCTGCTAAATTGTAGCTCGTTCAATTATATTACTGTTGCTCTATTTTCATGCGCATTATTTGTGATTAGTGGACTATATTTTTTTTAGCGGTATATGCGTAATAGTTATTAAATAATAATGGATTGTAAATAATAGCACTGCATTTCAACAACATTTTTTAATTATATGCAGCAGCTCGCACTGTACTGTGTTATGCTGTGTATCCTACTCTCTGCATTTGTAACTATCTACTTTTGCGATTCCCAGACTGTGTTGCCTCTTAACATAATCAGTAGTCACAGCTTTTATTACCATCTGTGTACCTCCTTTTTTGAGTGTACACTAAGGTGTCCCTTATTTTGACATTTCGAAAAGTTTCACCTCTGAACATTTCAAAAGGTTTTATTTAATGAAAGAATGATAGGTATGAAATTTGAAACTTTTAAAATGAAGTTCAGAGATGGCGCAAAGTCTTTCAAGTTTGGATGTGGATTTCTATGCAGGAATACCACCACTATAAAGAGCAGAATATTATTGCTTCATTGTGATCTTAACAAAAATAACAATAGCGTTTATTAAAATCTGAAAGTTAACTTAGGAACTACAGTGACCAGTGGGGTAGCCAGGGGGGGCGGGGGGGGGGACTATAGCCCCCCCATTGGCATGTCGACCAAATTGCAGAATGAGAAAAACTACGTTTTTAGCACTTTTGAGACCGTTAAATGCACTAGAGTGGACTAAAAAGTGATTTAAAACATCTTTTGAAGCATATATTTAGGGAGGAGGGCTAATTTGTTGAAAATAAAACTAACAAATAAATAAAAACTTTGAAAAATGGTCAAAAATACGCAATCAAATTTGATCGCAAGTGTAAAAATGCTAAACATAGGTGTCATCCACAAATATACTATAAACTAAGTAATGGGGGGGCTATTCAGTATTAGTTAATTACCGATTTCTCTCAAATTTCTTTTCATTAGCCCTCCACCCAGTTATTTTTCTCTATAAACTGTATACGAAATAGATTATTCCGTGTGAGTTTTATTTGAACTATTCAGTTTTATAATTTACCAGCATCTAAATAAGAGAACTAAAATTTTACCATTAGCCACCCCCCAAATAGCACATTTATACAACCAGTTTAAACATATTTGCGCTGCCAATTTCTAAGCCACGTTTTAAAAGCATGATTTTTTTATCAAAATAGCCCTAAAATGAAGTCATTTTTGCAAAAAAATGCAAAATTTTCGAGCGCTGGGGCTCCGCCCCAGACCCCCGTGCCTCCGGCGGCTGGGGGCTTTGCCCCCACACCCCCATTGGCCTCCGGCGGCTGGGGGCTCCTCCCCCAGACCCCCAAAACAGCCCCCCATTGCGAATTTCTGGCTACGCGCCTGACAATGACGTATCGGTTACGACATACAGTTATGTGCAGTTTTCAATGCTGCATCACCAACCAGTTTTTCAAAAAAAGCAGCATTACCAAATAATAATAATAATAATAATTGCAATTTATATTCCCCTTGAGATAACACCAACAAGTGTCAATGCATCTGACTAAGGGGCCAAAGTAACATTCAAATAGCTTTACAGAAATAAAATTAATACTCAACAAAGGTACTAATTCTACAGCAATAAGCAGCAAAATACTGGCATCAAACAGTGGTAATATCCTCAAAAGCTAAATTAAAATAAAATGCTTTTAGACGTTTCTTAAAAAGGGACAAACTTTCAATTTCACGCAGAGATAGTGGCAACGAATTCCGTACTTTGGGTGATGCACACGAAAACATAGATTGGGATCTAGCAAAGTTTAAGCTAGTCACCGTTTGAAGCAGCCAATTATCATCATTAACACGCAAGCTATATCTTTCCGAAACAGAACGAGAGTTGATTAAATTTTTCAAATATGTAGGAGCATAACCATGCAGGCACTTGTGTGTGAGCAAAGCAATTTTGAATTCAATACGATATTTCACTGGTAAAAAATGAAGGCTTTTCAAATATGGTAGCATATGCTTACGCAAAGCAGAACCACGAAGTCCAAAAATAAATCTCACTGCAGAATATAAAACTTTTGTCAACTTGTACAATAAATATTCTGGTAAGTTATAAAACAAGGCATTGCAATAATCAATATGGGACAATATCAAAGAATGAACTAGCTGAATTTTTAGAGGTTTAGTAAGCTTAGATGCAATTCTGCCTAAATTACGTAAATTGCCATAACAAGTACTAACTACTCTATTGATATGCTTCTCAAGGTTCAGTCTGTCATCAAATATTACACCAAGAATTTTGACAAAATCATTAGGCATAGGCAAAGAACAGCTATCATCAATTTGTATGTCAGAAATTATTCTGGATTCATTGTTACGGTTAGATAAAATTTCGATGACTTTGGTCTTACTTTCATTCAGTTTTAGAAAATTACTAGTCATCCAATGCTTTAAATCTTGCAAAAAGGCTCCAATTTTGTGTTTAATCATGTCTACAGAAAAGTCTTTATCAAAAGAAAGATAACACTGCATATCATCAGCATATGAATGCACAAAAAGACCATGTGAATTAGCAATTAATTCAGCACTTTTAAAATACAAGTTAAATAGCACTGGCCCTAAAATTGAACCCTGGGGTACACCAGACTTAACATCAACTGTATGAGAAGTACAGCCAGCACCTTTAACAAAGTAGCTCCTATTATTTAAATAGGTTGAAAACCATTCTAAAGCTACATCAGAAAAACCAAATTCAGCGGACAATTTACTAAGCAGGAGATCATGCTTAACCGTATCAAAAGCAGCTGACAAATCAAACAAAAGAACAACTGCATTTGACTTGGCATCTAAAATTGACAAAATATCATTGTGTATTTTTACAAGGGCAGTCTCACAGCTATAGCAAGGTCTGTAAGCTGATTGCGAATAGCCATACAATGAATTTTCACACAGATATGTATTAATTTGGAGAAAAACACATTTTTCTATTAATTTGCCAAGAAAAGGCAAATTGCTTACAGGTCTAAAATTTTTAATATTATCATTATCCAAGTTCTCATTTTTAATCAAAGGAGTAACACATGCCTTTTTGAGAACATCTGGAAAATAACCCTGACTCAATGAAAGATTAACAATATGATGAATTGCAGGGAGTAATAAATCAATGCACTTCTTGAGAATACTGGTTGGTAGTGGATCAAGATCACATGTTTTAGATGGCATAGACTCAATTATAGCTTTTAAACCAGCTAGAGATAGCGGTTCAAACTTTCTAAATTTGGAAGCACATGAAGATTTAACTACATTTATATCAACATCAAGTGTATTGCAATTATGGCAAGACATGTCACTATAAATTTGTTCAATCTTAGCATTAAAATAGTCAGCAAATTGACATGCTTGTGCAGTGCTTGTGATAGGTGGATGATTTCCCAAAAATTTATCCAATAATTGATTCACAACATTATAGGTGGCTCTGGCATTACCTTTGCAATTATCTAGTTTTTCTTTGAAATATTTTTCTCTTTCAATGCAGTAGATTTTATTAGCCTGTTTACATGCTGCATAAAATTTAGATTTATTTTCTAAAGATTTATTCTTCCTAAAAGCTCTTTCAAAAACTCTTCTGCGTCTTCTAGCATTTTGACATACCGAATTCCACCATGGCGTTTTAGATGTTTTGATATATTTTTGAACAAGAGGAGCATGCTTTTCTATGATTTTACTAAGTATATCATGATAGACAACAATAGAATTATTCAAGTTTTGACATTGCAATACCAACTGAACTATACCAGACTGTTCCAGATCATATCTTAGTAATTCAAAATTAATTTGCTTCAAATTTCTTACAATTTTTTTAACCAATGGAGCAGAGGTGGAATGTAATCCAGCAGTATCTACAACAGCAGTAACTCTACCAATACAAAGCTTTACCTAGTCTTTTGTGGTATCTTATAGTGGATTAAAATTTGGTTGGCCTGTGTGATCGTAAAGTTGGTTTGAATACAAAATATACCATGGTGAAAGTTTCAGAGAATGTCGAAGAAGATAAACCACTATCGTAAGCACTTGTGGATATGACCAATACAAAAAACAAGACACTTGTTGAGTGTGTCACCAAAAACAGTAGAAGGTTGATATGTTTGACCAACCAATTAGAAATTATCCACAAAGCTGCAAGCAAGGTCTTTAGTGGATGTCTGTTTTCCACCCCAAACCCATTGCTTCTCATTGAGACCAAACTTCTCCTGTTGAAAATTACTTTGAAACCCAAAGCACTTTCGTGCTTTGAACGTGCTCTGCGCCTTCTCCCATAATCATTTAAACATCGGTGCTCTTGCCTCAAAATCAGTGATCAGCCGATCAAAGAAACCCTTCTGGTGATATTGCTTATTTACAGAAGACACCCTTCTATCCTTGATTGAGTCATTAATTATAATATGTCCCCCCATCTCTTATAGACTCCCATCAATTTGCACTATCTTCTTCCATTCCTAACTGCAGTGGTCCTAGCTCATCCCATCATAATACACCAAGAATCGATTACTCTCCTTCTTCAGACGCATATGTATGGACCTATGGAGCTATCCCTTTCTTCATTAGATAGGGGGCACTCTGGCAGTGGAGTGTATGCCATATAATCCAAATACAATACCGAAAGGTTCCTTCGCTGGCTCCTGGCCAAGGCAACTTGGTCACTAAGCTGTAATTCCTATTACAATTACCTTCGACTCTTTTTCTTTGCTAACCAATTGCCTCCAGTTTCACAGCTGAAACCCATCCTCTGGAGCACGGACATGTCTGGTGTAACAACCACAAAACGATTTGAAACTTTTAGTAAGTCCTTTACGGCTCCCAATCAGTTCTTTTCCTACTTTCAAAGGCCACCATACATCTCTGGCCAAGACCCCTATAAAATATCTGGTTTCATGTCTTCTCACTTATCATCAGTGCCACTTAAACCATCCAGTGGGTCCCCAGTCATGCTGGTATCCCTGGAAATAAGCATACTGATTCTCTTCCCAAAGCTGGAGGCTCCCAGCCTACTGCGAAGGTCTCTTGTTCCTCTCCCCAGCTTTCGCCAAATCCGTTACACCCAGTATCACAAATGGAGACGTCACATTCCCCTTCCATCTTAACTGTCCCGTTCCTACAGTTTATCCGGAGAATTTGGTCCTCTTACGCCCCATATGCTTTTGAGCTTTCCGCATTCACTTCCATCGTCAAAGCCTTTTACTATTGTCGTAAGTCAGTCGTGAGGAAGGAAAATTCTTTCGGCAGCGCCTATAGACACCTTTTACAGAATCTTAATCATCTCTTTTTTGTCTAGCCTATGAGCCTCTATGCAAATATATCTCTGGCTCTGCAGTCTGCACTTTGGCGCGTGACTCAACCGTTGGGTCTGCAAAGTTTCTTTGCTTCTTCATCCTTCAGAAGGGGTTGGGTAGCACCACCACTCAAGTTGCTTTAAAAATGAAAAACAATGCAGTATGCTTTACAGATTGTTGAAAATAAAACCAGGAAGATGTTTGGAGTAAGAAATCTTGTTTTTTGCAGCAATAACTTTTCTATAAACACGAGTTTTGCACTGATTAGAAAAATGCCCATTAAGTGCATATAATGGTATCTGTTAAGCCAACTTTGAGATTACTGCGCCTCCTCTAAAAATCAAAATTTTGCACAAAAACTTTGTGCGAGGCAGTTTTTGGTACAATAGAAACTTTTGAAAGGGTCAGACACACAAAAATGTGTGTTTTAAAATTTGACCCCAAATAAGGGACACCATAGTGTACACCGTTGTTTTTTTCTTTGCCTTTTTGTTTTGTGTGTTTTATGAATTGTTCAACAGCTTTTCCTTGTCACGCAACCACCTATAATAATGCAAGTCCGGTTGATCTCGACGAAAGTAATTTACCTAATTTTTCGTTCCAATATGAAACTCACGATCTCAGTTAAAAAACATTTATTTTTGACAATAATTTCTCGTATCTTTTCATCCATAGGCGTAGCCAGGGGGGCCAAAGGGGCCCGCCCCCCCAACTGAAATTCTACCAATGAAAAAAATGTCACAAAAAAGACTAGTGTTTCTTCAGTTTCAGTTTCTTTTAGCATTTTCGCGTACAACAGTACACGCGTACAATAGTGATTAACAATAGCACAAAATTAAATTGAGGGGGCCATGGCCCAGGGCCTCAGAGAGAAAAATTTTCAGGGGTACGAAGGTCGATACCGGGCCCCCAAATCTTATTGGGCCCCCCAAGTCTTATCGGGGGCCCATGCTGTTAAATCATTTTTTGTCCGACGGTTGTAGATCTGCATTTAAAAGTGAGGGGATAACGATATTCGTATGCAGTTAGGACCTATAATAAACACAACTAGACATAAAATTGGTTTAAATCCAGCTAGGGGGTCTGGGGGAGCGCTGTGAGCTCCCCCAGCAGAGTCCGGGGCGGAGCCCTGGAAGCTTTAGCACTTTTTATGTTTCTCGAGGGTAAAATACAGTATTTGATCAACATCCCAGCACCAAACTTGCTTAAATTGACAAGCAAAAAGCGTGATATACATGAAAGAAAGCATGTGAAGTGAGGGATGATGATATTGACACAATATTATACAATATAATGACGTTAATACTGCAAATCCAAATATTTGACTGGTAAAAGTTTTAAGAAGTCATTTGCAATCAGACTTCACAAACTCAAATACCTATTAAACTCATACAGATAGAGTGAGTTACTTAATGATAGTAGTATAGTATATAGTATGCTATAGTATAGTATAGTATGTCAACTTTGACTCCGCTCTCTGAGGTTGAAATGCTTTTGGATCTCTAGAAATGTGGGCTCTCGTACATTGTTATACCGTAGAATTAGGGCTCTCAAGTCAGAGAAATGTAACAAACGTTAAGTTCGGTGCAAGTGTATGGCTTTTGATACATTACCTCTTTTTTTAATCAAATCGGCCACCATTGAATGCCCTAAAGGCTGTGTAGCAAAAATAGCGACCAATTACCAGTACTGAATAGGCTGACTGATATTTTTGCTGTGGGCAAGTTTGATGACGGTGTTATGGTGCGATACCAAAACTTAACGCGGAAACCTGAACTCTTCCTGGCCTCTTGAGCCCGGGCCTCCCTAGACCCGGGATCGGGTACGATGTACCCCCTGAACCCCCCTCTCGCAGGCCCTGCCCGGGCCCCCTCAATTTAATTTTTACAAACCAATTTAAACGGGCCCCCTATAATAATGTTTAAATGGCCCTCAATTTAAATGGGCCCTCAACAATAATAATGATCCAGGGGGGACATTTAAACGGCCCATAATTTAAGTGGGCCCCGACAATAATATTGATTCAGGGGGCCCAGTCCCCCTGAATTTAATTTATCCAACCAATTTATATGTAGCCACTACAATAATTTTCATTCAGGGGGCCCGGGCCCCTTCAATTTAATTTTTGCCAACCAATTTAAGAATGCCCCCAAAAATAGTATTTAAATGGCTCCTCAACAATAATATTGTTCCAGAGGGCCCGGGACTCCTCAATTTAATTTATGCAACCAATTTAAACCGGCCTCCTACAATAATATTTGAATGGCCCCCAATTTAAATGGGCCCCAAACAATATTATTGTTCCAGGGGGCCCGGGCCCCCTCAATTTAATGTCTTCCAACCAATTTCAACGTATAACCCGAGCGAAATTAAGGCTTTTTATCCTAAAAGTGGCTAACTAAGGTTTTCATCTAACCTTTTTATGAACGTATTGCAATGACTGTTAACCAGGGACGGATTTAATATATGGCTCAGTGCCGGGGGCCTCGCACCCAGATCAGACTTTTTTTGGTCTTCACCTGTATTTGGCAGAAAAATATTGCAAAAATCCCAAAGTGCCACGGGCTCAACTCAATGTAAATCGGACCCGGGCAATAACATGGTTTGTAGGCCTAACTATCGACTGTACATTTTTCAATAATAATTCACCTCCACCTCACCAGTTTATGCGCAACAAAACAGTTTTGAAAAAAATTAGCTACAGTAAAGGGAATGCTCATTAAACAAATTTTTGAATTGATAGGGCCTGGGCCCTCTGGCCGTATATGTACACCTATAACTGGTTGTTTTCATGACAAAACAATAATCTCTACGGTAAATATTCGATTGGATTGTTATTTACGGCTAAAATATTGCAGAAGGCAAAGCACTTTACTTCCCCTACCTGGGCCAAATCACAAACAAAATTTAACCCCAACTTATCTTACAAAATTTGATATTGAATCAACGCATTTTTGGACTTAATTAACAAATCAACTAGGGTAACATCAAATTCCCTGACTACAATGCTCACAAACGATAATTACTCATTCATTTTACCTGGTGTCTTCCATTTCTCAGTTTCAGACCATTACCGAATATTTTGTCTATTCTCATGTAATAAATTTAAAGTTTCTAAGAGTAACGGCGTTTACACTTTTCGAAACATCAAATCCGTTGATGGAGAAGAGTTTCGTAATGATTTAGAATCTGCCCTTTCTCTTCTTACATATGATTTTATGTGTTCCAATATATGTCATGAAAATTTTAATGCTCATTTTGATCGTTTACGGACAAAATCCCGAAAAACAAAATCCAGAATTGGACAAAATCCCGAAGTACAAAATCCCGAATTGGACAAAATCCCGAATGGACAAAATCCCGAATTGGACAAAATCCCGAATGGACAAAATCCCGAATTGGACAAAATCCAGAATGGACAAAATCCCGAATTGGACAAAATCCTGAATGGACAAAATCCCGAATTGGACGAAATCCCGAATGGACAAAATCCCGAATGGACAAAATCCCAAATTGGACAAAATCCCGAACTGAACAAAATCCAGAACGAACAAAATCCCGAATTGGACAAAATCCAGAATGGACAAAATCCCGAATTGGACAAAATCCAGAATGGACAAAATCCCGAACTGGACAAAATCCCGAACGGACATAATCCCGAATTGGACAAAATCCCGAATGGACATAATCCCGAATTGGACAAAATCCCGAATTGGACAAAATCCCGAATTGGACAAAATCCAGCATGGACAAAATCCCGAATGGACAAAATCCTGAATTGGACAAAATCCCGAATGGACAAAATCCCGAATTGGATAAAATCCCGAATAGACAAAATCCCAAATTGGACAAAATCCCGAATGGACAAAATCCCGAATGGACAAAATCCCGAATGGACAAAATCCCGAATGGACAAAATCCAGAATGGACAAAATCCAGAATTGGACAAAATCCCGAATGGACAAAATCCCGAATGGACAAAATCCTGAATGGACAAAGTCCCGAATTGGACAAAATCCCGAATGGACAAAATCCAGAATGGACAAAATCCCGAATGGACAAAATCCCGAATAGAAAAAATCCCGAACGGGCAAAATCCAGAATCTAACCAATTTCAAAGATAGAGAAAGTCAGGATTAATAGTGTACTCACAAGGGCAAGTTTTTGCAACTTTTTTTACAGCTTCCGACAGCTTTCTAAATACTAAGAAATTATGTAGTACAATGTTCTAAGCAGCTTTTAGGAATTTCATATTGCAACTTTAAGCAAGTTTTTTCTTTTTTACATGCAACTTTTTACTGCAATTTTTATTAAGTATGGCGCAAAATGTTAGTGTGATTTACAAATCATGCTATGAAACTATTTCAGTACTGTTCTATTCTCTTTGATTTGCATAACAAAGAGCTATGTGACGGATACCTGCGTCTCAATGTAATTTATGACGCAACAGTTGGCTTACAACTTCGTGGACTGTGGAGCGAAGTTTTGGCATGCTTTGCAAACTGTTGGCAAAAAATCGTCATTTCTCCCCAAGAAATGTTGGCAAATATTTGGCATTATATGTAAATGAATTGCTTGAGTAAATCACTGTCGTTTTTAATGTTTGTGAATAAATGCAACTTTTTGCAACTTTCGTTATAAATATATGCATTTTTTTCAATTTTTTTAGTGCAACAAAAACTTGCCCTAGTACTCACTGCTGGCTTATAAGCACTAATAAATATAAATGATTAATTTGCCGACAAGACTACATGTCTTTTATTTGCTTTTGTCGTGGCGACTTAGAAAAACAGCGCATATACAAAAATAGAGTGATCAAGTCAAAAAACTTTGCGGTTTTGTCGAGTTAAGTAGGTGCGAAGCAGTTTATCCTGTAGCAAAAGCCTCGCACTTTTTACGTTTGACGTCAACTCTTTCAGTTTGTTGGAAAAGAAACTACAGTAGGCAGTAATTAAAATAAATTAGCGAGTTTTGTTCTTGGCAAAAATGTAAGCAATTAAGAGATGAAAAGGAAGTTGGCCAACGAACAAACTCCCTGAAAATAAAATTTTTATATGTTTCCAATATTACTTTCTTTTTTGTCAAGAACAAAATTTAGTATGAATGTTTACAAAATCAAATATTAAATGTTTTTTGCCGTGACTAAAAAAATTTCCTTTGAATTAAACCAAAACTGGCAAAAGAGGAACAAAGTTTCGAAAATTATTCTTTAGTTCAATGATTATGTGTTATGGTCATTATATGTTTTAATATGTTTTCTTATGGACGCGAGTTGGTCGAGCGGAAACGCGTTCGGTTCTGGAGCGGGAGGTTTAAGGTTCAAATCTCAGAACGGTCAAATCCAGAGGTGGAGTCCTCAAGGACATCCTTGGCCCGAGGACACATTTTCAAGTTCTTGGTTTTGGCCTTCGCCTCGAAGCCTACAAGTCCTTGAAAATGTCTTATCCTAGGTTCGAGGACAGCGTTCTTTTTTGATTGGTTAAAAAGAAAAACCAAACAAAAGACAACATATCTGATAGTCTGTCAATTCGTTGTTTCTTTTCCTTACTTGAAAAATAATACAATGTGATAGCCAACTAAGCCAAGCCATACTAAAACTTATTTTAAATGACATTGTGTGAAAGCTCTAATCGGAGAATAAGCACACGAAACGCATTGTCGAAAATTGTTGTTTTTATTTCGGCTAATACTTCTGGTGCAGGTGGTAAAACTGCAAAGCACTACAATAAAGCCATCCAGAGCCATAATAAAGAATCCAAGTGTCAGAACAAACTATTTTGAGTTGCTAATGCTAAAACATGTCAGAGCCTTTTCTGTGTGTGAATTTAAAAGAAAGTATGTGTGTGATAATGTAGTATAATACAGTATTACCAGGGAAGGCAGTGACATATTACCGTAATTTTGTTGGTATATCTCGTTGAGAACGCCAACCTGCTCTGAAAACACGCGACTTTGAGATGAGAAAGAATAACAACTCTAATCACTGGCAAGCGGTCTGGGGGGCAAAGCCACGTCCACTGAACAATTTGTGTGTTGGAAATAACCGCTACGAATCCCAAATAACAAAGTATTGGATCACAAAAAAAAAAAGGCTGCATGAAGGATTATTAAATCACAGTATGTGTGAAATTAAATATAACTAGAATTGTTCAAATGCTTGGACTACTTAACAAATTTTTTTACAAGCTTCCACAAAAAATTGGGCGTTTTTAGAAAAAAATTAATGATTTATTATTTTTCCGTTTCAACAATTGTAGACCTCCTGAAGGGGACACGGGCAAATGTCTCCAATGCTTTCCTTCTTAATACGAACCTCCTGGGATCCTCAGATTTTTTGTAATTAAACACTATAACTTATAAATTAAGTGTCTTTTGGCGGCCGAAACCTTCGCGCTCTTTCATTGGCAGACATTATAGATGTGAGAAAGACATAATGCACTGAAATGTAAAAAAAACATTGGCTCAAAATCAGAGTTGGGAAATTGTGAGAAAACTTTTTTTTTTCTAATTTAGCATTTATGGTATTTGTTTTCGAATTGTTTTGAAAGTTTAAATGTGTAATCTTCTTAAGTCACAAAAATTTCTCCTTTTTTTCAAAAAAATCACTAAAGTTGTTTACCAGGGGGGGCACGGGGATATTGCCCTCGCCCCAAACCTCCGTTTTCAAATGCCAAAAACTTTTGAGCTTACAAATATACCCTTTAGTTACGGTACCTCAATTCATTTAAAAAACATGAATTCACAGTATTTTGCAATATTTTTAGAAAATACTTTTTGAAAAATTCGTGAAAAGAAATGATTTAACCAAAAAATGGGGTTTGCTTTTTGGAAACTCCTAAAAACGTGGGAATCCGTGATCAGTGGGCGTTTGCATCGAGGCCCTAACTGATGAAATTGTGGCCTTAAAATTGACAATTTCTACGTTTATAATTTAGCTATATTCAGCATTTAAACTGAAATATCGCTGAGGGGGCCGCTTAAGCAGCCTGACCAGATGCATTCGCAATGCCGTAGCAACGTGGTTTGAATTTTGCCCCGAAATCAGAAGAAAAATAAAATACAATGGCTTTCTGTTGCGATTTTTTCACAGCCAAATTCGAATGAAGACCAAAAAAACAAAACAACGTCTTCATCCCAGTTTGTGCGATTTTAATCCGCTTAATTGGAATGACCAATGCAAAAAGGTTTTATTTGACAATTTTTTTGTTTGTAATTTTATTAGGCAATATTTGTTTTATTGTGCGATATATGTTTTTTGCGCGATATTTGACCACCAAATTTGAATGAAGACCAAGCAAATTAGAAAAAAAGTATTTCCCGCTATCCCTGTATGGAGGGACGCTGAATTTTCCATTAGGGGAAGCCAAATCTCAATGGGAAAACGCTAACCACCGTTGGAAGGACGTGTCTCTCATCTTATTTAAGTACTGGCTATATTTCCATCTACAGGTAAAGCCATAGCTTCATTATTGCGATACCGCTACGATGCGAAATCAACATCAGCTGCTAACGTATCAAACTTCAAAATGGCAGTAGTTATTATTTTAAAAAACTATTATTTTCGAATTATCATCTAAAACTTAACGAAATGCATTATCTTAAGCAATTTCGCGCTCAACAATTATGGAAAATTTACCCAACATAAATTAGAAAATTTGTGTCCTCGGTCCTTGGCCTCGACCATTTCTGTCCTTGGCCACGAGAGGGTCTGTCCTCGTTACACGCTTCGGCGTAATGCAGCTAGTATAATGAAACATTTGATTTGATTACAGTATTCTGTACGCTGTACGTTTAAACAAATTACATCCACACCTGCGATCAAACGAATTCAACTCTGCAGTTAAATGTTGGATAAGCGGGCGAAGCAGTTTACTAAAGTGGTCAATATAAATATTTTAAGTTTTAAGAAAGCAAGTTATATTTTGGAGCATAACGGTCGGAGTTTCTGCTTAATCTAAGAACAAAAACGATTGCCAATATAGAACTAAGCATAACAGTTTGTTAGACGCGTTTCGCTTTAACTTAAAGCATCATCAGTAGAATGAATTTGCAAAGTAAGAAGCACGAATTTATATACAATAGCCACCCATTAATTCAGGTGGCCACGGCACGGCTTAAGATTTGTCATAATTGAATAAAAGAGCGACAGGTCATAGGTTTAAACACACAAGAAAACACAGCGGAATAGCGACGTCATTTTAAACAACAATTTAAAACAATTAAGCATTGAAAGATACAGGGGCAAAGATTGATTGTCGACATTCAGTTGTGGTTCTGTTTTGGAAATATGTAGAGTTTCTTTGATACGTAATTTAGTTACGTGATTACTTCTGTCCAAAATTTTGGGTGAGTCAAAATTAATTACGTGGTTGGGATTATTGAGCAAATGTTTGCAAACTTCAGAATCTTCACACGTGCGATGTTCATTGAGGCGAGTAATTAGGTTCCGTTTGGTTTGGCCAATATAATTTTGACCACAACTACAAGTTAATTGATACACAACACCTGACGAATGTAATAACGATTGACGATCTTTATATGGAAATAGTTTGCCAATGGTAAAGTTACGATGAGACATTATCAATTTGATATCATACGGGCATAAAAATTCACGAATTTCTTTTTCAATTTGCATAGAAATACGATCAATAAACTGCAATTTAAAAAAGACACAATGCTTCGTAGACTGTTGTTGGTTAGGGTAAAGTTTGGCATCCGGTTTTTGATTTCTGTTTATGGCTTTGCGAATAACATTCCGAATAGTTTTGGTAGGATATTCATTTTGTTGCAACATTTTGGTAATTTTCTCACACTCAAGAAACAATAATTGTCGATTGCTGCAAACTTTAATAGCTCTATTGACTAATGATCTAATCAAATTTATTTTGTATTTAGTGGGAGCCAAACTACTCCACTTATTATACAGCCCAGTGTGTGTAGGTTTTCTATAAATGGATAACTCTAATTTATCTTTTGAATTGTCAACATTGACGTCCAGGAAGGGCAACTGTTTGTTGTTTTCAAGTTCGTAGGTAAAATTAACATTACTGTGAATCTGGTTTAATTTTCTATAAAACAACATAGCACTTTCAAAATCTGGAAATACTGCAAAACAATCATCCACATACCGAAAAAACACGTCCGGTTGCATATTAAACTCTTTTGTTTTTTCAATCACATAATTCATAAAAATGTCAGCAAAAGCCGGAGCGATTGGAGATCCCATACCTACGCCATCAATTTGTTCGTAAAAACTACCATTAAAATTTAGAGTAGTGCGTTTCGTAGTCCACACCAGAAGGTTCTTGAATTGTCGCTTAGTCAAACCGTACACTTTTTTCGTCGAATCACTGCCATAAATTTCTTTTAAAATTATGTCCGTAACGAAGTCCACAGGAATATTGGTGAACAGGCTTTTCACATCAAATGACACCATAACCGAATTGTTTTTGAATTTTACTTGCTGCATTCGATCTACAAACTCAAAAGTGTCCTTAAGATTTGTTGGATGTTGCCTAAACGGGCTCAAAATTTCACTGAGCCATGATGCGCACTCATAAGTGTAGCAGTCAGTTGAAGCCAAAACTGGGCGGCAAGGACAGTTCTCTTTATGAATTTTTGGCAGTCCATATAGAGTTGGAGTAACTGCAGCTGATGGCCTGATGCGATCATAAATTTCTTGTTCTAAGCTGCCTTTTTGTTTCAAATAGTATGAGCACTTTTGAAATTTGTCCAAATTATGAATATTATTGTCATAATTAACCTGTTTAAACCGTTTCGTGTCCGATGAAACGCAGTTCATTTTATTGATATAATCTAACTTGTTGAGTAGAACTACTGCGTTACCTTTGTCAGCTTTACAAATGATTATGGATTTGTCTTTTTTCAGAGAATTGAGGGCTTCCATTTCTTCGGGAGAAATGCCAACATTTCCGTGTTGTTTGTTGTAGAAATAAGTAGATTTGTACTTGTTATACAGATTGATTAATTTGGTTTTAAACAAGAGTCGCTTAGTATTTTGAAGACGAGGTTTCACTTGTCGGTATAAATTTTCAAATTCAGTTTGCACATCAATAAAGTTAAATCTCGTTGGTAAAATTGTCAAGACAAAATGAAAAGTGATCGTACGTTCAAACACTGCCTAAGCGATCAAAACATTTTTTACAGGTACTAAGTTTCTGATTTTGATTGCTTCGATAGTGTTTGATTGTTCTCACCATTTTGGGTTGACAGTAACTTGAAAATCAATCACGACAGCTACTGCTTTTCTTTAGATTTCAAATACATTGATAGCGACAACGTTAGTAAACTTTTTTGCCCGTTTATCCAACATTTAACTGGACTATTTAATTTATTAAATCGTATGCGTTGACGTAATTAGTTGGTTGTAATTCGAACGACTGCAAAAGTAAGCAAAAGTTAGTGTTAATTAATTTTGTTCTGGTGGAAACCAGTGATTGGTTATATTATATAGATGCTTTGACAAGGGTATAATGTTTTTGCCGAAAACCTTCCGTGGAATTTTCGTAAATATAATATACTTAAAAAAAATTAAAATAAAGAAAAATTAAAATTGTAAGTTTCGTAATTAAACTGTTTTGCACTCCTCTTGAATTCATGTTTGTCAGGTGTTTTTGCTGATGTTTTAAAAAGAAAAATCACATTAAAGCATTTAATGACCATAACACATAATCATTGAACTAAAGAATAATTTTCGAAACTTTGTTCCTCTTTTGCCAGTTTTGGTTTAATTCAAAGGAAATTTTTTTAGTCACGGCAAAAAACATTTAATATTTGATTTTGTAAACATTCATACTAAATTTTGTTCTTGACAAAAAAGAAAGTAATATTGGAAACATATAAAAATTTTATTTTCAGGGAGTTTGTTCGTTGGCCAACTTCCTTTTCATCTCTTAATTGCTTACATTTTTGCCAAGAACAAAACTCGCTAATTTATTTTAATTACTGCCTACTGTAGTTTCTTTTCCAACAAACTGAAAGAGTTGACGTCAAACGTAAAAAGTGCGAGGCTTTTGCTACAGGATAAACTGCTTCGCACCTACTTAACTCGACAAAACCGCAAAGTTTTTTGACTTGATCACTCTATTTTTGTATATGCGCTGTTTTTCTAAGTCGCCACGACAAAAGCAAATAAAAGACATGTAGTCTTGTCGGCAAATTAATCATTTATATTTATTAGTGCTTATAAGCCAGCAGTGAGAACATTATTAATCCTGACTTTCTCTATCTTTGAAATTGGTTAGATTCTGGATTTTGTCCAATTCGGGATTTTGTCCATTTGGAATTTTATCCAATTCGGGATTTTGTTGTTCGGGATTTCGTCCAATTCGGGATTTTGTCCATTCTGGATTTTGTCCACTCGGGATTTTGTCCTATTCGGGATTTTGTCCAATTCGGGATTTTGTCCATTCTGGATTTTGTCCAATTCGGGATTTTGTCTATTCGGGATTTTGTCCATTCGGGATTTTGTCCATTCGGGATTTTGTCCAATTCGGAATTTTGTCCATTCGGGATTTTGTCCAATTCGGGATTTTGTCCATTCAGGATTTTGTCCAATTCGGGATTTTGTCCATTCGGGATTTTGTCCAATTCGGGATTTTGTCCGTTCGGGATTTTGTCCGTTCGGGATTTTGTTTTTCAGGATTTTGTACAGGATCCCATTTTGATCAGTTTATGCAAACAATTTCTTCAGTAATTGAAAAGCATGCCCCCCTCCAAACAATGTCTAGAAAACAAAAGAGGATCTAACAAAAACCGTGGCTTACCAAGGGTCTTCTTGTATTTATTAAAAATATAAGCAAAACTCTTATCAATCTTACTTTTTAAATGAAAATGTTTACGAAATGTCCTTTTATAAAGTATATGCCAACATCCCAACAAGATTTCACGCGTTAAAAACTTATAAAAAAAAAAGTACTATAAGGCTGCTATTCAGAGCAAGAAACAACCCTAGAGAACTTTGGAAACTAATCCATTCTGTCATCTCCAACAAGCCTTCTTCAACAAAACCTTCTATTTCTAAAATAAATGCAGATGAACTTGTTATTAATGACCCAGCTAAAATTTCCAACTTTTTCAAAAACAATTTTCAAAGATTGGTCTCTCAATATATCGTTTGCGTGCTATCTGGCCCAAAGGCTACCAGCGCGGAAGCCTAAGGAAGAGTCACCAGAACGTCGACTAGTTAAAAGCAAGCAATGCGAAAAAGTTGTCTTCCCACGGCAATCGAACCTGCGACCTTTGGGTTACTGGTCCACTGCTCTACCACTTGAGCAAGAGAAAACGTCTCCTCTCAAGCTTAATTTTGCCTAATTAAACCCAGCAACTTAATGCTTGTTCTATGATGTTAATAATAATTTAGTTGTGATGTTTTGACGTTTGCTGGCCAGAGCTTTTATTATGATCCAAAGGCTGCAGCTTCGATTCCTGCGGGAAGACAACTTTTTCGCATTGCTTGCTTTTTAGTAGTCGCCGTTCTGGTGACTCTTCCTTAGGCTTCCGCGCTGGTAGCCTTTGGGCCAGATAGCACGCTAACGATTAATAATAAAAGCTCTGGCCAGCAAACGTCAAAACATCACAACTAAATTATTATTAACACTGATAATGTTAAATTTAGTACTTAGCCTACCTTAGGAACTCTATACCTCAAACCATTGTGCTTACTACCAAGGCCTCAGAGAGAAAATTTTTCAGGGGTACGAAGGTCGATACCGGGCCTCCCAAATCTTATTGGGCCCTCCGAAGCCTTATCGGAGTCCATACCGTTAAATCATTTTTTGTCCGATGGGTGTAGATCTTCATTTAAAAGTGAGGGGATAACGATATTCGTATACAGTTAGGACCTATAATAAACACAACTAGACGTAAAATTGGTTTAAATCCAGCTAGGAGGTCTGGGGGAGCGCTGTTAGTTCCCCCAGCCGGGTCTGGGGCGGAGCCCTGGAAGCTTTAGCACTTTTTATGTTTCTCGAGGGTAAAATACAGTATTTGATCAACATCCCAGCACCAAACTTGCTTAAATTGACAAGCAAAAAGCGTGATATACATGAAAGAAAGTATGTGAAGTGAGGGATGATGACATTGACACAATATTATACAATATAATGACGTTAATACTGCAAATCCAAATATTTGACTGATAAAAATTTTATCAATTTAACTAGTCGGATAAAATATTCCCCACCCAGAATCTTGATTATCTTAGCAATAAGTTTATTTGTTAATATACGGGTAATATACCAGTGCCTAGATTGAGCTAGAGGCTAGATAGACATACAAGGCAAATAAAGCAAGAGCACAGGTAGAGTGAGTTACTTAATGATAGTAGTATAGTATGTCAACTTTGACTCCGCTCTCTGAGGTTGAAATGCTTTTGGATCTCTAGAAATGTGGGCTCTTGTACATTGTTATACCGTAGAATTAGGGCTCTCAAGTCAGAGAAATGTAACAAACGTTAAGTTCGGTGCAAGTGTATGGCTTTTGATACATTACCTCTTTTTTTAATCAAATCGGCCACCATTGAATGTCCTAAAGGCTGTGTAGCAAAAATATAGCGACCAATTACTAGTACTGAATAGGCTGACTGATATTTTTGCTGTGGGCAAGTTTGATGACCGTGTTATGGTGCGATACCAAAACTTAACGCGGAAACCTGAACTCTTCCTGGCCTCTTGAGCCCGGGCCTCCCTAGACCCGGGATCGGGTACGATGTACCCCCTGAACCCCCCTCTCGCAGGCCCTGCTTACTCCTCAAACCATTGTGCTTACT
Organism: Trididemnum nubilum; assembly: GCA_963965965.1. NCBI lineage: Eukaryota > Metazoa > Chordata > Ascidiacea > Aplousobranchia > Didemnidae > Trididemnum > Trididemnum nubilum. The sequence goes on from OZ014477.1 coordinate 19,958,310, forward strand.
CCTCCTTCACCTACTGAAATCCTCACTGCCACTGGTTATGATATTTCGACAGTGCTTTTGCGCTTAGGTGGTGATATGTTAGCTCCTAAATAATTCCTGAATTTTGGCACCGCACTCGAATTTGGCATATTTTCACAAATTTTTAAGACTGGAAAAGTAATCCCAATATTTGAATCTGGTGGTGAACAACTCTTACAATATTATCGACCAATTTCCCTCCTTCCCAGCCTGTCCAAAGTTCTTGAAAAATTAATAAGGAATCGCCTTATGAATTTCTTTGTTGAGCACAAGGTTTTTTACGACTCCCAGTATGGTTTTTTGGGAGAAGCATGGTGTGATACATGCATTACCTGATGTCACAACTCTCATATACAATCGAATTCAAGATAATCTCGACACCGGAATACTGCAAATGGATCTCCAAAAGGCGTTTGATACTGTGTCACATCCCATTCTTCTCCATAAACTGAATCACTATGGAATACGAGGACCAGCATTTTCTTTATGCAAGAGTTACCTCTCTTATCGCTTTCAGTTTGTATCTTTGAATAATTGTTGTACTTCCTCTAAACCAATCAACATAGATGTTCCTCAGGGCTCTATTTTGGGGCATCTCCTTTTTCTGATATATGTAAACAATCTTTCGAATTCAGCATTATGTAACCCATGTCTTTTCGCTGATGATACCTGCTTGGTTGTAGGTAACTCTTCTTTTTCTACTCTTGAACAGAGATGTAATGCTGAATTAGAAAATCTTAAAAACTGGTGCAATGCTAACCAATTGCAAGTAAATCCAATTAAGTCCATATCAATTAATGTCCCCCTAAACTAAATATAATCGAAGCAAAATTAAAGATTTTATAAAATAAATGTTTGATTGAGAAAACAGTGGTCAACGATGCTGTCGTTCAGTTTTATTCAGTTGTATCAATTACAGTGGAAGTAGCACAGATAGAATCCAAAATCAACTGAATATCCGAAGCATAACAAAAAGCAACGCAAATTTAATTAAGGTTCTCTGCTAATAATGAAAATAAACCGGTCTTTCTTCTAACGCAAACTTGAAGAAAACTAAATGTGCTTGAAAGAATTGTGAAAAGCAACAAAAGATTGTGCGCAAAACTAAACTGCAGCTGAAAGAGCAGTTTGTAATAAATCGGTTACCCTTAATCGCTGCAAGTGAAACAAATCAAGCTACAAATCAGCAAATAAAGGCTAAATGTTCGTCTCCAGTATACAGAACAAACCAAAAAAGAATGTGAACTAAAGGACTTTATTTAATACCCATGCCGGAACAACCTCTACTAGTAGATTTTTAACCACTAGTCTAGTCTGTTTTTTGACAATTTTTACTATTATAATTAGGACCAACTTAAATTATTATCAATAACTATGCCAGCCAACCAACCTAGGTCTATTTTTTATTTCTTCCAAGCGAAGCAAATCGTATATTATGCTTTTGCTATAAGTAGCAAATTCAAACCATTTAAGTATAATTTTTTTTATATTTGAGAAGTAATTTACCTCATCAATGTTACAGCAGAAACCGAGCAAAAGCCTATCTTACCTCGAGACCAACAATCTGACCAACCATAGACTCTTTATTAGTAGACTGGAAGCTGACTGTTTTGTCTTTTTCTCCACGGTCTATTTTTTCTAGAACATACGGATTCGTCCAATCACCGTAACTTTTTTCTTCACGGTTCACTTGTTCTACGAATATGTCGAATACGCGTGACCGCAAAAACCTTCTCAGCAAAAGCACACATTTTTTTCTTCGATGCTTTCTTTTTCTCCCCCCCGTCTGTTTCTAGTCTGCTTAAGGGTCTGTGATCTGACAACGCTGGTTCGAAACCACCACTGCACATAATTAGATGTTGTCATGTTGCCACAGCCGAATTTTTTCCGTAAGTCAAAATCTTTCCCGTTAAAGCTGTCCAACAAAGAAAAACGGGGCATACTCGTAAACAATGATAATGAATTATTTTTAACATCAGCGAGTGATAAAATTAAAAAATTAAGACTTCAATGCACCTTTAACGTAAATGAATCATTATTTTGATTCATCAAGTTTAGTAAAAGTTGGATACTGTCGTGAAGTACCCGAATATCGCCAACGACGTCACATTCTAGTTACCAAATTCCATTTGCCTATTAATTTTCAAACAAGTTCTTTACATGATTACTGCTGAACTTGGTCGAATCGTGTCGAGTTCGCGTGAATATCTCCTATAGCCAGTACTTAAATTGCAGGGGGGACACGTCCCCCATCGAGATTTGAGCGCTGGACGATCAGACGAAAAAGACATTGGCGAAAAACCACTCCAATTTCCGGCGATGACCTTTTTTTTGGTCTTCACCTAATTTTGACTAAAAAAAACAGTTCAATTTCCGGCGAAGACCTTTTTTTTGGTCTTCGCATAATTTTGGCGAAAAAAACACTTCAATTTCCGGCAAAGACTCCTTTTTTCTTTTGGCCTTCACATAATTTTGGCGAAAAAACACTTCAATATCCGGCAGATCTTTTTTGTTGGTCTTCACCTAATTTTGGCGAAAAAACACTTCAATTTCCAGCGAAGACCTTTTTTTTGGTGTTCATTCAATTTCGGCGACGGAATTACGTTATCTTCACTAAAGTACTTTCGCATGCCAAATGCGTTTGGTCAAGACTGCAAAAGCGTCCCCCATGCAAAATTTTACAATTTAAGTACTGCCTATAGCTTTTGACGAAGAAATGTGATGTGGCAAAGAGGCAAATCAAACCAATCACGCCTGTTTTGACTAGCTCGATAGTTGAACTGAAGACGTCACGTTTTCTATATCGAAAGCATTCGACTATGCGTCCAGTGGAAAAATATGGCTTCATCATTATAAAACTTTTACACGATAATACTTTGATGTTACTGGCTAGCCAAAATTGCAACTTCACAAAAACTGTACCGCCTTGCAAAATCATATCCACGACGCTATGCTCGCAAGCTGAACGCTCCACACAACAAACCTTGCTCGGCTCCCAACACCAAACGCATACGTATGTGTTATCAAGACAGAAATTTGCTTTGAATCAGCAAATTACAATTTCACGTGCAGTTAAGTTGAAATAGCACTCGTCATAGAATGTCACCAAAGTTTGCTTCTTTAGATTTTTCTTAACGTTATCTCCACTTTTGCTTAACGACCTTGCACCGATGCTGTGTTTTAATCTCAGCAGTATATTCATTATTTCAACCAAACAGCTTGTCCAAAGTCTTATAAAAGAAACTTTTGTCTTGGTTCACTCGATGAAAACGAGGGAAGACAAACGAAAAAGTTTTTGGATGAAATTTTGGCTGAAGATACCAGCGCAGTGCGCATGTGTCTACTGTCCGCACAACTCCACACTGGCTCCATGGAGGTCTACGTCTACTATTCGCCCTCCCAAGCGTTTTAATAGCTAATACAGCCCTAAGATTGCAGGCGAATGAGGCAGTTTTCTTTTGTAGCATTACAGCTCTTATACACTGTACATAAGAAGTCTTAATCAGTTTAGTGCAAGACATTAATATGATGATTTCAAGCAAATATTCATTACTTTTTCCGTCGAGTGAATTTGATGACAAAGATTTTATCTGTTGTGTTAGTGATAAAAGAACGAGATGGAAAAGACTATTTACCAAACAACTAACTGTGTCTGCAAATCAGCCAACACACACCATTAAACGAGATATAATTTCTGTAAAAAATTTAAAAACGAAGTCATACAGACAGTGCATACAAACGTACACACAACATCGTACGTTGTGATTCCACGACGTAAACTGCACGCAAACTCATACGGTACCTTGACACGAGAGAATGTCGAAGCCTAGTTTTGTCACGCAATAAATTTGTAAGCCTAGATTGTCGAAAAGATTAGATACTTACACATACATTAAATATTTTTTCAAAACGGATCCTTTTTCAAATAATAACATAAACGTTTAGTCAGTTCAAATATTATTTATAGACAATTTTTATTTGCTCTCAATTTTCGTTCCTCGCAAAAAAGTATACAACAGATCAATCACATGGAAGCGCAGTAAAAAAGGGGATAACCACAGCGAGAAAAGACTCATTACTTTTGACTGATTTTTTTGTTGTTATATTTCAGACAAAACTGCTGAAGAACAAGCTGTCCACCCACCTGTGAATAAAAAAATGAAAAATACAAAAATCGTGAAAAATAATGACAAAATTGTTTTAATAATTTTAGTTACAATAATTCTGGTTACATTTTAAGATTTTCCAACCATGCCATTTAACTCTTTTTTTCGTGATCAATTCCTTCAAAAATGAGCTTTTTACTTGAATTCAAATTGACTTTCGAGTCAAATTTATTCGTAAGTAATCGCTAAAAATTGGATCTGCTAAGGTAAGAGAAACTTTACCAATTTTGATGTAATCTAAAATCACTTTCCCAAATCTTGAGCATTTTTTGGCCCAAACGTTGTTATGATGCAACCACTTAAGAATTAGGCATTTCATGAATCAGTTTCAAAAAACAAACCCATGAACAAGATTTGAACTGTCAATGATGTCATTGCAAGTGATGTCATTTTTCCAAAATATGGTCATGACGTCACTATGATGACATCATTAACTCAAAATTAGCTTTTGCAAAAAAATTTAGTGAACACCAACCCACATGCCAAATTTGGTGTTTACGTGACTTCAAGAACAAGAATTAGAAATGCCTCCCTCAAAACTAACGTTTTTAAACTTAATAAGCAAAAGTTCTTTGACAGAAAACAAAATACACAACATTTAAGCACCCTGAAGTAGGAGCTTTTTATCATCAAAGCAGGGTTAGAACGACTTGAGTCATCTTTTTTATTAATTTCTTATTTGAAAAATGACTCGGATTTGAGTCGAGTCACATTTATGTCGAAGACTAGAGTCGAATTCACGAATTGTGTTCAAATATTCGAGCCACAATCCTATTTTAGATTTTATACACAATTAAGAGTCAATAACAATCATGCTTCTTTTTGTAGAATGTTTTTAGAAAATTACTAAAAAAAACAAACAAGTATTTTGCCAAGTTCAGTGGTTGGCTGTAGTATATTTTTATAGTTTTGCAGCGTTAATGTTGATTACGTTTTTTTTTTATAGATAACCGAGGATGACCCGTTGGGTAGAAATCGATTTTATCATCTAAAATGTTAAAAACCAGGTTTTAAACAATATTTCGAGCTAGTTTGCTATTCATTTTAGAACTCATTTGTTCTTTTTGCAGAATACGTGTTTATAGTTTTTATGAAAGTTAATAAATTTAATTTTGCGAAGGAGTTTAATTAAAGTAAGCGAAATGGGGGCAAGAGGGCTTGAGAGTGGAACTCCCAGAGCTTGGAGATTGTGCAATTATCAACAAAATTAACTCTATTTTTGTCAAACTTCTATTTAGGATAGAGCAAAGCAAAACATACAAAATAAGCGAAAAACTAATAGCAGGGCGTAAGCTACTTTAGTAACCATCCTTTGTCCCTTATGCATGTGTCCGCACTAATGATCATGGAATGAAACAAAAGCTTTTGGAACTTAATTTTTTTATTCATTTCCAATGGTATGTTCAATCTTTTTTCTAATTATTATTATTTTACTTGAGACTCGACAAGAGTGTTTTTTTTTAGAAACTAAACTCGAATTAATATAGCCAAATGACTCGACTAGAGTCACTGAAGAGACTCATTTCAATTCTGCACCAAAAAAACAAGCTTTCCTGAGAAGAATCAAAGCAGTATTGTCCATATATACAAACATTCTCAGATGGAAAAACTTGCCAACAAAGAATGTTTATCGACGTCCACACAGGACACATACATCAATTAACCCTAGACCACAACACAGATAATGCAGCCTAGCTAAAGTCTTGGTCCTAATCTAAAATCTACTACAACATTTACTAACTATGCTACATTAGCAGGAAGGCGAGGGGCAACCAAAAGCTATTATTTTTATAGGAGCGCTTTTTTACGCTTCATAAATTTGTTGCAACAAAAACACACCATTGCGCTGATCACTTTGATACCAAACTTGTCAAAATTTATTAAGATGGTAGCTGTTCTCACAAACATTAAGTAACAACTACTGCAATGACTTGCAAAAATTTGTCAAAACGTGTGCCGATATAAAAGTTAATCAAACTACCAGTGATAGCAAAATGGGAAATTTATTACGACCGCAAACGGGCTAAAGAATATGATATAAATCAAAACCAAGAATTTTATTCATGTACAGTTTCACTAGGGGAATACTCTACAATTCAAGTAGACAAAACTAGACATTCTGCACAAAAAGCTGAAAAAAGTTGAAGTGGCTTTGAAAAAATGAAAAAAAAGAAACTTGTTGAATAAAATGAAAAAAGACAAAGGTTATAAAAATGAATAAAAAAAACAGTGAACAGCCTGAAAGTATCAAAATTGGGGAGGGAGTCAAAATGTCCTTTAAAGAGTCACGTAAAAAGTGTGAAGAATATTTTTTCATCAATTTTATTAGGATAAGAAAAAGGAATTAGAACGTAGAAAGGGACAACACGTGAATGAAGTCGAGTTAAGCTTCTCCGCGTTGCAATCATCAAAAAGCAAATCCTCAGTTCGGTCAAACTGAAGTGATTGCAGACAGCCAAGGAGCAAGATTTATGCGATCTACTTAATCAGTCAATGGCCGACATATTTGGCTTTTCGATCTAATGAAGTAAATAATTTGCCCCTACAAACAAGACAGGTAGCCCTTGATTAAAATTAAGTTATTACATCGCAAAAGAAGAGAGTATTTATCAATATTAAATTTTTCTGGGACTACTGCAAGTAATGTAGTACTTCAAGTTCTTCAGCGTTTACCAATGTAAAAAGTACAATTATTATTTGTCAATACTGTACAAACACATAAATGGTATACTGTATTAATTAATCATAATGGCAGCTCAGCAAATTTGGCCAATATAAATTAGTTATCATGCTTAGCATTTTCGAATTCTTATAAGAAGCTGCCGAGTTGATTGAATAATGCCTGAAACAACTAACTCGTAGGGAGATATGGATGGCAATCTTAATAATGAAACTGTATAACAAAACAAAAAAACTTATCAATCAATCACTCGATCAAAATAATCCTCTTAGTTGTCCGACTTGTCGCCAAGACTACATTAAGATCGGATTGATTTTTGAGTGATTTTATATCGAATATTGAAATGTATTATGGTCGATGGGCCCCCTTTCCTCGCATTTTCAAAATATCAAACTGATTTGCTAAGGCAGGACAGACATACACAATGTTTCTTGCGAAGTTGGAATGCTCTCGTCATAGCGGAAGTTCGCCGCCAAAAGAGTTTATTCTTCATTTATTCCAAGGCTTACAGCTCGCCCTCTTTAAACTCGGAACAGGAAGCAAAGCAACCTTGCAAACCTTATCTCCTTTCAGCGCTACAAATCGGTTTCCAAGTATGGCTTCGAGGCGGCGGGTGGAGGTTGAAGAGGTCGATTGGGGTAAAGTTTTCTGCGGCGGCGGCTTGAGCCTACGTTCGTGGGAAGAGTCTGCGACTTTGTGTCGTCTGGGAGGTGTGTTATATGCAAGTCCGCCGCTCCAATTGCGCTGGACCTAGGTCGGCCTCGAGGGCTGTTTCTGTTATTATTATTGTTTAAATTCGCACCAAGAACTTGGGGTTTTTCGCTCGACTCTTTGCTGCATTCTTGCGCGTCGATTACACGTGCTTTTTGGTCCAGAGGAGGGCGTTTGTTCTTCGACAGGCGCCTCAGTGTGCCGATTTCGGCTACTAACGAAGGGTGTTGATTAATCCAAGCATTGAGGTCTGTGCGGGTGACTTTGTCTTTATTCAGAAGTTTATCAAAATAGGCAAGTTCGAGCTCTTTCGCCTAAAAACAAGACAAGAATAAAAGAATATAGAAACGGTTGGTTTGAAATAAAACAGCAAACGATATATTTTAAATTTACATCACAACGACAGTTCAGGCTCATGGTATAACTTTTTTTAGTTCAAGATCTGCAGTCCTTCTGTCACTATTAGATGCAAATTCTGCAGATAGCGCAATGTCTTTTGCTTTTTGTTCGTCAAGGGGATGCTTGCTTGACAGGTAAACCTGAAACAAGAACAGTCACTCTCTGGTTCCAATGCTCGCTGTGAGAGTGACGGGCACGTGAGCTGCACAATAAACGTTTTGAAAAAAACAAACGAACATGCACAAATCCAATATCTATATAATTCATTTCGCCAATGCAGTGTACCATAAAGGTACTATTTGGTTAAAAGAATTTGATGCAAGCCTAAAACATTTTAAGCTTTTTCATTTAATTTCACACACTTGCTGCGATAAATTTGTCGCAGTGCGTGGTCCGGCGGGTAAAGGCGTCGTTTTTACTACAACCATGATCGCATAATCTTAGGGTCAACCTGCACCCTGCTGATCACGCTGTTGCGTCCTTGGATAAGACGCTTTACAATAATAATAATAATCAATCATGTATCGGTCCAGCACGATTGTGCCACGGTTAATTAAAAAAAAAAGATCATCCATCATACTAAATGTATAATATCATCATAATAATTATATTCCAGCAACAATGTGACCCAAATCAGTTCAGTATGGAGGAGACAAAACTTTTACTTAGCAGCATTCACAATAAGATGGTCATTGGTCAATGATAAATATTCAGAGTGAAAAGTGAATTATCCAACACCAAGCAACATCAAAGTTAGTTAATGTTATACAAAGTAATTTTAGACCAAAAAAGTACACATATTTATGAAAAGATAAGAAAATGCATTGAGTTAAACGAAATGCAGTAAAATATACAAGCCCCTCTAACTGTGAGAACAAACATTATAACTTAGACGTTATCCTAAATTAATTCAAAGAATACATTTTCTGTTCAAAGATAATTAAATTAACTGGTTGAGAGAATCAGCTGACACTTTATATTGGCTTTTGACACACAAATTAGCCTAACAACGGTACAACTATACCACATTAAATAAATCAGCAACATTTGCATAAATTTGAAAAGCATGTAACATTAATAGCATAATTTTTTAAAAATTAAAAAAATATATAACAAAAACTAAAATAAATAAACTAATTTAACTCATAAAACAATAGATGTAATATTCACTACTGTGAAACACGTTAATATATAATATATTACATCATATAGAATGAATGTCTTTTTTTGCCAGGAAGAATAACAAAGAAATACAGTGTTAAAAATATATGCCACTTCAGTAAAATGCATCATTTACCAGCGTAGAAAATAGAGTGTTTTTGTGAACAGTTTATAGATCAAACAGAGAAACAATATACTAGGACTAAAAAAAAACATGCAATGAAATGCATAAATGTTATGTGGCTATTATGAATCATTTTCACTTCTTAAAAACAGTTTATTGCACAATACTTATGTTATAGAAATACAAAAACAATCAAATAATGAATTAAGCACCGTAGTAACATGAAGAAGTTTATATAAATACTAAACTATTCAACAACCGGATAAAATCTAATGAGTAACTAAATTAGAGCTTGCAAGCAAGCCTATCAAAAAACACATACCTAGCTTGACATCAATATTATGTGCAACTGAAACTAACAGGGTTTACGTAAAACCATTAAAGATACTTTGCAATAGCGCAGGCTATAATGGCCTAAAAATAGACGGACCAGGGCAAGCAACTACCAAGCGCTACCCCTATTGGTCTTAGGCCTATCCAACAACCTTAGGCTAACGACCCAAATAAACCAGATGCAGCGGCCGTACAATGATAATTCCTAATTGTTATCTTGCTTAACTTATATGTTTTATACAATGATTATCTCTGCTTGGTGACTTCGAACAAGCAGCAATTTACGTGGAAAGAAGTCAAACGGTATCCGAAACGTTAGAATACGGCAGAATGAGGACAATTCGTCCAAAATAAAAGCGCCACGGTCGCTTCCTCGAGAATGGAAAAAAAAAACTTTTGATCATGCAATCAATCAAACTAGTGTCCTCTATCTAATTTTCAGTTATTTTTTGAACGTGAACAACTAAATATTAAACAAATTAGTCATTGCCAACCTTTAATTCTCTCTCTAGCGCTCTCTTGCGCAGCATTCTTTCGTTGACGCGGGGGTCGCCAGAGAGCACTGTCATCTTTCTCCTTAAAGTAGTTCTTCGATTGGCACCCAGTAAGTCTACATTCGCCTTCTTAAGAGATTGTCGCATGTTATGAAGGTAATTAACACGAGCTAAAGGAGGGGAAGGCGTCTCCATCAACAGAGCACGCGATTCACCTTCACCTAAAAATGTTTAAAAACTGAAATGCTGTATCTTGGCCAATTTGTGTGGAACAATTGCCAAAACTGCTGTTTCTTTAAAAATACTTTGAACTTAGATAGCCGACAGGAATTAAAAAGCACCTTAAATGAAGAAATAACACGCTAAACAACATCCCAATTTTAAAAATAAACTAGCTTTTTCAAATCAAGTCTTTCATCATATTCGCTGTTTACGCCGAAGTGTGTAGCAAATTTGTAGAGCCCATCTCTGCGTCATTGCGCAAGGGCAATACAGCTCAGAGATGGCGAGTCGTTGGCAACACCGTGTCTGATTTGACCGGCCAGAATTGAACCTCAGACCTCCCGATCCTGAGACGAACAAACGCGTTACCTCTCGACCAACTAGCTTTCTCAGAAAGCAAAAAGTCATTTATTTATTAGTTGGATGACAAAAAAATTTGAGTTTAGATCCAATACTACAGACGTAAAAACTTTCAAGTTATTGATTTGTTGAAGTAATGCAAAAAAATTGATCAAAGCAAAATGTGAAAATTATCGTAACTTTGTCGATGACTATCTTAAGCCGCATTTACACGGGCGACTTTTTTGCAACGCGATTCGACGATTTTTTATGCGTGTAAATCTCTCTCGCATAGTGGTTACTCACACGAGGCAAGACTCGCTTGCCGCGATCGCGTTTGGCAAGAATCGCTGCCGTGTAAGTAACACCTGCGATTTGCGATGCCGATTATATTTTTGCGCGACTCGATGCAACAATCGTTCTCGCCCATGATCACTTACACGAGGTCGATTTCAACGTCTCGAGAGTCACAAGGCAAAGTCGCGCTCGTGTAAACAGCAAATCGTACGCAATTTACGAGTCGCCCAGGCATAGCGCAATGCACAAATGCTTTGCGAGTCGCTGGCTGCGATTATCTAAGTTTACTTCATAAAATATTGTGTTCATGGTACAAAATAGTCTGTAGTGCTGTTACCGTAATTAATTGTGATTGTGATACTAAATTTACTTCATATTAGTTTGAAACGAAGAAGAAATAATTTTCTTGTTGATGCTGGCACTGGTCTACTGCAGATACGGCAGTCATGAGCTGATTGCTGATAACTGTGAAGCCAATCAAGCAGGGCTTTAACCCTTAATAAAATGTATGATAAATTAACCACAGGAAACAGTACCTTAATTTTATTTTGTTTTTATAATACCGTAAGTACACTGTTTTCATAAGAACCAGTAAATTTTGAGTTGATGCTGACTGTTCTTAATTTTTTGCCAATGTTGAGCATCAGTTGCTCTTAATTGGTTCTTAAATTTTGAGATCATTGATGTCAATTATGGCGACCATGTTTGTTAATTCCAAATGCTATGTCTGCTTGTAAACGCCTGTTTTTGCCGCTTTTGCAGCATCGTAAAATTGCGGAAAGCAAAAAAGCAAGCTCTAATTTTCGTTTGAACGAGAGCCAAAAAGTTTTTTTGTTACCTGCCCAATGCGCAATAGCACTCTATACTCTCGAAGTTATTCAAGCTCTTTTGTTTTGAATCAGCACAGATTTTAGTTTCTTTTTTGATTTGGCATTTCTTCTTTTTCGGTTGTTCTTAACCCTAGAATAGCTAAGACAATGAATTCACAGTAATGGCATTTGGACAATATATTTTGGAAATGGAGGTGCTTGTTACAGAAGCCAGAGGTGGAGTCGAGGACACAAGGCTCGAGGCCAAGGCCAAGGACACAAAAAAAATCCGAGGCCAAGGCCAAGGACAGCCTTTCCGAGGACAGGCTCTCTCGAGGCCAAGGACAGGAATGCTCGAGGCCAAGGCCAAGGACACAAGCGCTTGTGCTCTCCAAAAAAAAAAAGTCTTCACAAAAATTTTTCAAGCGATTTCCAAAAAAAAAAATTTAACAATTCAAAAAATAGTGCTGTCCTCGAGCCGAGGACAGGCCAATTTTCGAGGACTTGAGGCCTCGAGGCCAAGGCCAAGGACTTGACCTTCGAGGCCAAGGCCAAGAACTTCAAAATGTGTCCTCGAGGACTCCACCTCCAACAGAAGCCCTCCGTTACAATATGGAGCCTTCACCGTGTCCGTCTGGGCAAACCACAATTGAAATTCTTCAACTTGAACTGCATTGTTCAGACAAAATGCATAGTTTGGAACAGTACGACATGGCAAAATATATCTGAAATTTAGCCTGAAAATAATGAACTTAAAGAGTGCCATACGAGCGGTCTTGAAAATAAAATACGTCTGTTTGCCAGTTGCTCGAATGAAAAGGAATGCCAGAACAGAGGTAACTCGGCCAAACACAAAGGCGTGCAGGAATTACCAAAAAGCGCGTAATTTTTAAAGCGTTGGCTGCAGGAACTAAAGTGAGGCGCACAAACTGAGCAAACTAAAAGGAAAAAGCGGCCGGATCAAAACTAAAGCGGGGCAACACAAAAAAGGTCAATCGGTGCTGTGACAGTGCTGGCAGAGTAGGTTGATAGGCTCACATCTATACTCACTCGTTGGGTCCAGCACTTTGTACACAAGTACCATCCACTGGTTTTTGTCGGCTAAAACCGTGTTAGCGTTTGCTTTCTTTTCTGACCAGAGATTGCTAGAGCCTACCGGCAATTCTTGCGGTTAAAATAACCACAGTTAAGTGGAGAAGCACAACACCTACTGCCCCGCATATTGTGATTAAACATTAATTCCATGAAAATGATGTTTATAATGAAATCATGTTCTCAATTTCGAGTGGTTTTTTGGGGCTTTTTCATTTGAATAACGCTAGGAATGAGTTTTGACATGAAGTCACTGGCGTATTTTTGCATTGTTCATAATAATTCATCCTCCGCACTATACTAACTGTAATTGCCTAGCGTTTAGCAAATGCATGCGCTGCTTATTTTATTATTGTGGATATTGGTGCTTTGTAACAGCTGTGGTTTAGTAGCTCCATAAAAAAATTACATGAAAACACATATTATATGAATGCTATGTGGACTTTTTGAATGTTGGTTTAATTGAAAAACAGCCAGTACTTCTGTAGTGACAAAAGGCGCCGGGTATCACTGCAGAAGAACTCAAAAGTACACTTCTAAAAACAAAAATAAAATTTAACCATTAGCATTTCGTATAGTATATGACAGCACAGATCTCCTATAAACTACTAAAATACTTCTGCACTATTAAGTAAATAAACAATATGAATTTGTCAGTTACACATGCTTGGAGAAAAAGTAATTTCAAAAGTGTTTTTAGAATTAACTGCACAAAAATATTGATAAATTTTATTGTTTTACCAAACATTATGCATAACCAAACAAGACACACAGTCAGAGATGGGTTGCGGTAGAGAAAAACCAATACCAAAAGGGTAAATGAATGAATTTTATAATAAATTATGAGCATTAATGCCCGCTTGACTTTGCTCCATCCAAGCCAACTCAAAATAGCATTTACGTATCACACATTCGGCACGAGCAGCACGCCGCCGTTGCTGCTTCATCTTTCACCTTGCATTTTCATTGCAAGTTTTGACATTACCTGCTTAAAGGTGGTGAATCATCCAGCCAATTCCGGTGGTTTATAATAGCTAAAATTCAACTATAATTTTTAATATTTTTTGTTTTGATTTTGGGGCTGCGTTGGCAAAGATATTCAACAAATACAAAAAGATATCCCCCGAAAAAAGTTTTTGGAAACTCTGAGTTTTGTTCTTCCCGCCAAAACCACAATTCTCTAAACTATTAGGCCTACTGTAATCTTATTAAACTATTAGGCCTAACTATCTCTAAAGTATTAGGCATAATAGTTAAGATATACTTAGGGCTAATTAGGCCTAAACTATTTAGAAATAAACTATCTCTAAACTATTAGGCCTACCACAGTTCTCTAAACGATTAGGCCTACTATGGTTTTGGCGGGAAAACCAAAATTCAGAGTTTCCAAAATTTTTTTTCGGGGGGAAATCTTTTTGTATTTGTTGAATATCTTTGCAACCACAGTCCCAAAATCAAAACCAAAAATATCAAAAATTATAGTTCAATTTTAGCTATAGTAAACCATTGGAATTGGCTGGATGATTCACCAAGCCTTTAATAGTATTCTTCGTATTTCGTTTTACGCTTGCGTTGGCTTCATTCATTTTCTTTTCAAAATTCCAAAGCGTGATTGCTTCAAATGCAAAAGCTGACAAGCGGCGCATTTGAAGTGCTTTTTGCAGCAGTTCGCTTTTGCAAATTCAAAACCAGCAAGCCGCGCTTTGAAACTATCTCGCACCGTGTAAGTAAACCAGTGCGATAGCGACTCTTCCGCCGACTCGATTTTGCGAGAATCTCTGGCACGCAGTCTCAACGTGTAAGTGACTTCAGCGAGTTGCAATCGAATGCGAGCGCCGCGTTAAAATCTCTCCCGTGTGAGTGACTGCTACGATTTGATTTTTCGGGGGGCGTGTCTGGCGATATCGCGCAGACAAAATCACACGTGAATCTTGCCCCGTGTAAGTGATCTACGCGATTTGAGAAAGAAAAAAGGCAAAATGTCGATTCTCGCAGCTAAAAGTCGCCCGTGTAAATGCGGCTTTACAGCGATTTAAAAATAGGACAATAGACTTTTTTCCCAAAATTACGTCATCCGGCTAAAAAGCAAATTCATTTGAATTTAGGTTAACCCTTTCAGATTAATGTGGTTTTTGACATTTACAAAAACTGTCTCAATTCAGAAAAATGTATCGCAAAAGCGACATATTTTCTAATCTACCTACCCATCGGCATTAAAAATAAATTTGCTCTAAAGGCACTTGTAGTTGGTGTTCGTATGAAAGCCGGAGAATTATTTAAATTCTGTCGCAATATTACAGTACATCATGTGCGTTGTACAGGTTTATTGATATAATTCCTAGAAAGATTAAATACTTACAAATTGCGTTATCTGGAATTGAATCTGAAACTTGCAGTTTAAGTTCTTCCTGAGATGTCTGTAGGTGGTCTTCTTGTGTGCTTGGTTGCTCATCTTCAAAATTAGTTGCCTGGATAAACGTAAATTAAATAAACATCGGAGTATAACGCACGCGAACAATTCAGTATAGTCTATCTAATCTTCATAACGAAAAAATCTAAAACCAATAGTAAGTTTAAATTACAAAAATGACAGTATTGTTGCATATTCCGGATTGATCTAGCGATAAAAAATAATGGCAACACTGTCCAAAAAATGATACATAACGAATTTGCAAAAACATTATAAAATTTTAAAAATGATGCTTAATATCGTGAAGACTAGAGGTAATTTTATTTCTGAGAAATTTTGAATCGGGTTTAAATCTTTTGATCACTACTTAACAACATTAAAAAAGCAGTATAATCATTGACAGATAATTTCAGCAACCAGTACCATAAAAATACCAGCAAGAATAATGGATAAGGCAACGAAAAGCAGGAGTCAGCTGAGGTTTTTGTAGCGTTACTATCGAAATCTTTGATGTTAATAATATTAATTTAATTGTGATGTTTTGACATTTGCAAGCCAGAGCTTTAATGTTTAATCGTTTGCGTGCTTATGGCCTAAAGGCTACCAGCGCGGAAGCCTAGGGAAGAGTCATCAGAACGGCGACTTTGCGCCAGAAGCACGCAAACGATTAAACATTAAAACTCTGGCCTGCAAATGTCAAAACATCACAATTAAATTATTATCAACGTCATAGTAAAAGCAAGTTGCTGGGTTTAAATAGGTAAAGAGGGCCAGTAATCCAAAGGCTGCAGGTTCGAATCCTGTGGGAGGATAACTTTTTCGCATTGCTTGTTTTAAGTATTCGCCGTTCCGGTGACTCTTTCCTAGAATTCCGCGCTGGTAGCTTTTAGGCCAGAAGCACGCAAACGATTAAATATCGAAATCTTTCTGCTTAGAAAAAATTATTCTTGGAAAGTGGGGGCCTCGATGATTTTGAAAATGTTTTAACAAAAGCGAAGGTTTAAAAACTTTAAGCAGGATAATTTTAATCAGGATGTTCGTTTTTAACGAAGTTTTTCGTTTGACACTTGTCAAGAAGAATCGTCAGAATGGAGTGCGCAGAAAAAGAACGGCATTTTGCAAGCAAAAAGGCCAGTCATTAGTGCTCTCATTGGTCTTCTTCAAGTTATCTTACGCTATACACAAATTCCTTTTGTCGGTGAAAAGCGGGATTAAAAGTTTTTAATGAAGATGGCTTCAAGGGCAAAAAGATGGAAAGGAGAGCGGCTTTATGCAAAAATAGAGAATCTTCAGTCATCATAATGTCAAGCACAGGCAGGATGTTGTAAAAAATAAAGTCCAATGGCTGAATCAAAAGCAAGAGACTGAGTAATAGGCTGGGTGGAAGATTTGCACGGACGGGCAGGGAGTACCGGTATGCGTTTTTGGGAAGAACCAAAGCGGATTGATTTGGGAACGTGTTGTTCAACCTTCTGCTTATATCTTCTCCTTCCACATATCTGCTCTTAAAGCCATCTCAACAAAACTTCTAACCCCGCCATTTGCCGACAAAAAGAATGTGTATAGCTTAAAGATTGTACACCTATGATGCGCTCTCATTGATCTTCTTCCAACCAATCATAGCTCGGCTTTTTTTCCTGTAAATAGCAGTTCTTTTTCCTGGAATAAGCTGGTCAAAATTCGAGGAAACCAAAATTTCAATCTAAATTTTTAAACAATTTATTTTTGAAACAATATCCTTGAAACATTTCATTGAAACAATATCCTCATTGGCAATAAATCTCTTTGTCGTAGCACTGAAGAAAAAACAAAAACTTACATCAATTGTAGATAGTAGTGGAGCGGAGAGAGATTGTTGGAGGCCATATAAACTGTGGTGACGAGTGGAGGTGAATCTAGAACAATTTCGTCAGAACACTAACGAGAATTCTGATTAAGTGATTGTCAACTCTTATGCTTTAAGTTATGTCGTATTGTAAGTCCGTACATTTGACAGAAAATCACAACCATATCAGCGAATTATTTGTTTATTTACTCAAATACAGAGCATGCCTCGCGTTCTGCCTTATCACTAGCAACTTAAAACAGTGATAAATAAATAAAGCCAATGCATGGTACAGAAAATTATGCTGTACAACTAAGCACACGAAGTTTAAACTTCTTTCTTGTTTGAACGTAATTTTGAGAAACTAACAAAATACAAAATTTGCAAAATCGCAATCATACCAAAATACCAAAAAAAAAATCATATCAATCTGCTGCGATTTCCAAGCCAGCTTTTGCAAAACAGAACTCAAAAAATTTAATGCTACCGCGAGGGTAAATAGAAGGACAATTATAAAATAATACTGTATAATGATCAATGAGATTGCGATGTACGATCAAACAACAATGTGATATTTTCTTTATTGGACACATTTGAAAAGACGGGTTCAATGTCGAAAACAGCTAAATCAATTTTGTGCAGACTATGGAACCATGTAATGCTTTTTCAAAAGAAAAAATAGAGGTATTAATCGATGCAAATGACAATATCTAAACCATTTGGGGTAGAAAAGTGAAGCCGGCCAACCCAGCCAGTCTAAGAGACGATATGGCGTCGCCATTTGAGCCAAAAGGTATCCACTAGTAGTGGCCGCCTGTATGGTGGTGGTGGGATTGCACTGTTTGAGTGGTGTGGGATTGGCCACTTTTGTTCATCAACAAAGCTAAGTTCTGTGACGTAGCATTTTCGTGGCACCATACTTTCATCAGCATGAAAGAGCAAAGAAGCTTTAATCAAGTAAGTGTAAACCAAACACCCGAAGCTTGTAAACAATTGCTGGCTCTTCGCAAGTAGCCGCCGGCCAGGCACAAATTTACATAAAACGTAAGGAAAATGGGTAAAAAACCGTGAGTGTTAAAACAAGCAACATTGAGCATACCTCTTTTGCTTAGGAGTTCCAAGTGGAGTAGTGGATGATGTAGGACAAGCTTCATTTGAAGATAGGCACTCGTCCTTTATTATTCGTAACCGCTCAGCACTGGTCATGGGTTTCTTCCTTATTTTTGATGACTAAAATAAATTGCATTTGAAATAGATCGAAGTATGCATTTTTACTTTTTAGCATAACTCACTTCAGTGATGTTGGTTCTATCAGACACTTTACGAGAGGTGGGGGCGCGGAGCAATTCCACAACGACCTAAAAGTCGGGCTGCACCCAAAAGTCTGGATCAACGGTCAACGATAAAAAAAGAGCCAAAAATAGTTAAGTAACGTTCAGAGACAGAACTCTCGAGAAGGAAACGATTAATATCAGGGTTGTTTGATCTAATAAGTCTTTAGACAGATTATATCGAATAAGACACTTTAGCCCCCTCCTTCCAAAAAAAAATGCTGCTGTTGTAGTAGTCTGTTTTGTATGAACTATATTGTATATACTAAAATTTTTATTGATTTAAATTTTAATCTTTATAGTCAAGAAGCTTAGTTCCCGTTTGGTTCAAACTCATGCAAAAGCACCAAATTTGGCACAGATGTTCTTTGTCTTAAACCATTTTGATTTTTTGAGGGCAGCAAAAATTTTGATCACTAGGAGTGCTGTTAATCAAACTTTTTTATTAGACGGCTCTAAAGTCTAATTTAAGATATTTTTCTATCATTAAAAATGACCAAAATTTGATCAGTGGCTCTATTCTTATTATTTTTAACAAATCGTTTTATTTAAATGTTGTTTTACCTCATTTTGTGACGTCCTTGTAATTTTTTTAAAATTTTTGAAAAAATGACGTTATTTTTTCAGTAATGACGTCGTAGGCGGCTCAGATTCGACATATTTTTGATTACAAATAGACATACTGCTAAAGTCAAAACAGTAACGTCATGACATTTTGTCTTATGACGTCATAAGAATCGCTGTTTGACTTAGTCTTAATGAATTTTTGATACATGGATAAGGCAACTTCAAATTAAGATAATTCCTTTTATCAAATTGGAGTTGTTTGATTTCTTCCCTTTGCTTTGGGAAAAACAAATTATACCGGTATGGATTTTCACAGCTTGATAAAAACGTTTACCATGGCCATCATGAATAACAATCAATTAATCATACAAATCAACTCTCATCCCTAATCACATTCCTACGTTCCTGGATTAACACTTATCTTTACCTGGTAATTTCATCCAAGCTGCAAATCTGAAAAAATCTCTCTTCGCCTACAGCCTTTCTGCAATAGTTGTAACTATTGCGGTGAAAATATAATTTTTAAACTTATTTGAAAAAGATTAACATCAATAATTTAGTTGAAAGCGAATCAATCACTGCATCTTTTCATTGACAGTTTGGAAATTGAACTGAAAGCCAGAAATCACGGTGCTTTTATAACATTAGGACGTAACATGCCGTAATAACACATGCATTCGCCTATGCGGGATATTAGGAAGAAGAGAAACACAGAGATTAAAATTTTTTTTCGTGATTTTTGCGATCGCACACATTCATTCAGAGGTGGGCAGCGCAAGTTGACGCGCCGCAAACGCACGTGCAACTACTCCAAAAATCTTGCGCCGCCAGCGCTTCCGCATGCCCAAAAAAATAATTGCGCCGCAAGCGCAAGTGTGACATTTTGAAAAGTAGAATTCTAATTGACTCCCTGCTCAAACTGCGCTAGGCTACACTACAAAACCAATATTCAAACGAACTATGCACGCTGCCAAGTGAGTAAATAAAAGATTAGCGATTTCCTTTAAAAAAAAACAAGGATTTGAAAATGTGCAATTGTGCATCGCTTAACGTCTTTGGGCGAAGAACGTCTTTATACCTAACGAAAAAATACTTTACTGTAAACACCCGCACTTAAAGGAACCGGGATGTTAAAAAATTCCAATAAAGTCATCATGTGGTGGTAAGCGAACGACTTCGGAGTCACTGTTTTTTTTTCTAATGGTTCGTCAAGGAAATCCTTTACAAGATTCGATACATATTTTGTGCTTCTGGAGCAATTAGCATCACTCTCTAACGAATGGAGCACGCTAAAAAGTTGTCTTGTCTTTTTAAAGAAATTGAACCGTCCAAGATTTACTTACAAGAACTATACTGTGGCAATACCAATGCTGTCACTCCTGCTTGCAATATCTTGCAAGTTTTCTCGGACTAGCAAAAAAGTTGTAATAGTTTTTGTTGTTTCTTGTTTTTGAATTACGGCAAAAAAGTCGTACTGTTGCAAGTAATGCGTTTAATGCCAAAAGGCAGTATAAGATTTTTTAGAAACGAGTAGCGTATTTCTGAGAAGACAATTACAAAAATAATTTTTCTGTTAAACCGGCCAGTTGGTCAAGCGGTGACGCGCTCGTCTCTGGAGCGGGAGGTCCGAGGTTCAAGTCTCGGGCCGGTAAAATCGGGCAGTGTTGCCACAGCTCGCCATCACTGTGACATTTCTCCAAAATGAAAGACTTGGTTTGATTTTGAATTTTCTGTTTAAAATATGATTTTACAACCATTTTTTAAATTACTTAATTGGAAATTTGTTTTTTGAAAAATCGGCAGAAAATATTTTAGAGGGAAACGTTTCAGTGAAAGAAGACCCCTGCTGTAAATCCAATAAAAGTTTTGCAAGCGATAGACGAATGGAATTTACCGTGACGATGTTTTTATGAACCTGCTACCTTGTCATAGGCGTAGCCGACGGGAAGCGGGGCAAACGGCCCGTCCCCTCCCAATTGAAATGCCACCAACGAAAAAAACAACAAAGCCTTAAGTTTTTTCAGTTAAAGTTAGCATTTTTTCGTATACAACTGTATACGAGTAAAACAGATTAATATTAATATTGACAACCAAGTGGCCTGGGCCCCTTCAAATCAAAATTTTGCCATCCAATTTAAATGTACAGTATAACCTGAAGAAATTCAAAGTTTTTGTCCTAAAAGTTGTAACCTTCATCTACTCATTTTCTGAACTTAATGCAGTAAGATGACTACTTAGTAACCATCTATTGCACCAATTTCAAATTACAATCTACCTTGCCAGTTCTAACGCGACAAAATACTTTTGACAAAAAAAAATTTGCTAGGAAAATGCTTATTGAACTAATTATTGAATTTGAATTGAGGGGGCATGGGCCCCTTAGTCGAACATGTACTCCTAATCCCGGTTACTTTTATGACAAAACGAAAATCTCTAAAGCAAGTACTCGAGTGATTATTTACTGCTTAAAATATTGCAGGTCCAGGAGGCTATGTACCTTGCTTCTTCCACCTGGGCTAAGTCAATTACAACATTTAACCCCCAAATTCAAGATTTTGAACGTGTTTTCAACTTTATATTATTTATAAATTATTTTTATCTTTGCTTTTTTCTTGTATTGTTACAGTTAGCAATAAACGAGTCTGTCTGTTTTGGACTTGATCTGTAAGTAAAGAAAAGACTCACCAGCACTTTGATTTTTTCAATTGGCTTTCAAATCTTAAAAATTTAGTTATTTCAAATGGCTCTGAAAACGTGTGAAATATGTTCCAAATGGCACTAAAATAGCAATTTTTTTCCAAAAACTTACAAAAAATCGCCCAGCGGCCGACCCCCAGACCCCAGTATGGGATACATTTGGATTAAAAAAATTGGCTCACCACGCCTCCTAACTTACACAACTTTGAAAAAAATCTTAACTTTTGGTTCAAGTCCTTTCGTTTAAGCAAAATCCAGGTTAGGCCCCGACTTCTCCTCCATTTTACAATATCTTTGTCCCATAAAAAGTCCCTGCTTTTCGAAAAATTTTGATAACGTCATTGCGTGTGATTTGCGATTTGGCCCTCCCCTCCAATCAAAAATTCTAGCTTCACCTACGTACCCCGTAAATGTTTTTTCTTAATTTAAATCACATTTGATCGAAATCATTCTAAATCTATTTGAATTGCGCTTGTTTGAATTGCAATTGTACTCAAAGAACGCGGTCTTTTATAGTTTTTTGAAACGTCAAAATTTCCACCTAAAAAAGAAAAAATATAACACGTGAATAATTTTGGTTGGATGATTGTCAAACTTCGTATGTACGCCACCTACTGATTAACTATTGTAAATTTGAAGAGAGTAGACAAATTCCTTCTGCCGGCGCAAAATTGGTTGCTGTGTTTTGATAAAAATAGCTTCTAGCGCTGCTAAGTGAAATTGAGTTCTTGCTTTTGCCAAAATTGAACATTGTCGCTCATGATATTGGGCAGCGCAATCAGGATTTTGAAGTAAGTTAAGTCCAATGGCCGAATCACATTCCCGTTGATTTAGAGGAGTCTTGGCTTTGCAGTTTCGTCTAGGCAGAACTTTTGTTGGCTTTTCTTTGTTTCGAATTGATTTGGGAATGTGTTGAGTGATTCTCTCCTGTAATCTTAAGGATGTGCGACCTACGTACCGGTAATCACAGCGGCACACGTATTGGTATACGACCAAGCTTTGTTGCGTGGTGGGCACAGCATCTTTGTGAATTAAGGGTAGAATCTTGCGCATTTCGAAAATATCGCGGGGTTCAACAGCTGAAAAACAATTTTAATGTTAGATTTGACTTGCTTTTCGAACTTGAGCGAAATGTTGCCAATCCAGGGAATTTAAGATAAACAGGACATTTTTGTGGATTTTCTTTGACAGGTTGATAAAAACGGGCAATTTTCTTCGAAATAGTCGAATTGATTACTACTTCGGGGTAGTCATTTTGCCGCAAGATAGATCGTATAGAATCCAGTTGCAGTTTGCTTTCGGAACAGATAACCAGTGCTCGATGTACTGGAGTTCCGATTAGGTTGGTTTTGCGTTTTGATGGTCCAAATGAATCCCAGCAAATATATTGACCTGTCAATGTGGGTTTTCTGTAATTGGAGGTTAAAAATTGGCCGTTATCTTTTTCAATTTTGACATTAAGGAAAGGCAGCGTGTGATTGGCTTCTTTTCCCATGGTGAATTTCAGGGCTGAGTGTAGGGAGTTGAGGGCGGTAAAAAATTTGTCTGCTTCGATTCCTGATCTGAAAATAGCAAATGTATCATCAACGTAACGAGTATAGAGATACGGTTTCTCAACGGAGGTAAAAAGCTTATTTTCGTAGTAACCAACAAAAATGTTACCAATGCTGGGCCTAAAGGACTGCCCCTAGTCACTCCATCTGTTTGCTAATTCATGACATTATTAAAACTGAATTCAACTGATTTTGTCGCTTTGTTCATAAATTCAATGAAAATCTTTTTTGAAAATTGAGGGGGCGGCAGTAGACCATTATAGAGAGTGTCAGCACAGATTTGGAAAGTTTCATCCAATGGTATATTTGTGAAAAGACTAGAGATATCGTAGGAGCAAAGGAAAGAATTGTCAGGATTAAATTCGAGCTGTTGCACTTTTTGAGCAAATGAGAAAGTCCTTGGTGCAGTTGCTAGAGTACAGATCAAGAACCGGCTGCAGGGTGGCCGAAAGGAATTTTGCAAATTCATGTTGAGCCGAACCTACCATAGACAGAATAGGTCGGAAGTTTGATAATCGATACATACGAAGTTTGACAATCATCCAATCAAAATTATTCACGTGATATATTTTTTCTTTCTTAGGTGGAAATTTTGACGTTTCAAAAAACTATTGAAACACCACGTTCTTTGACTACAATTTATTCTCGCGCTTATTCTTGACAAGAGCGAGACGAAAACTGTTCGAAACTTTTCTTTTTTTCCTAACAGCCTTTTTCAAGGCCACCAAAGATACTTTAATATGAATAGCAGCACTGGTTGTAACCCATTTTCAGCAACTTAAATTGTCTTTGTTATATAATCAAATTAAATATCCACAAATTAACGTGGTCATTTAAACTTATGGTTTATGGTAACAAATTTGACGTTATTTTTGAGAGCACTATCATCAGTCAGCATTTTTTTAATACCTGGTTCAAGTAATATTTAAATGGAACTCCGGTTCTTACTTTGGCTAGATCTGGGAAAAGGGTGCAAGTTTACAACAGTATTTTCCCAGAAAATCTTGCACAGTGCTTGACTACTCCACTGTACTTAGTGTTTGAATTGAAGATTGCTCCAACGTCTGTGTCAGGTGTGCAACCTCGATTTTACAAAGAGAGGAGAGGCTAAACCGAAAGCTAAAATTAGGATATTCATTGTTCAAGAACGTATGGAACAACCAATGCGTTTGAGTAAGCTGAGACATCTTGAGTAGATCACGGACCGGGGTCTGGGAGCGAAACTCCTCGTTGCAAGCAATTTAAAAAAATTGTGGTATAATCGTTCTAAGTATTTTTTGAAATATTTCAGGTAACTTAGTTTATAAACTTGACTGGAGGCTATAAAAATAATTTACCACAAATATCCACTTTTTTATTCCTATAAAGCCACTGGAACAAATACAAACTTTCAGTGAAGTGGAGAAAAATCACAGTAGATTGTTGTGTTTTGTTCGTTTGTGACTAAGTTTGTTGCATTCTACTAGTATAATAATACACGATACAAAAAAAATATAGTCATTTTACAAAGCATATCATTTTTTGAGTTATGTTTAAAATTAAACAAATGTTTTAACAGCAAAAATTTTAGGACCCAAATTGCACACGAAAATAGATGAAAATTTTTAACAAAACTTGATTAAAAAGGAATTTTGGTTCTTCAACAAAACAATGTCTGAAGTATGATGAAGCTTCACTTCCCAATAGAACTGAATATCAAACCTTAGCAATTTAAAGTGGTTGAGTTGTCGTTTTTTTTTGTTTTGTTTCGGTTTCAGCAATAATTTGTTCTTACGAAAAAAAAAACACTAAACAGTGAAGGCCTGGTCCAAAAGTTTTTGAATAAAAGGCCAAAATAGAATAAGATATAAAAGCATAAAGGAAAGCACAAACTAAGGCAAAATTGAATTGTTCTTGCTGTGAAATACGCAGAACTAATTTAAAGCAATTAAATTCAAGAAATATCACATGTTTAGAACCATTTAAAAGAAATAAATTGTTTAAATCAAAATGCTTTAACAACTTTACCCTTTCTACTTTTATTAGTCAACTCCAACAGACGTTTTAAACTTGTATAAAATCAAATCTTTCATGATACTCGCTGTATTACGCCGAAGCGTGTAACGAGTGGGCGGGGCCAATCTCCGCGTCATTGCGCCCAGGCAACACAGCTTTTAAAGAAATGTTGCAGCGGTGGCGAGCCATTGGCAACACTGCGTTTAATTTGACCGGCCCGAGATTTGAACCTCGAACCTACAGCTCCAGAGACAAATGGCTTGCTGCTAGACCAACTAGCCGGTTGCATAATTAAGTTAAAACTTTTATAATAAGTTATAATTAACTTTACTTGTAAACTTGTACAATTAAGTTAAATCTTTTTAGTGATGTGCCTAAGGGAGGTTTCAGAATACTTAACCCCTTCCCCTAATAGCGTCACTGATCTACTGTGCATGTTCCAATAGAAAACTATAATTCTTCAAGCTGTCAAACTAAATTTCAGTGGTTTCAATAAAAATTTTGGAAGTGGTTCCGACTCTAATCTACTGTTTACAGATATCGGTACTGACGTACTAGTAGCTGCCGCCGCCTCTTTTAATAAAAAAACAATAAATTTGACACGATTTGTTTCATATTCATGGATGAATATCCCACATTATTGTGAGCAAACATGGAAATTCTTTTTTCAATAGACTTTATCTAAACCTTAAAAGCAATTTATTCTTTAGTGCTTCATATTGCAGTAGAATTCGTCTAATTAGTCATCGTTTAATTCGTCAGTTCGCTTAATTCGTCATATTTTCGTCAGTCCGGCAAAATTCTTATCTTTTAGATGCATTCCAGTTCGTCTAATTCGTCACTTCGCTCATTTCGTCACCTCTATATATCCCAAAGAAACTTTTTGTTCGGCTTATTCGTCATTTGCAGATTCGATTCAATGTTCAAGAGATATTCACAGCTTTGTTTGTAACTGCAGGATGGATTGATTCACGCAGTCTCAATGGTTTGTTCAACACATGCGAGATTTCAAACAAAGAGTCCTTGTCGGATTAATAGCCTACACGGAAATCTCGCTGCAGCAACAAAAACGGATGAGTGGGAGGCGCGTTCGAACTACAGAACATTAACAACCAGCTGAGAGTATAAAGAATTTAAACGGAGTACCGTAATTATAGACATTAAGTGTAAAAAAAAGAGAAACTACAGTTTCAACAGTTAAGATGAAGAGTTAATGGTATAATTGTGCTTCCTGCGTTTCATTTCAAGACTATTGTCAGCGCGAAGTTACAGAAAATCAATGTCAGACAAAAGAACTAAGTGCGTACGCTTATATCGCTTTATATTCAGCAATAAACGTGCATTATGTTCAACAATATACGTTACAAACTGCATTATCAGCATATTAAGGGCCAAGAAAACAAACCGTTGTGGAGTTTTTACCTGTTTGCATAATTCGTCAGTTACCTTAGTTCGCTTCGCTATTTTTTCTAATCCCCTTGGGGTGAGAAATTACGCAAATTTTAGTGTATTCTATTTTTTCTCTCCCGAAGATGTGATCGATGATGGCGCTGTTGTTTTGGACATATATGCTTCCGAATGACGAATACGCCCCTACCCCCCATAACAAATTCAGCGTAGGTTTTAACCAAAGCAAAAAGTATAAACTAAATTGTCTTTAATTTGGACAAAAAGAAATATCTTTATTTAAAATTTGCTTACAGATTTATGAAAACCAAACCAAACAGCGATTCTTATGACGTCATCAGACAAAGCGATAACATCACTATTTTGACTTAGGCAGTTAGCCACTTTGTAACCAAACACATGTCGAATTTGAGCCGCCTACGACGTATAATCATTGAAACAAAATAACGTCATTTTTGCCAAAAACTTCAAAAAATTTACAAGGACGTCACAAAAATGACGTAAAACAACATTGAAATAAAAATGTTTATAAAGCCACTGATGGAAATTCAGCCAATTTTTATGATGAAACATAGCTTACACTGGACCTTAAAGCAGGATTTTCGATTGACAGTGCCCCTAGAGGTCAATTTTTTTGGCACTCTTTAAAAGTCAAAATGGTATCGAAAAAAGAAAATCTGTACCAAATTTGGTGCTTTTGCAACGATGCGAACCAAACGCCCAAACTTGAGACATACGCTCCCTGACTATTAAGCTTTGGAAAATCATGATTTTTGTCAACCCTGATTAAGATCCTGTAGGTTGACAGGGCGTCGAGTCAAGAGATCGAAAGGATGCTGCCTCTCGGTTCGACTCATTTCGAAAGGGAAATGCGTAGTGTTCTTGGGTATTTCGCTATATTTCAGTATTTCTACTTGAGGCCAAACAACTACATTGCTTTGTAAAGGTGTAATTCATTTCGTTTACAATTTAACTCTTTTTTTTTAATTTGTGAAGACCAGGCTACGTACCACCTTGTGACATAATTTTTGTTGAAGTTATACCATCAATGTATTGAAAAAAATGCTTTAAATTTATCACGACACTCGAACAGCTTTGGATTCGACCAATTTCGATTGTTATGTCCTTGCATGACTTACCCATTTAAAAGCTCGGTCTCTCGCCTTCTCGTAGCTGGCTGCGAGGAACTTGCTCGGCTGCTCTGGCGCAAGCAAGGAGTTCATACTCCGGGAAAGCTTCATTGAATTTGAACTGAGGTGGCTTTGATGAATTTCTGATAGTTTCACCGAGGAGACTTTCCCTGGTATAACGTCATCATTACTTTGTGTTGACGATGGAACATTATTTTGAGAGGTAAAATCGTGGGAGCCTTTCGAGGCATCGGAATTCCGGCGAATTTTGGGGGATTCTGGAATGCCTAATCCGACCAGTTCACTTGTGGTGTGGAAATGCTCTATCTGTGGACGTCCAATGTCAACATTGACACCGTCCACCATCGTCACCGAACCATTTCGTCCAGGACTGCTCGAGTTCGAGGCAACTTCGCAACTTTCACCAACACTGCTGGTTGTTTCACCGTCATCATCGCTCTCACTGTAGTAATCGTTATCTGAAAGTAATCGTAACGTAAGTAATACAACAAGTACTGAACTATAGTGTAACAGTAATAAACTAAAATTTAGTACATAACAAGAAAGATCAATGCTTTTTTGTGACTCCACCAAGTTGATTGATGTTATTTTATTTTGATGAAAGGACGTTCCTAGCACTCTTCAGAGAAAACATTTGGCTGTTAAACTGCCGTTAATAAGATTATGCATTTACAATACAATTAGGAAATTTAGTCAACCTTTAAGGCGTCTAGCCATACAGAAAAAATTTGGGGATCTCCTTCCTTTCTACATTTGTATCAAAACCATTAAAGAAAATTACACATTTTTTTTATTCTTATCAACTGAAAGTTTGAGGTTTGTTAGAGGTATGAGTTGCTCAAAATAAAATTAAAAGTTAACGTTTTTTCCAACTAGAAGCGTATACGACTACACGCGCAAGTTAACCAGTCTGTTCTGATTTAAAACTATTTGAGGCTATTAGATGCTTAATTTTTAGGTTCCACTAACAGTTACGCATAACACTCATAGGTTATATGATACTTGTAACTTTCCATTGCCGATTATTAGGATATAATATTAGGTAGTGTGTTAAAAAGACCGGCTTATTCAACCCCAATTGAGAGAAGCAGTCCTACAAATTGACTGATAGTATCTTTTCATTTCGAAGTTCGCCCGTTTAGTGGTGGTGTTCTATCCAAACCCTTCCAAAGAATGGGGGGCCACATAGAAAGTCCGCAAAGACCGAACAACGAGCCACTCCTTAAAATTTGAACCACATGAGGTCAAAAACGAAAAAAAGACAAAATATAACTCTTCATATAGAGGCTTATTGGCAGGAAACTCGAAATGATTAAAATCTGACCATTTAATCAAGATAGGCCATGCTTGGTAATCAACTATACTGCAGTGGAAAAGTATTAAGCAGCCCAGTACGCTTATCATAAAGATCCCCTTCAGTGTTGAAATTCAAATCTAAAGCGAATCAACACTCTAAATCGTGCTACTTCGAATCTAAATAGATTGAGCTTCTAAGAAAGCTTCGATTAAACCGGACACGTTTTGAATGCTACTGCACTTCGTACGCACGTATCAAGCTGAAAATAACGCGATTTAGTGAACTTTTTTCATTTAAAAATGCTGGTACTACTAGCATATGTTTCAAAGTAAAACTAAGTGGCAAAAACCTGTGCTACTTCAAACAAAATGACATTTATAATCAAAGGTAGCCAAAATAAAAACAATATCTTATGCAAGTTTGACAATCGTTTTGCTTGATTATTAATTCAAACAAAACCACGGGGTCTCATTGCCGAGTTTCAAATAGAGATAAAATGTTTAAAATCGTGGAAATACTTCT
This sequence comes from Trididemnum nubilum, assembly GCA_963965965.1. Lineage (NCBI taxonomy): Eukaryota > Metazoa > Chordata > Ascidiacea > Aplousobranchia > Didemnidae > Trididemnum > Trididemnum nubilum. Next base: position 19,987,910 of record OZ014477.1, read on the forward strand.
GCTCGTGGAAAGTGAGCGGAAAAGCTTTTTTTTTCCTTTTTTTTTTTGGGAGATCACCTTTTTCCCACCTGCACTAAAATGGTTAAAAAATCTTTTTTCGGACTCGCCCCCTTCTTTTGACTTTTTTTCCTAATAGATTAGATTAGAGTTGTTTACATTACAGTTTATAAAAAAAAACATCATATTTTACGAACATTAGACAGGAACGTAGATAGTCAATCTTCTGAAACAGTGCTCGATGATATCCAGCAATAAAATCAGAGCAAAATACAACTAAATAAAAGTTACCAAAATATCAGACTTCAAATTTCAAGTCAAAAACTTTATATCTGATGTAATCACATCAACGCTGGAAATACAGTCATCACTCATCACACTTCCCAATACCTCGAAGCACTGACTAGTTACAAGCTATACTACATTGCCTAGTTCAAGGGTAGAGACTTATAACAGATAGAGGAATTTTTTACAAGTGGTAAATGGCGGTGATGAGTCTATTTGAAGAAACGGAAACAAAACTTTAGAGTTGGATCAGAGCTGTCAGAAGAATTTTCAGAGAAAGTTGGTGTTCATCAAGGATCAGTGTTGTCGCCTTTATTGTTTGCAATGGTGGTAGATAATGATACGGAAAATGCAACGAAAGGATGGATGAATCAAATTCTTAGTCTGGACGATTTGATCCTAATGTGGGAAACTAAGAAAGATTTCAAAGAAAACTTTGATAAATGGAGATGGGCGTTTGAAAGCAAAGAGATAAGAGTCAATTTTGAATAGACAAAGCCGATGGTGAGTGGATGGAGAAATAAACGTTCGGCAGTAACATTGATTTTTCTGGCGTGTGTGGATTAAGAGTCAGGTCTAACTCGCTGTTGTGCTCAGCATGGGGAAGAGTGGGTCCATGCAAGATGCAGGGATAAGAAGATTACAGTTTACTTCATTCTAGATTTTCTTTGCACAAAGTGTGGAGGCATAATAAGGAATTTGACGGGAACAAATGAAATACTGTGTGATGGCGAAATAACTGTAACTAAAATTTCTTATTCTAGGTGACAGATAACATGAAACTGGTGGATATGAAACAGCAGTAATAGCAACTACAAGAATTGGTTGGACAAAGTTCACGGATTGTGCTGGAATACTTAAAGACAAAAGGTTTTCATTAAAGATGAAAGGGAAGGTAAGATTAGCTATGTTTTATGGAAGTGAAACGTGGTGCTTAAGCGAAAAAGAGATGGCAATTGGCAATTTTGAGAAGAACAAAGAGGGATGATTCGAGAGATGTATGAAGCTATTAAATCGATGAAACAGCAAGGAGTTGATGGACATGTTGGGTACAGAAGAGTTTTTGGATAGATGGCTAAAGCAAATAGTACGCCGTGGTACGTTCATGTTTTGAAGAAAGATGAAAATGTGATAGTGAAGGCTTTAGAAGTTGAAGTGCGGAGTAGTAGAGGAAGACCGAAACAAACCTGGAAAAAACTAGAATTAAACATCGCAAGCGATATCCGGAAACTTCGCGAAAATATCTAACTTTTCTATAATACTCAACTTAAGAACTTCACTCAACTTAAAAATAGCGTTCCAATTGCGTCAAGTGTTGGAGTGGATAGAGCGTCTGCTATTAAAGGGGTAGACTCGGGTTCGGCTCCCGGTCGGGTCAAACCAAAGACGATAAAAATTGGTATACACAGCCTACTCTGCTTGACGTTCAGCAATTAAAGGGACAGTGTGAAGTCTCCGCCGTGTGTGGTAGACAGATGGGCAGGCGGCAGCTTAACTAGAAGACCCAAAGGTCCCTTCGCTGTCTCATGGCCAAGTCAACTTGGTGAATACAAAAATGTAATTACAATTAGTTATTTTAATTAAGCGTGTTTATGGTTGCTGATAGTGAGATCTGAAATATATCGCTTTCGAATTTCATGTTCCATTAACTTGATCAAGTTTGTGGTTAACGGCTATCCAAGTTTAAATGTCTAGAAAAAGTAGATATAATATGTAAATCAAAATTTTACAACACTGCTTAGTTCTCATTTCAACTTTTAAGGAGTTTAAAGCAATTTTCACTTAGCAGCGCAGCGGAATTGGTAAAATTGCGGTTATAAAAAAAATCCTCGTTTAAACAAATATTTCGACAGTAACCTTTTGCTCCGATCATAACAACAAAAAATCATATTCCAGTAATTCCACTATTATTGGAACAAAACTTTTTCATCTAAAAATGCCCATATGATTTTCGGATTTCGTTACTTACATTAGCTTGATCAGAAAGTTGAAACACTATTCTATATATCAAATACACACCCTCAACTAGCCCATTCCAGTATTTTTTAAGAATTTTATTTAAACACGTGTATGAACACTGAAAAGTTCCACTGATTTTTCTCAAAATTGAAAAACTCAATCAAAACAATGCCTGCCTTAGCAATTAGCATAAAAAAAAACGTGTACAAGGAAATTTAGAAACAAAAAAACAGATTCTTATACATTTGTAAGTAATACTGCAGAGTCTAACTAAACGATGACTTCACATTCAAAACTCATATTAATTTACTCCACTCTATGCTTTCTAGAACCAAGTCGAACAACTATTCACCAAAAATTATCTACTTCTTTAGCGCATTACATTCTTTCTACTTTATTTTAACAGCTTTGTGGTTATTCGCTCTCAATCTCAAAGTTTTAAAAATCATAAAAAGTTATCGAAATAATCAAATAACGTGGACTTGGAAGTTTTATCTACATCATTTGCTTTTTGTTAAAATAATCATTTAAAATTAGTAGTGGGCCAAAGGTAATTTGTCACTTTTAAAGTTTCTTATTGTGATGACGTGACAAGACAGTAAATACACAATTTCAAGTTCTTGTTACATATGAGTGAGTAGTATTGCTTGTTTTTCTTACGTGCAACTAAGATTTTTAAGTGTCATTGTTTTCAAACCAAAAGGTACACTTATAATATCTAAGGTTTTTAGGAAATCGAACTTGTGCCTTATACTTTGATGCGTTTAATATGTACTTCTGGTTATGCCCTCTTACGGCCAGTTGATCAAGCAGTGATGCATTCGTCTCTGTAGTGGGAGGTCTAAGTTTTAAATCATCCTGGTCAAATTGAACACAGCATTGCGAGCGGCTTTTTATCGCTGCGACATTTCTTTGAAGGCAGCTATGTTGCTTGGGTGCAATGATGCTGTGATGGGCACTGCCAACTCTTCATGCGCTTTCACGTATTACAGAATGTAAATAGTTGGGCACAAGTCTGTTAATTGTTAATCCCTAAATAACGCAGCTAACTTTTTCATTAACTTTTTCATTAACTTTTTCATTAAGTTTGGAGGCGCCCGGTCACGTGACCGGGCGCCTCCAAACTCAGTGCGCATCAAGCCTTCATAAGCACCCAATGTTATGTTCACATTTTAGCATTGCACGTCAAGTGGTCTTTGAGTTATAGGCAATTAATATATTTTCGACTCAAAAATCGACAATTTTTCGTGCTTTATGAGTATTAATTCACAATCACGTGACCTAGGGTCCCAAAACCGGCACATACGATGTTTTCATTGATTCTTATGATGGGTCCAAATTTCAACTTTCTAGATTGAACCATTTGTTAGTTATGAGCAAATCAATCTTCATGTATCAATATGGTCGAACAAAAACAAAGGTCCTAAGCGCTTACGCGAAGTCCCAAGTAGAGGAAGAAATGAAGAAAAATGGACTGGTGAAAGAGGATGCGCGTGATCGAACAAAATGGCGAGGCGTGGTGCTTGGTGAAGACTACGGCCATACAAAATTCAACCAACTCCGGTGACAGGAAAAAAACGGATCAAAAACAAGATGATGATGATGGTACAATAAAAATAGATGAAAGACCGCTGGCTTTAGTATTCAAAACGGCAAATATAATTTTTCTTTTTACAACTAGGATTTGTTACCTTTCGGTTTGATTTCTTCTCCATTTGTTTGTTGAAGGTCATATTTATACTCAATAGCGGCCAGCCCCATTTTGTTCATCCATCGGGACATGTCCATTTGTCTTTCGGCGGCGAAAAAGAAAGTTTTTCTCTTCACATGACATATCCGAAAAGCAAATTTTCTTTTGCATTCTGGTGCCGGAGTTACCTGAAACAGATTTCATTTAGCATATGTGTCTGAGGAAATTAACTTCGACAACTTGGAAATAAATATAAAAATGGCCTGCTATACATGAAAGCAGGTTTTGGCATGATTGTGCATGATAGCAACACACTGTAACAGCTTTTATTCGTAGCGGGCTTTCTGGCCTATAGGTTCATGAACAGTTGCACACACAAAAGAAATCCAACAACATTAACCTATTAGGAGTTTGACTTATTAAGGGCAATGGAGGCTGACTTGAATTAATTTATATTACGCATATAGACAAAGCTAGCCTAAGATAGCACATGTCTAGCTGAGAAGACACTGGATTTGAATTCGATTTCCAGGAGTATACTCAAACTTAAACTCGAACAAAAATCGATCGAGTTAGCAACCCTGAGCGGGTCGCACAATTCTTATAAAATGCTTGGATAATTTTTATCGCGAATCAGGCGTACTACCAAGATTTTGCGAAGAAGAACAAAGAGCCTTGAACCAAAAATTACCAGAGGTGCTAAGATGGGGTGGCTGAGCAAACTGATGCAACTCAATCGTATTACAAAAGAGGGCCTGGGCGCGGTTGCTGGGCAGCTTTCTTATATTTTGGCAAAAATAAGCCATCTTAGCACCGTTTGGATTCCATTTTAGACGTTTTCAAAGCCATTTGAAATAACTAAAATTCGAAACTCATTTGAAAAAATTAAGTTGTCCAATCTCTTCAGTCTCACCCTTACATACAGGTCAAGTCCAAAACACATTTAAACGCTTTTATTTTGGGATTAAATGTTTTAAGTGACTTGGCTAAAGAAGGGGACTGAAGCTTCTTTAGCTCTACCAATTACGCAGCAAAAATATTCCTATTTATTATACACCACCATCATATTCAGGATTGTGCTGAGGGAGATGCTGGCTTGAACCAAAAGCTAACATTCTTCTATGCCGAAATTTCAATAGTATCCAGCACCAGCCGTCTTGCATTAACTGCTGCGCGTTGAAAATATATCATGGAAGGCATTTGGGGGCAACAGAGTTGTTAACGGACTGACTAATTCAGGCCCGAACACGGCGCGAACCCGAAAACTAATTTGCAGCCCAAATCATGCCCGCAAAAACTTGACAGTTCAGTTAGGTCCAAAAAATTTAGCAATGTTGCCAAGATATTTTGATTATATTTTTGTGCATCGAAGACAAAAAGCAGGTCTCAGGCAGAATTAAGCACGAAATTTTGTAAACTTTAGGCCCGAATCTGATCTGAAAAGCCTGACCCGACTTACAATTATGGGAGACAAAGACTTACAATTATGGGAGGTAAAGCCCCTAGTCGCTGAGCAATTTTTGCAATTTCATAAAAAAAACAAAACATTTTAACACCATTTGAAAAAATGTTGAACCTAAATAATCGAATTGCTAATCCAATTTCCCGTCTCCCCACTTGTAAGTCAGGTCCAAAACACGTTTAAAAGCTAGCATGTTAGGCTAAAACTTTGAAGTTCCCCGGCTAATAAAGCAGTCTTTAGCCTCCAAAACCTTTTTTCCCCAATAGTTGCACAAATGAACACACTTTGGGCAAACAATCGTATAGTACAGGTGCAATCTTCGTTTTGGAGTGCAAACTGCGTGGCGATAAAAACATGAATACGGAAACGAAAAAAGTTACATTGCAGCTTACGTAGTGGCCAGCAAAATGCAGATTTGCTACTTTTATCCAAATAACATTTATGATTCACGAAAAATATTGTTTAAACAGAACCAACGTCAACAGATTTGGCAAAAAGAACTTTTTGGTCAAAAATTTGGGAGTATTAAAAGAAACAGAAAGTAAATCTCGAGACTAGTTGCGAGCCGCATTGCGCTGAAGCGTGTAACGGAGTTTGCGAGGCTCATGTTCGCGTCATTGCGTCCAGGCAACACAGCTCCTTTCGAAGAAATATCGCAGGGGTGGTGAGCCGTTGGCAACATTAGTGGCGATTTGCCTGGCCCGAGACTTGAACTTTAAACCTCCCGCTTCAGAGACAAACTCGTTACCGCTCGACCAACAGGTCGGTTAGACAATTACAGTAACATAATTGCACTTATCGCCATTATCAATTGGACTCATTTGTTGTGCAATCTCGCAAATCACGTAGGGGCAAGAAAATAAAATAAAATTTTGGTTTCACATGCAGTTAAGTCATACAAGATCATCGTATTGTTTCAGAAGGATTAAGATAATTGACTATTGGCCTAACCAGTTGATTGATATTTGCTAAGAGCAAGCATCTTGGTTCTTAACTTGGCCCCTTAAACGTTTACATGATCCTTGCAAAACCACAAGGCAAAAAAAGGTCGCGACCTGTAGCCATTCTTGGATAAAACCCTAGAATATTGATACAGCTGAAAGTGCAAATCTTGCATCTCTCGCTCTGTGTAGTTTATTTTGCAAGGCAGTTTATATGCTTACTTTGCAGCAATCATTTCCTTCTATTAAACAAGCCAAAATGAAAAGGTTTGTCTTGATCAATATAACGAAATCCGTGATTGCCTAAACGTTGAGCTAATACGGTACCTTAATGGATATAAAGCAACAGCAGTTTTTGCACCTAATGTATCTAAGCAGGTGTCGGGATTTTGTCCATAAACGGTAAGGTACCTGAAAAAGATAAGCCCACAGTGTTTGCATTAATTGTTGCTTACATCTTTATCAAGTTGCCTTGGCCTGGGCACATTGAAAAACGCAATTTCATAATCTTCGACTCAAGCTGTCGTCTGATTTGTGAAAAGGATCAGCGTCAACTTTCCTCTAGTTTCGAGCTTTAATTAAGTTACTTCAATTTTCACTTACCGTGTATCCTGGAAGGCTGATGTAGCATTCTGCTCTTTGGTCATCATCGGTCGAGTTATTCCGGTAGCAATAAATGGCCCTGTCCTTGATAACCACCCATCGTTTGGCCCATTTACTGGTAAGACGTCCGTTGCTGCCAATATCATCCCCGCTTTTCTTTTTCCACAGCCACCCTTGACAATCTCCTTTGCCCAAATCTCGACACGACACCCGCCGTCTTTCACCTTTCATTCCTGGGTATTTCATGCTAATGTAAACTCTCTGAAGTAATGTTATTAATTATACTACGAAAAATTGTCAATACTAAGAAATCTACCTAATAAATTTTAATGCACGCCGTGTCTTCATCCACGTACAGTTAGTTATTCTTTGCAAATGTTAATTTCTGTTCAAGATACCCCAAAGAGCACACTCTGCAGTATCGAAAACACCGACGACATTGCAAAACCTACCACTAAGTAAAACGTGGAAAATGTGGCTTCTGGTAACTCTGCTGTAAACTGGTATTCACATCGTTTCCTCATAGCTAAAACGGCATTCACCTAAAACAGGTATGGATTGGAATACAAACATAATACGTCATTGTGTCTGCCAGCTTGGGCTAACTCGTTTGACTTAACGTCTAATCAAAGTTGTCATAAACATTGCGACTTACTCAACTTTGTAAGCGATTTTTTCACTGAAATATTGCTATAACGGCAAAGTATATTGCTTGCTGATCACTTTCAACACCTGGGTTAAACATTGCAGTGGTTCGTGTCTTAACTATTCAGAGAAAATGGAACAATGTGATTTAATAAACGATTCTTACCTACACCAAGAGCTTGATTTGCCTTGCCTTTTTCTGGATTCGCCTGCAAATATTTGCTAACTAAGTCGAAAGTTTTCGTAAGTTATTAACGAAAGAAAGTTCATTGTACAACTTTAAACGCTGTTCCAATAGAAAGCGAGCAAAAATATTGTTTGTTATACAAAAGAAGTTTTTCAAAAAACTATTGCGCACATTAATGTGCACTACACATTAAAAATAAATTTAATTGCTTGAGTACAGTGGCACATTATAACGAATTGCTAGCAAATAAAGCCTTAGGCGATAAAAATACAATTAACTGTTTGAAACATGCTGGCTGTTATGACTTCAAGATTCCATCAAACACTGTACATACCTTTAGTTTATTTCCAGTTAGCCTGGTCAAACTCTGCAAAATTAAACAAGATAAAAAAAATAGTTCGAACCAAGTCGTCGCACACTGATCGTTGCACACTGACCGCAAACCAACCAACTGCCAATATCAAAGTTAGGGTTAGTTGGCGGTCAGTTGCTTCGGGGTAAGTTGTCGTAGACCAATTATTGGAACGACCGACGCTCGCGTCGCGTGTTCCTTTGTTTTTACTCGGCCATTTTCTAACTAATGAGTGCGAGATTTCAGACTTTTGCTTATAACTCGAGAACCGTTTGATCTAACTACATGAAATTTTGACAGCAGTTTGAGATTAATGAGTTTTATGTTTGTACCAAATTTCGAGGCAATCGGTCTCGTGACTTCGGGTTTATGACCCGAAAACCGCCCCGAAAGTTTGGCGTAAAAAGCGGTCTAAGTCAAAACCGGCTTACGTACGGCAAAAAATATTTCTCATGGTTATATGTCTTAAGATATCCTTTCATCCCTACCAACCCACTTTCGGCCGCGATGAGGTTTTTTTCTTATTTTTTTCCTTTTTTTTCCTTTTTTTTCTTCCTAAATCTTGTACGCTCGAGTTCTCCTAAACCACAAAACATAGAAATCTAATTTCTGTGTGAAGTTGTTGAGGTACATACGCAATTGTGTCTCCTGAAATTTTTTTGGGGCAACTCCCCCGGGAACCCCCCCAAAATGGGGCCCCAAAAAATCAATTTTTTGAACGGCTCAAGCTAGGGTGCCAGTTTTTTTGGATATCAGTAGATATTTGAGAGACAAATATTTTGACATAATTTGGGGGTACCACCCCCCCGGGGACCCCCCCAAATGGACCCCCCCAAAAACAAATTTTTTTAACCATATAACCTAGGGTGCCATTTTTCTTTGATATCAGTAGATATTTAAGAGAGAAATATTTAGACATGATTTGGGGGTACCACCCCCCCGGGAACCCCCCCAAAATGGGGCCCCAAAAAATCAATTTTTTGAACAGCTTAAGCTAGGGTGCCAGTTTTTTTTGATATCAGTAGATATTTGAGAGACAAATATTTAGACATGGTTTGGGGGTACCACCCCCCCGGGGACCCCCCCAAATGGACCCCCCAAAAACAAATTTTTTAACGATTTAACCTAGGGTGCAATTTTTCTTTGATATCAGTAGATATTTAAGAGAGAAATATTTTGACATGGTTTGGGGGTACCACCCCCCCGGGAACCCCCCCAAAAAATCAAATTTTTGAACGGCTCAACCTAGGGTGCCAGTTTTTTTTGTTATCAGTAGATATTTGAGAGACAAATATTTTGACATAATTTGGGGGTACCACCCCTTCGGGGACCCCCCCAAATGGACCCCCCCAAAAATAAATTTTTTAACGATTTAACCTAGGGTGCCAGTTTTTTTTGATATCAGTAGATATTTAAGAGAAAAATATTTTGACATGGTTTGGGGGTACCACCCCCCCGGGGACCCCCCCAAAATGGGGCCCCAAAAAATCAAATTTTTGAACGGCTCAAGCTAGGGTGCCAGTTTTTTCTGTTATCAGTAGATATTTAAGAGACAAATATTTTGACATAATTTGGGGGTACCACCCCTTCGGGGACCCCCCCAAAAATAAATTTTTTTAACGATTTAACCTAGGGCGCCAGTTTTTTTTTGATATCAGTAGATATTTAAGAGAGAAATATTTTGACATGTTTGGGGTACCACCCCCTCGGGAACCCCCCAAAATGGGGCCCCAAAAATCAATTGTTTGAACGGCTCAACTTAGAGTGCCAGCTAGTGTTTTAAGATATCAGTAGATATTTAACAGACAAATATTTTGACATAGTTTGGGGGTGCCACCCCCCTGAGGACCCCCCAAATGGACCCCCAAAAATGAATTGTTTGAAAAGCTCAACTTGGGTGCCAGTCTGTTTTGATATCAGCAGATATTCAACAGACAAATATTTTGACATAGTTTGGGGGTGCCACCCCCCCCCCCCAGGGACCCCCCAAATGGACCCCCAAAAATCAATTTTTGAACGGCTCAAGCTAGGGTGACAGTGTTTTATGATTTCAGGAGATATTTAACTGACAAATCTTTTGACTCAACTTTTCTGGAGGTTCCATAATCAGATATTTTTGAATAATTGCTGATTTTACGGTAGACAAAAAGTACTTTTGAGCGTCACAGCATTAGCTGTGCGTCGGTCGTTCACTGGGTTTGCTGGCAAACTCCCATCTAGTTTTATACTGCGTTACCTATTGTACTTTCTATAAATGCTCATAGAATTGGTTGTTGCTACTCGGCACCTTTCAAAGAATGGGGAAGTGGAGGATGAGAGAGTGGAGAAATTTAACGGAGCCCAAGCAGCTGGGCCACACACCAAGGTTTGGACAAACAAAGACGAGAAAGAAAGTCCTCTAAAAGATTCAAATGCAAGGCAGTCGAAGAGATGATAGAAAACGATACGTCACAAGCTAGATCAGTGTTGCATTTGCAACAGTTAAGGCAGCAATTAATACCATGCCGTTGTTAATAAACGATTGCTTGATTGGCTTACTGCGCAAAGAATTAAGCAGTCGCACTCTGGTTCCCATGAGCCCGTGAGGTTGCGGACTACAATTTGCAATAGATAATTGAAATTCACTAGGCTTCGAAAGCAATATAACCTAATCGCCGTTTCACGAAGAATGAAGTGGAGTAATAACAAAGTTTTTTTTTGTTGTTTTGTTTTCAACGTGAGCACTTTTCAAGTTTTTTCGCAGATTTTAAGTTTTAAGCTTCTGTTCTAAAACCTTTAGAATGAACTGGAGAGGTATTCTCTTGTTTCCAATTAAAACTAAAACATAGTCTTTACAAAAATGCTCACTAAAAGATTTGAGCAATTATAGTTTCAAATCGTTTACTGTTTAATGGGTAGCGTTAAAAGTAGTTAGCAGTGATTTAACCTCTTAAATTTTGAAAGAATGAAAAATCTTTAAAAAAGAAGTTAATTTCCGCATTGCAGTTCATTCACATTATACTGGAGGGACTATTTATGAACATATGAGAAAATTGGGGACACGTTCAGAAACCAAAAGACACAATGCGTTTATAGACATGAAACGTCATTCAAAGTAGTTGCTACTTTAGACTTTATAACTTTGCAATCTAACTATAGTATTCATTATTCAGTAAACAATGGCAATCCATTTTGTGCATAGTGATAGCGACAGCATGAAATCACTGTAAAGGGAAATCTATGATGTATCACCAATAGTCAGAAGCTACCATGTGCTAATGAAACAAGCTGTAAGTATGAAATGTTTAAAAAATCATACAAAAAACCAGCGGAAGACCGTGATGTGTAGTGACTCCAGCTTTCGTTGCTACCCTTTGCAATCTTCACAAAAAGACTGTCCTGTATGTTCTAGCTGTGAAATGAGATAATACAATCAATCGGACGGCGAATGCCTTCACAGAGCCGCAATCAAGTTGAAATCGAGCTTTAGAATCCTCCAATTTGGGGGATATTTAAGCATTTGAAGATATTTTAAGAAAAATAAAATTGTAATATCCGAAAGATAGTCTAAGCTCAATTGTTTTCCCACTCCATGGAATTCGTGCTAAAATGATACAAATCTATTCTAATCCCTCCTTTGAATCCTATTCCATACAAAACGGAGACCCTTTTAATAAAAAAAAAAAAAAACGAGCAGAAACTGCAGTTTTTTTAATCCTATTTTTCGGTTGCTGGTAAAAACACACAGGAGCACAAGCATCACAAGAACCGTAACCCTTGCGATCGTTTCGATCGTCGCATTATGTTTATTGAACTACAGCAGATAATTAACTTATGCAACACACAACAAATATCCCAAGTGACCAACTAATCATTGGAGGAAACTGTAGAAAGACATCTATCGTGCAAGGGAATGGGAATGTCTTGTCCCAAAAGTACAATGTAAAATGAACCTTGCAAATGTCATAAAGTATGTCAAGTACATTTAGGTACCTTAAGTACGTCCTAAATTTTATCTACATGCTTAAAGTATGTGACATGCACAAAATTGCACATAGCACAATCAGGATCACGCAAATTTTACGCTTCATATACAAAATATGGGAGGGCAAAAGTTACTAAGATTCGAAAAGCTCAAAGCAAAACTATTCTATGCTTACTTTTCTGAGTCGCACAGGTACGCCAGCAATCACCCGGACCTCGTAGCTGCAAGACAAATACGTAAAAGTTAGTAAATTTTAAGCAGTTTTTTTATTCAAGCATTGAAACCACTATTGCCTTCAAAACTACCTCAGCAGATGATGTAAATTGTATTTAAATATGAACATTTTGGTCCACCTGATCAGCTTGGCAGAGTGACTCGGTTTCGAGCGGGCCAGGTGACTCGGGTTCTATTTGAATAAAAGCTTTAATCTACTAGATGATCTCGTAAGACCTCATCAAAATAAAATCATCTAATCCACCTGATGAGCGATTTGTGCACATCTGTATTCTGTAGTCGTAGTCAAGACAGATATTAATTAACATGATTTCAATAATCAGCATTACTGATGATGATCATCCTTTCTGATGATGAGTGATAGTTGCATGTGTTAATGAATAAACTGATGTTCCTTAGACATCATTTAACAACATAATACTTCAGTCTTAGGCATTGATTCATGATTACTTGCACAAAAATAATCAAATTTATAAGCTATAACTATATTGATATGAGGAATGATGATCTCTATTTATTCCGTCCAAAATGTTTCTCGGATTGCTGCTCTTCATCTAATACAACCACAGCATCTGCGAAAATTTATCGACAGATAGTATATTCCGCTTACGAAAATATTGTCAGTGTCTATAAAGCTGCATTCACACGGGCGACTTTTTGCAGCGAGAATCGGCATTTTGCCTTTTTTCTTTTTCAAATCGAGAAAGAAAGAAACAAGAGCAATGGAGGAAGAAATAAGGCAAAATGCCGATTCTCGCAGCAAAAAGTGGCCCGTGTGAATGCAGCTTAAAGGCGATAAACCTTCTTTAAACTGCGCATACCGACACCAAACCAAAGGTACATTAAGAGGGATTTGGTTAATATATCCACTTATCCAGCCATTTAAACAACAACAAAATATTCCAAATCCAAAACCATATAATCAATTATCATAAATATTTTGAACGATATTAACGGAAATTTTATTTTAAATATACAGTGCTACACACTAAAAAAAATCTGTCAGTTATCTACATGATCTAAAACTGCTGCGCTACTGTATGTCTTCATTCGGGCAGGCACTGCACCACACTAACTTAACTTTCAGTTAAGGGAAGCGGAGGCCTTTTTAACCAACTTATTCAGAACAATTTGCTTAAATTGTTCCAAATAATACTTACTCTGAACAATTTGCGTAAAACTACTCTTTCAGCTTTTCATGGATCGCAACGCAATCAGCTAATGCATAGCGTTTAACATTTTGCTGCACAGTCTAGATTCACTTCCCGTGTGTAATCGAGTTACTTGTAACTAAAAGCTTATTCATCTATTTATAGAGATGTATTCCCCATTGCAAAGTGCATTATAATACGAAAAGCCAAAAGAAATGAACAAAAATACGCATGCGAGGATCAACAGGAATGCTTGAACGTGACAAAAGACACAGATTTAATATAATACGAAAGCGTACTTTAAGATAAATACAACTTTGAGGGGATTTTTTAATGCTTTAAAATCTAGTAAAATAGGATTTTGATGAGCTTAGGTCATTTTTTTTTTAGTTGAGTAACTCTTAATTCAGAATGGGCAAAAGAGTAGTTAGTGTAGTGAAACAATTCTGCTTGCAAACTAAGCACTATTCTGTCACTACAGATGATGAGCAACTGCATTAGTCTCAATATTCAAATTGAAAGGGGTATTTTCCTGTTATGAAAACTATTCATGGGAGCAATTCAGTTGAAAAAGGAAAAGTTCAAACAGATTCTCACTAAATAAAACTTTTCTGCTGATGATGGATACAACAATGTTCGAAACCTGTAGACTTTATTTTTAACTGCCGCTGTAGTCTTCAGCTAGCTTTATTAACCAGATTTCTAAACGCTTCCGCAAAGAAAGATGACACTCGCAGCTATTTTTTGACCAAACAATCTCACAAAACTTAAAAATAGCAGAGGTTTTTCACTGAAATACCAATCGACATCGATTTGCTTGAAATTACTTTTCATCTTCGAATAAATTCACAAAACACAAACTAAACCAATTATTCAGTATTAAATTTGACCTATCATACAACCAGCGCGAATGCACCTTGAATGTAACATAACCGTAAAAAAACGTTAAAAAAGAATTACCTTTTTTTGTACAAAGACATTTGTATCGATGAAAATTGTATGGGAATCTAATAATGTCTATATCGTTGTCTTGTTACACTAAACTGACTAGAAAGCGGCCGCCAAAGCATGAAATTCGAAGTTTTTACGTCAAATTAAACCAGTCGTGACATGAATGATTGCAAAGGCTTATTAAGAACTTATCTTCTTAGATAGACTTTTAATGACCGCTATACTATGTATTACGCTCAATAAGCATGCGGAAACTTGTCATGGTATTTAGTATAGAGTGAGTGCAAAACGCCAGAAAAAAAAAACTCAGCAATTAAAGGTTGATGCATTTAAAACCTCAAATCATTAATCAGTCCTTGTTAGGCCAGTTATGAAGAAGCATCGGCAAGTGTCAATACGACTCGGCCAAAACCGCGTCGTCAAAACGTCTCGCGTCGAAAACTTGCGAATCCTCAATTTTTTTGAAGCACATCTTTTCTGTTGCATCAAATAAAGCTTCGACTTATCCTTATCACCAGCAGCAACAAAACCAAACTTTGCAAAAAAAAAAGCAACCAGGATTTGAAGGGAACTTGGTAAGTTGTATATCTTATCCCGCAAACTTGACACTGCAATAATGAGACACTTCAAATGACGAGGAGCACCAGAAACGCTTAAAACAAGCAAAGAAATGTTACACCTAATTGAATTGGTCAGGTTCACAACTAATGGAATTGTTGTGAACTAAGTATTCTGAAATGACTAAGTATTCTGAAGTTGAATCACGACAACAATGTCACACGCAAGAAAATTGCTTCGGTTCAATGCAGTGATGTCCTTGTAAATTAGGAAGGCAGTATGTTGCATTTCAAAAGACAGAAACATATAACATCTTCCAAGTTTTCATGCAATTGCAGGAAGGTATCACTTCTATCCGGCGCAAACTTTTTCAACGCACCCTATTTCTGCGGAGATACTTTTGGTGGGACTCCGTATCAGCACTCCTTCTTAGAAAAAAAAACGGGCATGCTGAAAAGTCGTGAACCATCGTTGAACGCTACTTTGGTATGCTTTGACTGTTGTTTCAATGAAGAAAAGTAACCAACAACCTACATGGCAGACTAGTTTGTCTGGAATAACCTACAAAATCAAACTTGATGCCGACAAAAAAATACGTGTTCAATGTGTCACAAAGAACACAATTTTGCACGGTTTTCAAAAACAAACAGATAAAAACTTGACAAAAACGGAAAAAGGCAATAAAGAATTCGAGTCAAGTTAAAAAAGAGGAAGAACGAAACTAGTATCACCGTATCTGGTTTCAACAGTGTCACAAGACACGTTCTTCATACTACTATTAAGGCATGTGCCTGATCACCACTCTGAAAATGCCAGACACAATATATCGTAAGAACGGAACCGAAGCAGTTAATGGAAGGCAGTAAAGTGGGCGACTCGATTTCATGATCGCAACCCCTCGGTAGGGCATTGCAGATTTACAAGGAATAGAAACTTAAGTTTGCCAACTTAACTGGTAACAGTTAGCGATGATGCATCTTCGATTCGGCAAAGTTAACGCAAAATAAAAGAAAAACTGCCTAAAATTATTTTCGTATTTTTACCACAAGGGCCAATGCAAATATCAAACCACTCCAATATCTTGGAAACATCGTGCAACGAAAGCACGCATTGACCAACCTTTTTCTTCTTTAATCCCTTGTAGGAAGAGCTAGCATACACTAACGATACTAACATCTCACTTTATGGCCTAAGAGAGTATTCACTGTCACGGACTTGGGTCTTAAATATCACTAGGATTTCTAATTCAGCTTCGCTTAAATGATTAAACTAGTCGTTAAATTACTAACCTTGTAGAAGCACAGCGGTAGTCATTTTTGCTTCGAAGATTGCAAAGTACTCGAGACTTCTATCAATTTACATAATACATACTACACCTACTAATAGCTATGTGGTGATAAATATAACGCACAATACCACTCGAACAGATCTTTTCAACGCAGGCAAAACGGAAAAACGACGTTATGCGTGGGCCAATTAGTAAGCCTCGGGCAAACTTCTGTTGATTAGCTTTCACGGTATTTACTACTACATTCAGCTTTCTCTGTGGGGTTCGACCAACATAAATGACTTGGCTCAAGAAAGATATAATAGGATCAGCTTGAATAATCCTAAACAAAAACTCGATTTTTGGTTTTACGACAGTTAAAGAACTATCTGCATTCTGCAAATTCTTTGGTACAATACACAACACTGACACAGCTAGTAAAACCTTATCCTTTTTTGCATTTAGATTAAACTATCAGTAAAATCATGTACAATGTAAAATGTCATAGAATTAAAATTTACACTTGCATTTGCTGAACAAATACAGTAAAAAAATGCCAAGGAGCCCGAATCTGTATGCAGTTGGGCTAGTAACTAACTTTAATATAGGCAAAAACTTCCTGTTGTTGGTCCCTTTTGACCACGTTAATTATTAACCACGAATAAGTCGAATATAGCATTTTTGAATTTCGAGGGCTGGCGTCAAGGGGTGAAAGATGGCTAAATTGGTTAGACAATATTTTAAGCCTATTTATGCTTTTAGATTGAGCCAATAATTCCTAAAAGGTTCATTTCAAAATAGCTTAAAAGTTTTCGAAACATACGGTTAACTTTGAGAAACCAGAAACATAATGAACGGAAAAGCGCTTGTAAAATTTAAATGTAAAACAAAACTTTGCAAGATCCTTCAATAATGCGAGTAAGATCCTGAATTCTGGCAGAGTGTTCTCACGATCTAATTTCTAAAGTTCACAAACGTTTGAAAGCATTTTTTACCACAATACGATTTGTTAGTTTAATTTTCTTTCAAACTTTTTTCTTAAAAAAAAAAAAGTCATAAACAGTGCATACCGTACGTATGTTAAAATGAGCCAGAAATTTGAGTACTCAGCAATGTATGATCGAAGCTAAATGGTCGCAAAAATTAAGTCCAAACTACTTCGCAATCGAATATTTTTGAAGACAATGCCAGACGCTTTGTACCCCAGGGGTTTCAAATCACTAAGCCCTACGTCTTTTCCTGGTGACATTAAACAGTATGCCATAAGGTGCATAGCAGCATGCTAAGAAAGAGTAAAAAATGGAGCTTTAATCGTACAATTTTGATCACGAAATTTACAGGTTTACCGTATTGATTGCAAGAATAAATTAAGTTGAAAAATGAAAAGCAGTTTTTTTTTTATTCTCCTGGAACCTGCCTTACATATAGATCCGACGTATTTTTTTTAATGCAAACGGTTTGCATACATTTTCAGAGCAAAATGAGCCAACAACCCAAACTAGCTTGCTACAATAGTGGTAACTTGGGACTGTATCATTGGATATTCGCTTCTACTATCTCAAAACGCAAAAGCATGTACTTGTATGGGCAAGATGAACCTAAAAAAAGTATTGTGGAATACCCAACTCGATTTGTATGAAAGCAGCTAGTTAATGGCTTCCTTCCTACGTGCTATTGTATTGATCAACTACTTGCATTGTCTGATTTTTTTTTCTTTTGATAATATTTACCCTAAAGTTAATACTGTAGTAGGTACATTAATGCAACAAGTTCGGCCTCAATATTTAAAGACGATCAAATAACAGCTCAACTCGAAGATCGATATGCTTCGTTGGCTTCTCGGCAATTTGGTAACGAAGGGGGCAACTTTGTAAAACAAAGCAGGAAAACTAAAACTAAGCTCCTAGTCAAGGCAACTTGATAAAGCAAAACAAGGCAACTAACTCCAGCCTATAAAAAAACTTCGTAAAACAAGATGAGCATTTAGATAAAACACAATTACCTGAAACACATTGCTTTTTAGCTGAAATCTTTTCGGATGTATCAAAAGTTAAAAGAATTGAATGTTCAAAACACACCAAAGTTTAACAAAATTTTCTGAAAATCTGTGATCGAAATTTACCTTCTTAATAGCTGTTTTAAAATTTTGTGTCAACTCCAGGAAAAAACAAGCAGCTCTTCCTCTTATTAGCCATCAAGGAAGTATACAGAGCCAGACTCATACACATAATCAATTGGTCAAAACATAGGTATACGTTAACGAACTTAACGGTCACTGTTTCCTCTAAGTTGCTACGTCATTCACTCACTGGTCACCAGGTTGAGGAACGTCGTTTGTACGTAGGTCGCCGACTTTGACAATACGATTTGATTTGTCTTCTCCTAAACAGAATTACTAAATGCGGAAACTGAATCGCGCCGAGTTAAATGACAGTATATGATGCTATAGCATAGTACGCGTCGCAGTGACAAAGTTGGTATAAAGTTGAAAACACGTAGACCAAGAGTTCCAAAAACCGGCCAGGGAAAAAATTTTATCGGACCTGAGTCGAGTATACAGTTTTGGCCATTTTGGCAAGCACTTAAATTTTATCTGAACGAACGATACTGACGTGGCAAATCTGTAGTTGAAGACTCTTTTTAACCTTAACTTTTTTTTCACCAAAATATTTTTTATCTTTATCTCAAATTTTGACAAATTTATGGTTGGAGCGCAGTTGTTTTTCTCTCGGCCGACACACTCTCTCTCTGGGTTTAATTTAAAGGGTTGCCACAGAAACTGCAAAATCAAATTTCAGGGCTTTCCAGGACTTTTTTAGGTCATTTTCCAGGACTTTTCCAGGACTGTTTAAGGTTTTCTAACAGGACATAAAATTTAATTTTGGACATTACTCGTTCATGAACCTACTTTTTTGTACTAGTGATCGACGAAAAATTTTGACGTAACGCATTTGCATTCCTAGTACTGACTACTAGCCAGGTGCAAAGCCAAAAATTTGCAATGGGAGGGCTGTGCTTTTTGGTATGGGGACGGAGCCCCCCGCCGCCAGAAACCATTGGGGGTCTGGGAGCAAAGCCCCTAGCACTCGAAAATTTTGCAATTTTTTTGCAATAATAACTTAATTTTTGGCCTAGTTTGGTAAAGATTATTGCTTTTAAAACGTGGCATAGAAAACAGCACAGCAAAAACATGATCAAATTGGTTGCATAAATGGGCTACAGTATGAGGGTGAGGTGATGGCTATGATTTTTTCAGGCTCGACCGATATGATTTTTTCAGGCAGATACCGATAACCGATATATTAACTTATAAATTACGAAACTTTTGTCACTATTTTTCAATTAACTTGAAACTAAAAACTTCACTAATCCCCCTCCAAAGAAAGACTATTGTAAACACAAGTCATACTAAGCAAACAGAATGCATGATCGCTCGTGCTTGCTCCAAAAAATAAACAGTTCAAGGTAATTGCGCTAAGCCAATATTTTATCAGCGGTAGATAGCCGATACGATACATCGGCTTGGCCTTGATATCGACCGACCGATATATCGGTCAAGTTATAGCGATGGCCTATGGTAAAACTTCGGTCCTACCTTTGTTTCCAGCCAGGAAACCATAAAATCTTATCATTTGAAAAAGACAGAGGTTATTCGCACGCCAACGAGTAAACAAAAAAACGCTAACCAACCCCTAACTCCAACCTTAAACTTAACCTAAACTGAAACCTTAGCTCTAACCTTAACGTCAGTCCTAACCCAAACTCAAAATCTAAACCCTAACACTAACAATAATACATTGAAAAATAAAAGAGTAAATGAGCAAGTGAGCACCCACTCTTGCTCTCTTATTCTCTATAAGCAAAGTTCATTTGCACGCTAGAGTGCAAATAGGCACTTACTTTGAAAAAAACTCACTAGTATTAATCCAAATCGTTTGTATTTTATAATACCAGATAAAGAAAATTGCTGAGAGTCAATCTTCTGAAACAGTGCTCGATGATATACAAAGTAAAATCAGAGCAAAATATAACTATATAATCACAGTAAAAGGTTAAAAGCACAACAGTCTGTTTCGTCCTCAGGACTCGTCAGGTGCTATTGTAATCTGTAAAAGAAATGTTATAAACTAAAACGTCATATCTCTAAAAGCTAAAACTGCATATCATTGAAAAACCTGTCAAGCCAAAACAATACCATAAACTACAAGTTGCAGCGTTGAAATACCGCATTAAAACATCGCTTAAAAAATTTCGTTAAAAAAATAAAATACTACGCTCGAACGTTTTTCAACTTGCATTTGATACAAGTTTTCAACTTGTATGTGATACAAGTTGTACTTGTATTTGATACAAGTTGAAAAACGTTCGAGCGTGGTATTTTATTTTTATTTTTTAAGCGATGTTTTAATCAATGCGGTATTTCCACACTGCAACTTGCAGTCTATGAAAGTGTTTTAGCTTGACAGGTTTTTCAATAATATGCAGTTTTAGCTTTTAGAGATTTGACGTTTTAGTTTATAACATTTCTTTTACAGATTACAATAGCATTTGACGAGTCCTGAGGACGAAACAGACTGTTGTGCTTTTAACCTTTTACTGTGATTTTATAGTTATACCAGATAAAGATAATAATTTGGTAAGAAGGGCTAATGAAACGAGATTTGATAGAGGTGATTGGTAATTAATTAACGAATTAATTACTGAATAGACCCCTTACAATTTTTTTACAAAGCCTATGTTAAGTATTTTGCATCAAGCGACTAAATAGATAGCTTATTTTAAAGATATTTTTAGTTGGTTGTTACTGATTTTACTTTTGACCAATATTAGCCCCTCCCCCAGAATAATGTTTCAAAAGTGGCTTTAAATTACTTAATGCAGTCCTCATTACTGCGAAAAACTGCCTCAGAAGTACAGCGCGAAAAACGTCATATTGTTCTTACGGTGCATTTGGTCAAAGTGCCAATGGGGGGCCTATAGCCAACTATGCTCTGATGCTAGAAGTAATAATGCTTCTAGACTAGCGCATTGCAATAAATTACTGTCCATGAATTCACTCTTTCTAATAATATTCAATAATTTATACATCTTGTACTGCAAAGCGTAAATTTTGGCATTTCAACGAGGAAATGCTTATTTGCACTCTAGCGTACAAGTAAGAACTGCTTAAAAAGAATAAGAGAGCAAAAAGCAGAAGAACTGGCGCTCATTTACTTTCTTTTATTTTTTAAATTATCCTTAGGGTTTGGGTAAAAATTTTAAGTTAGGATTAGAGCTAGGGTTACAGCTAGGGTTAAATTTAGGATTTGGTATGGCTAGGATAGCGATTTTCTTGTTTGTGCGCCAGCGTACAATTAAGCTCTGTCTTTTAGCAATACAATAAAGCATTTTGAAGGATTTTTGCAATGCAAATTATTTCAACAATGGCTTTGTACAATTGCAAGGTGTCAGTTCTTATAAACAAAACAAAAAAACTTCACATTCTGTCCAGGTAAATCACGGGAAAACTTTCCAAATATTTTCTAGGAGTTTTCAGGACTTATAAACAAAATTCAAGGACTTTCCAGGACAGCAAAAAAAACCTAGAACTTTTCCAGGATGTGGCAACCCTGTAATTCGGCACCCATCGAAAAAAATTGGACATCCCTGCAATGGACTGTTTCACTCGCATGAAATCGAGTTAAATACAACTCATGATGATCCCAAGTAAAACCAAAACAATCTAAAAGGCTTTTACCTTTTTATCAAGTGTTGTAATTATGTCCTACGCAAAGTGTGCAATATTGTACATTGCCTAAACCACAATCTGGTATCCGCTGCAGAATACTTTTAGAAATCAGCAAAAAAACGCAACTTAACCTGTTTTCGAGAATTAAATGAATTAAAGCTAAAAAAATAATTACACTTCTTCAGTTAAAGAGGATAAAATGGATCAGCACATGAGCATTTTAACTCTCAAATCAACTCTATTTTTGGCAGTTACGATAAAATGCTTCTTAGGGCATACAAACTTCGACAAAAATGATATTTCGGCGCTTATTTAGTTATTAATAATTAAACAACTTCCAAAATGTAAGAAATTTTCTTCATATTTCAACATCGTATAAATTTCTTATGTAAGTATTTTGTCGATACTGCTTAGTAAATTAACCTGCCCTCCTAATGATCCGTGCTTGCTATTCGAAGACTAAAAAAACTAATTTTTGCAGCACAAAAAGCAACGATTATGGAATGTTGTAAATTAAAAATCAAGCAAAAATAAAAGCATGCATCAAAAAATAATTCACTTGGTTTTCCCACAGTGAAAAATGAAAGTACAATAGTTTGGTAATAAGCACCAAAAGACAAGTAAAAGCATGTGCTCTACCTCTACTTATGAGAAAAAATTAGAAAATTTTAGAATAACGAAAAGTTAGAAACGAAAAAAAATTAACACTAATACACGATATCGTCTATATAAGTACAAAATTCTACCTCACTGAAACAAATACCAGATAAAAAATTTCGACTATAAAAAAAAATAGGAAAAAACAAGAACACATGCGTGAGCAAAATTCGCAATGGGACCGAACCATTTGAAACTGTGTCCGGATTCTGGCTTTCCCAAGTTCGCTTTAAACTCATAAGCAACTCTGCAGCGACATCTAGAGGTAAACTAGCTTACTTTTGATCGCTTCTGTATAAGACAATCGTGTAGGAGACGATCGAGTAGCAGCTAAAATCCGGGAAGCTGGAGAAGTCGCAAGACCAGAAGGGCGAATCTCATTCTGGAGTAATTAATCATGCAATCAACAAAGAATTTATAAAACTTGAAACTCAAATTTCTAAATCGAAACTTAACAGTAAACATAAATATCAAACAAGGCAAAATAAAATTGAAACTGAAAATATAATCTTGTTTTCGTTCGCTCTGTTACGCCGAATCGTGTACAACGTTAGCCCAGCTCGTTTCAAGAGCCATTGCGCCTGGGCTTTCTACAAAATATCGTCGCAATGAAAAACTTGAACACTATTCGAAAGCGAACAAATCAAAAAGCATTTAAAATGCGGAAACCACTCACCAGAATTTCGGTGGAACGAGACAATGGGGTAGCGATTTTGATTTTATGAGGAACATGGCCGGCGCTTTTGCGGCGTCTATGTTCAGTTTCAGATTTTGAAACATCTAATAAATCGTTGTGCGAATTCGATCTTTCGCGCGGCATTCCACTTTCTGCAATGAAATAGCTATGTTAAAAACCATTATTATAAGGAATCCTTAAGACCTATTTTCGCGTTGATTGTGCATGGAGTACTAGGGTTGTCCAAATTTTGGACATTTTTGGAAAGTCGTGGTTACTGCAGCTTTTTCCATGCCTACGACCTAAAAAATAAGATTGCAAAAAAAAAAAAAAATCAAAATCGGACATCGTTTTGTTTCTCCTCATCGCTTCGAAAATTTTCCTCACAAAATCGTTATAATTAGAGAATTCCCAAAAAGTAAAATACGCATTTTTGATTTAAAGCTTTGTTATTAGGCGTCATAAAGCAGAATTTTGGTCATATATTGTGTGTACTATATAAGTGATGCTACTTGGAGAGGGGTACGTTGTAATGTTAACCCAGTTTGGGGATTAACCAAATCTACCCAAATTTTTTAAAAATCAGCAAATTTGACTTAAAAACGCTTGTTTTATAGAGTGTTTACAACTTAAACACTTGTACCACATAAATGAAATAACAAAATATATGTCCATAGGTACTAATGAAATATTATAATCTCTGGTTTGGCAACAAACAATACAGCTACAGCATGCAAGAATATGATGACTGCAAAAATTATATTTTATTAGGAAGCGTGCTGGTAAAAGCACAAGTTTGCACAACTGTTGCTATATCACTACGCCCAAACGTCCAAGTCAAATGTTTCGAGTTTTAACTTAAACCAAGGTAGATTTTCTGAAACTAGAATAGCCTTGTCGGTGTTTTTCAACAGCTTGGATTTAACTTGACTTTTGTCGCTCATCGTCAGTTAGAATAGAGGTATACTCTGTGTTCAAGTTTATGCCTCTTTCGGCAGCGTTATTGCCTACTAGAACTGTACGTATGCACAAAGCAGTCGCTGAGCGCTTGATGTTCAGGCCATTTTCTCACTGGCCATTGTAACCACTCATTGTTAATTCCAAATTCGTGCACTAAAAACTAAGATTCAGAGCCAATTAAGTTCGCCAAAGTTGTAATTCAATCAATAATTTGAGTCAAGTTAGGAGGTCAAGACGAAAAGAGTTTGGACGTGGCACGGAAAGAAGTTTTTGAGCAAGATCTTTTTTGTGTTCTTCATCAAGATTGTCAGAAAATAGAGCATAAACCACGGTATCTTCTACCAGATACCATGAATGTTCCTAAATTTTCTGTAACGCTGCTGTAGCAACCACAGCATCAATGCTCTCAAAATCTAGCAATCTGGGAATCAAAGACATATCATTGATGGCTGCTTCAGAACCATTACTTGATTTAAACCACAGCGGAACATTAAAAATAGCAAGAAAAACATTTAATCTGAATAACAGATTTACAAGCTCAGGGGTGTGAGCTATATGTCCGGACCATAAATACATCTTTTGACAATAAAGAATTACGTGACAGCGAAAGTGTATTTGTCGTTTCCGAACAGTCCTAGGTGATTAGAAGCATTTTGGGACGATTTTTGTTTTTTTCCCTATTTGGTCGTATTAATCCATTTTCAGCGGTTTTGAGTGATTTTTGACAGATTTTAACGTTTTTGACCAATTTCTATCCCTAACCCTCAACCTTACCTTAATCCAACTGTCGC
The DNA here is from genome assembly GCA_963965965.1 of Trididemnum nubilum. Lineage (NCBI taxonomy): Eukaryota > Metazoa > Chordata > Ascidiacea > Aplousobranchia > Didemnidae > Trididemnum > Trididemnum nubilum. The sequence continues at coordinate 20,012,968 of OZ014477.1, forward strand.
CATTAAGTTTATGAACAGTTGTTAAACACTCTATAAAACAAGCGTTTTTAAGTCAAATTTGCTGATTTTTAAAAAATTTGGGTAGATTTGGTTAATCCTCAAACTGGGTTAACAATACAACGTACCCCTCTCCAAGTAGCATCACTTATACAGTACTCACAATACACAACCAAAATTCTGCTTCATGAAGCCTAATCACAAAATTTGGGGAATTCCCTAATTATAACAATTTAGAGAGGAAAATTTTTAGAAGCGATGAGGAGAAACAAAACGATGTCCGATTTTGATTGTTTTTTTTTTGCTTTCTTATTTTTTAGGTCGTAGGCATGGGATATGCTGCAGTAACCACGACTTTCCAAAAATGTACAAAATTTCGACAATCCTAATGGATTACACAGTTTTCTAGAATAAAATGCCACAGTATCAAAGAGCTGTTGGCAACACTTACTAAGTCGACTTCCCCAGGAATCGAAATCCAAACCACTAGTTCGTGAAGCAAACACCGCTACACCACTCCACCAAATGCCCGTAGATAATGTCATTTCAGCTTCACCAGAAACATTTAGAAAATTTAACAGCAGGGACATGAAGGCCGAATTGCATTTTAACTGACTATCAGTTGAACTCACACTAGGCAAATTTGAAAATCGCTCTCTCCCGCTAAGAAGTTTGGTCAAAAAAATCAAAAGGTCTGTAGTGGTCAGCTTTAAAAGTAATTGCTATTCGCTCCAACTTTACACCGCATTACCGTGTAATTTTAATGATGAGGTGCTGGGTGCGTAGATAACTACCAAAGAAAAATAAATTCTCACCTAGCGATCTTCTTCCAGCTAATGCAGTCTTCATGAAATGCCTTGGTTTAGGTACAGGTCTGGGGGAGCTGTTACTGCTGAAAAGACTTTGCTCTTCCGCTGGATTAGCATCAATATGCGTTTCAGTCGCTCTTAGTTTATCGTCGGAGGCAGTGAGCTTGGGTGAGAGAACTTTATCTTGGTCGTGCCTTTGTTGAAGATGAGGGGTGCTTTTGCTTTTTCCTACTTTGCCAAAAACTAAGTTCTTCACTTGCGAGGCTTTAGGCTTGCGTGGTATGGCAGGCTTGTCAACTGGCGAAGACAGACGTCTAAATAGTATAAGATAAAATGTAATTTATTTTACAAATCTTACAATAAACTTTTAACAGCATTCTGCTGGGACAAGTAATAATTACAATTGTAACATGCTTTCAACAAACTCTGGTTGATTTGCCTTTGGTTCAACGTTGCCCACCGGGCTTGGATATTGAACCACCACCAAGATAAGTTCCTGTATAAAATACACGTTATCATAGTTCTCCCCCACACGAACTAGCTATAAAATAACCTAGTGTATCATATTTACGCAATTGCGGAGACAAAGAAATGTACCTGTCGCAGTTTCAGCTTTACAACTAAGATTTTGTTGCTGACAAAATTCATCTACAGGTGTGTATTACGTCAAAAACGAAAAGTATTATGCTGTCATTTTCTTGAGTTCTTACTTTTCTGCGTTAGGCGTGACCGCGAAGTTCGGCTTCTCCGGCAACGATAATTGGCGAGGGTGCTCGATCTTTTCTTGGATTTCACTCGAAAATCGATGGCTCAACTTCTGAATGGATGAAGACCTGGGAGGAGGCTTAGGGGGGGTTTTTCGACTCGGTGATTCCCCAATCGCGGATCTATGATTGCTATTATTGTTGTAATTATGATTTTGACGCGATAAAGGCAGTTCTATATAATGATTGCATGGCTGAACATTTCTACGATGGTAAGTCGTGGAAGACCTAAAAAATTTAAAAAATATAATGATTGTTTTCTAAAGGGACCTCTAATCTAGCGAAGCTATATATCAAAGGTAAGCAAGGATGTTCAAAGAAAGAGCCTCCTCCAAAAAACCATGAACACCAGCGAGCCTCAAAATCAGTTAACATCAGCCTCTAACAGGTCTGCCCATCCTTTTAACTGCTACGGGACATTTTTACAGGAGAAAAGCTATTGCGGGCCACATACATTTTTACCAAATTAAACACCAATTAATTGTAAGACTATTTCAACAATATCAATCAAAAACAGTTTATTGAGCCACTTGACTTTTGTTTTTGCCGAACTAAAAAATCTATGGCGGCTTCAAACAATGTAGTAGCCAAGAGAATGTGCTGCTCCATAAAATCATAAGTGATAGATCTATTCTTGTTTTTCACGTTCAGTCGCGTAGCAGTAGCCAAGGGAGGATTTGGGGGTTAAAACCCCACATTGAGAATTGGAGACGCCAATAGAAAACGACACCGCAAAATAGCCCGAAATTATGAGCTTGAAGTGCAGGAAGACCTTTTTTTGCTCTTTACCTATGTTGGCCGGCAAACTTTTTAGACTGAAGAGCTCCAACAACTTCGAAAACCTCTCCCCGCCCCACAGCAAGTTCCAGGAATAACTTAAATGGAAACACTTTAAAAAGTTCTTACCGGCAACCAAAATCTGCGTTAGTCAGAATGACCTTGTAACCTTCGCTACAACTGCAGGCTAAAGTTGCGTATCTACTGGACTTTTTACTAGTTTTAGTTTGTAACTTCATTCTGCAGCTACCTCTTCCGAGAAAACTTGGGCGACTAAGCGTTGTTTTATTATGGTGACGTGACAATAATATTTTGTTGATCATAATTTCAAAGAAAGCGGCAGTTCAAAAATTAAAAGCTTGAAATTTATAAAAATTTAAATCAACAATGTCATTACAAAAAAGCCTAAGAAGCTCTGCCAACTGCTTTCAAATGCATAGTACTGGTCCGTGTTCTAATGGATATTTTTTCCATGCCGATGCTAGAATTGCTCTTATTTTTTTCTTAAATGCGCAAAAAGAGCCTTAATAAAATCATTCTAAAAAAATGTAATCAGTTTGTTGTAAAGAAACGTGGCAACATTGGCGATCTATTAGCATTGGAAAGCAAAGTTAAAATTGACTGAAGCGGAAGTTGAACTTTCGACCTTTGGATTCTTAAAAATATAGGCAAAGCATAATGATCGTCAAACTCTTCGTTGAATATCAACAAATAGAGAAACTTCACTGCCTCTTCAACAAGATTCTCAAAAATATCTCGCAGTTTTCGACTACAAATACCAAAACCCGTTACACTCAGCATCACAAATGAGGACGTTCACATTTCCCACTCCCATGTCAACTATCAAGTTCAAATCAAATCTAATCTTTCATCATACTCGCTGTAATACGCCGAAGCGCGTAACGAATTGGCGGGGCCCATCTCTGCGTCATTGCGCCCGGGCAACACAGCTCCTTTCGAAGAAATGTCGCAGCGGTGGCAAGCCGTTGGCAACACTGTGTCCGATTTGACCTGCCCAAGATTTGAACCTCAGACCTCCCGCTCCAGAGACGAACGCGTTACCGCTCGACCAACTGTCAAGTTCCTCCGGGAAATTTGGTCCTACCACGCCCATATGCCGTGAGCTTTCGTATCTTCGGTGACATAGTCACAGTTTCTCACTATCGTCATATCTACAGTTTACACCCGACCGGCCTTAGGAAGAGCTCTTCCTAGAGCGCTTGCAGACAGTGGACACTCTCTGCAGATCTTAATCACCTCCTTTTTGACTTAACTGCCTCAGAGCCTCTACGCAAATCTATCTTCGGCCTTACACTCTCTATTTTCGACCTTTGGTCTACACTCTGGGGTGTGGCCCGACTGTTGGGTCTCCGCGGAGTTTCTCAGCACCACCATCTCTCGAATGGGGTCGAGTAGCACCACCACCACAACCTGTCAACTTGTCTACCACTTACGTTTGACGTTATACAATGCCTTTGTAAATTAAGCACCTTGTGGAAGACTGTTGGTTTCTAAGATGTCTTTCCCGAGTTGAATCAGAAGCTAGTTTGGAAAGAGGTATGTTTACTTGATGGTAGTAATCAGGTGGCATAGAAAAAGGCCGACTTGACCTTCGATATCCTTGAGGAAATCTGAAACAAAGTTATTTGACGTAAAACTTGTCAAAAATTTCAAAGTACACACTTTCTTTATAAAGACCAGGAAATTTTGAGTTGAGGTAGGCGGTACTAAATTTTTTGCCGATTTTTAGTCTCACTTGTTTTTAATTTGTTGAGTATTGATATCAATTTTAGCGGCAATGTTGGTATAACTATGTATTTTACAATGCTCTGTCTACTTGAGCAAACACTTTTTTTGCAGCTTTTCACGTAAAAGTGCAAAAGTTTTTTTTAATTTGAACGATTGCTAAAATTTTTCTCAACTGCTTGCGCAGCGCGCAACAGCTTTTTATAACTTCAGAATACCAGTTTACGAAAAAAAAAAAAAAAAAAATCGTAATTTTGCTCGCAAATACTGAAAAATCAGTAAAATTTAACTGTTTAGAATCAGTACAGAATTCAGTTATTTTTTTAATAATGAAATTTATTCTTTTTTCCTTTGTTCTTGACAAATTTTGCTGCTGAGGCTGGCGTTATTCTCATGGTTCTTATGTTTTGAGCAAAAATGAGTCTCGTGTTCTTATAAAATTGTTCTCATAAAAAAATGTAGCTCTTGACAATTACCTGTTAAGTGCTAAGGCAGGGTTGGTTGAAACAACGTGTACTTTCTTGGGCCGAAAAGCAACGTGCTGTCACATTCTCAAACTTCAGCAATGAGCACAAAAAACTAGGAAAAAATAGGTCGTTTCCACACCAACCACCAATTAGGCCCCACACTACCACACAAGCGATCATCGATGGTGTGATGAATGCCCAAATTACCCATTTTACAACCCGACTATGTTGACTGAACTTCTACGTTTTTTTGGTGTTTATCCTTCCACACCCCATTGTTTAGAAAAGCACGAAACAATGTATAAGTTCGTTTGAAATGTTTGAGCTCAGTCAACTGACCGCGACAAACTGACCGCGAACCAACGGTTTTGTCACAGTGATTTCGTCACAATGTGAGGGTTTGAGCAAGATGGCACTGGGGATAGTAAAATATTTTTATCATCACCCTTCTCAGCCAATAGGCGTCATTTGGTTCGCGGTCAGTTTGTTTGCTGTCAGTTGTCGTGGACCCAAAATGGTCCTACTAAAACAAATCCGATAGGCGTATGGAGTATTAACGAATGAGCAAAAAATGAATATTAATTATTAACAACTTAATTTTGATGTTTTGACGTTATTAACGTTACTTCAAAGCAATTTTTCTCAAGTACTTTGGGATATAATCGAATTGCAAAAAAATTAAGATCGGCTATCAGAAAAAATCTGAGAAAACACCGAGTCAATATGCTGAAAGGAAAACTTACGCGGAGGTTCTCTCATTGGTCAACCTAATTGAAGAAGGAGGAAGCCTTTGCCCAGGAGTAGAAGTAAAAACTTCTTCGTTCGATGACAGCTTTTCTTGGGACTGTTGCTTTGAACTTTGGCAATAGCAATTGTTGATTTGAGACAAAAAATCTTCATACCTGAAAATCTTTACGCATTATTGAATATAATTGAAAGGTATGGAGCATCAATTTGCAAAGAAATACACATAAAGCTTCGTAGAAAGAATTTTCGATGTAAGTTTTAAATATCAAGTGTTTACTTGTTCCAATGGGGGTACACTGCCCATTTTTTTCTCAACACAAGAGACATTTGTAGGGGATTTCGGAAAATTTTGAAACAACTAATTTGTTGTTCCCTTCGAAACGGGCCGACTAGTTCAGATTCGAACCCGAAAACATAAACCCGAAGCAGGTCCCCAACTCGAAAAGTGATTTGAACCCCAAACCAGGAACCAGGCCTGAAAAACCCCGAAACTAAGTTACTCATCCAAACTTAAATTACTCATAGATTTCAAAGACGTATAGCAGCAAAACTGTTTAAAATTGTCATTCAATAATAATAATTGATCGTATTGACACCATTTAGAGTCGCAAAGTTTATGTTTTTATAACACCTGACCCCAAATGAACTTATCAGGCCCGGATTAACCCCGACAGTTTTGTAAACCTTAAATCCGAGCCCCATGTGACCTACAACTCTGCTTCAAAATAAGAACACTGTAATATCTTACCATCGCTCGTCTTCAGTAGGGCCACCTATGACAGTGTAGCGCCGCTTTTGTTCGATATCAAGTAGCGAGTTAGGCGAGGGAGAGCGATCACCTGGTCGACGAGTGATAACTTGTTGCACACTGAGATTGTCAGTTCTGTGGTACAAAATCAACAAGTAGTGTTATCGGTAAATAATGCAAAAACGTAAGAAAACTACTCAAATATATATTCAATGTGCATACTGCATACGGTCTACAAGCTCGACAATCATGATGACTTAGTTCATTCTAATGGGGTAACTTTCAACAAAGCATGCCTTTAACGGTTGAAACAAGTCTGCAACGTTCAAATCAAAGAAGTTGAAATTTGAGAACAATTTGAACCTTTATAGAGAAATTAACCAAAGTATTTTTTAAAAAGCCAATTTTGACCGTTTATTGTCTTCGAAATCAAATCATCTTGGGCACAATATAGGTATTGCGAAAAGCAAAAATCTGACAACAATCTCAAATTTGAGAAGTTGGTTTCAATGGGGTAAGAACAGTTAGGCGTTGAAATACTGTGACAAGCAAACGGGAATCTAGTTCCTGCAGTGTTTCAATTTCTACTTGATATTCTTAATATTTTAGGTCTGCTGAAACACTTAACGCAAACTTGTATGCAATTTTTACAGAATTTAGAATTTTTTTATTCTAAAACTGGTCTAAACTCGGCGTAAGATCGCAAGCGTAACGGCGTATTCTGTGTTTGTTTTAACCAAACGTAGCTTGCGCGCTGGTAAGACAGCACACCAGGATGGAGTTCAGTAGATTTGAAACAAAAAATTTACGTCAGCCGTACGTCTACAATTTTAAGGTTAATCTGATTTTAGGCGTTTTTTAATGACCTGTAGGTTCCGCATGTACAGTAGAATTTGTGTACGCTATTTGAATGCATACATTTTTCTTTCAGCAAAGATGCAATAAAAACGCAATCGAAATTCGCAGATGGCTAAACCCGTCGCACAAGAATTTTTACCCTTTTAAAAACCGCATAAAATGCAGCGTGAAAGGAAAATTTGAAAATCGTATTCAATTAAAATCTAAGCTTTACTAAACGTGACGCTAAATATTTTCATTTACATACCATCTTAGCGGTTTCAAAGCCTAAAACTGAAAAAAAAAATCCATATTGCGATCGCAGAGCATGCAAAAAAAACTTGCGTTTCAATTTGAAATCATTTCTAATCTAAATTTCGATTTGACCGGCTAGTCGGTCAAGCGGTAACGCACACGAAACTGGAGCGGGGCGAATGAAATTACCAGGAGCCGGTTACATCCGATGCAGTGCTGCCAACGGATTGCCACTGTTATGAAATTTTTTTGAAAGTATCTGTAAAGCCCGCAGCAGGTGCAGTGATGCGGTAATGGACTCCGACTCCATACACGCTTCAATGTAATACAGATTAAATTTTTTGACCTTTTGTTTTGTTTATAATGTAATCAAAGGCTACTTCGGCCATTATTTTGATCATTGTGGGCTAAAAAAATACTAAAAAATCTGATATCACCGTTTCCTCTGATCAAAACCATACCAACAATTGAGAACTAAAACTATACAGAGAAATAAGAAAAAAATAACAAAAATTTAGTGTGCTGGGAAAACCAAAGGTCTTTCGAACTTCATAATGGAATGAAGCTATAGTGTCTACTGAATATCCTATTTTCCAAAAGCATTTAAACGAGTAAATGCATTAATAATTAAAAGGATTTATGGGTTGGACGGTCAAGGTGACAGGCGTTCAATATGTGATTAATATATTGAGAAAAGATCCGAAACTACATAAAACTAATCCTCTTTACATAAGAATCAGTAAATTTTTAATTGAGGCTGCATGGTTGTTCTCAAATTTTATTGTAAAATAAAGGTGACACAAATAATAATCATTCTTGCTTGGTAAAAAAACTGTGTTGTGTACAAGTTTTGTGGATTACCAAACCTGCTAGACCCAAACAGTACAATTCACTGATCGTGCTGGTATTTCCTTACAATGCGACACTAAGTAGCATATTTTTTTTAATTTGGAGCGTGTTTTTTTATTATTCTGTTCGTGCCAAGGCTGACATTTTTTTTAAATTTCTACCTAAATTTTACGCAAAAATGAGTCTCGTGTTCTTTAAAAAGAAAGTGCAGCAAAAATGTTCAGAATAAACGGTTTGTGACCCCTGATACAGAGTCTATCCCACATTTACATCAAGGTGATGACAGTTAGTTGAGAAATGGGACTTCGAATCTTATTGATTGTGAGACCACGGTCTAACTGAAAGCATTTCAAGTATTCGACAAGAGCAGCAAAGCAACATACTGCATTTAAAAGGGCATCCAAGTCAAGTTTTTCACTCTTGACCAAAATGTTGGGATAAGCCTAAAACACATTCTCATCAAATTTGAACTTTCTAAGTCTTGCCGTTTTCAAGATATTACACTTCAAAGTTAACAATTTTCCTCTTACTTTACTGTTGCCATTTTGTCAGTATTGTGACAGAAGATTAACTTTTGGAAAATCGGCTTTAATTTAGTGGAAAAGCAGCTAATTCACAATTACGACCCTTAACAACAACTCTGCCGAAAAAACTTATTGAGAGTTACAATAACTGTTTGAAAATCTTGTTTGTAGTTGGCAACCCTGGCAAAACTCCCAACAGGAAAAAAACTTTTTAAGGTGAAATCTAAATTTGGGGATTTTTGGAGAATTTTGGGAACGGGAAGTCGTAGGAAGTTCAAATTTGGTGAAGCTAGTCTTCAGAACTGTCAAAAAATTTTGAGAGAAAACCGAGCGAAAGAACGTTTCGACTACAATACCGTTTATATTTCAGCAAAACTCTAGAGGTGATGTGCAGTGGAGTACTTTAAAATATCGTTTTGATCGCAAAAGCCATATCATAGTTCGAAACTAGTGATGTACGGTATCGTTTAATTGGAATCGGTAGAATTTATTGGTCTTTTTTTTTTGGGGGGGGGTATCGGATTGAACAAAAATAAATGAAATTTCGAATCTGATACCGGTTCTTTTAAACCACGTTTGGCAATAAAAATAGTATACAGTAATTAGTAACCAGCATATAAACTCTCAAAACTGAATTTTTTTCACCTAAAGCAAGAAATATGGCCATGATGTCACAAAATAAAGTATCAGACATGAAAGTGCCTCATACTCAAATAAATTGCATTAATTACGATCAAAAATTTAAAAAGAATTCCAATTTATATCAAATATCAGAATCGATAATTGGATCGAGAATCAGTCATTTTGCTTGGTATCCATCTCGGTTAACGAGCAAAATTTTGGTATTGGTATATCACTGTGCGATACCAAATATAAGAAACTGCTGTTCAGTTAGGGTCAACAGAAATGAAAACTTTCTCTTCCTAACATGCATCGGGAGCGAATTAAAATAATGAAAAACTCCAAGCGGTCCAAATCAAGAGTCATGAAGCGTTGGCCGAATGTTGCATAAAAACGATGTAACTGAAATCAGCTTTAAAATCCGGTTTCTTGAGTTTTAAAACAGTTCTAATATGAGTGGTTGAGCATATTTATCCTCCACTGGCGAGAAAGTGACGGTGGCACTTCTATTTTCGACGAATTCTCACTCACTAAGGAGTTGATCGTATTTCAAACTTTCCGATTGACGTTTGATTTCTTGCTACTTAAATTTACACCTTTTTCGAAGCCACCACGCAAAGATAATCATCGTAAAGCGCTTTATTCAAGGTCGCAAAGATGTGACCAGGGTACGGGTTGAACCGAGATCATGCAATTAGTGTCGTCGTAAAAACGACGCCTTCATCCTCTCGGCCTCGCTTCCGATGAGGGTGCTTGGCTTTTAAGTTCATAACGCAAAAGATACTATTCTTGAAAGTACTTTGGAGCATAAGGTTCAGCAGGTGGTGGGGGGAATTTCAGCATGTCCATTGGGCTCTCGTCCACTGAAATTTGAGGAGTAGAACCTAGAAAAAAGTTTTCAAGAGCATGGAGCAACGCTAAAGTCGATAAAACGCAATCTTCGCTCAGAATCTAATAAATTGAAAATTGTTTTAGTGTGAACGCAATAACTTTGATTTCAACAAAAAGATAAATTAATAGCTAAAATTCTCATCCACATCAAATGCCAGTTGCTCTTCTCCTTTCGTGTATTTGTTGTGCTGTTGCCAAAAAAAAAGGCATCAAATGCTTGGAATACTCTCTTTCAAACAGTATAATTCACCATTTTCTTTGTAAGCTTCACCTAACATCTTTGAACGGAGACGCATTTGAAAGACATTTCAACCAAAACATTGCTATGCAAAACAATAATTAATAAAAAAAATATACTTAAGTAGCAGGGGTGGGCCAATTACTTGTTCATATCATTTCCTATTACTTTGAACTGACAACTACTTCGTTTACTCACGTAAAGATTTGGGAAATTTGGCGGATGTATGTTCGTTATTTCGCTTATTTGAAAAAGATGCTCTTGAGTCGTTTGTCGATCCATAACGCCATCTGTCACTGCAAAGGCACAAAGTAAAGTCCAAAACAAATCTTCCTTACACGTTAAAACGATTAAGGAGATTGATTACCAGAAGATTTGGAAAAAGGAGAAAATTTCCGGCATGCTTCTAATTACTTAAGTCAGAATTTTGGCAAACATTTCAAAACGGCTAGTCCTACAGAGCGCGGCAAAAACACAAATCAGGATGACTGGCGAAAAAGTTTATTCCCAGTGCATAACTGAAGTGTACCGGTACCGTATGTCATGCGGAATGACAGAAAAAAACAAAAACAATTATGCAGCATACCTTATGTCTGAACCGCTTGAGCGCGAAGTGCGCTCAGATATGACGTCATCAACTTGGCTGTAAGACCGATGAGATGACCAAGTTCCCGTGGACAGTCTGCTGTTAGATTGCAGTCGACCACTGAATGCAGGAGAATGCGACTTCGACGGGTCCTCAATTCGTCGAATGGGAGTAGCAACTCGAAATATTTTGGCTCTGAAAAAATAGTGAAATATTACGACTGGTAAACGTTTATAACCGAACTAGAGATAAATAAATTTTTTATTTTGTGATCTTACACAACTCAACTTTTGTTAACCAAAGCTGAGTTTTGAACAGAGATTGGATAGATGCTAAAGCAAGAGAAGTCTACCTTCTCAGCCGCAAGTCGCCACTAGTCTGCTTATAGTGCATTGAAGTACTTCGCATCCGGGATGCATATTTTCGAAGTGCACACTTTCTTTTAGCACTTCGATTTGCTCTACTCGGACTGGCATCGCTGCTCAAGCCACAACTCTAATGCAAGGTTTTAAAGAAAAATAATAAAAGAACGTAGAGCGCGAGATTTATCAGCACGCTTTAAGCACTAGATCACACAGAGGATGCTGTCAAATTGTCAAAATGTCGTATTAAAGTCAAAAGAAAGAGAAAAAAGCGGTAGATCGTAACAATATGAGTGCACTTCGTTAAAATGCATTTTAACGATGAGTTTTTTTGAAAATGCTTAAACTGCTATGGGATAGGATCGAACTAGTAAACACACATCAATAAGATTCCAAGCAGTGGCGCAATCAGGGGGGGGGTCGGGGTTCGACCTCCCCCCCCCACTCTTTCGGAACTCAAAATACATGCATAATTTTGTTGATATTACGCGGTTTGTAACACTTTGGTACAAATCCTTTTCACCAAATAATGACTTTAGTTGTTGTTAATCACTTAAGATATTGTTTTAGCGCTTTAATTTGATCACCTGCAATATTTACAAAGCAATTGAGATTTTGGCATTTGTTTAACCTACAATATTGCTGACAGATATATGTACAACTATGTGTATTTGACGTATCCATGGACCTTGAATAATGGGTGTATTATATCCGATCACAAACTTCTGAGCAGAGATTGACACTAAAAAGACAGACGGTCATTTAGTGAAAAAAGTTGATCCTGCATAAAAAAAAACTACCAAGTTAAATACATTTTTGCAAAAACAAAGCAAACAAATCCGAAGTTTGAAGATGAAAGCCACAACAAAATTACATTTAAACGTCGATTTTTTTCTCTGCGAACGTATTCAAAAAATTCAAAGTTTTCTACGCAGTCTTAAGATATCACATATCGTTTAAGACTCACTCTAAACTGGGCGTAATATCGTAAGCGCATGAGCGTATGCCGTATACCATTACAGGCATACCAAAATTTTGGCTGCAATAAATAAAATACGCTCCAATAATAAACGATTTTACACCTAGTCAAGACCGGGTTTAAACGGTGTTCAACGGAATAGTGCGGAGTTATCTTAAAAGTAGAAACTTTTGTAGTAAAGTTAAAACAAAAACACACTTTGACTGATGGTAAAGTAATCTTAATAAGCTTGCTTAGCAACTGCAATGGGCTCCTGAACTACAGTAGGCGTAGACTCTTGCACTTTCATGTTACTCGTAACTTCTTTACAGCAAATTAAACATTGTGCTTTTTATTGAGCATATATGAAAAAACAGAATATGCTTTAATCAATGACGCAACCATGGGAGGCTAAGAGGGCTAAAGCTCCCTCCTCAGCCAAGTCATTAAACAGATTTAAGCCAAATATGCAATCTTTCAGCTTTTAAATGTATTTTGAAGTTGACCAGTAAGTGTCCGGGGGCTGATTGGAGTCAGTGAAATAAATTCTTTTAAAACTTTTCCATATCTTAGTTATTTAGCTGTTTCTAATTGCTCTAAAAACGTGTAAAATGTCATCCAAACGGCGTTAAAATGGCTTTTTTTCTTCGCAGAAAAATTGCAATACTTGCCCTGCGGCTGGGCCCCCACACTGAAAATTTATTCTCTAGCACACAATTTTCACAACCAACAAGTTTCAAAATCGTTATTACACACTTTCTGAATAAACAATGCTGTAACGAAGTGGAACTATTACCACCAAACCCTGTTTGACTAGAATAGAGTGCGTTTTGATTAATGGTTAAAATAAATTAACTACAATTGGCTACTGCTTGCTTTTTGAAAATTGAACTTCGCCCCTTCAAAAAATTCTGGGTGAGCCCCCGTTTCCAAAGATAATTACTTCATCACTACATCAAGGCGACTTGCCTATTAGTCTAATTGGCTAATAATACCTTTGGTTGAAGTTTGAATCCGTATCGACTAAGAGTCGGCTAAATTATTAATGCCAGTAAAACGAAAAGTCGATAGTGATGTGAAGACTTAGAAATTCTTTAAATAATTCTTAATGGCTTAAGAAAACAACAATATGAACTTTCAATTAAAACTGAAATTATACACTTTTTTAACCCTTGCTTTTTACGCAAACCAAACGGAAAAAATTTAAATTGTAAGTTAAGCGTGGCTAAAAGCAAAAGCCTGTAATTTGGGACACCTACACAAAAACAAATCGACCGAATCATTGGTTTTGCTGTAGCAAAATTCTGCTTGACGCAAACAATTCGAGTAATAAACGAAAGCGATATGTACTCAAATTTTGAGGGTCTTAGGTCGTATTTTGGATATCGAGATTTAGGAAACCAAAAACCGGGTAAAAACGGCCGTTTCTGTATCAAAAAGTTATTGATTCCTTTATCGCTCAAAAATGTCTAGACGTGAAAGTTAAAATTTGAACACAAGATCGGTGCAGATGGAAGACTTTATGCACACTGATTTTCGGGGCACCACAGTTTTTGAGACCGAAAACTGGCAAAAAGTAACCAACTATATACAGGTAGAGCTTGGTAAGTAGTGGTACCGATATTCATAAAAAAAGCTAGTAGTTTTCAAGCACATTTTTGACCACCATGCTTAATTACAAGTTTACAACGATGTTCATTTACCGAATTTGGGCTTTCCTTCATATTTTTGTGTTCTTTTTGTTATATTCTATTTTATATTTAAACCACTGAAAGCAGAGAGTTCAAACTTTTATTAATTACTATTTTAAGGAAACAGAAAGGTCAAGTGCCAGCCTGAAATTGAGGGAGCCACCAAACGGCCCCTCCAAAATTTCAAAGCTTGGAATCGTTGAAGTTAGATGGATGAACCTTTCAGGATCTGTAGGTATCGAAAATACATGAAAAAATAGAGGTCTCATGACTCACGATGGAGGTCCCCCAAAATGAGTCCACTAATCTTCAACAATTCAAACCATTTTGAGCTAGACAGATGAAGTTTTCAGAATTAGTAAAACTTTAGGTAAAACACGACATAATTTTGGAATGCCATGTTGAGGGTCCCTCTAAATGAGCCCCCCCCCCCAAAAAAATGACAACTTTTACCGCTCAAGCTAGACCCATGAAATTTTCAGGATAGATGAATATAAAAGGTTAAACATGATAAAACATGGAAATGCCGGGCTGAGGGATACTCTCCTAAATCTAAAATCTTAAAACCGCTCGAGCTAAAGAAATTAAATTGTGAACATATAACAATTTAATATAAAAACACTTAAATGAAATATGACGTTTTTGAAACATTGATTAAAAGAAAAAATTTTCTTTCGGTGCACGATCAGAGCTCTTTAAAACTTTTAACTTTTTAACTCTTGAACGTTTAACTTACAGTTTAAGTTTTCCAAGACGTTTCAATTTTTATTAAATTTCCGTGACTTTTCCATGATTTTCCACGAAAATTTATTTTGTCAGGATTTTCAATGATTTTCCATGACCGTGGCAACCCCAAGTATGAATCAAACATGGTTATATTCTCGTTATGACAAAATTTGGATTGTCCAGCAACTACTCCGTACTGTTGAAAACAAAGTTAAGAACTCGTTCATCGGGATGAAACATTTTATTCAAAGCAACGTTCTCTGACGTATTTTTATTCAAGTTGACGTTTCGCTCCCAAGTCCGGGGAGCATCATCAGAACAGTAAAACATTTCTTGTTTGCCAAAATAAAATTGAACTAGTAAGAAAAATACATGTAACCAAGAATAAACTCTTGTGACGTAACAACCAAAAAACATACAACATTCATTATCACAACATGCAATATCACAGAAAAATAATAATATTACATCTGCCAAAAGTATTACATAATTTATATTATTTGTTATTACAAGTTACGTGTGGCCTATCAAAAAAATTCACTATCAAAAATACAACATGAAAATTAATCCATAAGCATGCCATGAAGAACGGGCATGTTAGCGCCTTAATTCTGTTTAAAACGTTTACTTCAGTTGCTCGTAAGATTTATCAAAAACTCTCCGCTGTGCGACGTTTACTGTAATCGGCTTGCATTTTTTTTAATTTTAGCTTCATCCCACGTTATAAAATGATCAAAATTTACGATGTGCCCGCACAAAGCGGACGTTTTTACATCCATTCTTTTGACTGCATTGAAATGTTCGCGTTTTCCAGTTTTTAAACTATGCCCTGTCTCCCCAATATATACTGCATCATAATCATGACATGAAATTTCATACACAAGCCCACTTTTTTCAGACTCTATAATACGATCCTTAGCTATATAGTGGTTTCAAAGCCATTCCAATGCCGACTTGGACCAAAACCCCCTTAAAAGCCTCAGAAACTCCCTGCACATATGGAATTGAAGAAAACGCAGAGTATGTATCAGGCGGTTGAGATCGAGGATGGGATTCAGTCTGCTGAGTAAGAATTTGATTGCTTGAGCACAAATGCATAGAAAATTCATCGTTTTGTAGTGTTTGGTTGAAATGTGATCGAACTTGGCCAGTTTATGTTCTGCTTTGCTGATGATATCATCGGCTCTTAAGTAGAGGGTTCGGGCAATGCTGAGTTTTTGAGCGGTAGGATGATAAGATGTATTAGGTAGATATCTACCGGTATGCGTGGGCTTCCTATATAGACATTAGTAGAAAAAGAGCCATTAGTTTCACGACAGAGAAAAACATCCAAGAATGCAAGAGAACTCGAAGCTTCTATCTCTTTTGTAAACTGCATCAAGCTGTGTTATCGTGTTAAGATACTGATAAAAGGACTCGAATTCTCCGTTTCCATGATTTCGTAAATGTTTAACCGATATATCTTAATACGTTTAACCAATATATCTTTATAAGTACTGACATTGATGAAACAAAATTGTGGTTTTGAACATACTATTGACCAATCAGGAATGTACAGTGCCCATCTAAAATCGGGATGCCAAGTTAGGGGGTGAAGTTTTGAGTCGTTTAAGCAAGATCAGTAAATATGTCACTCAGGTGGGTAGCCAGAAATTCGGAGTAATCACTTTCGTATATAGTTTATAGAGAAAAATAACTGGGGGGGGGGGACTAATGAAAAGAAATTTGAGAGAAATTGGTAATTAACTAATATTGAATAGCTCCCACCCCCTATTCCTTAGTTTATAGTATATTTGTTGATGACACCTATGTTTAGCATTTTTACCTTGCGATCAAATTTGGTTGCGTATTTTTGACCATTTTTCAAAGTTTACATTTATTTGTTAGTTTTATTTCCAACAAATTAGCCCCCTTCCCCCCTCAATATATGTTTCAAAAGATGTTTTAAATCACTATTTAGTCTACTCTAGTGCATTTAACGATCTCAAAAGTGCTAAAAACGTAGTGTTTTTCTCATTCTATATTTTGGTCGACATGCCAATGGGGGGGGCTACAGCCCCCCCCTCCCCCGGCTACGCTGTTGATGTCACTGGGTAGCAATTGAAGCGTAAAAAGTATAAAAACTAGGGGTGCCATGATGGGAGTCACCCAAATTGGTCCACTAAAATTTTAAATTTAGAACCGCCTCAGGCTAGACAGAGAAAATTTTCAGATAAAGTGACTACAGGGACCTCCAAGTGAGCTCCTCCCCAAAATTTAAAGTTTTTAACCGCTCGAAATACTCAAATTGAAATTTTGGGAAAATTTTATATATTAAAAAATAAAACAGGATTATGTTTTCGAAATAGATTAATTTTAAAAACTTTGCTCCTGCTCTAGTCCTCAAAATTTAATGATTTTTCAACTTTTTCATGACTCTACAAAAAAATTTACTTTTTCAGGATTTTTAATGATTTTTCATCACCGTGGGAACCCTGTTTTAACTAAACAAAAAATGTAATTAATTTTCAAATACGTTTTATTTCAACATTTAAATGCTCGCTTAACTGTAGCAATTTATTTTATTACACCGAAATTGGATCGCCCTAACGTCATAATACTAAATTACAAAAGACACAACAGAATTTGTAGTAGCTTCTTCGGCTTTTAAGAATTATCCACTTCTTTGATACACAAGATATTTTCATACATTTTGTCATGCACCGACAAATAGTACAGATCGTATTTAGCCCTTCCTTTATAACAGCCATGCAAACAACAAAAATGAAATTCTTTGTGTAACCAACAAGGTAATTCTTGGTTGAAAATACAGATTAACTGAAGTAGAACCATTTCATAGCCCTTTTAAAGACGCTGCAACGTTCACAAACAGATGTGTCAATAAGAATTAAGTACGCACCGATTAGCAAGCAAAAAGCTAACAAAATCTTTTCTCTTGTACCAGGTAATTTTAGATACTAAAAAATGCCTTGTATTTGTAACGTGAATGTTTCTGTAACAATTTAGTACCCAACTCAACTTATCAATTCATTCCGGCTTTGTCTAATATCACTATTTTTGTGGACATGAAAATTGACAAGCAAAGTTTTTTTTTTAATTATTTGTTAAGCGAAATTAAATGCAAAAATTGTTCACAGATTAAATATTTTATCGTAAATGCACTATAATTTTAAGTAATGGCGTTTTTACTTTGTGCAAAAAAAAATTGAAAAATTCAACACTATGTGATAATCCGAAGTCAATCAATGAACAGTTTTTTACCGTTCCTGAAATGGTATACTGATAAATCGTATTGCATTATCCCTAAATTTGATTATGAGAATTAAGAGTTGGAATACGTGAATAGAAAGTTGTATACCGCGTATTCTAATCATTCCTTGACTGCAAAACTTTTTCGTTTCTTACCTGTCTTTTTCGCTTCGTTGTAGAGTATTTAAAAGGTTCGATGTTGAAGCACTTCTGGACAACTGCGGGCGCTTCTTTAAAAGGAAAGACACTTCGTTCGGCTGCTCTTTCAAGACGGTAACTAAAGATGAAAGAGTCCAGCCAACCTAAAAGCAAAAAGATACCACATTAGGGATTCCTTCCGGGACTGCAGGAGGGAAATTTAGGGGTTTTCGATTTCACGTTACCAGGGAAATTTGTTTTGGGAAATTTTTATGCATTTTCAAAACCAATTGTGCAGATTTTGCAAGCGTTTTTGAGCTTTCTGTGTTACAGTTTCAGCGTCAAAACTGATAGCTAAGCGCTACTCTGCAAGGAACCGGAATCTAAGACAAATGAGAATAGTAATGGTACGACTAAACATGAGAATCAAACTAAGTAACGATATACAGCATCTACCTAGGCAATCTATGTTTAGACCGTTGGCTGGTAACGACTAATAGGTTGCCAACTTTCCGTTTGAAGCACGACCGACATTTTTTGGCGTTGTGTATTTTCAAAAAAAAAATACTGCTCACTACAGTGCACATCCAGCTTAATCAGCTGTTCAGTCATTAGTGGTTTCATAATCGGACTAGAAGGTAGCAAACAGATTCGAAACAAAGAGTAATCTATTACTTTTACTGCACTGCAGTGGCAACATCGTTGTATAGCCTTACAAGCCATGAAGGACATACGGTACATGTTCCAAACGTGTGAAAATGAGTACAGAATGCCTTTCGATAATTACCTTTCCAAGCGAAAACGAGACATAATTTTCAATATTATTCAAAAACATTAAAAACGCAAGTTATTCCAACCCAAAAAACATCGAAGCGTGTCGGTTGTCACGCAAATTTGTCAGTGAAAAGATTTGAAAGGGACTAGGGCAATGCAGCATCAAAATGTAAACAGTCTTTTTTTTAAGTCATTCCACAAATCAAAAAATGTTACAAAAATTAATGTTTGATTATAATTTATCCAGAGATCCCAGAAATTTGGGGATCAGAAAAATTTTCAAAATTTTTCTCGTTTTACGGGAAGCTGAATAACCGGGAAAATGGGAAACCCTACACCACATACAACTGGCAAATTCCTAAATCGACCTCGAAAGAATAGTTTTGTTCACCAATGCAGAAACCCATCAAGAGACACCTCGCACATGTATTGCTATAAATGACCCAGTTGACTCCGCTGTGCCATGTGTCAGCTTTTTTGCCTCCTAATTTGTAAATATTTTTGTCCTCCTAATTTGTAAATCGAAATATTTATTTATTACGAACCAAACTTCCAAAACAAAGAACCTTTTTCGGGTTCTCTTGGTGTGCTTTTAGGTTTAGGCCGTGACGACAAGTTAATTGTTTGCCACTACGGATTCACTAAAAAAATAAATTTCTGAAGGGACCTTTGTGTAACTATTTACCAAAAAAAGTTTCTGTTTAGCACATACGTATAAGACAACTGAGTAACCATTTACCACTGCTTTCCCATTGACTGCAACCACTTCATCGCCAGACGTTATTTTTCTAGCGCGAGCAGCAACTGATCCACTGCGAGTCCCTGTGACCACATGATGGCCCTCAAAAGTGGCCTTGATGAAAAGACCGAGGCCATCAATGGGATTCACATCGCGCAAGTGAATTTGTTCCAACGAAACAGGCTGAATGGTCAATGAATCGTTCGACTGTACAATTCTAAAATAAAGTAGTCAAGACTGAAATTGAATGAAGCTGCATCTGCTATGTGACGGGGTGCAGGCTGAAGAAGGGTGTGGAAATGGCGACTTTTCTCTCTTGGGTTCTCCAGCAACATTTTCACTGCAATCATACTATCATTCACAGGAAAGAATCGAGAGACTTCAACCAGCCAATTTGTTTCAGGTTGTTAGAAAAACAAAATACTATAACTTGACTCAAACACGCTACAAGTTTGAATACTAAGTTTTCTTACAGCAAAGGTGTCATTTTGGCTCAATTGCATTGACTCGGCAAGTTTTTAGAGATTAATTAGTGCCAATTGTTGTTCATACTACCCGTTTTTTTTTCTGTGGATGAGCAAGGGGGAGCAGAAATCCTACACCATAGAACCCCAGTTGGACTGGAAAACCAGCAAAAGTGATCATCTTCACACCATTCAAAGAGTGAGCATCCCTTGGTACGTGAATGTTATATTATTTTGTAACTAGAAATCAGAGATATTCCCCCTTTTGGAAACAGACTGGCAAACAACACATACGGACTCGAATTATGAACATAAATCGGTCACATTTGCTCATAAGTGAAAATCTTTTTTGGTCTTCAACATAAAATTATGTCGCCAACTTTGCTGATGAATTGTCAAAGTCACTTTTCAAAGTTTAATAATATCATTCACTTACCCGTCCGCACAATTTTCCATCTCAGTGCAAATGTTCAGTGCTGCATCCTCAATAACACACGCGAAGACACTCTGTGTTTACATTACATAAAAACATAATGCAGGAATAACTAATAACCAATAAAAACACTGGATACTTTTTTTTTAATTCTATACCTAACCTTGAAGATCGCGGAAGGATTTTCTCATTTTTGTTTCAAGTTAAAACTTAGCAGTGGAATGAATAGTCATTACGTATCTTAATATGGTATCTTAATTAGGATGTTAAACCAAGAGATGCGACTGAATATGCTATTCGAGGTTTGGGTCATATCAGAGCTTATGATGATGACAACCACCACTTCAAACAAATCTACACAACTTTATTAAAACAGTCAAGAAAAAATGCTAAAAGCGCAAGAGAAAAATAACAAAAAACATATATTTAATTACACGTAAAAACATCCACACCAAGTGATGTATGCCCTAGTTCTAGTAGAACTGGCCACAGCAGATGGAACCAAACTACGAACTAGATGGAAGCTCGCTAAGAATCAAGCACAGTGAACGACCGACGCATGTTGAATAATGGGATTCTAAAAAAATTATTCGTTTTCCCATTGAGAGAGCAATCAAAAATATTCTGGGCTACCCAAGAAGGATCGAATAATAAACAGTGTCAAAATATATTCATAAACCACATAGTGACTGACAATAAAAAAAACATCCTACCAACTTAATCAATTTAATAACTTATTGTTGGGGGCACATTTGGGGAGTTCCCGAAGTGTGGCCCCCTAAATGGTTATCTCGTTAGATATCTACTAACATTAAAAACATTTGCTCTCTAGCTTAAGCCATATAAAAAAAAAGCACTCGGGGAATCTTTTGCAACGTGTCGAAAAAAAAATCAAGCAACTTTGGACATGATGTTCGGAAACAAATCAGCTAATCGCAGAGTTTCACTAATTTTGCATACCATTACATTATTCATCTAAATTAGCTATAATCGCAAACATGATTACGTCAAAACTAACGAAACTGCAATTGATCTCTGTTTTGTCCAACAGTGCGTGTTCTAAAAATGCCGAAGCATGATCAAAAATAAAAAAATCAGTTTGCCTTTGAATTTTTTCGGAATAGAATTTGTCTGTTAAAGCTTCCACCATTAGTACTGTAAATGAGTATTTCATAACTTAAGCGTAAATTCAAAAATGCAAAAAAAGCTATTGTCTAATATCTATTTCGTATTTATTTACATACCACTTTCCACTGTAAGTTGGTTCCAAATCTATATTTTACGTTAATAACAGCAGTTCTTAATTTTTATCGCGAATAGACGGCTAATTACATTTCTTTCAAATTCTTTATCTTCTAAGTATCTACTGATATCAAGAAAAAGTACTGTTTGAGCTAAAATTAAAATAAAGATTTGGGGTGATATATTTGGGAGTATCACCCCCAAACCTTGCCAAGATATTTATTTTTTAAAGAACTACTGATATCAAAAACAACTAGCTATCTATCAAGTTGCATAAAAAAATTTTAATTTTTGGGGGCCCAATTTGGGGGATTTCAGGGGAAGTGGCATCCCTAAACTACGGCAAAATATTCGTTTCTTATATATTTTTCGATGTAATTTCGAGGTTGATTTTGAATACCAGGGATGGCGAAAACCTACAAACACTGGCCTATTTTTGAATTTTGATGCTATTTGTCTTTCAAAGTGGAAATCTCGTCTAATTATGTGTATGTTACACCAGGCTAAAACGATTTGCGCTAGCGATAATTTATTTCTTGCGAAAGTAAATAAACTACGAACTACGACTATTATTTCTCGCTGACAGTTACACAAATAATTTGTTTAACAAAATACTAAAACAGTTTCTTGTTTTATTCTCATGTGCTACTACCAACTGTGACGATGATACTGATAAACATTTTGTAAAGATCCTTTACGTTGGTGTAGCTTCTAAGCGATTTGTTAAACAACTTTCTGACCTGGTTAAATACAGATTTAGCATTGAGATTTGTGCGATTCATGCAACATATAAAGCTGGCCGTTATTTCAGCTGAAGTCAGCTATTCCCATCAATCTGAGTTTCAATGTCGTATATCAATCTTTATGTTCGTGTGATACGAATTTGTCGTATGTGGGCATGACTTCGTAACACCTTGGAATTCGAGCACGGGAGCATCTAAATCTAGCTGATATTAATACAAAAAGTGGTGTCAAAGACCATTTATACGATTGTGACAAATGCTCTTCCATGAGATATTCAGTGGAATCTTTCAAAGTTCTTCAAAAGCGTGTCAAAGAGTATCATACTAAAATTCAAGAAGCATGATTAAATAAAAAGTTGAATCCAAAGTTAAACAAACAGTTATATGCTAAAGGGGCATCATGTTAGTTACATTCTGGTGCACATAATCATTTAGTACTTACCTCAAATTTGCTTGATTTTGCCATTTGTCGCTTGATTTTTCTTGATTGCCTGACTTTTAACGAGCCACAAACATACCCCTGCTTACTGCTGCATGGCTAAATTGTTATGAATTAACTCACTAAAATTTATGTGTGTTTTTTGTAATATTACATCATAAATTGATTTTATTTGTAATAAATGCTTTGGTAATTACCTATAACCACATGTCATATTCTGTTTATTTTATTCAGATATGTTATCTTGATGAGGGCTGAAAACGTTTGAATTTTTATTACAATATGTTTTTACCTTCAAGTAAAAAACTTTAAATATGTCAATTGATGCTGTAAAGTTGCTAATACTCTCAATTCTCTGGTATTTTTTAATACCAAAAACAATTATCTCTCTCACTCAAGACATTTAAAAAATTGATGTTGGGGGGTGGCACCCCCAAGTTATGTCAAAATATTTGTCTCTTAAATATTAACTGAGAACAAAACCAAACAGCTTTCTAGCTATAATCGTTCAAAAAATATGACTTTTAGTGGTCCATTTGAGAGATTTCTGGAGAGGGGTGATACCACCAAACTATGTCAAAGTAATTTCCTTCCAATCAACTGAGAGCAAAAAAACTCAGCTTCCTAGTTTGAGTCATTCAAAAAAATTCATTTTTGGGAGATCCATTTGGGGGTTTCCGGTGAAGGGGTGGCACTCTCAAGCTATGTCAAAATATTTGTTTCTTAAATTTCAACTGAGAGCAAAAAGAATTACCGGTACTGCTCTAGCTTGAGACGTTCAAAAAAATGACGTTTGGGGTCTATTTGGGGAGGTTTACGAGGGGAGTGGCACCCTCAAACTATGTCAAAATATTTGTCAAAAAACAGCGCCCTTGTTTAGGCCGTTCAAAGAATTGATTTTTAGGGACCTATATTGGGGGGGTTCCCAGGTGATAGCCCTGCAAAATTTCATGAGACAAAACTGCGTTTGCAGCATCACAACTTCACTTAGAAATCAGATTTCGGTGTTCTGCGGTTTAGAAGAAGAGCGTACAAGATTTAGGAAAAAAACACATAGCGGCCAAAAGTGGGTTGGTAGGGATGAAAGGATATGTTAAGACATATAACAGGTCTGCGGAGTCATTAGAAAATAGGCATGACTCTGGCTCCAGCTCTCTTTTTTCAAACCAATGGCTCCGGCTTCAAAGCTGCAATTTTTGAAAGTATGGCTCCGGCTCCGCATCATTGTCACTTGCCAGTCCCAATAAAGTCAGAAAGTTTTGCTTCGGTATCTAATTCATAAAGTCAACTGTTGACACAACCAGGATTTTGCTAAGGAGGGAGAGCTGAGCCCAAACCTAAAATTTTCTGCGTTTCATAGAGTAGACGGGGGGGTATGGGAGTAGAACCCCTAGCCACTGAGCGATTTTTGTAATTTTTCGAAACAAAATAGTCAGTTTATCGCCATTTGGATGGTATTTAGCCCGTTTGTCGAGACATTTGAAAAACCTAATTGCTAAAATTTGGAAGCCTTTTGACAGTTATGACCGTTAAATTTTTCAACCTCAACAGCTCCACCCACCTGCACCCTGGTCCAGCACACTATTAAAAGCACGCATATTTGGGCTAATTTTTTTACGCCACATGGCTAAAAGATCGGCTTCAGACTTTTTAACCCCTCCGATCCTGGTTGTGTTGCTGACTATTGACTACCAATGCATCTAGCATAGTGATGGTCATCCACAACAAAAAACCATGTAGATTACTAATAGATTAAAACACTTTAAGTTAAAATTCCAGGTTTCAAATAGTTTGGTGGCCCGCATTTGTTTGGCTTTGGTGAGGTTTTTCGTTTTAGAAAAGTCGGAGCAGGAGCTAAACCGAGTAAAAACAATAGCCGAGTAAAAACAAAGAAACACATGACGCACGCGTCGGTCGTTCCAATAAGATTAATAAATACCATACTTTACTCTTGTGGCATTCACGAAGTTTAAGTAGGAAAAATTTCCCGTTGTACCTGTTGCATTGTGACACTTAATTCATAACAGAGATTGACCATCTTATCCCGAATTGCTTGAAAGGATTGCTTGCCATTGAACGGAGATCTAGCACAGCGCACAAAACATACTGAAAAACCTTAATTTCATTGGTAGCAAGAAATAGAAGAATTCCAGTAAACATACTCTTAGCAGAAAGCTTAGACCAGCATGTTAATATACCCAAAAATTGATGTGGTACTACAAACAATGGTTGGCCTGAATATAATCAGAATTATATTTGAGCAATTTTTTCGCAACCATAGGCGACTAACTAAAAGTTGCTTTATCGAAATCTTATTATTTAAAAAAACATTATACTGGTTCTCATGTAAGGATGGCAATAAAGGCAGCGTAAGCAAGTAGAATACGATACACTTGACATTTTAACCGAAATATAGCACGCCTTCTAAATCTCACAGCGGTACGTTGCGATGGCATTGTGCTTGAAGTTAAGAAGTAAGTAGAATGCAAAGTCTGAAAGCACCGCAATAGATGCAATTTAATCATTCAATTAAGTCCATTAACTAAAGAACTCTCCATCTGTACAACAACACTAACAGAAGGTCACCTTTAGCTAGTTTTTCGTGCGGCTATGCTACCACGATAGGAGAGTGCCTAACCTCAACAAAAACAAGTGGTATCTTTCCAAAAACACAACGACGAATTACCAGTGCAAGAATCAAGCTGAAAGTCAGAAACTCTTCGATTAGAGACACTGTATCTACATCTACGTAGCCCTTTGCAGTATGGGCAATACATATCCAGTACAAACCTGTCAAGCCATAGAATGAGCTGTTTTCCTTCATCTAGGGCATCTGAGGCTAAATGGAGGAGTTGATTGGTAGCTCCTCTGTGAAGAGACACACCTCCATCATATTCATAGTCTTCTGCCTCTTTTCTCCGTGTTGCTACACTTGAGCGGAGGCTACGACATCTGCACTTAAGGCAAAGAGCACGCGATTGAAGGGTCTCCAAATCCAAGCCGTAATCCTGCAAAATGTAATGATTAATGATCAAATGTAATGATCAGCTGGCTAAGTAGACGAATTTTTGTCCGTTTTTAATTGCATGCATTCGCGTACATTCCGTACAGCAAATGCATAATTATTGTTTTTTTACGTATTATTTGTTGGTTTATGTACAATATGCACAAACGGTGCATTAAAATTAAAAGCAAATACAGCGTAAAGGGACCCAAAAAATTCTCTGGAAACAAATAAATACTGCCAAGTAGCCTTTTTCTTTTTGCATAAACATAAATTGTACAATAGCGTAAACCTAAGTTGGATATGCCGATGTATATAACTGTTAAGAAAATACTCACTTTAAAGCCGAGGTCCGATTTAGCTGCTGGGTTACATACCAAAAAATACAAACATTATTCTACCTCTATAAAAAATTTAAAAAAAGAAGACGAAGCATCAAGTTTTCTCACTTTTGGAGAAACGTGAAAAAACATACTCCTCTATGAAGTACTCCGAGGAATATATCAAATCTTTTTGCATTGGTTTTTAATGAATTTGGTATTTTAAATTGCTCTGAAGAAAAATTAAAATTTTAGTGGTCCTTTAGAGAAGCGTGATACCTTGCTGGTATTTACTGTAAAAGTTTTTTGAACAAAAAGATCGCGTACGCCTAGCATAACGGCGCAGTTACCAGCCACGACTAGACGGAGCTACTATTTGTTGTGGGCAATATAATTGCAGCAATTGATTGAGAACAAAATTATGCGCAATTGTTATTGTCCGATAACCAGGGGCGTAGCATGATATTTCAGATATGCAATTATGATGACATCATCAGTTTTGATGACTCATTGGTTATCAGGCAGTAAAATAAAAAAGCAACTTACACTGCTAAATGTTTAGTATATTGCAACTAGGCCTCCTCTCCCCAATACATACTAGTGTGTACAAGTATTTCTTGTGTTACAACAGACAGTGACAGGTCTAGTGGTTTATATGTGCCAGTAGCCAGTACCAAACTAGGCTAACACTAACAGTAAAGTAGGCCTAATACCATTGAGGTAAAACATTAGTTATATAACTAAGCTGAGCCAACTTGCTGAATAACAAATACATAGCCTACTTTCATAACCTCTTTTCCTGATATCATTATAACATATCAAAACCCGGCAACCATTAGTGATGCTAAGCAGTATTAAGCAGGCCAATAGGCTCAAGACTAGTCCAATACAAGTACGGGTTAGTCTGGCCTTGTTTAGTTTATTTAACAACCATTAAAGCACTAACAAAACAGCCAAACAACCGACCGGTAACCTATTGATAGTCTCAAAAACTTTTTTGCAAACCAAGTGCAAATTCTACAACTAGCCTATTCTTACAAAGTACTTACTGGACCAACTACCGGTAGCTCCCTGTTTAAATGGATTTCACATCTTGCTCTGACTCTTATAGCCCAATATTTAGCCTAAATGGTGCGAACACTATACATCAAAAAACTTACTCTGCAACACGCATGCAATATTTTAAATTGCATGCTTTGGTGCATAGCTTGCGGTCTGTTTTAAGCTAATTAACTGTTACAAATCTAAAATGAAAATAGAGACTACAATTTACGAAAACAAGAAACTAGACGTATGAAAGAACTATTGCAGAAAACAATGCGCCAATCAAAGTTTTTAAACCTATTTAATTTTGTTCATAATCTCATCGAAACATAGCGAGCTCTTGAACCGTTAAATGCAATTTAAAAATTACATGCATGTAGCCATGATTTTCTGTAACTTAACGATATGCTGAAACCAGGCTAAAACTAAAATCAACGAATTAAGCAAGACTATTTATTGCTACTTTAGACTTCAAACTTCTACATGTACTTGTTTAAATTATTACTATCTATTTTGGCTATATGACTCGGCATGCAGTGCATGCGTTCCATGCATGGAGAATACGCCCTGCTAATAACTATTGCCCATTGTGTTTCACCGTTACAAAAAAAGATAATCTGGTCCGTGCATTACCTAGTCCGCAATAGCGTAAGAGTGGCGGGAAATAACATTCTTATACTACAGGCGTTGTTACGTTAGCATAAAAAACGTCTAGATAAGAGATCTCGTGATGCCCAGCGAGGTACCTTCTGAAAACTTTTTATAAATAGATGCCTGATTAATGATTGAAATGTCTTTGATCGCAACCAGATGACGTTGTTTAGATATACCGCTTTAAATCGAATGCTTATGAATATTTTAAAATTATATGCTTGAATAATTTTTTTTACAATTAGTGTTGCCGTTAAATAAATTACAAATTACAAGGATATTTTATTCTTCTTTGAATGTAAGAACTAAAAATACGATAAACTTAAGCGTAATAATCAATCAATGGTTATTTTTTGTCAAAAAGTTTGCATATTTAGTGTTTTAGCTTGAATTTCATTGTATTGAATTCCAAAACTTGGAAGCATGACTTGAAGTCACGTGATCATTGCTGCTTGGCTGCTGATCGTAATGAATGCAAAACTTCCAAAACAATGTTTCAAGATAAAATGCCGATGAACCCTGGCAATTAATATGAAAATTATTTCTTGTAGAAAGTCGAAAAACAAATGAACTACCTCATGAATTACACCACATGTCTGTTATGATGACAGCCTACCCATAAAATGCAGCCTAATACAAAAGCTGCTACTTTTGTAGCAGCTTTTGTATTAGGCTGCATTTTATGGGTAGCTATACGCTGTCACTCTTCGAAAGGTACCGATACAAAAGGTACCGATACGCTGTCACTCTTCGAAAGTAACTAGTCTGGCTCTAGCTCCTTGGCTGATCAACTCTCGAAAGTCTGCTGTGTCACACTTAAGCATTTGAAACAAATATCAGAGTCAAACCTACTAAGAACCCAAAACAAAAGATGGCTCTAATGAACTGCCAAAACGTAGCACAGTACAGTTTATTCAAGCCTTATTTTGCAATATTTGCATAAGTGTGTTGCTCTATGTCGACACTTCACAGAAAAATAGTCTTAAAAATTGAAGCAGAATCATTTATTAGAATTGAAGTTGTGCTTTGGTTCGATCGGAACAAACTTGATAGACTGATTACCGGTATAACCATAGCTACCGACTACCGTAGGCAATAGATATTCCTCAAAGCCTATCGGTCGTCCTCGAAGCAGCTTTTGTATTAGGCTACTTTTTATGGGTAGGCTGTCTTCATAACAGACACGTGGTGTAATTCATGAGGTAGTTCATTTGTTTTTCGACTTTCTACAAGAAATAATTTCCGTATTAATTGCCAGGGTTCACCGGTATTCTATTTTGAAACATTGTTTTGGAAGTTTTGCATTCATTACGATCAGCAGCCAAGCAGCGACGATCACGTGACTTCAAGTCATGCTTCCAAGTTTTAGAATTCAATACAATGAAATTCAAGCTAAAACACTAAATATGCGAACTTTTTAACAAAAAACCAACCATTGATTAATTATTACACTTAAATTTATCGTATTTTTAGTTTTTACATTCAAAGAAGATCCTTGTAATTTGTGAGTTATTTAACGGCAACACTAATTGTGAAAAAACTATTTAAGCTTATGATTCTAAAATATTCATAAGCATTCGATTGAAAACAATACATCTATACAACGGCATCTGGTTGCAACCAAAGACATTTCAATCGGGAACTAGATGGGAGTTTGCCAGCAAACCCAGTGAACAACCGACGCGTTGCTAATGCTGTGACACTCAAAAGTACATTTTGTCTACCGTAAAATCAGCAATTATTCAAAAATATCTGATTATGGAACCTCTAGAAAAGTAAAGTCAAAATATTTGTCAGTTAAATATCCCCTGATATCATAAAACACTAGCGCCCTAACTTGGGCCGTTCAAAAAATTGATTTTTGGGGGTCCATTTGGGGGGGTTCCCGGGGGGGTGGCACCCCCAAACTACGCCAAAATATTTGTCTGTTAGATCTCTGCTGATATCATAAAACACTGGCACTCTAAGTTGAGCCGTAGAAAAAATTGATTTTGGGGGAGTCCATTTGGGGGGGGAACCCGAGGGTGGGATGGCACCCCCAAACTATATCAAAATATTTCCTTGTTAAATATCTGCTGATATCAAAACAGACTGGCACCCTAAGTTGAGCCGTTCAAAAAATTGATTTTTGGGGGGTCCCCGGGGGGGTGGCACCCCCAAACTATGTCAAAATATTTGTTTAATATCTGCTGATATCATAAAACACTGGCACTCTAGGTTGAGCCATTCAAAAAAATTGATTTTGGGGGGTCCATTTAGGGGGTTCCCGGGGGGGGCACCCCCAAACTATGGCAAAAAATATTTGTTTGTTAAATATCTGCTGATATCATAAAACACTGGCACTCCTAAGTTAAGCCGTTCAAAAAATTCATTTTCGGGGATCCATTCGGGGGGTCCCTGGGGGGGGGGGTGGCACCCTCAAACTATGTCAAAATATTTGTTTGTTAAACATCTGCTGATATCAAAACAAACTGGCACTCTAAGTTGAGCCATTCAAAAAATTGATTTTTGGGGGGTCCATTCGGGGGGATCCCCGGGGGGGAGTGGCACCACTAAACTATGTCAATATATTTGTTTGTTAAATATCTACTGATATCAAAAAAAAGTAGCACTCTAGCTTGAGCCGTTCAAAAAATGGATTTTTGGGGTCCCATTTTGGGGGGGTTCCCGGTGGAGTTGCCCAAAAAAATTTCGGGAGAAAAAATTGCGTTAGCAGTTCAACAACTTTACACAAAAATTAAATTTTGATGTTTTGTGGTTCAGGAGAAAAGCGTACAAAAATTAGGAAGAAAAAAAAGGAAATAAACCTCATCGCGGCCAAAAAGTGGGTTGGTTGGGATGAAAGGGTATCTTAAGACATACAACCATATGAAATATTTTTTGCCGTACTTAAGCCGTTTTTGACTGAGACCGCTTTTTACGCCAAACTTGCGGGGCGGTTTTCAGGTTCTAAAACCAAAGTCACGTGACCAATTGTCTCGAAATTTGGTACAAACATATAACTCATTAATCTCAAACTGCTGTCAAAATTGCATGTAGCTAGACCTAACCGTTTTCGAGTTATAAGCAAAAGTTTGAAATTTCGCACTTGTTAGTTGGAAAATGGCCGAGTAAAAACAAAGTAACACGCGACGCGAGCATCAGTCGTTCCAATAAGTCATTAAAAATCTATTTATAAAAAGTTTTTAGGAATGTACTTCGCTGGGCATCACAAAACAACACAATTTAGGACTGCGTAAGAGGGCCTTATACGAGGCTAACTGGTTCTTTTCGTTCATAAAACTTCTGCAGTAAATACCAGCAAGGTATGACGCTACTCTAAGTCTAAAGAACCATGAAAAGTTTTATTTCTCAGCAATTTAAAATACCAAATTTATTGAAAATCAATGCAATAGGGACTAGCTTATCTCTTGGAGTACGTCATAGAAAGAAATGGTTTATGCGCTTTTCTACAAAAGTAGGGAAAATTGACCCTACGTTTTTTTTTTTATAAAGGTAAAATAATGTTTTGTGAGTTTTTGGTATATATATAACCCAGCTAGACTGGACCTCGGCTTTAAATCTGTTACAAAGCTTATATTTTACAAAATATGTGTATCAAGAACGTACCGGTATCAATAAATTTTTTGGCTGTAAGCAAATTCGCATTATTATACAATACTGCGACGACAGAAGTTGATCATTTTAATTACAAGCGTTTTTGTAAAATCGAAATTGATTGCGACCTAGGCATTTTCATAAAGCATATAACAGATAGCAGGAAATGCGATCGATAAACCATCAAATTTGTGTCTGAGCATGCTAATACACAAAAGACAAGACGTCAGCTGCCTTTCAACATTTTGGGTTGTCACAAGTTTAGCAATCAAAAGTTGACTGGTTCTCATTTTTCCCACTTTGGAAGAGTGTCCAGTGTGAATGCCTGATTAATGGGCATTGTCCAAGAGCTGGAATATAAGAGATTTCTTGAACTAAACTCAACAAACAAAACTTAAAAATTCAATTTCATCATATTGTTCGAATTACGCCAAAACGTGTGGTAAGTTAGCGGAGCCCAAATCGGCACAACACAGCAATTTTGGAAGGAACGTTGCAGTAGTGGTGAGCCGCTGCCAAGACGATGACTGATTTGACCGGCAACAAAACTGAACCGAAAACATCCTATTCTCAAGATAAACGCGATAACATTCAACCAACTGGCCAGTACAAAAACCAAGTGCCAAAAAATAAATCTTTCAGCAACAATCATTTTATTCTCTGTTGTTCTAAACAAACATAGTAGGTTAGGGTTGGCGTTGCTTACTACTCTCTGTTTAGAACAACTAAGCTTTATGTCACATGTCTTTTAAGCCTGTATAGCACTCACATTTTTATGCAGAGTTCCAGACTTACTTACAAAATCTGACTAAAGTTTCCCCAAGCTGAACGGTGTAAGTTTTGCAGCCTTTTACATACCGGTATTTATTAGCACATTCTAATTGTTACTCAACCGAAATTGAAGTGAAATTTCCTTTCGTAATTCAGCCTAATGTCTTTTCTGAGCTTATCAAATTGAAAACTTTATAGCTGCTTTTCAATTTTAATTACATTTTACTCCCCACGTTGCCTTGGTCAAGTGGCAGCAAAGGGACCTTTTGGTTTCGAGTCAAACTGCCACCTGCTCACCTCTCTACCATACACGTGGAGGCTTCACACTGTCCCCTTTTACTGCTGACTGTCAAGCAGGAAAGTTGTGAATACCAATTTTTATAGTCTTTGGTTTGATCCGACGGGGAATCAATCCCGAGTCCACCCTTTTATTAGCAAACGCTCTATCCACTCGACCACTAATTGATCTGTAAGCTTTTCGTGATGCGATAAAAACAAACAAATTCTTACCAGCTGTTGGAGCAATGAAACAGCATCAAGTATTAGTTCTTGGTGTCCAATTAACTGAATCCGAAGGTTGGCCAAGTCCTCGTAAGATAGATTAAGCAACTGGCTACCTACGACTTCAGCGCTGCGAAAATGAACTTCATACCGCTGCAAGCTTTCATCCAAACCTATGAAGAGTAAATCACAAAAATTTCAACACATTGCAATACAAAACTGTCATACAGGAGATTATAGGTAGATAAAGATTAGAAAATTGCCAAAAAACAAGAGAATTTCAGAGATAATTACTGTCTTAGAACTTGTTCACAAATGCTTGCGTGATCCTATTTATTGGTTAAACTTTAACATTTAATCACAATCAAAACAATATTCCTTTTAGCACAAATTTTATAGGACTGTTTTAAATAAAAATTGCTGTTTATTATTTTCTGTGCATATTTTATGTTCAAGTAAATGTTTCACCAAAATTTTGTGATTAGAGTTTCGTAATATAGGTGTATAAAACCAGAGGATTAGTTGGGATTCAAATGAAAAAAAGACCCCTATTTTTTTGCTTTTTAAGCAAAGCCTTTTTTGCAATTAATCGAGCAGGCAATAAATTTTATAACTAATCAGAATAGCTTCAGCAAATGTTGATGATTCAAAGCAGTAAATCCAGCCATGTTGCAAAATGATTCTTCATCAGAAATAAGCAAGATATGTAGATCAGAAATAATCCCGTCTTCAAAACAAAAAAAAGACAAAGCTTGTTAAGCTAGCAGTTATTAATTGGCCAAAACAGAACAATTGCGGCTGTGCGAGTTTTGCGGCTTTGCGGGTTTAGGGAGCCAATACTCAGGGGTCAAAACTGCGAGGTATCAGGCAGCACTAACCCTAACTCTAACCCTAGTCCAAGACTCGAACCTGAGTATTGGAACCTCAACTCTAATCCTAGTCTGAGACACGAAACTTTGGAACTCAAACAACTTGATCAAAATACCAAGAGTGTCTTGCCTGAGAATCGAGCCTAAACACTTTTGCCTTCAACTTAGACGTACCAAAGTCGAACCAACTCAAACGATTCTGTAAAGTGTAAAAGTACAGCCATTGTTTATCTTTTCAATGAGAGTTTGTGTAAGCGCGGTGACAAGTAGGCGATAGTGTAAAAGTTAAAAGTTCGTAATGTTTTCCGAGAGACTTCAGTTACGCTTTTTAATTGCTTATTGCAACAGTGACAACTAGACCATTTGTGAGTAGGTAATATTAAATGACTATGTATTATTCTTAGACGTTTGAATTAAAATGTTACAAAACAGCTAACTGTTGCGACTTTGTTTTGGCAAAAGATTAGCGACAAAGCTTGAAGCGTCAAACTACAGATTTGTAAACCTTACAATTACATCATAGAACGATTTTTGGACCTACAGCCAGCTATCGCAAAATCACTTAAGTTTGCGGGGTTCCTACAATGTAATTCTTTCAATCTAAAAAAGTAAAATTTTAAAACCAAGGTAAAATTTGAAGATATTTAGGCAATAATGTTGAAATATGTTTAAAGTATGGCTGCATATTAATTCTGGAGTTTGAATAACTGCGTAATTATGGTTAGGCAAGATGATGGCAAACTTGAGTATATGCTAGTCGACATTTCGGAGCAGAGAATATGGGTTTATCACTCAGTTTGATCAGAAAAATTAGATAAAAAAATATACGAAACATATCTGAATTAGAAACGTTTCAGTTTATTCTAAAACCATTATCAATCTAAAAACATAGACAGATCACTAAAATAGCTACATGTAACGTAATCCTTAATACAAGCGTGAAAGTTAATCCCTATTACCAATCGTACGAGAGAGCTGGAAGTATATCTGGAACGATACATGTATAAAATGGAAAAGCTAAACCAAAGGGCAACTAAATGAATAAAACTTACCAAAAAACGTAGCACTGGAGGAAGAAGACTTACCACTGACATAACCTAGTAATGAAAACTAAACAAAATAGACTTAAACTGACAGATGAAATTGACATTGACAGATAAAATTCACCAAAAATTAGCAGAAAAAAAAACTGGACCAGCTCGTACTGTTGCCTCAAACTTTCATTTAAAAAAAAAAAATTAAAACTAAAAACATAGGAATATAAAATGCTACTATGACATCATAAGGTGAAAACAACTTACATTAAAGGTTACATTGAGTTTAGAATAGCATCAAGAAAAAAGACAAAAAAAAAAGAAAAAAAGTGTTGTAAGCCAAAACTTAACATATGATAAAATAACATTAAGCTTAAGTATTAAACAAGTGCAGTGGAGTTGAGGATTCATCTAAATTTATGGAAGGATTGTGTTCGTAGATTAGTAACGTTTCTTTGATTAACATTTCTCTTATTTGCAGTTGCTAAAATTTCAGGTTGGTCAAATTCGATACTGTGACTTAGATTTTCCAATAAATGAAAAGTGACTTCTGTCTGATGATTGGTTCTGGTTTGAGGATTGTGCTCTTGAGAGTCGAAAGATCAAATTCCTGCATGTTTGTCCAATATAAGATGCGCCACATGAACAGTTTAATTGATAGACTACATTATTGAGATGATGTACAGGTTGTTTATCTTTGTAACGAAACCTATTTCCAATACCAAAAGTTGAATGAATTACCACCAATCTCATTTGCGACGATAAAAACTTTGAAGGTCTTTTTCCAAGTGCACGGAAGCGTTACCAATATAAGGCAGTTTGAAAATAATTTGGCAGAGATTTTCATCGGGTGGTTTTGAATAGGAAATTTGATGTTTGCTGTTGAGGAATCTGCGAATCTGTGTCTGAATGAAGTTTAGCGGATATCCATTTTTAAGCAGCATTGTAGTGATAAATTTAAATTCTTTATGTATTCCATTGTACAAGCTACAAATTGTGTAAAGATGGTGCAAAAGACATCATCATCATCATTTTGCTCCAGGAATGTGCTTCCTTCTATTTCCGGAGTGCAGCAGAGGTGCCCCGCATGCAGGGGTCAGCTGGTTTTTGCAGCCTAGTTGCCATCTTTTGCGATGTTGAGCATCCAACCTTCGCAAATCTCTGGCAGTCATGCCACATTCTAATACTTCTTTCCACCTCTTTTTCGGTCTTCCTTTTTTTGTCCCATCAACTTCTAGAAGTAGTGCCTTCACTGGACCCTTTCTTCATTCATTCTCCCCACATGTCCCAACCATCACAACCTTTTCTCTCTCAAAAACTCTTC
Source organism: Trididemnum nubilum (assembly GCA_963965965.1). Lineage (NCBI taxonomy): Eukaryota > Metazoa > Chordata > Ascidiacea > Aplousobranchia > Didemnidae > Trididemnum > Trididemnum nubilum. Next base: position 20,048,897 of record OZ014477.1, read on the forward strand.
CAATCTCACTACTCCCATCATTTCACGAACCTTCTCATTGTTCATTTTATCTTTCAAGGTTTTCCCACATATCATTCACAACATTCTCATTTCTGTGGTCTTCAGCCTCCTTTCATCTTCCATTTTCAATGCCCAACACTCAGCACCATAAGTGAGAGCATTTCTCACATAGCTTTTGTATAAGGTGCCTCTAACCTTCAATGATATGCTTCTTCCGCATATAACATTTTGAAACCTCTTTAAATTTTTTCCATGCCGATCTAATTCTTGATGTTACAGCCTCCTCAGCTCCTCCTTCTGTAATGATTACATCACCAAGGTAAGAAAACCTGTCCACCACTTCTATGTTGTCTTCATCCAAACTTATCATTTTATCTTCATCTTCAAATAACACATCAGGGATGCATTTTTTGCAAGTAAAATCCTTCTCTTGGGTTAAATTTCCATGAACTCCAGAACATCTCTTGTGCACCCAGTGTTGACATTTTGTACACTGCACGGAGTTTCTTCCCACTCCTTTGCCACATACAGAGCATGGATACTTTCGCATTTGCATTCGTACAAAATTTCTTCTTGTATAGAAAGCCTTTGTCTTGTTTACATTTGTTTTCTTGTTTTTTTTCTCTTGTAATGCTTTCTTCCATCGAGTGTATTAAGATTCTACCTCTTCCCAGTTATCACCGACTAACACAATATTATCTGCATACACCATTTCCTTTACAACTTCTTCTCTGATGTATTTAGTCACTTCATCCATCACCAACGCGAACAGAAGAGGACTTACTATCTATCCTTGATGGACTCCAACTTTTACATCAAATGACCCCATCTCGTGTATTCCACCTTGACGGATGTTTCAATATTTGTATACATTTTTATTATTGCTTTTATTCCTCTTTCTAGTACCCCTTTTCTCCTCAGCGACCACCAAATCACCTCTCTTGGAACACAATCAAAGGCTTTCTCAAGATCGACAAATACCATCTATAGATCTCTTCCGGCCATCTCATATTTTTCCAACAACTGTCTCATTATGAAGATAGCGTCCGTCGTACCTCTATCTGGCATGAAACCCATCTGCATTTCATCCAGTTTCACAACTTTTTGTAGCCTTCTTTCAAAAATTCTTTCAATCACTTTCATACCATGTTCTAACAGTTTAACTTTTCTGTAATTTCCACATGATCTTACATCTCCTTTTCCTTTAAAAATTGGAATCAGATCACTCTTTCTCCAACTTTCTGGCATTTTATTTCCCTCCAGCATATTGTTTGCAACTTCGACCAATCTTCTCGCAGACTCTTTTTTGCAAACATTTAACAACTCCACTGTCACTCCGCTTGGTCCAGCCACCTTTATATTCATTAGAACAAAAGCTTCCATCACGTCCTCTGTAAAAACTTGTTCACAAGGACCTTCAACTTTTGTTATTTCCGTACTTTTGTTCCAATCATTTTCTTCATTCAACAGCTTCTCTTCATATTCCTTCCAGACTTTAATTTTCTCCTGCAGTGTCACCTTTAACTTTCGATCTTTTCCAAGGATACAAGGCATTCCCATTATGTCTTTTTTATCCTTCTTGCTCTGTTTGCACAGTTTAAAGACATACTGCAGTGCTTTCGAATTTTTTGAAGTTCTGTTATTTTTTTGCCTTCCTTTTCCTTCGCCGCTGCTACCACTCTTTTAACTTTCTTTTTCATAGCCCAGTATTATTCTTTTGATCGTTGGTCTTTTTTCTTCTGCCATACTATATACAAACGCCTTTTCTCTTTGATGACCTCCTTCACTTCTTCATTCCACCACCATGTTGTTTTTAGATTATGACCATCTTTCGATATTCCACAAACTCTTCTGGCTACATTCATGATATACTTGCACCAACCATCTCAACTTTCTGGTTCCTCTTTTGCATCTTTCATTCCATCTTTCATCTTCCTTTTGATTTTTTCATCTTTCAATCCCCACAATTTCACTTTTCCGGGATTTTTCAACTTTCTAACAGCTCTATGCTCCATCATCAGGTCTATGATGAGCAATCTGTGCTGTGAAAAACATTCCTCTCCCGAGAATACTTTTATGTCTTTAACTTTCTTCATAACTTCTTTCTGCACCACTGCATAGTCAATCACAGTAGCACATTTCCAGATCTGTAGGTGATTAATTTTTCGTTGTCCTTCTTGAAAAAAGTGTTTCCAACAACCACATCAAGACTGTCTGCAAACTCTAGGATCCTTTCACCATCTCTGTAGCGCTCACCCCAACCAAATCCACCATGAATTTCATCACAGCCTAGAGAAGATCTTCCAACATGCCCATTGAAATCTCCTAACACAAAACATATACCGTGTCTAGATTGTACTTCAGCAGTGAGATCTTCATAGAATTTTTCTTTCTCTTCTTCACTCCTTCCACTCTGAGGTGCATAGACTGAAATCACAGTCACCACTTTTTCGTTCACCACTATATCTATAGATATGATCCTTGGGGACACTCTTCTCACTTCCATCACAGATTCAACAAGGTCATGTTTCACCATCAAACCAACACCACCACGTCCGGTCTCTTCTATCCATGATACAATTTGTATTCAAAGTCACCTCTCCTAAATTTTATTACTCCCACATTCTTATATCGCACCTCTTGTAAAGCCACCACATCTACATTTTTTCTTCTGATGGTTTCTGTAACTTCTGCACTTCTTCCAACCATTGAATCAACATTTACCGTTGCCAGTCTAAGCTTAACTTGAGATTTTCCAGCCAAATTTCCTTCAATTCTCCTGGATTCCCACGGGGCTTTAACAGGAGTTGTCATTGATTTAACCTTATCTGTCTCAATGTTTAGCTTCTTCTTAGTAGCTCTCTTTGTCCTCTGTACTCTAGGGGCCAGCACAGAGGAACATAAAAACAATTTATTTTCTTTTGTCAGCTGCATTTTTTCTCTGTTTGGAGCATTGAAAAATTTTATTAAGTGGTGGGCCTAGCCTTTGCCTAAAAAAGCATTTACTCCTACAAGGCAGTAGGATCACTAGCATAGTTTAGCCGATCCACCAAGATTGTTGCCCGCTCTGTGGTACTTGGAACCACTATGCAAACATTTAGCGAAGACAGTGAGACTAGTGCATCCGAACCCTAACTTATGATAAATTAGGCAGTGGTCAAAAGTACAAAAGTGCTACTCATCTGTTTTCACCGACAGAGTACGGTGCAAAAGACAGTTTATTAAATTACGCTTGAACTTCAGAGGGCATAAACTAGTACATTTTGTACATAGACCAGTGTGTGTTGTTTTTCTGTAAACTGATGTAACATTGCATATGTTTTCTTGTTTATACCTGGTTTCGAACACTTGCTTTACTGCATTTAGCTTTACGTGTATATTTGGTGTGAAGGATTTCCAATGAAGTAATGTTACAAAACAAACGTGATGTCATCGATTAAGCAATTTATTGCGCCATTTCTACTGCATGCAAATTATCTGTCGCGCAACTATTTCAAACTGTTTTCTTGAATTTTCGCGCTATAACTCTTTTGTTGAGAGTCAGTCAAATTTGGTTGTAGTCGAGGAAGGACGTTAAATTTTTACACTTGAAATTTGCAAGAATCTTTGAAATCGTTAAGAATCGGATCGCAGAATTTAGCAAGTTTATTCGGAGATTTCAGATCGCAGTCCTTCCTCGAAGTCTCAAGCTTGTCCTGAGTGGGTCCTGAGTCTTGTTTATATTTGGACTTTTGTCCCCTGAGCTGTTGCTCAAGTTTAAGAATATTATTTTACTGAACTATTGTCCTCTTTCAAGTGTTTCTGTACTGTTTCCCGGGGCCCACTTCAGAGACTGCGTTCTTTGAAGACTTCGTTTGGAGTTAAAGTTTACTGTCTGCCTGAAGATGAAACCATCAGTGAGTTTGTTATTTATTGCAATTATTCTGATCAGTATTCTCAGTCTGAATCTCAATTTGCATCATACCGTAGTAGTTACTTTCTACTTGGATATTTGGCGTACTGCATGTGTTCAAATTGTGTGTTATTTGGTGCAGCGCAGTAATATATAGGTTCGTTTTTGATTCAGAATTTGTTAATTGGCATACTTTCTACAGAAAACGTTGACAATACATCAAGACAAGTTAACGCGTGTAGAGACGTAAGATACAGCAGACAGAAGAGATTTTTCGTCGTCTACAAAGTTTCGATGTTCTTCCCCCTGCAATTACAAACTGATGTTTGCAAAGTATTGCCATTACGCGTTAACAGTACATAAAAAAAAGACAGTTGGTGATGTTGTTCAATTTCCTTCGAAAACTGTATGCTGTATGCCAGAGAGAATGCTATTTCCTTCAAAATTTCCTTCGAAAACTGTATGCCAGATAGAATGCGAAAAATGTGAAAAACTGTTTGATTAGAAGTAACGCAAAAAATATCATCAACGTAACAAAATAACACGGTATTGTGATCTACTCGTAATAATGTACTAGCTTGGTCAAATATCCAATTCATGCATACATCCACCATAATGAAGCAATTCGACTGCCCATTGCAACTGCATCAGTTTGTTCATAAAGTTTTCCTTGGAATTGAAAAACAGTCCCTTTGGTGGTCCAATGCAGTAACTTTTTTAGCTGTAGTTTACTCAATCCATTAAAATCTTTTACGCCATTTGTAAAAATATTTTCCAGTACAAGATTTATTGTAAAATCCACAGGTATATTGGTGAATAAGCTTCTAACATCACAACTGCCCATAATTTTGTTGTCTATCGAAATATTGTCAAGGCGGTGGAGAAAATCAAAGGCATCCTTTACCGTTGTGCAATGATGCTGAAGTGGTGTTAAAATCTCAGATAGCCATTTCACACATTCATGATTGTAACTTCCCACTGAGCTTACTATAGGTCGAAGTGGAGTGTCATTTTTGTGGATTTTTGGTAAGCCATATAGCGTAGGTGTAGATGCAGAAATAGGTCGGATACGCTGGTAAACCTCATCATTGATAGCTTTGCGTTACTAATCTACGAACACAATCCTTCCATAAATTTAGATCAGTGGTTCTTAAACTGTGGTACGCGTACCACTAGTGCTACGCGAAGGCTTTTTTAGTGGTATGCGAAGATTGTGGCCGTGGTATTTATTTTGAAATCTGCCTTCATGTGACCATGTATATTTAATGACCATGATCTAACTATTAACTTCAGCAGGATGTGTAGTTTGTTGTTGAATTATTCTGCAACAATATTACACATGGGTACTAAAAGACTATTACGTCACAAATACACATATAAAGAAAACAATTGCGTTTTCTGTGCCTGCCACGTCAATTGCGACCTAAGTTTAAGCATATTTAGCAGTACACTAGCAAGATAATATTTAGGCATGTCGAAACGAAAGTATAATTCAGAATATATTCAGTATGGTTTTATTGCTATCGAGCATGGAGGAGAATGCTTGCCACAGTGCAAGCTCTGCATGAAAACCCTTTCTAACGCAGCCATGAAGCCCAGCTTGTTAAAGCAACACCTTTTATCAAACCATGCAGAAAAACAAGACAAAGATCGAAGTTATTTTGAGCGACTAGGGGAGAATGCAAGAAGACAGCGCCTAGACCAGACGGGCCAGTATCACCAAAAGAAGGTTGGCATAGTAAAAGCATCATATGAAGTCTCTCTTCTGGTAGCTCAGAGCATGAAAGCTCATACGATTGCAGAGACCCTTGTTTTGCCAGCAGCGAAGATGCTAGTTAAGAACCTGATCGGAGACGAGGCAGCGGCAAAATTAGATAGTGTATCCCTTTCCAATGATACTGTAAAACGCTGAATTCAAGAAATGTCTGGTGATATTGCTGAACAAATAATCGCTGAAGTTAAAGATTCAAAGTTCGGATTTGCTATTCAACTCGATGAGTCGACAGATGTCGCCAAGTGTAGCCAATTGCTCGTTTATGTCCGCTATATACAAAATAACACAGTGAAAATGGAGTTATTGTTAAGTCAGGCGCTGGCTGCTACTACAAAAGGGAAAGATGTGTTCAATGTTTTGGCCGATTTCTTAAAAGAAAATGAACTAGATTGGAGTATGTTAGTTGGATGCACGACAGATGGTGCTCCAGCAATGCTTGGGCAAAAATCAGGATTTCAAGCATATGTAAAAGATGTAGCAACAAACGCGACCTTCGTACACTGTTTCATCCATAGATTTGCACTTTGCACCAAAGTACTCCCTTCTGGTTTACTGTCATGCTTAAAGGCGGTTAATCATCCAGCCAATTCCAGTGGTTTACAATAGCTAAAATTGAACTATAATTTTTGATATTTTTTGTTTTAATTTTGGGACTGCGGTTGCAAAGATATTCAACAAATACAAAAAGATATCCCCCCAAAAAAAGTTTTTGGAAACTCTGAGTTTTGTTCTTCCCGCCAAAACTACAGTTCTCTAAACTATTAGGCCTACTGTAATCTTATTAAACTATTAGGCCGAACTATCTCTAAACTATTAGGCCTAATAGTTTAGAGATAGTTAGGCCTAATTAGGCCTAAACTATTTAGAAATAAACTATCTCTAAACTATTAGGCCTACCACAGTTCTCTAAACCATTAGGCTTACTGTGGTTTTGGCGGGAAGAGCAAAACTCAGAGTTTCCAAAAACTTTTTTCGGGGGGACATCTTTTTGTATTTGTTGAATATCTTTGCAACCGCAGTCCCAAAATTAAAACAAAAAGTATCAAAAATTATAGTTCAATTTTAGCTATTGTAAACCACTGGAATTGGCTGGATGATTAACCGCCTTTAAACAAAATCATTAAAATTGTGAATTTCATAAAAACTTCGGCTTTGAATACTCGGCTTTTTGCAAGGCTCTGTCAAGATGTCGATTCTGATCAACAGTGTCTCCTTTTCCACACTGAGGTCCGCTGGCTTTTCCGCGGGAATATGACAAGAAGAGTCTTTGAACTTAGGCATGAATTACTGACATTTTTAAAAGAGAAAAACCACGAATGCAAAGAACGATGAGTTTTATCTCACGGCTGGCCTATTTGTCGAATATTTTTCAGATTTTCAACCACATAAATCTTTCGCTCCAAGGATTGAACAGCAATATTACAGTTTTTATTTCAAAGCTGGAAGCATTCATTCGCAAACTAGATGTCTGGACCAAAAACGTAGAGAGCAAACAGTTCGGAATGTTCCAACTCCTCACCACTCTTCCGGTGGTTCCCAATGCTAAATTGTCTTCAAGAAATTGGTGAACACCTCAATTTGCTCCTAACGGAAATGATACATTACTTTCCAGATTTAGTAAGTTGCACTTACGCTGTCAATCCATTCTGCACAGATCCAGCCCTTCTACCCATAGGAACGGGAGAACAAGAAGAGATCATTGATCTTCAAGTTGATAACACAGCGAAAGCAAAGCAGATGGAATGCTCTCCCATAAATTTCTGGCTAGTCATGGGTTCCACTTACCCAACGTTGGCCAAAAATGCTATTCCTCAGCTACTAATTTTTCCCTCTACATGGGAATGTGAGCAAGGGTTCTCTGCCTTAATGGCCATTAAATGCAAGAGCCGGAATCGTCTAACTGAGGCTGGACATGATTTTAGACGTGCTGTAAGTAACGTTGAACCACGGATAGACCATCTTGTGCAGAAGAAGCAGATGCATCCATCACATTAAATTGTTTTGTGTGTTATTTACTGGTGAAATGATATAATAAATACTAATAAATTTGAGCAAAATAAGTTCTTCCGGAGCCAGGTGGTACGCAGTGTAGTAAAAAACAACTGGCTGGTACGCAATACTTTTGATGTAAGTTGTTTTCACCTTATGATGTCATAGTAGCATTTTATATTCCTATGTTTTTGGTTTTAATTTTTTTTTTTAAATGAAAGTTTGAGGCAACAGTACGAGCTGGTCCAGTTTTTTTTCTGCTAATTTTTGGTGAATTTTATATCTGTCAATGTCAATTTTATCTGGCAGTTTAAGTCTATTTTGTTTAGTTTTCATTACTAGGTTATGTCAGTGGTAAGTCTTCTTCCTCCAGTGCTACAATTTTCGGTAAGTTTTATTCATTTAGTTGCCCTTTGGTTTAGCTTTTCCATTTTATACATGTATCGTTCCAGATATACTTCCCTTTCACGCTTGTATTAAGGATTATGTAACATGTAGCTATTTCAGTGATCTGTCTATGTTTTTAGATTAATAATGGTTTTAGAATAAACCGAAACGTTTCTCATTCAAATATGCTTCATATATTTTTTAATCTAATTTTTCTGATCAAAATTAGTCGACATTATTCTTCAACTTTAGCATTAAAGTATTTCAACAGTGAGTGATTCAACTCTTATAAACAACCACTGCGAACTCTTCAAAACAGAGCCATCCGAATAATCACCAATGCAAGATTTACTGATTTCTCAAATCCATTGTATTTTTAACTTAATATCTTGAAACTAAATGACTTAACTACGAATGTGCAAAACTGATGTATCGAAATAACTATGGTCACCTGCCTCCTCATCTAAATCAACAACTGAATTTTGAAAAATTTTCAACTGTATACTCTTATTCCACCCGTCAAGCTAAAGCAAGACAAATTCCTAGATTCTCTACAGCAAAATGCCAAAGATCATTTAAATATATAGGAACAAAAATCGGGAATAATATCCCTCAGGAGCAGTGTTCCTTCTAAGTTTTCACCTCCTGCAAAAATGCCGGAAATAGTGCAAACGTTTTCAACTTAATGTGAAAATGCCGAAAATTTTCTCATCTTTTTGTCCAGTTTCAATGCGATCTCAAAAAAAAAAAAAAGGTCATCGCGCTGACGGAGATATCTGTTCCTCCGATTTTACGTTGATCTCAAAAAAAATAAAAAAGGTCCTTTGCCTGAGTTTGGCAAGTTTTCTCCGCGCTTGGTGCGACATACCAGATCGAGGTGCCGTGAACCGCAGCTGTCTACGGTTTTTGGCAGGAAACAAAAACGCCGGTTTTTGGCAGGAGAAAAAACGCCAGAATTTGCAAAATTTTAGTGCGAAAATGCCCAAAAAAATGTCGCACTTTTTGCAGTTTATTGCGCTTATAGGGAACACTGCTCAGGAGTTCAAAGTTTTCTCGTGTTCAGAGTTCAAAACAACTTATAAGGGTTGTTCCATTATATTTCAACAAATGCCAAATACCCTAGTTTGGATTATATAAAATGCTCATAGATCATCTACATAAAACGGCACAAGCTTTACAAAAATTTCTTTTTTTTAAATTGGTCTGTCCTTTAATGAGATATCGAAAATCACCACTAAATGTCAGATGAGAGTACATAAAAATAAAAAATATTAATTTTGAGGCCCTTACTTATGGAAGAAAGTTGGTTTTTGTGTCAAAATATATGTTTTGGGGGATGGGGAATCTAAACTTGGGGTTTAATTAAAGCTAATTTTGCTATAAAATTGTGTTTTGATAATCTTTTTAGATTTTTAGGGGGTAAATTGGGGACAAAAATTGGGGATGAAGAATTGAATAAAATTTTGAAACAAAAATATTTTGGGGTAGTATAGAGGTTGTTCTTTCTTTTTGTTAAAAAATTTAGGATGATAATTGATTAGCAATGTGTGTAAACAGAACCATTTGTTTTGCTGATATATTCAGCTACCAACATAGGTAATCCTACAAAAACAGCACATGAAAATTTTCTTCATTTAAGTGAAATGAAAGTATGGATACGTAAAGAGACAAATTTCGAATATATTAATTTTACCACACAACACAGCTGAGCAAATAACAATACAGCAGCATGTAACATGTAACGAACATTAGTAGATGTTTTGGCCACAAATTATGCATAGCATTATATAAGTCTTGCTGACTAATAGAATACATGCTAGTCAATCACAAGATTGGTGCCATTGTTGCAATGGTGTAATTGGTGTTTTGTGCATTTTTGCTATAAAAATCAAATCTTATATTATACTCGCTATAATACGCCAAAGCGTGTAACGAGTTGGCTGGGCCCATCTCCATGTCATTGCACCTGGGTAACACAGCTTCTTTCGAAGAAACGCCACAGTGGTGGCGAGCCGTTGGCAACACTGCGTCCGATTTGACAGGCCCGAGATTTGAACCTCAAGCCTCCCGCTCCAGAAACAAGCATGTTATACCGCTTGACCAACTATACAATTTTAATCATTGCAAAAGCTTTCTACAGGGTGTTTCAAACATAGCATACCAATATACTGATATTATTTCAATACAATACAGGTATATTTCTTTCGAAACATTTTGTATAAACTTTTTAACTAATTCAGCTCAAAAATACCATGAGCAAATAAATAGGTTGATGCAAATGATAAAATATCATATGCGTGGGTTCACCTCCAAATGGTTTCTACTGCATGTCATTTGAAAGAATAAAAAACTAGCATTGCAAACTTATTTATAGTACAATTGCAATTTCACTTGGAATGAAGTTAAATGACCGGCCAGTTGGTCAAGTGGTAACACGTTCGTCTCTGAAGCGGGAGGTCAAATCTCGGGCCAGTCAAATCAGACAGTTTTGCCAACGGCTCACCACCGCTGCAACATTTCTTCAAAAAGAGCAGTGTTGCTTGAGTGCAATGATGCAGAGATGGGCTCCCACAAACTCATTACATGCTTCAGCATAATATGAGTATAAAAAAAAATTGATTTAACAAAGTTAAATGATAATCAAAACCACATGCACAAAAGAATACCAAGGTCCTGGAAGAAAACCGTACAACTAAGCACACTCAAAATTAGTAAATACATGATTATTGACCTAAGTAAGCAAGCAATTCAGATGTTTGATGATATAGTATTTTTGAATAATTTCTTTGTTGTAGCCTACACCTTTTTCATAATGAGAACAATTTTAAAAATTAATCTTTATAATATTGAGATGCAAACTTTAATTGACCTTATTTATTAAAACAATTCTATTAACAGTCTAGGTTTATTACGTTTTTTCAGTTATTTGATGATTATTGCATTATTTTTTAACAAAATGGCCAAAAAATTGAAAATTTTGCTGTAAAAATAGGTAAAAAAACTAAAATATTTTGCATGCAAGCTGTAACATAATGCATGCGAAATTGGTGAGAATGATCAAAATACTTTGATTAATTTTAGCTAGCACTTTATACAACCTAATTTGCGCAAACAATCACTAATTGACATCATTTGGTAAAATTAAAGCCTAATCAACTAAAAATCATTCCTGGCAACTAAATTCATAATGAAGATCTGGAGAAAACGATCTCTGATTATCGCTCAATGAGGTAAATTTCTTGATTTTGATACATAGCCTAGTCATATTTTTGATGTATAATTATGAAACACTGTAATTGTTTTGAAACAAGTACTGTTTGTATTCATCCAGAACAAGCAATAAATTCAAAATTTGAAAAAGCAAAGTAAGAACTTTTGGAAGCTTGTTTCCAAAGCTGGGCAAGTCTGCAAGTTAGTCTGCAAATCCGCAAATGCGGACTAACGAAAAAAGTTGCAGACAAGCAAACTTGCAGCCTTAGGCAGTTTAAATTGCGGACTTGCGATTGAGGACTGTTTTTAACTTTAGTCCGCAATTCCGCAAGTTTTATACCAATATTGATACACTTTCCTATTTTCATAAAATATTCATATTTTTACCCAGTCAAACTTGAGAAATCAATTTAATTTTTTCGAGTTTAAGTTCGGCAAAAAAATCAAATTTTGCGAGTTCAGGCTGACAAAAATACTAGGTCTCCTTTTTGAGTAAATCGCTTACTTTTTGTTGACATGCTGTTTTTTCAAGTTCGGTAAAACAACCGACCTCTTTCGAGTTTATATTCAAATTTGCAGCCCTGGTTCACAGCATGACTTTGTTGTGTTTTTACCGTCAGTTTACAAAATTAGCCATTGGTTACATAGGCGTAGCCAAGATTTTTGATAGGGGGGGCCCAAACCACAAATCGCATGCAATGACGTCATCAGAAACTTCGAAAGAGAAATTTTTTGTGGAGGCAAAGATATTGTAGAATGGAAGATCAGAAGCCGTGGCCTGGTGTTGGCACAAAGCTAGGAACCCGTTCCAGGGAGAGGGCTTAAACCAATAGTTAAAATGCGACAATGTCCAAATTTTGGAGATATGTTTGAGTAAAAAAGTGTTCTGTAATTCAAACGTATCACAGATGAGGGTCTGTGATACGCTGGGCGATTTTTCTAATGTTTTGGAAAAAAAAGCTATTTTAATACCACAGGAGCACATTTTGCAAGTATTCAGAGCCATTTGAAAGAACTAGATTTTTAACATTTGAAAGCCAATCGAAAAAATTAAGTTGTTCAGTCCTCCTTTTGCTACCAATTTAAGTCCAAAACTCATTTAAAATCTTGCATTTTTGGGTAAATTTTGTAAGTGTTTGGCCTAGCTAGGGGAAGTAAAGTGCATTGCCTTCTGCATTATTTTAGCAATAAATAACAATCCACTCGAATATTTTCCTTAGAGATTATTGTTTTCTCATGAAAAAAACAAAACAAAAACAGTTATCGGAGTACATATATGGCCTGGGGGCCCAGGTCGTCTCAATTTAAACTTTTGTTCAATGACCATCACCCTTATTTTTTTCAAAAAGCATTTTGTTGCATAAAAACTGGCGAGGTGGAGGTGAATTGTCATTAAAAAATGTATTGTACAATAGATAGTTGTGCCTACAAACCATGTTATTGCCCGGGTCATATTTACATTGAGTTGGGACCCTGGCATTTTGAGGTTAATGCAATATTTTCCTGCCAAATACAGTTGAAGACCACCAAAAAAAGTCTTTTCTAAGAGCAGGGCCCCTGGCACTGTGCCATAGGTTAAATCCATCCATTGGTAAATGATTACGGAATTACATTCATAAAAAAATTAGATGAGGGCTTCAAATAGCAACTTTTAGGATAAAAACCTTAATTTCACTCGGGCTGTACGTTTAAATTGGTTGGCAGACATTAAATTGAAGGAGCTCAGACTACTTGGATCAATATTATCGTTGGGGGCCCATTTAAATATTATTGTAAGGGGTCCATTTAAATTGGTTGGCAAAAATTAAATTGAGGGGACCCGGGCCCCCTGGGTCAATATTATCGATGGGGGCCCATTTAAATTGGGAGTCATTTAAATATTATTGCAGGTGGCCCATTTAAATTGGTTGGCAAAAACTAAATTGAAGGGGCCTGGGCCCCCTGTGTGGTGTTTTTCATAGAACACAATTTATTGTAAATGAAGTCAAATTGAAAACTACGCGTGTTTTAAACAGATTGCACAATTGCGCGTTACTGCAAAAATTGCGCGTAGCAGCAGGTTGACGTTGTATGCAAATGATGCATCACACCTCCCTTCCAAAACACAAAGTACAGGAAAACTGATTATACACAAATAACAATTAATATAGATTCGCTATAACACCAACATTCGAAAATCACTTGACTGTTAGCAAGGTACATATCGCTTAGGGGGTCTTCTGTCACGTAGCGGATAATGTCGTCCAGCATTTTCAGCATTCGAAGTTTCAGCTCTACATGGATCGGTGTCGCATTCTTTGTCACTTTCTGACTCGGAATGATGTTGGGAATTCGATACCGTTACATTTTCAGACGTCGAAGTGGACACGTTTAATTGCACATTATCACTACACAACTTTAAACCACCGTTAATATCGTCTGTTGCACGAAAATTATCATTATCATATTCAAGCATAGGGAATCTAGAACCAGGCAACATTTGGTCAAAATGACGAATAAGAATTACATCAGACGCCACTTTAACTTTGTACATAAATTTACTCATACGTGATAAAACAACGCCTTTCTGCCAACGTACTCCAGTGAGGTTTCGATAATCTCGTACTGCCACTTTGTCCCCCACTTTAAATTCCGCTGGAGACCGTTGGCATTTAGCTTTATTGGCGACTTTATTGTCAACATGGCGTTTCAAATCAGGCTTAACAAGGTCAAGTCGCATTCTCAAACGCCGGCCAATGAACAGTAATGCCGGTGGTTCATTAGTTAAAGTGTGTGGAGTATTTCGATACATTATAAGAAACTTATTCAAATTATCGCTAAGTGATAATTCACCCTTCATCGCAAGAAGAGCTTTTTTTAACGTTTGCACAAATCGTTCTGCAATTCCGTTACTAGAAGGGTGCCATGGGGCGGTAGTGATATGTCTAATCCCATTTGATTTCAAAAAATTTTTAAATTCGCCCGAAGTCAGTTGCGGACCGTTGTCACTGACGAGTTGCTCTGGAAATCCATACCGTGAAAAAATAGAGCCCAACGCCCGAATTGTTGCTGTCGAAGTTGTCGAAGCCATTTGCACGACTTCCGGCCATTTCGAATGAGCATCAATTACCACCAAAAACATGTGGTTTAAAAATGGGCCAGCAAAATCAATATGGACTCGTTTCCAGGGTTGCTCAGGCCAATCCCAAGGATGCAAAACTGGCGAAGGATCAGGGCGCTTTTGCAAACATTCAAAACAAGCCCCTGCCAACTGCTCCACATCTCTGTCGATATTAGGCCACCATACGTATGATCGTGCTAACGCTTTCATTTTCACTACTCCCTGGTGACCCTCGTGCAATTCATGCAAAATTTTTCCCCTGAGGTCAGAAGGCACAATAACTCTCAGACCCCACACAAGACAACCTTGGTGTACGGAAATTTCATTTCTTCTCGAGAAATATGGTACTAAATCTGGTGTGTCGTACCAGTCACCAGTCAGAGCGCTGTTCAAAACCCCAGCGAGCACTGAATCCTTTCTGGTACTATTTGCTATTGATTCTTGTGTAACCGGCAACAATTCAAGATGTGAATTGTAAAAAAGATCAATTTCGTCTGGCAATTCTTCCCCGACAACATTGCTGCACAAATTGATTGGCAATCGCGAGAGGCAGTCAGCATTACCATGGTCTCTAGTCGATCTATACTGAATGCTATAATTGTGACCAGAAAGAAATATGGCATAACGTTGCAAACGTGCAGCAGATGTTGCAGGAATATTTTTGTTGGGGTGAAAAATTGCAGTTAAAGGCTGATGATCAGTAATGATTGAAAAATGTCTCATGTACAAGTAGCAATTGAACTTTTTCACAGCCCAAACGATTGCGAGTGCTTCTTTGTCGATTTGAGAGTAATTCGTTTCGGCCTTATTCAAAGTTCTAGATGCAAAAGCAATGGGGCGCTCGGTTCCATCAGGCATAACATGCGAAAGTACTGCCCCCAAACCAGCTTGCGATGCATCACAGGCCAAATTAAGTGGAAGATTAAGATCATAGTGAGCCAAAACATTGTCAGAAACAAGGTTTTCTTTGACTTTTTCAAACGCCTGTTTACAATGGCTAGTCCATTTGTAAGGAGAGCCACTTTTTAAAAATTCATACAAAGGTTGCAATGTGCTAGCCAAATTTGGCAAAAATCGATGGTAGTAATTTACCAAACCCAAAAACGATCTTAATTCAGTGACATTGACTGGCTGTTTGCAGTTTAGCACTGCATCAATTTTTGATTTCGTCTTATGCAGGCCGTGCCTATCAATTTCATGACCACAATACTCAATACGATCTTCAAAAAATTTACACTTGTTTTTGTTGACACGAAGTCCATAATCATTCAATCGCTGAAAAACAGCGTTTAAATTTTTCCGGTGTTCTTTATCATTTGGTCCCGTAACTATAATGTCATCTAAAAGACATTGGACCCCAGAAATCCCTTGTAAAACTTGTTCAATCGCCCTTTGCCACAATGCTGGTGAGGAAGCTACTCCAAAAGGTAGCCTTGTATATTGATAAAGGCCCTTGTGGGTGTTAATCACCAAAAGCTTTTGAGAATCCTCGTCCATGGTCATTTGCAAATAAGCGTTTTTCAAGTCAATTTTGGAAAATTGTTTACCCCCAGCCAAATTTGCAAAAATGTCTTCAATTTTTGGCAGAGGATATTGTTCAACCTTCAGCTGTGAGTTAATGGTCACTTTAAAATCCCCACAAATGCGGACAGCTCCGTTTTTCTTCATAACTGGTACGATGGGCGTGGCCCATTCGCTCCAGCTAATAGGTTGAATTATTCCCTCGCTTTGAAGATTCTTTAGCTCTGTTTCTACTTTGGACTTTAAACTGTGAGGTATTGGTCTTGCTTTGCAAAACTTAGGAGTAGCATTTTCTTTTAAATGCAATGAACCCGTGATTTTTTTAAGGCAACCAATACTGTCGCTGAAAACGTCAGTGTGTTTTCGCATCAAAGCTTGCAATTCATCATCACAATTAACACAACAATCATTATCAACAAAGGCACTTTCAATACAATTAAATTCTTGCTTTGATTCAGCATAATTTGCGTTCAGTTCTGACACCATTTCATCGTCAAGATTGAACTCGGGCGTCATGCAGCGTTGTTTCAAATCTGCATCAGTAAATTCATTTAAATTTAACTGCATACGATTCAACCATTCGCGACCAAAAAGTGCAGGTCCCTTACTTTTGAGCACATACAGCTCTAAATTAAAAGACTTATTGTTGTGCGAAACAATCACTTTACACACTCCCATAGGCGAAACTTTTTTACCGGTATACGTCTTCAAAATTAGGTTACTACTTTGCAAAGGCAAGTGTTTAAATTTTTTTTTTGAGAACTCTTCGTACGAAATAATAGAAAGAGCCGAACCAGTGTCTAGCTCCATCTGTACTGGGCTATCATTCACATTTAAAGTGATACACAAAGGTTTGTTACTGTCCATGAACGAATATAAGTTAAAACAGTCATTTGATGTTACACTAACCTCATGAGCTAATGTTTTAAGTCCTTGTTCTTGATTTTGACGCGTCGCCGACTTTGACTGGTCACTTTTAGTTCTGCTCTTGCAGGCACGTTTCAAATGTCCTAGTTTGCCACAAAGATGACATTGAAAGTTCTTGAAGAAACAGTCATCCGCACCGTGTCCTCGTCCATTGCAACGATAGCAGCCTCTTGCCAGCTTGTTTAATTGAGCAGGTTCCGAAAAACCGGCACAGCTCGATTGAATGGAAGCGCTTTCCATGGATGCTTGTTGCAGATTGTTTGCGAGTTGTATAGCAGTGGAAAAACTTAAATCTGCTTCTGTCAAAAGTTGATTTTGAATGACTCGACTTCTCAAACCACATACAAAACGTTCAGTTAATGCATCGTCCAAAAATTCACCATAATTGCATGTGGCACTCAATTTTCGTAGAGCAGCAACATAATTATTAATGCTTTCACCATCTAGCTGATCTCTTTTTGAAAACTTGAAGCGCTCAGCGATTGTAATCCTTTTTGGTGTTAAATGTTTAGATAAAACTTCTACGATCTGTTGATAGTTTTTTTCGCTAGGTTTTTGAGGACTTAACAAATCTTTCAAAAGTTGGTATGTCTTTGGACCCATAAATGTTAATAAAGCTGACACTTTCTTGTCATTTGCCGTTCCATTTAAAACAAAATATTGTTCTAGTCGTTCAATATAGCTTTCCCAACTTTCTTCATCACTATTAAACTGACTTATACATTTTTTGGACATAGTTACTTCGCTTGAAAAATCAATATCAAAATTTTCCTGTTTTATCCTCGTCGCCACTGTGGTGTTTTTCATAGAACACAATTTATTGTAAATGAAGTCAAATTGAAAACTACGCGTGTTTTAAACAGATTGCACAATTGCGCGT
Organism: Trididemnum nubilum; assembly: GCA_963965965.1. Lineage (NCBI taxonomy): Eukaryota > Metazoa > Chordata > Ascidiacea > Aplousobranchia > Didemnidae > Trididemnum > Trididemnum nubilum. The sequence continues at coordinate 20,066,577 of OZ014477.1, forward strand.
TACTGCAAAAATTGCGCGTAGCAGCAGGTTGACGTTGTATGCAAATGATGCATCACACCCTGGATCAACATTATCCTTGGGGGGCCATTTACGTTGGCGGCCATTTAAAGATTATTGTAGGGGGCCCATTTAAATTGGTTGGCAAAAATTAAATTGAGGGAGCCTGGGCACCCTGGATTAATATTATCATTGGTGGCCCATTTAAATATTATTGTAGGAGGCCCATTTAAATTGCTTGGCAAAAATTAAATTGAGGGGGCATGGGTCCCCTGGATCAATATTATTGTTGGTGGCTCATTTCAATTGGAGGCCATTTAAATATTATTGTAAGGGGCCCATTTAAATTGGTCGATAAAAATTAAATTGAGGGGGCCCGGGCACCCTGGATCAATATCATTGTTAATTACTGTTGTATTCGTGTACTGTTGTACGCGAAGATGCAAAAAGAAACTGAAACTGAAGAAACAATAGTCTTTTTTGTGACATTTTTATCATTGGTGACATTTCAATTGGGGGGGCCAGAGCCCCCTGGGGCCCCCTCTAGCTACGCCTATGACTGGTTATCATTTTTTGGTCTGGCAGCCAGTGCCGTCGCTACAGTGGGGCCAGGGGCGCTGTATTCCCCCTAACAATTGCTTGTGCCCCCCATTTTGGTTTGCTGAAAATGCTTTTTTGAAGCATCATGTAACGACAAGACAACAGGCAATAACAGAAAAATAATAATTTTCAAACGAATCTCTTGTTTGAAGTTTTCTCGATTGTTTGCAAAATTGCTGGACAATAACTGCTTTACATAAATTTGATCCAATAGTCTGTCTTATTAACACGCCTTTACAGATGTGTCGCGAAATAGGGAGGTATGTCAACAGAAGCGTTACCGATATTTTGTTAGTGATTATGACATGAAACAATATGTAAAAACATTTTTTTAAAACACCAGCTGTTTTTGTTTTCTTAGAGCACGCTCAAGATTCAGTTTAGGTCGTAGTCAGTCGCGCAACCAAGTGGAAGGGGCTAAGGGGGCATCAACCCCTTTTAGACAAGTCATTTAGAAAATATAACCAAAAAAGAATAAGCGTTTAAACGTGTTTTGGACTTGACCTGAAATATGTGGGGGCTCAAAAGGCTAGACGATTTAAATCTTTCAATGACTTCTGAATTTTAGCAGTTTACTGTAAAAATTGATATGGTTTTAAAACGTGCGACATGTGATTTAAATGGCGTTAAACTTGCTATTTTTGCCACAAAATCGCAAAAATCATGCAGCTGTTTGGGGCTCTGCCTCTCTGAGCCACGCTTGAGTTGCAACGGTTTGTTTGCTCAGCACGGGACCTAAATTAGACAATTTTTGAGTAAAAAACATTTACTTTTGGTTAAGCCCCCTCTCTCTTATAGCAATACCCTGGTTGGGTTTCTGGTTGCATTCACTCCTGCAGACAAATTTTTCTAGCGATTATACGGGCCGCATACGAAACGAGCTAATACACGCTGCCGGGCTTACATGTCTCTTTTTTCAAAGATGAAAACAAAATTGTGGCTTTAAAATATCAGTTTTTATGTGCAAAAGTTCAGTCTATTTTATAGTGCTTCCTCAGTTTTATACGTAATCGTGTGGTAATCTCGTTTCTACAGTATTTATAGAAACTAGGGACTGAAAATTTAGTAACACGATTAGTGATATGAATGTTTTTTGCCTTCTACTGTCTTTGCTTTTTCCTGCCTTAAAAACAATTATTTTTTTACAATATCTTGTAGTAAGCGAAAATACGGATTGTGCTTTGCAATTTGATGGCTTCTCACTGTAATCCAATGGCTTTTAATCTTCAAATTCCTAGCTTCATTGTAGCATTTTTAGGGTTTGTCGATGGTTTGTGTGTTATGCTTCCATGCAGTTTAGGCACCTACTGTTATAAGCAGGTGGGGGCTACAACCCCCCTTAGCCAAGTCACTTAAAAAACTTCAACCAAACATACAAGCGTTTAAATCTGTTTTGAATTGGACCTGAAAGTCAAAGAGCCTGGGCAATTCTCAAGTTTGCGGTCCCAGAAAAAGCAGCTCAATAACAAGTCATACTGTGCTACTTTTACTACAATCAACAATTGTGTGTAATTCCTTTCATTGCATGGAATGTATCCAACATACGCTTGCTATACTTCTCACAAGTCACAACTTTTGACTTATGTTTGCTAATCAACTCTGAGCAGATTACTTCAGAACATGGTTTGATTGCAAAACTCTTCTACTCGGTTCATAAAAAGTTGCGGACTTGTGGTGGGGACTTCAAATATTACGAAGTTGCGGACTTGCGGTTGCGAACTTCAAGAATTACGAAGTTGCATACTTGCGGTTGCAGATTTAAGAATCCTGAAACGTCGTTGCGGGCTTGCGGTTGCGAACTAAGCTTTTAAACGAGCAATTGCGGACTTTGTGGTTGCAGATTCAGAAAATTGAAATTCGGTTGCGAATTTGCAGACTACGGACTTTAAACAAAACTTGCAGTGCCCAGCACTGCTGTTTCAAACAATGCAACATAGGTGATGAAGACTACAATTGTCATGAAAAAACAAAAAAGCAATGAAAAGTGTTTATTGTCAAGACTTTAAGGTATATTTGTTTTTTTTTTATTTTGGGCAATCCTTCATTCCCATTATTGGGCCTCAACTTAGCCCCCAAAATTAAAAAAAACTTTGAATAACATACTTTTCTGAGAAATTACCATGAAAATAACCTAAAAGTTTGAATCCTTGCCTCAAAAAACATCTATCTAGACATAAAAACCAAGTTGATACCTCTTGTATAACTTGCAAATTTTAAGTTTAAAATTTTTTTACTCGCATCTGCCACCTAGTGGTGACTATCAATATCTCAGCAACTACTGGGCCAATTTGAAAAAATTTTTTGCAAGTTGATACGCCAGCCTCTATCTATAAATGGCTAATTGACTCTTTTCCAAAGGTTGGGATAAAAATGCTCAAATTTTTTTTGAAATATAATGGAATGACCCATAAAAAACAATTAATTTAAAAGTATGTCTCACTATCAAGCTAGTAACATAACTCAATAATTCGTACATTCTTATTATTATTATTTTTCTTTTAGCTTTCATCAGCTCTCAAATACACCTGTAGCTGTCGTGAATTATTGTTTATACTCTTTAACATCACTTTAATGCATCGATTCTAATTGGAAGGGTGGCTGCTTGACTCGAAGACCAAATTGCTCCCATCACAGTCTTCCCTTGCAGCAAAGCACAGAAAAATTCTAACGCAGCAGGCAGATATTTGAAATCACTTATTAAACAGTACTGAGTACTCGATTTATCTCGTTCGTTGTTTGCTTATTTTCACTTTTTTTTCTTGAATGCATAAAATAAACTAATAATGTCTAACATCTAAAATGCAAAAAATAAATCTGCGAGTCGATATGGAAAGGTAATATCCTTTGACTTAAATTTACAGTAAAATATTGCAACAGCTACTGCTAGAATATTTTGCGAGTCGATAATATAGAAAGCAAATATAATGCTATTCTATTCTGACATTAAAATATCTTAAAATACCACTAGCTGTTGCAACTTTGTTTGGGAAATAGTAGAGGAGCTAAAGCCAGGATTTGGGTAAAATTATTCAGTTCCAGAATAAAGTCTGAAATTTGGCACAAATCTTTCCCAGATGAATATAACGATTTCCAAAGGGGAGCCAAAAAATCGGGCTTGGGCAAATCCTACAAACAGCCCATAAAGTTATGCTCCAGCTCCACCTAGTGGTTAAACAAAGTTTCGTTGTTCTACACAAGCTTCCAGGACTAACCGGTAATTTTATTTCATTGTTTTTGCAATCTAGAATATTTTGGCATGCCATGACGTCACAGATGACGTAGATATGACCTCCTTCTTGCTAAAAATGTATGATGGCCAAGCAACATATTGCTGAGATTGGTGGAGTCCCTTGTTGATATCAAACTCTGTTAATTGTTTCAATTATTCGATAAACATCTTGCGTAGCTTAATTTACATCACTTTGTGATGTAATTATGACACCACATTTTCCGAAAATTCCAACAAATCGTTAGCAATTAATTGCTAGTAAAAAATAATAGTTTAATGATGACATTTTGCAATCAGCTTATTATTGCAAATACAATAGCTGCTTATAGCAGATGACGTCATTTTATGAAGTTATTATGACGTCATGTTTGCCAAAAATTGCAACAAACAACAGCAATGAATTGTTTGTTAAAAGCATTAGTTTAAGGCTACATCTTGTAATAATGTATAGTATTAATTCACGATATAGTACAATAGCTACTTATGACAAATGATGTCATTTGGTGACATCATTATATCTGGTGATGTCATATTGCAGTGTTTTGTCCTTTGTCTAGGAACAATGAGAGGACGCGGGCATAGTATAATATTAAATGTAAACCAAGTGAAAATTGTCAAAGTGTTGACTTGTTATCTACGCCCCAAGATGCCTGCAGGGTTGTTAAGCAGCTTGCGCCGCAGCAAGGGTGGTTTTGAGACGATGGTTTCAGATTGAAATTATGAGGCCTAAAGTTGAACAACAGTATCATTGTCAAATCTGACATCAAAAATGAAAGCCATTTTGTTGGTTGTACGTCACTCTTTTAACTATTCTTTGATGCAGATAGTGAGACTTCCTTAGCAAAATTCTGGTTCACTCTTGGTTAGTAGGATAAACAATGTCTTAGAATGTAATGTTGTGTATTACCGATGCTTACGGGGTAATGAATGTAAAGCAAGCAGAGTTTGCTTGAAAGTACGTCCATCATGGCTGCCTTCTTGATTGTTTTTGCTAGCCTTTATTACCCCATTGATACCATTCCCCTAACAAGCAAATACTTCTAGGCATACAGTTTCATCCTTTGCCCACTTGTAAGATTTCTTGCACTCAGATTTACTGTAAGTAGGACACGACAAGCATTTGAAGCTTCTGGCAAGTTATTGCAAACAGGAGAATATTACGACTCTGTTGCTTGCCAACCCCATGCCTAAACTTTAAGATGGATTTTAAATCAAACGCTGACTCCATTTAATGGCTTGAAAAGCTGATTGTTTAATGTGCTGCTTCAAAGCATCTATCATTGGTTGTTTATTTTCTATGGTTCTTCTTCCTTTAGCAAATAGCATTCTTCTAGCAACATTGACTTCGCATGTGTTGATGGTAGAACTGTTTAGGCACATAACAAATTGTTCCAGTGTTTGAAAATCAGCTTCAAGATGTTTGTGAAGGAGAGCTAACGGTTGATGGAAAATAATTTTGCAGTTATCTCCGGACAATTTTTCCAGGATTCAAAAAGTGACTTGTTATCGTTTCCACAAGATGAAGATGGGGTATCACAACCGCTAAAAGCATGAAAAAATAGTTATCATCACATACAGGTGGTGCGAAAGTTTTGCTGATTTCGTGGACGGGAATAAATTATTTTTCTTGAGGTTGTCTTCCAAAGCATTGAAATCATTTATACACTGCGATGAAAATAAACAAAGTTTCCTCTGCTCGCAAGTTTTATAATTGCAAATATTCAGAGTAACTGTATTTTGGTTGCAACCTGCAGCTAAGATGTGCTATGTAATCATAATCTCGACTTAGATGAATTAATACTATGTATCCATGAGGAAGCCGATCAAAGGTTATTTCTCCACGCTAAACATGCTTCCAAACACTGCAATTTACTTTCTTTTGAAAACGATAAACACAGATCTGGTTGTCATTGAAGTGTATGCTTTTCAACAACTTCCAAGAGTAAGAGAACTTTGGATTAAACTTAGAGCTGGAAAAATTATGGAATTTAGTCCTGTTCATGAAATCAGCAAAACTTTCGCACCACCTGTATGTGATGATAACTCTTTTTTCATGCTTTTAGCAGTTGCGACATCCCATCTTCATCAAGTGGAAACGATAACAAGTCACTTTTTGAATCCTGGAAAAATTGTCCAAAGATAACTGCAAAATTATCTTCCATCAACCATTAGCTCTCCTTCACAAACATCTTGAAGCTGATTTTCAAACACTGGAACAATTTGTTATGTGCCTAAACAGTTCTACCATTAACACGCACGTAGTCAATGTTGCTAGATGTTTGCTAAAGGAGGAAGAATCGTAGAAAATAAACAACTAATGTTGGATGCTTTGAAGCAGCACATTAAACGATCAGCTTTTCAAGCCATTAAATGGAGTCATTGTTTGATTTAAAATCCATCTTAAAGTTTAGGCATGAGGTTGGCAAGCAACAGAGTCGTAATATTCTCCTGTTTGCACTAACTTGCCAGAAGCTTCAAACGCTAGTCGTGTCCTACTTACAGCAAATGCAAGTGCAAGAAATCTTATAAGTGCGCAAGGAACGAAACTGTATGCCCAGTAGGGCGTACCAAAAATAGACAACTTTTATCAATTCAGATTGAGGTTTCACAAATGATGAGGCTTGACCCACTGATGTGAAATAAACAAAAATTTTCAAAAAAAATATCGTTTGACGATGTCTACCAGGATGTTTCTATGAAAACAAGCCTAATTATTGGAAATTGTTCATATCTCGAAAAGAACTGGTGGTAGAGACTTGGTTTATGGTTCAAAATGTGAGGAAGATGTGATTTCCTATGTGCTGCTAATGCATTGTTTTCCTCTAGAGTAATCAGTTTTCGAGATATTTCAAAAAAACTGATTTTTACTGAAAAATTGCATGTTCAACACAAAATGACTTGATTGGGGCGTACCAAAAATAGACAATTTTTGTCAATTCAGATTGAGGTTTCACCAATGATGAGGCTTGACCCACTGACTTAAAATATACCAAAATTTTCAAAAAAAATATCGTTTGACGGTGTCTACCAGGATGTTTCTATGGAAACGAGCCTAATTATTGGATATTGTTCTTATCGCGAGAAGAACTGATGATAGAGACTTGGTTTATGGCTCAAAATGTGAGGAAGATGTGATATCCTATGTACTGCTAATGCATCGTTTTCCTCTAGAGTAACCAGTTTTTGAGATATTTCAAAAAAAAACTGATTTTTACTGAAAAATTGCATGTTTAACACTAAGTGACTTGATATTCAGCTGTTTTCAAATTGTCACAATGGCACAACCAAATTCCCCAACACATTTAGTATGAATACAATGATAAAAGTGTTTGCATTACACCAAAGTATCCAATTAACTTGTGGTAAAATCAGTATACATGTTAAAAAACACAACTCTGGCACTCCGCATGATTTGCATTGTACATATTTACGTGCTATCTCCAGAATCACCTTCGCTTATAGTACAGCACTATTTAAAATAATTCTCTAAACAAATCATTGCATACAAGACACTAATTCACAGCACTTAAAGAGTCCAATCTGCTGTTGCTTTCTACACTTACAAAAACTTGCAACAACTATTCTGTAACAACACACATCTCAATAAGATTACTAGTAGGTTACTAAATTACTGCAGTATTGAGAATGCCAATATAATTAATACCATAAGTTTTTTGCTGTCTGATTACTCAGAGCCAGTAATTGATTAAACAAACTATCGAACACCTTTATTCCCAATCCCCAATTTCTGCTAAAAATTTAGATAATGCGAATACTATATGAATTAGCACAAAACACACTTTACCATAACAACCATAATTATGCAATTCTGCATGGTCACACAATTCTTATTGCTCAAAGACAAACGTTCCATATAGCATGAACTATTAAACCAAACTAAGAGCTGTAGCTTAAAGATGCTGCTTCATAGCAGCTTTTGTACATTTTTCAGCTGAGATTGCTGCTTTAGCTGGTTGATTTTGTAACTTCCTAACCATTTTGTAGAGAAACTGCTTTCGAGCTTGGCTTGTAGTGATTTTATTGGTATAACATTCAGTTAAAGAGTCCTAAAGCTATTTCATAAACACCGTTGACAACCACCACATTCATCAACTTCTTGCAGCTATTGATGTAGTCATCATTCTCAACCAACGTTTCTGGTGACTCTCACTCAGAAAGGTTGTTGGCAAACCCACCAACTGAAACAGGGTCCTAGAGTCTTGGTCGACTAAATCGTTCAAATGAGTTGTACATGTGACCACTGCCATATTTTGAATATGTGGCTGGGACAGCATTTCTTGTTTCAGCAATGCTTTACAGATTATTTTCTTTTCAGCTACATTCATTTTACTACTGAACAGCGACAAAACAGTTGCTCTGAAAGGCACCATATATGATTATCAAGTTTGTATAAGTATGCTTGAGCAACAGTTTGAACATTCAATGGAAGCTAGTGTGAGTTATTCTTCATCAATCAGCCTGTTTAATCAATTACTGGCTCTGAGTAATCAGACAGCAAAAAACTTATGGTATTAATTATATTGGCATTCTCAATACTGCAGTAATTTAGTAACCTACTAGTAATCTTATTGAGATGTGTGTTGTTACAGAATAGTTGTTGCAAGTTTTTGTAAGTGTAGAAAGCAACAGCAGATTGGACTCTTTAAGTGCTGTGAATTAGTGTCTTGTATGCAATGATTTGTTTAGAGAATTATTTTAAATAGTGCTGTACTATAAGCGAAGGTGATTCTGGAGATAGCACGTAAATATGTACAATGCAAATCATGCGGAGTGCCAGAGTTGTGTTTTTTAACATGTATACTGATTTTACCACAAGTTAATTGGATACTTTGGTGTAATGCAAACACTTTTATCATTGTATTCATACTAAATGTGTTGGGGAATTTGGTTGTGCCATTGTGACAATTTGAAAACAGCTGAATATCAAGTCACTTAGTGTTTAACATGCAATTTTTCAGTAAAAATCAGTTTTTTTTGAAATATCTCAAAAACTGGTTACTCTAGAGGAAAACGATGCATTAGCAGTACATAGGATATCACATCTTCCTCACATTTTGAGCCATAAACCAAGTCTCTATCATCAGTTCTTCTCGCGATAAGAACAATATCCAATAATTAGGCTCGTTTCCATAGAAACATCCTGGTAGACACCGTCAAACGATATTTTTTTTGAAAATTTTGGTATATTTTAAGTCAGTGGGTCAAGCCTTTTGAATTAGCAGCACATAGGAAATCACATCTTCCTCACATTTTGAACCATAAACCAAGTCTCTACCACCAGTTCTTTTCGAGATATGAACAATTTCCAATAATTAGGCTTGTTTTCATAGAAACATCCTGGTAGACATCGTCAAACGATATTTTTTTTGAAAATTTTTGTTTATTTCACATCAGTGGGTCAAGCCTCATCATTTGTGAAACCTCAATCTGAATTGATAAAAGTTGTCTATTTTTGGTACGCCCTACTGGGCATACAGTTTCGTTCCTTGCGCACTTATAAGATTTCTTGCACTTGCATTTGCTGTAAGTAGGACACGACTAGCGTTTGAAGCTTCTGGCAAGTTAGTGCAAACAGGAGAATATTACGACTCTGTTGCTTGCCAACCTCATGCCTAAACTTTAAGATGGATTTTAAATCAAACAATGACTCCATTTAATGGCTTGAAAAGCTGATCGTTTAATGTGCTGCTTCAAAGCATCCAACATTAGTTGTTTATTTTCTACGATTCTTCCTCCTTTAGCAAACATCTAGCAACATTGACTACGTGCGTGTTAATGGTAGAACTGTTTAGGCACATAACAAATTGTTCCAGTGTTTGAAAATCAGCTTCAAGATGTTTGTGAAGGAGAGCTAATGGTTGATGGAAGATAATTTTGCAGTTATCTTTGGACAATTTTTCCAGGATTCAAAAAGTGACTTGTTATCGTTTCCACTTGATGAAGATGGGATGTCGCAACTGCTAAAAGCATGAAAAAAGAGTTATCATCACATACAGGTGGTGCGAAAGTTTTGCTGATTTCATGAACAGGACTAAATTCCATAATTTTTCCAGCTCTAAGTTTAATCCAAAGTTCTCTTACTCTTGGAAGTTGTTGAAAAGCATACACTTCAATGACAACCAGATCTGTGTTTATCGTTTTCAAAAGAAAGTAAATTGCAGTGTTTGGAAGCATGTTTAGCGTGGAGAAATAACCTTTGATCGGCTTCCTCATGGATACATAGTATTAATTCATCTAAGTCGAGATTATGATTACATAGCACATCTTAGCTGCAGGTTGCAACCAAAATACAGTTACTCTGAATATTTGCAATTATAAAACTTGCGAGCAGAGGAAACTTTGTTTATTTTCATCGCAGTGTATAAATGATTTCAATGCTTTGGAAGACAACCTCAAGAAAAATAATTTATTCCCGTCCACGAAATCAGCAAAACTTTCGCACCACCTGTATGTGATGATAACTATTTTTTCATGCTTTTAGCGGTTGTGATACCCCATCTTCATCTTGTGGAAACAATAACAAGTCACTTTTTGAATCCTGGAAAAATTGTCCGGAGATAACTGCAAAATTATTTTCCATCAACCGTTAGCTCTCCTTCACAAACATCTTGAAGCTGATTTTCAAACACTGGAACAATTTGTTATGTGCCTAAACAGTTCTACCATCAACACATGCGAAGTCAATGTTGCTAGAAGAATGCTATTTGCTAAAGGAGGAAGAACCATAGAAAATAAACAACCAATGATTGTTTGATCATTGGTTGTTAAGCCTGATCATCAGTGAAACTACTATGATCAAGCTATTATTAAGTCAGTGGGTCAAGCCTCATCATTTGTGAAACCTCAATCTGAATTGCTAAAAATTGTCCTTTTTTGGTACGCCCTAATGCCCAGAAGTATCTGCTTGTTAGGGAAATTGTATCAATTCGTAATAAAGACTAGCACAAACAATCAAGAAGGCAGCCATAATCGACGTGCTTTCATATAATTAGCACAAAAAATCCATTTTAGATTTTGTTGCAGTTTGAGTCGGGTTTAGGCTAGGTGATACTGCTGTCAGACATTTGCTTTTCTGTGTCGCAATCATAGTTGTGCAACTCCCAACTTTCCTAAGTCCAAGCTACAACTTTGCTATTCAAGGTTTTTATAAAATTCGACATCTTTTTCCACTTTAAATTGAAAGCTTTTGGTTTGGCAACACTGGTTTCAAGAATAAATCTTGATGTATATCCTGTACATATCAGAAACTAAAGTGTTCATAAAATTATGAAAGATTTAAAGCCATATGACTAAACATTCAAATAAATTTGTAAACTTTAAGTGATGAAATTCTCTTTAGCTCCAAACAACCAATTGAATAGCTTGCAAAACACTTTATTTGCTTTTTCAATGCTTGGTAGCAGGACAAAGTCAGTACAATACAACCACAACGCATATGGTGTTAATTTGCAATTTTAAGAGAAATTTCCCAAGCGGTCGCAGTCACCTTGCGCAACATTGTTAATCAACACACTATGCGCGATGTGGTTGCATAGTACCGACTTTGTCCTGCTTCCAAGCAATGAAAAAGAAAATCTAGAGCATTTTGAAAGCTATTCAATCGGTTGTTTGGATCTAAGGAGAACTTCATCACTTAAACTTTAGAAATTGATTTGAATATTCAGTCACATGGCATTACATCTTTCATAATCTTATCACCACTTTATATTCTGATATGTACAGGACATACACCAAAGACTTATTTTTGAAACCAGTGCTGCCAAAACAAAAACTTTCAAGTTAAAGTGGAAAAAGATGTCCAACTTTATGAAAACCTTGAATAGCACAGTCATAGCTTCGACTTAGGAAAGTTAGGAATTGCACAACTGTGATTGCGACACAGAAAATCAAATGTTTGACAGTAGTATCGCCTAGCCTAAACCCAACTCAAACTGCAACCAAATGTGAAAATGGATTTTTTGTGCAAATTATACGATGCAAAATCTTAGGGCTCAATCATTTAAAACTTAAAAAAATACAATCATACCAGAGCAAATCATGTGTTTTGTCTGAAAAAAAGCGCAGGCAATAACATGGTGGTAAAGCGTTGGGCTAGCGATTGAAAGGTTACTGACCCATGGCTCGATTCTCAAACTGGCAATGTATCGTTGTGTCCTTGGGAAAGTCTTTGACAAAACACTTACAAAACCAGCCAAAAAAAAGGTGCTCTGTGTTGGTGTGGTTAGACAGACACATTATGCCTGGTTCATACAAACCTGAAAAACGACACCCTCCAACTTGATTTTTACTTGATAGGGTCATTCCATCTAAGATCACCCAATGCAATATAACCTAAAATCTCCGATTTGCATGAAATTTGGTTTGCTTGTGGAGTTTATATAAAAAAGCCAATAGTTTCAATGTTATTGAAATCAAAGCTGTAGGTTTGGAGATATGCCCCTTCGAAAATTGGGGGTTTGGGGAAAAAGGGGGTACCCACCACTGTGTTCCCTCTAGCTTTATGGCTAATCGGCGAGTGCCCAAATTTTCTTGAAACAATTGTGCCCAAAGCTGTAAAAAGACGTTTATGTGCCCTAAATTTCGAACTAATCCAGTACTAAAGTATACCAAATGTCATATTTCCACAAATTTGTCGAATTTTCTAAAGCTATGTTTACTATACTGCAAAAAATTATTTGCCCTTGCTCCAACAAATCGCCGATTTGCTGAAAAAAATCGGCTTAGTGGGAACACTGACCCACCATATTTCAAATTGTAGATCTCCGCAACGCCAACCACTAGGAGGATTTAAACAACTTTGGTGTCATTTGAAGGAGATTGTTCAAGGATTCCATTTCTGTTTAAAAATTTTCAGAATATGCATGTTTAGGGGCAATGACCTTTTGACCTTTACTTTGACTCCAAATTTGACCTAGTGGATCACGTGACTTATGGTTTTTTACTGGCGGAAAAAATCTTTGTCATCCTCCTAATAGCATATCAAAATTTCACAGAGGTAATACTTGTAGTATAGCCATGGCTTAAGTTTCATTTTGGGGTAATTTGCCGAATTTCAGCAAATTGATTATATGTAATGTAGTAAAGTTTATGATCCAGTCACCTTGCAACCATACATGTGTCTAAAAGTTTTCATTGTTCAAGAAATGTAGTCTTTATACCACAAAAAAAGTTGAAATAAAAAGCAAGCGTAAATCGCCTTGAGCAACCTATTTTCTGGCGAATGATATACAGCATATGATGTGAACAACATCGTACAAGATTATTTTAAAACGCACATTACCGCTTCTGTGAAAATAAAATAAAATGCACGTAAAGAAAGTGTTTGCTTGCTCTATTTTTGCACAAACACAGCAATTAACACTTCAGATAATCGCAGGCGCATCATTAACTACAATTAACACTTTTTTAATTAATAATTGCATGCAGATTCATTGCATGCTCAAGCACGCTTTATGATCGATTGATCGTCTCGATCTCTGATCTCGACATTTGCTATGACTACTTGGCCAACTATGCTGCAACTTTTATGGCACGAAATGTTATGTTCTTTTCCTGCACTTAACCGCTCTTTCAGATATCACAAGTAATAACAAGCTTATGGCATTTTATAGAAAGTGAAAAAAAGTGACAAATTTGTTCAACATTAAGGTGCACTTTGCAACTTTTTTGGCATGAAATTTTACGTTATTTTCTGGCAAAAATTTTTCCCGCATTTGCCACATTAACCACTCTTTCAGATATCACAAATAATAGAAGGCTAACAGCAGTTTTTAGAAGAAAAAAAAGTAACAGATTTCTTCGCTACTCAGGCACACTTTGCAAGTTTTTTGGCACAAAATGTTACGTTCTTTTCGTGCAAGATTTTTTCTTGCGCTTGCTGCATTAACCCTTTAATGCCCAATGTAGCCAATTGGCACACCTGTTTCTCAGCTCTCCTTACACCCTCCCCCCAAAAAAATAACTTTTTGCACTTTTGTAATGGTAGCTGATGTTATTTTGCACAGTGTTTGAAGAGAAGAAATTGGCAACTCTTTTTTTCTCCCACAATGCTCTGCAGAGTTAGACATGATTGTTCATCTGAGCTAAAATTTTCTAAAAAATGTTAATTTTGAAGTTTTTACACAATTTTTCTAAAACTAAAACCATTGTGTTATTATTATTATTATTATTTTATATAAATGTGAAGAATTACTAGTATTTACAATACTGGTTTGCAAAATGTGCAAAAAGACACGTAAAAACCGAAAAAAAGGCAACGAAAATTAAAAAATGAACAAAAAGTTACCTTATCTGCCCAATGTTGCCAAATGGCAACAACAATTATTTTATGATATCAACACAACATAAACATAAATTTGGTGAAAATGTGTTGAAATGACCCCTATCAATCAGGAAATGAAAAAAAATTTTTTTTTTCTAAACTGCTTCTGGGTCAAGGCATTAAAAGGTTAACCGTTCTTTCACATATCACAAGTAAAAGCAAGCTCACGATAATTTCTAGAAAGTGAAAAATTGAGCACATGTAGGTTTAAACTAAAAAGACAAAAGTTTAGAAAATTAAACATGCTGTAGTAACCCCACTAAGGGTTTGAATTTCAATCAATGTTCAATTTAGTGTGCAAACTCAATGTTTTGCAATTAGTTCAGTCTTTTTGTACAATTTTTCATTTCAGAAAAGAGAACAACCTTAAAATTCACTGTTCTTATTTGTTTGGAGCAAGTTGAGAGTTTTTTGAGTAACTAGCATATGATTTCACTTGGTTGTCAAGCAACTTTTTCTTTATAGCTTCCAACAGCTTTCCAAATACTGAAAGTTTTCATTTATGTAGTGCGATGTTTTAATCTATTTAAACGTCTTTTATATTAGAAGTGGCAATTTTAAAGAAAATTTCCATTGCAGGGGAATAAAACGAAAATGCGAAATCATCATTTGTGCATTTTTCATTTAAGTTTCTTAGGGGTTAAAATAAAAACTTGCCCTAGTCATCAAAGCAACACTTATTAGTGAACAACACAAGGTAAAGTAATGGTTCCCACACTGCGAGTCACAACTCAAGGTGATGTTGAGATAAATTAGCGACCCTAGATAACGATTTACAATTCATTTACAATAGAGTACGATTTACAATTTACAAATAGGTATACAATTTACAATTGACAATTTACAGATAACGATTTACAATAGGGTACGATTTACAATTCCAAAATCGTATCCTAACCCTAAAACGTTATCTGCGGTCGCTAACTTCTCCACAAAAAATTTGATTGGTATTTATTTTTAAACAGTTTTTTGTATGTTTCATGTAAATGCCATTACACATAAAATATCCTAAACAACTTACTTTCAAACAGAAACACTGAAGAAAAGATTGATAGATAATATAACAGACATACTAGCTGTTACTTTGAACTTGAAGCACATCTAGTTCATGACAATCAGCATTGTTACATCACTAAAGAAGTGAGATTTGGTGTCTCACTACATAGAGTTATACACTTGGGTTAAGCAAGTCAGAAACTTGGTTTTTAAGATCAGTGGTTTCTAACCTATTTCAGCCTCCAGCCTAATACTAGTAACCAATGCAAATTCGATATTACAGGATATAAGCGTATTGCTGTACTAGTCAATTTTTTAGGGGTCACAGGTGGACAAAATTTAGTTTTTATGAAAACTGAGGTTACAGAGGCAAAGTTTACAAACCATTGGCAAAGTGCTTTGTTAAATTCAGCAATGAATTAATTACGAATGCTATTTTTGTTTCAATGTACGTTGCAGACATGTTTCCATGTTAATAAAAGTACAACCAACATAAATCATTGCACAATCCATTTGATTGTGATACAGTAATTAGCAGAGGTGGAGTGGAGGACACAAGGCTTGAGGCCAAGGATACAACAAAAAATCCAAGGCCAAGGACAGCCCTTTCAAGGACAGACCCTCTCGAGGCCAAGGACAGAAATGCTCAACTCCAAGACCAAGGACTAAAAACACAGGCGCAAGTGCTTTAAAAAAAAAGGTTGTCAAGATTTTTTTTAGGCGATCTGCAAAGGAGGAAAACACAAAAGATGTTCGCAAAGATTGCGCAAGGTTTTTGCCATTTTCCTACATAATTTTAAAAATGAACAATTCCCTACTATTGAAGGAACCGATGCAAATGCACATCACTCTATATGGAAATTCTCCGACATAAACTCTCGAGGAGAGGATCTGCAAGAATATTGTGTTAGTGCAGACCTGAATTTCTGTAATGTAGGTAATAAACCAACATTCACAACTAAAACGCGTGAAGAGGTTCTAGACTTAACCTTAGTGAACCGGTGTGCGTGTGACCAAGTAGTTGGCTGGCATGTTAGCAACATGCTACCATTCTCTGATCACATGTATATTAGGTTTCAGGTTAAAAGGAGAATCAAAAACAGGCTACAATGTTTCAAAATGTTTGTCCCACGTCCTGGAACAAGTATGAAGACAAACTCGAACAAAACTTAAATGAACGAATTTTACCCCCAGTACCTTCCTCAAAAGAAGGCATGGATGTGCTGGCAAATAAGGTTCATTCAGTAATAACTAAATCATATGAAACTGCTAGCCCTGTGCGAAAGTCGCTTTGTTAGAAAGATAACATTTGGTGGAATTCTGAGCTAGCAACCTTCAAAATGAGGCTCGCCGAGCTTGGAGAAAAGCCACTAAAACAAGTAGAAGATTGGGATGTTCAAAAGCTCGCCCTATCCTCTTTCATATAACTATCAGAAGAGCAAAGCGTGATTCATGGCATAGCTTTGTAGACAGCATGGATAGTCAAAAACCAACGACTCGGCTGGTTAAGATTATTCGAAAAAATGAAACGGTGAGTGTTAGCAACATAAACTATCTGCTCAATATCTCATCACCATGTAGCCAGCAGACAAAAAATCATGCAACCAGAAACGATTTAGTGGATAATCCATTCATGGGACCTGAAGACACTGAAATGATCGCAAACATATGTTCATTCGAGTGTATGGAAGCAGCTAATAACCAATTTCAACCATTCAAAGCCCCAGGGCCAAACGAGCTCAATCCTGTACTGTTACAGAATGGTTGGAATCAACTGAAAAAATATTTTCATGCCATTTTTCAAGCAAGCCTGAGACACAGCTATGTGCCATCGACATAGAATAAAGGCACAGGTATATTTCTTCCCAAACCCCAAAAGGAAAGCTATTTTGAAGCCAAATTCTCCTGTATGATCACTTTAACTTCACTCCAACTGAAATGGTTGGAAAGATTAATTCTGTATCATATGAATAAAAATAATAACGTGCAGGCAAAGCTTTCTGCATCGCAGTACGAATTTCACACAGGTGTTTCAACGAAAACTGCTTTGCATGAATTTTGCGTCATGTAGAGCATTTGAAAAAAGCTGACTCTGCTGCAAATGCCAGCTGACCAAATAAACAATTTAGAAAACTAAGATATTTGAGAGAGATTTTGAATGTCAAATTATGGATGAAAAGAATACTATCAGATCTGAAAGCGTTCTAAATCAGAACACTGTCAAGGTTTGCATGGATGGTTCGCAACTAAATGGGAGAGTAGGTGCGAATTTTTGTGCAGACAACCCAAACAACTCCCCACAACAAGCATTTTTCCCCTTGGAATACACAGCACTGTGATTTCAGAAGGAGCTAAGAACCTCTTTTTGGAAAAAAATTCACAACCAAAGTATTGTTGTGCTGGTTGATAGTCAAAGAGCAATCAAATCACTCATAAAGTGCACTGTAACATAAATTACAGTGCTCAACTGCATTGGAAACCTAGGAGTTGGGTGAACAAAACACATCAGCATTAAAAAGCAGACTATGTAGCCAAATCAGCTTCTAAATCAAAAATGCATGATCCTGAACCTTTTATTAGTCCCGTACGCCAGTTGTGTTAGCATGGTTAAGGACTGATCCACAGATAGATGGAAATCTATGTGGAACAAATAGAAAGACTGCTTGAGGATGAAGGAGTCTGCAGGTTGGACGTCCTCACGACTAACAATACGTCTCCTTAATCTTAGGAAACCTCAATTAAATGGAGTAGTGCAAGTATTAACTAGGCATCGCAATCTACAGCGGGACAAAAAAAAACACAGGCTGTGCTGAGTCTTATCAAATCTTTCATTATACTCCATGTAATACGCCGAAGCGTGTAACGAGTTGGTGGGCCCATCTCCGCGTCATTGCGCCCGAGTAACACAGCTCCTTTTTAAGAAATGTCGCAGCAGCGGCAAGCCGTTGGCAACACTGTGTCCAATTTGACCGGCCAGAGATTTGAACCTCAGATCTCCCGCTCCAGAGACGAACGCGTTACCACTCGACCAACTAGCTGGACTTCTCTGTGTCCAAAATGTAGCCTAGAAAATGAAACACCAAATCATCATATTGGCAATTGCAACCTTTACCAAGATATTCGTGTTAAATATTTTGGAATTACCAAAATCACTGTTCACGATGTGGTAGCGAAATGTAAGATTGACAAACTGGCCACGTACTTAAAGGAAGCTGGAAAGCTTTCTGAGTTCCACCAGCAACCAAACAAAACTACAGCAAACGTAGCAGCTACAGTTGCAATGGGCCAAAATGAGGCCTACGCAATGTGTAGGTGGACTTTACCTAACGGTAGCAGATCCGCTAGCACTGCTGCCCAGTAAAAACAATAATGTTACATAATTTCAACAGTTCAAAAAATAGTGCTGTCCACGAGCCGAGGATGGGGCAATTTTCGAGAAGTTAACGCTTCGAGGCCAAGGACTTCAAAACGTGTTTTTGAGGACGTCCTCGAAGCTAAGGACTCCAACTCTGGTAATTAGGTTTTTCTGCAAATTACAACAATTCTGCAAAATGGCCCAAACTTAAATGCAGACTGTCATTAAACTACAAATATTACCTTTCTGAAGTTTTGATATGTTATTAAGATGACAGAGATTTTTTCCACCAGCAAAAAATCATGGGTCATGTGATCCACAAGATCAAATTCGGGGTCAAAAATCATAGAATTTAACGTAAGAGTTAGATCGCCTCCAACTATTTTTTTTATCATTTTGCTTCACAAAAAATTTAGAGATTGAATTTTATTGTCTCCATACATTAAGCAAGCAAATGATTCCAAGGCTTTACATAATAGGTCCTAAACTTCCCACTAATCGTCAAGTTTTCTACAAAACACTATTTCGTGTGTTCAAGAATTTATTTATTCATTTTAAGACATTGTTTTGTACGCAAAACTTTCTTGATGGTGTGGTCAATTCAATGTTTTAGAGGACCTAATTTTCTTTTTCCCTTAAAAGCAATCTTAACGTAAAATCCGGCAAGCATAGAAAAATACTTTTCTCCAAACTTTTGAGCCAGAAAATTGATGTCGAACTTCTGGCGATATTTTCCATAGCCAATATCGAATCCCACTATGTTGATTGAGAGATTTGAGAGACCTGCCCCAAAGCAAAACAGCAGCTACTTTCGCAAGTTTGAAGCAAAACTAGCCTGTATGTAACTTTAGGTTTGATTTAGCCGGCCCAGGATTCGAACCTCAGACCTCCAGCTTAACTACTAAATTTGTAGTAATCCATGGATAATGTAAGACTCACTGATTCTTCATCAAACATACCATAGCACAAGTCAAATAACTTAAAGGGGGTGAAGCATCCAGCTGGGATTATGTGCAAAAACTACAGAAACATCTAAAAACATTTCTTCACTAAATTTCAGCTTTCTGCGATTTATTGTTTCTGAGACATTTTATTTCAAAGTTGGGAGACCTGCCCAACAATGTTGCCATTTAAGATCTAATTTTCTAAAAATTGGGATATACGGCACTATTTAAATTGCAAAAGTATTACTGTTGTAGCACTAATTCGTGCTTTTAAGCCTTGCATTCAGGAGCTTTCAAAACAATGTAAAAAATTGCAATAAACGTTATTTTGGGAAAAATGTAATTTTAACTGGCAACACTGCTGGGGAGATCTCCTTACTTCGAAATAAAATATCTCAGAAACACTTGATTGTAAGCTGGTGAAATTTGGTCAAGATATGTTTCAGATTATTCTTCATCGTTTGCACACAATTCTAGCCGGATGCTTCACCCCCTTCAATATTTAGTAAAAAATAGCATTCTATGACAGCAATCTATAACTAACAAAAACAACAAAGCACCCAAATCTTAGTAGAGCGCTGCCACATGGACACTAGGATGATCCATAAAAATACTTTTTTAAATTTTCTTGGTGCCAGGCGTTTAAAGTGTGCATTTTGGGTATAAAATATCACATGTAATTTTTTTTTGAAAAATTCCAACATTTAGATGTAGCTCAAGCCTCCTTTATATTTTGTAAGGGGGGCAAATGGCTTAAATGTTCATATCTCGCAAACCACTTATGCTACAAACTTGATTCAAGTACCAAAAGATGCAGAATATGTAGTTTCCTATCTAACTTCAATACATTGTATAGGTCTAACAGGTCTAGGTTTGAAGTTAACTAAAAAAACTGAAGATTTTTATCAGATTTTTTTCATCGGTTGAGCTAATGCACTGTCATCTAATGCCATAAAAAGCAAATCAAACTGCTGCATTTAAGAACTGTGACTTTTAGGAAACTTCTTATAAATTCAAAAACTGATTAAGAGTGGTTTCTAGAACCCACTGGTCTACCGGACATGAAAATACATACTATAGGTAGGCTAGCCTACTAACTGTTCTTCCGGTAAAAGGCACACGATTAGCTGAACGCTAATTTATTACCTTGACATTTTGCTCAGCTGAAAACGCCGAGCATCCTCAGAAGTTGAGTTGGAGAAGTGTCGAGCACTCCTCCAATACTAGCACAAACAGTACATTTTGCAGATAAGTTACTACGAAATAAATATCAAAAGAACCGAGTAAATTAAGTGAGTTATAGATGATTATAACTTCATAATGATCAACTTGCGAGCTAGGGCTAATTCAACAAAACGTGACGAAGTCATATATAGTAAAAAAATGAAATTAGCAATAAAATAACATTTACTGTGCATTTTGGGCTAAAGATCGATCGGTACGCTGATGGCAATGTCTCACCATCCAAGTGGTTGATAACGTTAGTGTGGGCATTGATAAACCAACTTTCAGCAATTAATCGTCTACGATAACCATTAACATACTTTAAAACAGCGAATTCTTCCCAATTAATATGATGATCAAACAACATTAAATGTTCACATAAAGCGGATTTTTCTGGTTCCGCATTTTTGACGGCTCTTTTATGTTCTGCAACACGACTTTTTAAATCCCGTTTCGTTGGCCCCACATACACAAACTCACAATCAGCACGAGGTATCTTATAAACTAGTCGACTCTTTTCATGCTCTGCAATAGGATTTTCGAGTGAGGTAAGAATGCTACCAATGGTTTTAACCAGCTTCATCACAACTTTCACACCAGCTTCGTTAAGAATACGACCGATACGTTCTGAAATACCGCGTACATAAGGTATGGAGGTGAAGTGCTTTAGATGCTGTGTTGTGTTCTGTTGTTTGCCTTGGGGATGGGGTAGGAGCAGTGGAGCACCCAGGGGGGGTTTCGGGGTCGAAACCCCCTCCTTTTGGAACTCAAAAAGCAACATAATTTTGTTAATATAACATAGTTTGTAACACTGTGCTATATTTACTTTTAACTAAATAATCTCTAGTTATTATTGATCACTTAAGATGTTGTTTTAGTGTCGTAATTTGATCCCATAATTTGATCCCACACAAACAGTAGAAACTATGTGTAATTGATATATCCGTAGACATTGAATAATACATATACAGTGATATACCCCATCACAAACTTCTGAGAAGAACAGAGCTTGACACTAAAAAGAGACAGACGGCCAATAAGTGAAAAAATTTGCCCTTGTGTAAAAAAAAACTACTAGGCCAAATGCTCTTATGCAAAAAAAAGTAAACAAAGCTGCTGTTTGAAGATGAAACCCGCTACAAAATTACATTCAAACGTTTAAATTTTTAATCTGCAAACGTATTCAGGAATTTAAAAACAGCTTTCAATAGCGACGGCACTATCACTTTCAAATTATTTTCTAGATTTTTGCATTAACTTCATAGTATTTTAGGTAATTTTTGCTGCATCATGCATCATAGTAACAACCAATTGTCTATTTCAATGCAATCAACCTTTATGTAAGCTTATACCACCACATTTTAACTTTTCTTCATTCCAGCATAGATTCGTGAAAAAAACTGGACAAAAACCTTTAATCTAAAACAGCCTTTTTCATGGCTACCTATTTCTCAGAGAGTAAAATTATACCTCCGATGCTATTAAAAACTATTTTGAAATTCTGAATCACTAACGACTTTTTGAATTTAAAAACATACATATTCACGTAAAAAATTTAAGCCAAAAATGCAATCTTTCAGCATTTAAACGTATTTTGGACTTGACCAGTAAGTAAGTATGCAGGGGCTGATTGGACTGAGCAACCACAAATTCTTTCAAACTCTTCAAAATCTTACTAATTTAGCATATTTTCTAATTGCTCTAAAAACGTTCAAAACGTTTATCAAATGGCATTGAAAAGGCTGTTTTTTGTTTTTTTTAATTGCAAAAAATTCGCCCCCAAGCCCCCAAACATGTCATCATGTTCAAAATGTCATTCAAATGGCGTTAAAATGGCAGTTTTTTTTTCCAAAATAAAATTTGCTACAATTGCCCCATCACTGAGGGCCTTGCCCCCAGGCCCCCATACATGTTATTCTGTTCAAAATGTCATCCAAATGGCGATATAATAGCTGTTTTTTTCAGAAAAAATTTCAAGATTTGCCTAGCAGCTGGGGGCTTTGCCCCCAGGCCCCCATAGTCATAACTTGTTCTGTTGCACACAATCTTCACAACCAACAACTTTCCAAATCGTGTTACAGGGGTTTTGAATAAACAAATGTTTTAATGAAATGCAACTATTACCAGATTACCGCAAAACCCTGTTTGACTAAAATACCGTGCATTTTCATTAATGTTTAAAATAATTTAACTGAAATTGGGTCTGGTTTCTTTTTGAAAAATTGAAACCCCCTCCTTTAAAATTTTGTGGGTGTGCTCCTGGGTAGGAGTGCCGGAGAGGGAAATCAATGAGTTGTAGAACAGACAGAACATGGGTGGTTTCGTGTCGTGCATCTGCTGGGATGGTGTTGTGTGTGTTACCTCTGTCATGTAGTGTCTTAGTAATGCGAGTTTCTGGTGCTGAGGATGATGAGAATCAAAGTGAAGGCATCTGATTGTGTGGGTGGGTTAGCGGTAGACTTGTGTGCGAAGAGTTTTGTAATGTCGTATAACTAGAACATCCAAGAAAGGTAAAGAGAGATCCTGCTCTTCTTCCATAGTGAACTGCATATGATGACAAACCGAGTTGATAGAAGTGAAATTTTATGTTGGTGAATGTTGGTGAAATACTCCTATGTTGGTGAAATTCTGTGATGTGCTCTTTTTCTAATACACAGAATGTATCATCTACATACCAAAACCAGAGTTTAGGTGGCGTGTGAAATGTCGTAAGTGTGGCTTTCTCTATATGCTCCATAAACATATTAGCCACAATGGGAGAGATGCATGATCCCATGGAAGTACATGCATAATCCCATGGGAGTACCAAACATTTGTCAATACAAAACGTTTTGAAAAGAAAAAACAGTGGAATTAGAACAGATTTCAAGGCCAGTTTTTATGTCATGAGCATTGAGTTGAAAGAATCATCAACCACGAGTAAATCAAAAATACACTTAATGGCGCAATCAACAAGTACGGAAGTAAAAAGGCTCACAGCATCAAAAGACACCTAAATATCACCTTCTTCAATAACAACATCTTTAATGCGATCTATAAAATCAATTGAATTTTTGACACTGAAACTATTGGTCATAAGAGGTTTAATAATTTTAGATAAAAATTTTGAAGTATTATATGTTGGAGAGTTGACAAAGGACACGATCGGACGTAGAGCATGAAAAGAGTCGACTAGTTTATAAGATACCTCGTGCTGATTGTGAGTTTGTGTATGTGGGGCCAACGAAACGGGATTTAAAAAGTCGTGTTGCAGAACATAAAAGAGCCGTCAAAAATGCGGAACCAGAAAAATCCGCTTTATGTGAACATTTAATGTTGTTTGATCATCATATTAATTGGGAAAAATCCACTGTTTTAAAGTATGTTAATGGTTATTGTAGACGATTAATTGCTGAAAGTTGGATTATCAATGCCCACACTAACGTTATCAACCACTCGGATGGTGAGACATTGCCATCAGCGTACCGATCGATCTTTAGCCCAAAATGCACAGTAAATGTTATTTTATTGCTAATTTCATTTTTTTACCATATATGACTTAGCCACGTTTTCTCGTTTTATCACAGTATAGCAATTGAATTTTTACGTTTTGTTGAATTAGCCCTAGCTCGCAAGTTGATCATTATGACGTTATAATCAGAGGTGGAGTCGAGGACGCAAGGCTCGAGGCCAAGGACACAAAAAAATCTGAGGCCAAGGACAGTCTTTCCAAGGACAGACCTTCTCGAGGCCAACGACAAGAATGCTCGAGGCCAAGGACCAAGGACACAGCCGCAAGTGTTCTCCAAAAAAATGGTCTTCAAAAAAGTTTTTCTGCCTATCTCAACTTTATAGGCAAAGCCAGAATTTTTGATTGGGGAGGCCTAAACCACAAATCACATGCAATGACGTCATTAAAATATTGCCTGTCGGCACTTAACCAGGATTTTGCAAAAAAAGAGGGTTTAAACTGATATAGTTGAAAAGTGCAAATACGTAACTTTGGAGATGAGATAGCCAGTGTAATTCAAACGTATCACAGACAGGGAATCTGGGGGTGAGCCCCCAGCGGCCGAAGGCTTTGAGGGTCTGGTGGCGAAGCCCCCAGCTGTTGGGCGATTTTTTGTAATTTTTTGGAAAAAAAAACTATTCTAATGCCATTGAATCACACTTCGCACATGTTTAAAGCCATTTGAAAGCACTAGATTTTTGACATTTGAAATCCAATTAAAAAAATTAAATTGTTTAATCCTCCTTCTGGTTGCAATTTAAGTCCAAAATATGTTTAACATCTTGCATTTTGGTGTTAAAGTTTAATTGTACGTGATTTGGTCCAGGTGGGGGGAAGTAAGGTGCATTGTCTTGTGCAACATTTTAGCAGTAAATGAAAACCCACTCGAAGATTTTCTTTAGAGATTTTTGTTTTGTCATGACAATAACCAGTTATAGAACTGCATGTTAGGCCACGGGGCCCAGGCCTCCTCAACTGAAGTTCAACGATTTGTTCAATCAGCATTTTCCATGGCTAATTTTTTTAAACTTATTTTGTGCGTAAAAACTGGCGAGGTGGAGTTGAATTAATGAATTGTTATTGAAAAATAGTACAATAGCTGGTTACGCTTACTAACCACGTTATTGCTGGGCTGGATTTACATCGCGCTGGGCCCCTGGCACTTGGAGATTTTCACAGCATCTTTCTGCCAAATGCAGGTGAAGACTATAAAAAGTCTTAAGATTTGAGCGCACGGCCCTTAGCTGGTACTGCGCCATATTGTGGTAAATCCAGCCTTGGTTAATGCATTACGTTCACAAAAAGGCTAGATGTGATCCTGAGATAGCAGCTTTTAGGACGAAAACTATCCATTTCTTCCAGGTTTACGTTTAAATTGGCTGGCAAAAATTGATTTGAGGTGGTCCCGGAGCCCCTGGTCTTCAATATTGTTGTTCGCTACTGGTGTAAGCAAAAAACGCAACAAAGAAACTGAAACTGAAAAAACAATAAGTTTTTTGTCACATTTTTGTCATTGGAGAAATTTCAATTGGGGGGAGGCCCTCTTGGCTACGCCTATGCTCCAATTACGGAAAACAAAAAAGGTACTTGCAAATTTTCCGTGTGGTTTCTGGCGTTTTCCAATAAAATTTCAACGGTTCAAAAAATAATGCTGTCCTTGAGCCAAGGACAGGGCAATTTTCGAGGACCTAAGGTTTTGAGGCCAAGGACTTGAGGCTTTGAGGCCAAGGACTTCAAAATGTGTCCTCGAGGACATCCTCGAGGACTCCACCTCTGGTTATAATCATCTATAACTCACTTAATTTACTCGGTTCTTTTGATATTTATTTCGTAGTAACTTATCTGCAAAATGTACTGTTTGTGCTAGTATTGGAGGAGTGCTCGACACTTCTCCAACTCAACTTCTGAGGATGCTCGGCGTTTTCAGCTGAGCAAAATGTCAAGGTAATAAATTAGCGTTCAGCTAATCGTGTGCCTTTTACCGGAAGAACAGTTAGTAGGCTAGCCTACCTATAGTATGTATTTTCATGTCCGGTAGACCAGTGGGTTCTAGAAACCACTCTTAATCAGTTTTTGAATTTATAAGAAGTTTCCTAAAAGTCACAGTTCTTAAATGCAGCAGTTTGATTTGCTTTTTATGGCATTAGATGACAGTGCATTAGCTCAACCGATGAAAAAAATCTGATAAAAATCTTCAGTTTTTTTAGTTAACTTTAAACCTAGACCTGTTAGACCTATACAATGTATTGAAGTTAGATAGGAAACCACATATTCTGCATCTTTTGGTACTTGAATCAAGTTTGTAGCATAAGTGGTTTGCGAGATATGAACATTTAAGCCATTTGCCCCCCTTACGAAATATAAAGGAGGCTTGAGCTACATCTAAATGTTGGAATTTTTCAAAAAAAATTTACATGTGATATTTTATACCCAAAATGCACACTTTAAACGCCTGGCACGAAGAAAATTTAAAAAAGTATTTTTATGGATCATCCTAATGAACACACTCCAATTTATTGCTCCCTATTCCATTTTATCCTATGACTTGTGATTCAGGCCACATGTTATATCCAGTTATGCTCTTACAACAAAACGAACAACAAAGAATGATTTTCAAAAACGAACTAGATATACGAAAATTAATCTGAATGATCATGCCATTGTTTGAAAATTTCTTCAAATTTCTGTTTGTGCTGGAAACAAAACTTGAAATGATAGGAGAAATTATTTTACACTCTAAAACAGACATTCAACTAAAATTAAGCGTAGAATACTTAAAAGATTTGAAATCCAAGTAACATGGTCCAAAACTATTTTTTTAATTTTCTAAACCCTGTTGCCATATGGCAACATTAGTAGAATAAGGGTTAAAAAGAGTAGACAAATTCCTTAACATACAAAATATAGTTTGTTAGAAAACTTGATGATTAGTGAGAAGTTTCAAACCTATTATGTAAAGCCCTGGAATTATTTACTTGCTTAATGTATGAAGGCAATAAAGCTCTTCTTCTTCCCCTTCTTTCTTCATTGCTCGCTTTTCCGTGAGGGTTGCGGGGGCAGTAGCTCAAGATTGAGCCGCCACACCTCACGGTCTTCCATCACCTCCATCATTTTGCTTGGATGAAGTCCAAAGCGATTCCATCCAAGATCCTCAATGTAATCGATCCATCTCATTCTAGGTCGTCCAACTGGTCTTCTCCCATTTGCTTTGGCAAGTATAGCTTGTTTGGGGTGTCTTTCCTGAGGCATTCTGCTTACATGGCCAAACCATCGAAGCTGAGATCTTTCAATTCGGAGAAGTAACGGCTCGATGTTAAGAGATTTTCGAATCTCAGAGCTACCCACCTTGTTAAACAGTGTAATTTCTTCGATTCTTCGCAAAAACCTCATTTCGGACGCTTGCACTTGTGATCGCATTCTTTCGGTCATTACCCACGATTCATGACCATAAGTGAGAATGGGGACAAAAACTGCTTTGAAAATTGAGAGCTTTGCCTTTTTCGACAATTCTCGTTTCATGACAACCGAGTAGTGCAAAGCTCGCATTACTGCACTAGCCTTGCCTATTCAGGTATCGAGTTCTTCATCTTGCCTTCCGTCACTCGTAAACGCAACTCCAAGATACTTGAACTTCTCTACCTGCTTCAGTGTCACTGCATTCGCTTGTAATATGCACTGATATGGTTTCTTGAAATATGAAGTACCTCAGTTTTGGCCGTGCTCAACAACTACAATTTTTTCCAAAGCAAAATGATAAAAAAAAATAGAGGCGATCTAACTCTTACATTAAATTCTAAAATTGATTTGGCTGGACTTCCACCGAGCTTTAGCAATTTGCTTTCTAACATATACAGAGTTAATCACCACCTTGCCTTTGATAAACGAGCTGATGAACCAATTATAGAAGCGCCAAATCCTTACAACGACAAGCAAGGTTGGTTCAAAAACCGAAACAACCTTTTGGAATTGATTTGGTGAGTAGAATCCATTCTTTTCTGTGCTTCGGTAGACTTCGTAAATGACTCAAAACAAGAGCGCCAGCGGGAATTGTTCATTGAATTAGATGATTGCGATGATTGGATAGAGGTAAAGGAGGATGCTGATTTCTCAACGGACTGATGATCAAGCTACAAGTCCTCGAAAATGTCTCGGTGATATTATTATTGAGGTTAGGGTATTTATAACTTAGAAAATATTTTGCTTGAATGCGACATCATCACTTGCAACATCAAACTTCTATAAACTTGAATAATTTGTGTAGTACATAGCTTAAATTTGTGCAAAAATTTTCCTTTATCAATTACAGTAATAATTGCAAAAAGAAATATTTTTCAAAAAACGAAGTCATCACTTTTTTTCTCTCATTTGTGTGGTCTGTGAAAATCTTGATGTCATCTAATCTATAACACCAGCACAAACTTAGAGACGTTTTGTGAATATTTACAAATGCATGACACCATCAATATGACGTCATATAGTTCTCACCTTCATATTACATTGAAAAAATTTTAATTTTGAAAAAAAAAGTGAATAATGGAAACAAAAATTATTACTGAAATAAATTCAGTCTTGGATGACAGGCAAAACGCTGAAATACGACAAATATTGCAAAATGGGTGTCATATTTTCAGTGTAATTTATTGTATGAAAATGTTGATTTAAGCAAACGAAATTCATTGAGTATCTTCTACTATGCATGTATCTTTTTCAATTGTAATATTAAAGCTCTACATTAAATACAACAAAAGTTATAGGAGTTGACAACCACTCAAAATGGTAATTTTTTACAATTTTGGAAACATTTTTGTTCCTGCATTGTGATGCCATAATTGTTTGACGTCATAAATTCATCTGAAGGTTACCCATGTCCCACTTGTTGAATGACCCAAGTGTGGAAACTTAGATTTAATCGTAAGAGAATCGAGAATGAATAAAGTAAAAGTAAACAAAGTTAAAAAATTTAACCAACTTTTGCGGAAATGACGGCATTGGGCAAGAAGAGTGGAGTGGGGGCAACCCTGGCCGAAAACTTCAGACTATACTAAGCATCGCTATATAGGTAAAAAAAAAAAAAAATTTTTCCGGGGTTCGTAAACTTTTTTTTTGACTAGACTAATTACCTACCAAATGTTACTAAAATACTTACAAAGCAGTATTTGGTACTCACCAAATGTTGCATTAAAATGTCAATAGCCTTAAGTTTTGAAATATTCAACTTTAATTTTCAGCACTTGGTGGCAGCAATGCTTATTGAAAAGGTAATAAAATAGCAATATCTCTGGATAGGATGACTCAATTTTGTTCAATTTTTTTTTTAAAGATGAAGACTAACATTGGGCTTCTTTCAATAACATGTCCATTAACACAGCTTATCCATACCGCCCTCTAGTGGTGAAACAATCTAAATTTTGGAAAAAGCAGGCCTCAAAATCAGCCTGGCGGACAGAGGTAAACATTGATGAAAACTTTTGAAACTTGGTATTCATGATCTACTGACCAAGCTGCAATCCAAAAAAAATAGTTCAGGTTAAACAAACAACTTTTTTATTTTTATGGGGTGCCTGCAACACCCTAATATTCAAGCTCAAGTCTTAGACAAGGGTTAGAGTTAGGAGTAGTGCTGTCACATACCTTGCAGTTTTGCTTCTCAAACCCGCAGACGCAGCGAAACCCACAAAGCCGCAATTGTCTTGTTTTGGCCCATTAACAATTAACTACTCATGCTAACTTACTACAGAATACACAAAAGAACTTACCTTTAAACCATTTTATAACTTGATCATTACTCCAACTTTGAATATTTAAAACTTCCATAGCAAATCACAACAAACCTTCAGTTTAACATCTTAATGAGTTGTAAAATTATGTCAGGATTAGTTTTACTTTTAAATAACTATTCATAACGTTCTGTAAATAAATTGCAAAATGGATAATGATAAGCAGTCAGCATTAAAAACCTATAGTAGGATGGGGTAACTGTTGGACAAGTTTGAAAAACGCTGAAAAATTCCTACCAAGTTAAATATTTAAGTTAAGCTAAATGTACTGAAAACATGGGACACCTATCCCTCTTTCAGTAAGAAATGAATTGCTTGTTCTATAAGGTCTACATAGGCAGAAATTTCAAGATTTTCTTGTCCAATAATTACCCTGCATTGAGGGTAATTGCTGGACACTGTTGGGGCAATGGTTGGACAGCACTTCATATGTTCATTTGCATGCATTCAAAAGAATTAAAATATCTGAAACTTGTGCATCACAACATCTCACTTATATCACAAAAAAGCACAATGTTTGTGATATTAACACATCAATTTAGCAGTGCAGTACCTCCACAAAATGTTTCATTGTTTGATTTTACAAATTATAACCCACTTAGTTTTGTAGAAACATGCCAGTTAGAATAGCACTGTTTTGGTCATGTGATAAGTTGAATTGTGAGCAAATTTTGGCAAAATCTTCTACTTTTAACCTTAACTTTGATAAGTCGTTCTGTGGTGATGTTCACAGTTCAATACACAGGTTGTACCACGCAGTATAAGATAACCCCACCAATCACAAAATGAAAAAAAAACTTTGAAAAACTTTTTACGAACAAATCAAAAGTCAAAAATTTAATTAATTTTCACAATCTAATACATTGTTTTTTCCCTTTTTGCTATTGCATGTTCAAAGCAGTTTCAGTCCATACTTTTTGTGGTCTAGGCTAGTACTTTCGTGCCATTGGAGCTAATTATATAGAAAAAAAACACTGCTATACCGTTTGCGGAAAATAATCTTTAAACACAACAGCAGAAAATAATCTTTAAAATTTGTTCAGTAGTAATTACCCTATTTTTCAACTTAAGACAGGGGTAATTATGGGACACGTTTTACAGAAAACCAGACAAAGCTACGATAATGATTCAACCATTATCATTTGATTCAGATCAACTCCCAATAGGGTTGCCAATAATTTTTTGCAAAGTGATAAAAATTGTTTTCAATTTTAATGAATTACTTTTTTACTTACTTCCATTTTTCATGAAATTTTAACAACCTTGCTTGTCAGTACATATTTTTGTAGAACAAAGAACAAAATTCTTACTTTTAATGATTAATATAACTAATAGAAGTTAAGCTTTTATGATACAAAAGGTTAAGTTCAGAGACCTTCTAAATTTTGTGCTTTTTATCTGTCCAAGAATAACGCCACCTTTTAACTGTCCAACAATTACCCTGTTCGACTATGCAATATTTGAGTTAGATAAAGTAATATTTATGCATTTCAAATTCAACTTAATTTGTAAGCAACAGTAAATCAATAATGTAATGCAAAAAAACAATAATTATCACGACAGAATGAAATGTAAAAATCAGAGACGATGGCCTAAACTTGTCCATTTTAATGCAAGTAGTTGTTTCATATAATCACTATTCTTGGCATGGTCTAATTGCTTGCAACAAATGTCTAAAATTGTCTCATACTTTCACTTGAAAGTATTTCAAGTATCGATTAAAACCAAAAGTACAAAAAATCAATAGAAAAGCGAATTGCACAATATTGAATGAGAATCGTATTTCAGTATGCTTGGATTGCCAACAGCACTGTGAATTTCACTGAAACATATTTGCAAAAAGATTCTTGTAAAATATACAAATACAATAAATTAGGAAAAATGCATTATATGCACCACAAAAATCCTATCTACACATTGGAGCCGATGTTCTTGCAAACTATCAAGAAAAAGTGGGATGTCAAAGATTTAAAATACAACCAGTCTTGTCCCTAAGCATCCAAGTTAACTACTCACACAACAAGCAACTGCATGGCTTACAGCTCCTGGTTAACTCACACACATGATTCAAATGAATGTTTAATGATACAGGCAAATGGCTCATCCATCATCTTAAACAACACCTTACTGCAAGATTTGGATTTTTATTTGCATTTTTTATACACACTGTATATTCTTTAAGAATGCATACCAGTATTGCATATGTTCATTTGACTTGGGTATCGCTCAGTGATTCAATTACTAAGATGGTTTCAATTGCAAACAGATCCTGGGAGAAAATCAGCAAAATTGAGAATATCAGCAGCTCAGCATAATCAATTATCACACAGTAATCAAAATCAGCAATGTTAAATCACAATTAACAAACACAAATCGAGCGTTCAGCAATGGATTGACGTTGCAATTTGACTAAAACAAAGACCATCCTCCGTCAATTACGTGCTCTCCCCCAGTAACGAAAGCAGACTGTAATGAAAACTTTTGATTAAACAAAACAATATTGACAATTGAAACAAATAAAATTCATTTTTTGTAGAAATTAATAATTAAAATGTAGACAAACGCAAGTATTTGCAGAAGGTAAGATATACATAACTGCATTTAAAATTATCAAGCATAATGCTGAAACCGAAGTAACAAGTTTATGACAGATTATGGTGGCTATTTCTAAAGTTTGATTGGTATTGATTATACCAAAAGTAGGTGATTTACAAACAACATAAAGAAAAAAAATGGTAGGATCCAAAAACAGCAGATTTAAAGATAAAAAGTAATTTGAGTATAAGTAGTTTTAAGACAAGATTGTCAAATCAGTCCTGATACCATCCTACACAATGCACACTTTATAATATTGTCATCTTTAGTTATTTGCTTAATGAGGCCTGGATATAATGCCACCTCAATAATTAAAAATATACAATAAATACTCCTACCTCATCACTGGCAAGGTAAACAGCAAGCATGGCAACTTCGTCCGCTCTCCCAAATCTGCCTGAGGGATTGCGAGCTTCAAACATTCTTCTTGCCTAGGAATGCAATCAACAAAAGTCATTTGGATTGCACTGTAATCTGCTAAATATTGACATAAATTACATCAAAAGAAAATGTTCATAAGTGTAGAAACAGAAATATTCTTGAAAAATCCTTTATTACCATGTTTCAATTCGTCAAGTATCATTAGCAACACACTAATTCTGCATCAAATTTCCACAATGATTAAAACAGCATCCAATGCAGTCGACCACTTTTATGTACCTGGACTTTCATGTGCCGAGACTTTTAGGCGCTAGAGGTAAAAAAAATTTTTCACAAAAAAGTATTGTTTCCAAAATTGTTTTTTTCGAAAAAAAAAATTGCTGTTTCAAATAAACTTTTTTTTACAATTTTTTTAATTTTTAGCTTCAAAAACTATTTTTCTTTCGAATAAAAGCTTTTCAAAACAAAGTTTTTTTAAACAAAAAAGTATTAGTTCAATTAAAATGTTAATATTTTTGAAGCTTTCTATCTCACACTCGTCAAGAGGAATCCTCAGAATAGAGAGTGCAGGAAAAGCAGCGGCTATGGGAAAAAGTCAAGCAGAGATTGGCTGGAAAATGTAACGAACTCCAAAAAAAAAGACTAAGCTTGCCTGAGGTTCTTACAGAACGCGTGCTGCCATGGTTTGAATTCTTCTTTATTCAGTGACAAATAATGAAATAAATAAATATACCATGCTACAGCACGGTTTCAAATCAAACTTGAAACCGGCAAGCTAACGAAAGAAAAAGACCAGCAGGCTTAACCAAAAAATTACATGCTAAAGAAATGTCTAAACATACATAACGTCATTTTACGTCTGACCATCAGGTCTCAAAAAGAAGAATGAATTAGAAGAATGTTTGCCATCACAGTCAAAAGCGCAAAGCTTGCCTTCTACATGCTTCGCGCATGAAGAAAGAAACAAACTTAATTATATGCAAATTTAAACACGTACAAACACCAGCGATTTGTAACAGGTTTCGAGCTAAAATTGCAACAGCTGCAAAATGCCCCGCAGACCGCGCTCCTCGCGTAAAGGCAAACAAATTAAGAATTCAAAAAATGCTATACAGCGAATCAGGATGTAATGCTATGACGTAACAAAAAAGGATCAATGAGAGCTTCATTTGTGTACAACCTTTAAGCTGAAAACGAATTCTTTTTGTCGACTGAGGCAAAGTTCAAAGTTTTAATAAAAGTGACATTATTGAAAAAAAAAAGTTAGAAATCAATTTTTTGTAAAACTTTTTTTGCTCTCTTTTCATCGATCTGCTTTTGAAGTCACTTTTATCAATGCTTCTAACCCAGCTGACAAAAAGAATTCATTTTCAACTTAAAGGTCGTACACAAATGATGCTCTCTCATCAATCCTTTTCCAGCCAATCACTGCTCGACGTTTTTCGATAGTTGCTCCTTTTCCTGTGCTTTCTATGCTGATGATTCCTCTTGACAAGTATCAGATGAAAGCTTCGAAAACATCAACACTTTAATCGAAGTAAAACTTTTTTGTTCGGAAAATGCTTATTTTTTTGGAAAAAGCTTTTATTTGAAAGAAAAGTAAATTTTTGGAAAAAAAAATTTTAACTTCTGGCGCCTAAAAGTCTTGGCGCATAAAAGGCCTTAAGCATAATCAGCAGCACCTAAGCGTCCCACACTTAAACAAGGCCGCAAGTAAATGATCATGCCTAAAAGTCACGGTTCGCATCCAATCATGCCAAATAGCTATCAGATTGACATAAACATACGATACCTGCTTTTACAAATTTTGGTTAGTAAAACAGTTATTTAAATTTAAAACTAAGCAATTAAACCGTTCACTGTCAAATTTGCATTCATGCGAATGCCGACAGACTGCCAAATTCGCATTTTTGCGAAGATAAATGTTGAATTAGCTTTTAAGAGAAAAGTGAGTTTTTACCAAATGCACGCTTGTGAAAATAACTACCTTCTTGAAAAAGAGAATCAATCCCGGTTTGAAGTCAATTTATATTTTTCCGAGAAAGCTACTAGTTTTCCTTTTTTGCAATAACCTTTTTAAAAATCTAAATTTTATGATTTAAAAATGCACCTCTAGTAGAATTGTCATAGGGACAGTAGCAAAAATATATAGTACAGATAATAACTGCTATCTAAATCAGAATTTACAGCTAGGAACCTCCGTTCCCAGCTGAAATTGCAGTAAGTTTTAAAAATCTTGATGAAATTGCAGTAAAGCTTCAAGATAAGTATTTTTTAAATCTTTAAACGTTATTAAGCATAGTTTATGCTGGTTAATATGTTGAGAAAGTAGGCCTATCTCTAGGTAACGCTTTACTGAAGATTTTGATACCAAACTAAAGGGTGCTGATCAACAACATCGTTTTTTTTATGTAAATCTTCAACAATGGACAAAAAAAAGAAAAAAATTTTGGGCGGGAAAATTTAATGCGGCATTGATCACAAAGTGAAATTACGCATAGTGGCAGTGGAAGGGTTATGGGAAAAGTTAATCAGTTAATTTTAAGGTTTGAGAATTTTGATTTTATTTGATCGAGTTAGCTCATTCATTATCAGATGGTTGTCAAAATCGATATGCTGTGTATATTCAAAGGGGGGAATAGAAAAATGATGAACCAGCTAGTACCGTTAGAGCAATAACGTGTTCATCTTTGGAGTGGGTGGTCTGAGGATGAAATCGTGAATAAGTCAAATCGAACACAATGTTGCCAACGACTCACCATTCCCGCAACATTTCTTAAAGAGTAGTGCTGTCCAGGTGCAACGGCACCCAGCTCGTGGATTTTACAAACTTGTAACATGTTTCTGCATAATACAATGAGAACAAAATAACAAATATTAGATCTTTATTATTTAACCATAGAAATGGCCACTTCTTGAAATATCTCGACCATTTGATCCTTCAATATCTCAGTACTAAAAACCTGATAAAACACATTTAGCTAAATTAAGGCAGTTAAGCTATGGCAAAATATTTCAAAAGTTTACTAATATTTTCTCTTCTAATCAATCAAAAAGCAGTCAATAAAATATATGGTAAGTGGATATGATTTCTAGCAAAGCATTTTTAAGTGTTTCCACTTACAAAAATAAAACTAAGAAATTACCTCAGCTGGGTCCATACAATCATTATTTTGCATTCTTTCATTTAAAGACGGTGTATCAATCGTGCCTGGCTGTAAGCAGTTACACCGGATACCATCTTTGGCAAAATCAGCAGCAATGGACTTGGTAAAACCAACCACAGCAGCTTTTGAAGTTTGATATACACACCGCAATACCACACCTGAAATGTTTAGACACAGAATTGATAAAAATCATGATTCAAATAAAAAAAACTAACAGTTTTTTTTTTATTAAAATCAAATTTTTTTAATTTTTTCAGATATTTTTGTGGAAGAGGGTATGTTATAGTCAATACTTTGCTCATTGAGTGATGCTTTAAATCAATTTCAAACATATTGTTTCAAATTAAGTTAAACAAACTTTAAGTTTATACTAGTTTATACAAAATATGTCATTACAGTAGGAGTTGTTTTTTTTTTTTCTTAAAGATTAAACAAGTTACCTAGTACCTTAGGTGAACTGAAGACACGAAAATGGCACTCGCTTATATAGTAAAATATATGACAAAAATACTGCAGGCAAAACGGAAAGCAGTTGAAGCAAAACAGCAATAATTATTTTAGCAAACAGTGCATCAGTAAAGAAAACAGATTAAAAATTAATGCAAAAGTTCACAAGATCATAATAGCAAGAAATGAAACACAGGTAACACTCAGGTTC
Organism: Trididemnum nubilum; assembly: GCA_963965965.1. Taxonomy (NCBI): domain Eukaryota; kingdom Metazoa; phylum Chordata; class Ascidiacea; order Aplousobranchia; family Didemnidae; genus Trididemnum; species Trididemnum nubilum. The sequence goes on from OZ014477.1 coordinate 20,103,332, forward strand.
AAATCCTTAGAACGTAATCAGTGATGTTCGCTAAAAGTAACATAAAGGTTAAAATCTAAAATTCTAAAATTAGTTCTCCGTTCCAGTACAGGGGTTATATTCAGCTCCAGGGTGACCTAAGTACACCCAACCAGCAGAGAATGCCTAGGGGCCAGATATGACCCCAGTAACAAAAAGGGGAACTAACATTTACATATTAATTTTTGGATTTTAACTTTGTGTTACTTTTGGCAGACACCTCTGATGATCCCGATTATGGGTAAAACAGACTGTAGGGTTTTACATTTTTTATTTTTGACACGTACTGTGTTATGTTATGATATTGCTCTAGCCTAACTCATCAAGCACTTTTTTGAATTGGTTGAATTCAAACTTCACTCACCATCAAGACTAATAAGTAACTTCTGAAAAATATTAACTGTCACAGAATAAAAAAAATTGTTTCCATAACCAAAAGCTATTAAGATTTCACAATTTTTACATTAAAGTTTAAACCATGATTTAAACAACCCTGTTTAATGCTTGGACACCAAAAAAACAACAAAATTGTGATTTTCACGATATTGCATCAACAATTAAGTTACTGATATATACTCCATAAGGCGAAGTGAAACTTAAATTTGAGAATTCGAATTACAGATCAATGATGGTACTGGCATCAAAAACAAGCATACGATGTTTCACGTCGTAAAACACAGTGCACACAAACATAGAAGGCTTTAAAGACAAGACATCTCACAACTCAGGAAAATCATATTTCAGCTATTCGACTCATACAGCGCACTAGCTACGTGATCACTAAAACACACTGTGATCGGACCATTTGATGAAATCGAGGTGTATGAGCATTTGAGCACGAGCATGTGCAGGATTTGCATAGCCTACCTGTGGTAGAAAAAGGTGGGACAGATTTTGCAACAGCGTAGAGAGTGATCAGAGAATAAAAAGAAGTGTTGTTAGAAGCCACGTTTAAGTTTTCTACTTTATTCTGTGCTTGCAATGCTAAAGTTTGCACTCTAGTACTTTTGATAGGGCTCCATGTAAGCAAAAGCCTAACCTAGTTGCATCAAACGACTGTCGAGCAGAGATCTCGCCTAGTGCTTTTGCTAGGGCTCCGTGCAAGACAAAACCTAATTTAGTTGCTGCAAAAGACTGTCAGGCAGAGATCAGGGCTGCCACTCAAAGAATACCCATTTTAATTATGATTTTATGACAAAAAAGGCAAAAAAATTATGATTTTTTATGAAAATAGACAGTGGTTTTTGATGAATTTGAAAATGACTTTCAATAAAGTCGATTTCATTTTGCTTTCGCAATAAGCTTTTCGGACAGAACTCTACTTTTCTGGTCAATACATTTTCTGGTCAATACATACGCTGGGAATCCTTCAGCCCACGCAAACGGAAAACGAACCTAATCGCCATGCTGGTACACAGAGCACTTATGATATGTACAAAAAACAAGCTTAAGCAAGAGATTGATTTTATCAAAAAGATCTTGCTTGACAACGGGTACCCTGAAGATATAGTACTCAAGCACATATCCAAGAAAATTGCACAATTTTCTGCAGCCAAACCCTTTGGACCAGAAAAGTGCCCAGTGTACCTTAGAGCCCCGTGGATAGGCACAGCTTCTCAGCAATTAGAACATCAAGTCAAAAGTGCTGTACAAAATTGCTACGGAGCAGTGTCACCACGCTTGATTTTCTCAAGCCAATGCATGTTACCTGCGGCCAAAAAGGATGTGCTACCTGCCAATCAAAGAAGTATGGTTATTTATGAATATGTGTGCCACTGTGATAGTCGGTACGTAGGTCGCACTACTCAAAGGCTTCAGGAACGCATCAAGCAACATGTTCCAAAAGCAATAAGGCAAAAAACATCTCAACCAACTAGAACCCAGCCAAATAGAAAATGCAAAGCAAAAAGTAAGACTCAATTCGAACCAGAAAGCGATTCAGCCGTTGGCCAACATTTGTTGGAATCCAATCAGTGCGCACGCAACTATTCTGATTCGCAGTTTAAAATCCTAACCACAGCTCGCTCTCAGTTTCACTTGAGTCTATTGGAAGCGGTTAATATCTCACGGATAAAACCAGATTTGTGCAGGCAAAAGCAGTTCGTATTCACTCTACAACTGTTTCGGTAAGATCAAAGCCTGCTGGCATTGGATAAATTGCGTTTCTCCTTACTATCTTGCAATCCCCTTGAAACGCATTTCTCCTTACTGCAGAGTGCATTTCTCCTTACTGCAGAATGCAATTCTCCTTACTGCAGAGTGCATTTCTCCTTACTGCATTCGGTCTTTAAAAGATCCTGCTCACCACATACCAAACCAGACAGAGATCGCAACTGAAGAGTTCTGTCCGAAAAGCTTATTGCGAAAGCAAAATGAAATCGACTTTATTGAAAGTCATTTTCAAATTCTGCACCACCTCAAAATTGTTCAGTTTTTGATGAAATTTTACGACAGTTTTTATGAAATTTTACGAAATTTTATAACACTCATTGTCAGTCAAACGCAAAATACAAAGACGTGCTAAATTGACAATTACCGTTATATAAACTACTAAACAGTAAATCGTCATTATTGTTGATTATATTACTGGATATTAGACTTATATTTGAGATTATAGTGATTGATCCATGCACAACCCACATTCAGACAGAACAGCCAAGCAGAGGACTACCTCTCCGATCGTCCCGACGAATTTTGGGACCCAGTGGCGCATGAGTCTTATTCTATGCAACATCAGCAAGGACTCAAACATCACTTTCCTTTCCCGACAGTCCAATCATCTAGCTTCACTGCACAGACCACAGTCCTCCGTCATGCCCTTAGATGGTGCCTCCAACATCACCACCGCACAGATCACAGTCTTCTGTCATGCTCTAATAGATGGTGCCTCTAACATCACTTCACTTACCCATTCATCGAACTGAACTAGTGTACACAACTTTGGACATTTAATGTAGTCATGCTCATCTGTCAAAGATCCAATTTTGGATCAGAAATTGTCAACTCGCTTGCATAACAAGGAATGCTCGCACAACGAGGAATGCTTGCATGTAGATTATAATCCACAATCATTGATAATTTGCCGCCAGTAGAATTGCCACATTGTACTGCAATCTGATGTGCCACTATCCATTTGCTCCAAGGGTTTTTTAACCTAACCATTCATCTTGTAATAGTTCCGTTTGGAACCTCATTCACTGGGTTCGGATTTTATTACGTATCTCTGCAGAAGTGATGGGTGACTGAACCTAAAAGACTTCACTGAGTTTGTTGGTTAACACAAACATTATGATCAGAGACAAATTACTAATGGCATTTGTGCCACCAGAGTCGTTTTTCCTTGCAAGGGTGAAGATATTGAGCATGCTTTATGACTGGTACGTGAAAAGGTAAATGATCAAGAAGATGAGTCGTTGCGAACAAATAATATTCAAGCTATCTTTTCGAAATATGTCCAGCTTGTCTTGAGCGATTTTGAGCAAGTGTGTCTCTTCATTAAGTATGCTCTTTGTTTTTGTTCCAATGTCAACAAACTGCAAAGCTTTCCTGTTTTCTTTGAAATGCATAGCAACTAAAAGATTTTCCGAATCCACACCAGACAGCTACTTTTTACAAATAAACTTTTGTTGCAAATTTGAAACAAGTCTGCACATGGAAAAATAAAGAAAGTGTATTCTTGGTTCATCTGATTGAAACTGAAGAAGAAAATCTTCAAACTCTGTAGTAGAGTAAGCACAAAAGCTGGTATATGCTTCAGAAAGGATCCTGCAATGCTGCACATACCCTCTTATAATGATCCCGTGTTTGCCACTTTGGATTTGAAATTACTTTCCTTGGGTAAAAACTTCAAGAAATAGTCCTTCAAATTTTTCCATTGTTGCAAAATTCTTACAGCAAAATATTTCATAGCGAGCCATCAGGTCTCAGTATGTTGCATAGCATATCATGCGGCCACTTTTGTAACTTCTTCTACAGAAGCATAGTCTTCTCTGCATGCACTAGAACTCTGCTTCTGCAGAAACAACGCTGGCGTTCAAACGCTTTTTGAGCAGCTGCTAGGTAAAACAGCAAGTTCAGTGTGATAAGCTGCACAAAAACTGTACAAATTTGCTTTTGAGCAAAAATTTGTATCTGTCTGCAGTAAACTAATTCCTAGTACTTTAACATGGAGAAAAAAATCGATGCAGTTTCGTCAAGTATTAAAATTTTAAGTGAAAGAGTGAAAAGTATTGAAGACAAATTTGAACTTTATAAATCAAAATTTTTGACAATTGATTGTAGATTGGCTCAGCAAGATGAAAAAATTAACGACTTAACCAATGAACTTGATAATGTAGTGAAGCTATCCGACTTGAATGAAATGTGCAACAGGGTAAAATGCTTGGAGAAAATAGCTGAAGAAGCTAGGAGAAAAGCCTTGCACCAGGAATCGTACTACAAAAGGCTCAACCTGTTAGTTCATGGCGTCGAAGAACTACTCGACACTGTATGGGAAAACAAACTCCAAACTCAAATGAAGTTGTATAAAGTTTTTAAAGAAGGGCTCTATATTGATCTAAATTCCATATGTTGTGATTGTTGATACTTGGCTAGAGTACAACCTTTAATCTCAAGAATTGCCCATGTTGGCTGAAACTAGAGAACGACTGAGATGTTAATTGACAAATCGAAAATGGCAGTTGATAGTTCCTTTAGCTTCTTGAATCTTGGAAAGCAGCACACAATCTTAAATTGAAACTTCTATTTAAGATTGAAACACACACCAACTAACTGAGCAAAATTGCTCCACTCACACCTCTTACTAAATGACTATAAGAGCCAACCCCAGATACACAAACTCGGCTTAACTGCCTACGAAACTAATACCTAAAAATCATCCCCTTTCAGAATATTAGAATAATGAATCAAAAACGACCCGCCAATTTATAATACGGCAAAAGCTATCGAATACCCCAGAACAATCCATGATACATCACAACAGAAAAAATATACCTGATTACGAAAACACAACAGTAGCATAATTGTGACGTCACAAACTTCAAATCTAAATATAGCAATTAAGACAAGTAAACAACTAATTATTCCGATGACTAATAGAAGACAGTAGAAAATACTAGAAACGAATTATCCAGAATATCCCAAATATTCTAAATCAAAAAAAAGTGGCAAAAGTAGTAAATCAGTCACGTACGCATTAAAATATCGCAAATAATCATATATCAGGCATTTAAAATTATTATTCGTGACATCATAAAACTGGTTGATATACACTGTTTACCACAAAGGCCAATTTACGATAATCAGCATAAAAGAATCACATGCCCAATTATCATTAAATTGCAGAATGCTCTTGAGAAAGACAGAATTATGCAAAATTTCGGCAAACTGAAAATGTATAATTTGAAGAGACAAGAAAAGCAAGAAAAAGAAACGCCAGATTCTTCAACATCATTTCTTGGATCCAATCAACGCTCGAAAGCCAATATATTTGTTAATGAGCATTTGACCAAAGGCTTCTACGAACAAAAGAAACTAGTTTTATTGGCATTTCGAGAAGCACGTAAGGCAGGAAAAACAACTACGTGGATTGTTCAAAATGGTAACTATTGCCTGTTTGTGGACGATATCCAAGTATTTGCCTGATATAGTTGGTTTTCATGCCTCTTCCTAAATCCTACTGCATTGTAGCTCATTCAATTACATTACTATTGCTCTATTTTCATTTGCATTATTTGTGACTAGCGGACTGTTTTTTTTTTGTTTTGTTTTTTTTTGCAGCGGTATAGACGTAAAAATTATTAATTAATGGATTGTAAGTAATAGCACTGCATTTCAATGTTATTTCTTAATTATATGCAGCAGCTCACACCGTACTGCACTATGCTGCGTATTCTACCTACTGCATTTGTGTCTTTGCCGTTCGTAACTAGCTATTTTTGCGATTTCCAGACTGTGTTGCCTCTTAATTTAGTCAGTAGTAACAGCATATAAAACCATCTGTGTACCTCCTATTTTGTGTACACTTTGCGTTTTGTTTCGTTACTTTTGTTTTGTGTGTTTCATGAATTGTTTAACAGCTTTTCCTTGTCACGCAGCCACCCATTATGATGTAAATCCCGTTGATCTAAATGAAAGTAATTTATTTACCTGATGTTTTGTTCCAATCTAGGGATGGGCATTTCAGAATACCGAATCCAGATGGATCCAAATCCTAAACTATCCGGAAATGTTTCTGAGGTATAAATCGGGTAATTGGATTCGGTTTTAATAGACCAAAATAAAAAATCACGTTGCTTTCTCATCTTTAATACACACTAGCAGTATTGTTGATCATTGCGTTTATGTACGTCAGGGTTTGCGTAAACAAACGCACAGCGTAACGCAATTATTTTCTCTTTCGTTATTTACAAAAGACACTCTAATAAGTACGTGTAGTCACGTGCCACGAACAATCAAGTCAGTGAAGTGTAAAATGGCGCGATAGGAGAGCACCTCATTTTTGTTTCTTTATTATTGAAAATGCGCATCGGCAACATGCGCACTAAGCAGCTTAGAAACTAGCGTTGGCTACCACTTTGTAAACAAACAAGAGATAAAATAGAGATTACAGATTTACAGGTTAAGTGGAGCTTAAAAACGAAGGAGATCATGTTAGACAGCGGTGTATATTACCGGTACTTTGTACTTAAATACATTGATATGTCACAAAGTTAGAAGATTAGGCAAAGCAAAAATCGTGCAGTGATTGTAATGGCGTCAATTGGTATTTACCTGTAGCTATATAACAGGTTATTTTTGCTTGTAGGTTGATCTTGCCAGTACAATAGTGAATAGATTAATTTTACTACCAGTGTTCGTCACTGCACGATTTTATAGCACTATTAGCATACCATAATACTATCAAAAGAATGCCTGGTTAACGAAAAAGTTCAAGCGTTTGGGAACACTTTGTTCTTTTATCATCTGGAAAGGTAGCCGAATGCAAACACTGCAAGACACACATGAGCTATTGTGGTAGTACAGGAAAGTTATTAAAGCATTTGAAAGCGAAACACGTCTTTTTGGATTTGGCAGCTAAACTAGATTCCACTGAAAGCTCGGAAGAGTCGTCTCGATCAAAAACGAAGCAACAAAAGCTAACATCATTTGTTCGCAACATTGTTACTCCTATTCAAGCTAAGGTGATTAATGGTCTGATACTCAACACTATAATTGGTGATTTAAGACCAATCAATTTAGTGGAGGGAGAACATTTTAAAATGCTGATCAATCATTTAGCTCCTGGATATGACATCCCCAGCTGCCGAACGATGATCAGAAAGACTGAGGATAAGTGGATGGATGGCCAAGCAAAGATTAGGGCATTGCTAGCTAATGTTAAATACGCTGCTCTTACCACAGACATGTGGAGCAATACAAAAAAAAGAATCATTTCTTGGGGTCACATTTCATTTCTTTGGTGAAAATCTCGAACTAATTAACCTTGTTTCGGCAACAAAAGAAGTGAATGAAGAGCACTCTGGTGACAATCTTGTTGCTTGGTTAGAGGCAATTTTGGAAGAGTACGAGGTCTCACCATATCAGATAGTTGCAGCTATCACAGACAATGGTGCCAACATTGTCAACGCCTGCAACAAACTTAACCAAAAGTTTAAGTGAATTCACATACGCTGTGCTGCACACACTCCTCAGCTTTGTTTAAAAGAAGGTTTTTCCATTCCTTAGATTCAATCTGCAATTGGTAAGCAATAGACTAAGCAACTAGTGCTTCTATATTTGTAATTGAAGCTAGAATAAATAAATATAGTTAGATTAACATGTGTTTTAGAATTAACGTGATAGGTCTACTATTTTTGCATTTTCAATTGTTGGGTAAATTTACTAAAATGGTACAGTTCAGAAACTATGTATATCATCGTGCAACAGCACCAATGCAGTATAGACTCATTACTTTTTGATCAATTTATTTTTATATTCCCCAAATGCATTGCATGATAACACTAATAATTTTCAGGAGCAGCCAGACACCTAGTTACGTACTTCAAGCAGTCATCCAAAGCGAGTCAGGGATTAAAAGCTGTGCTAAATGAGGATGGAGAAAATGAGCAAAGACTCATTCTGGATGTCCCAACATGATGGAACTCTACTTTTGACATGTTAGAGAGGCTTTGTCTTTAGCAAGGATTGGTTCGTCAAGTACTCTGCAACCCTCACATTGTAAAGCCATCTTCAGCTGCCCATTTAGAACTTCGTGACAACCATTGGGTTTTAATTCAAAGTTTGTGTGAAACTCTTAAGCCAATAAAGGTAATGGTAGTTTTTATCAGATGATTGGATTGTATTATAATACATTTAATGAAAGCATGAATAGCCATTGTTATGGATTAGTTCGGCCATAACGGCAAAAATTTGAATAAAAATAATAGTAATTGTAACTCTTGTAATAGTAATTCTTGTCGTTTGCTTTAGATGGCTACAGACTACTTTGAAGGGGAGAAGTACATTTCAATTAGTGGAGTAATTCCTATAATAAAAAGTTTTACTCAAAAATTTGTGCCATGCGACAAAAATTCGCGGACAACTTGCCTCTTCAAAGATGCCATTCACCGTCAACCTGTGCAACGCTTTAGCTTTGCATTTGCTGGCACTGGTGGGCCATCACCTGATCTTTCCATGAGTGCCACTAACATGAGCATTGCGACTTTGCTGGATCCAAAGTTTAAAGGGAGCTATTTCACACCAGTGGAAAGCATTAGAGTAAGTTGGCTTTATTTTTTGCATTTAAGTTTCGTAAATATGATCGTTTTTGTCTTTAATCAAAAAACATTACTGGTAACCAGTAATTTTTAAACAACCAGATTTATTTTGAATAGGATAATACTTCTGCTATTGCAATAAACTAGTTAAAGCAAAATCATTTTGTTTAAAGGTCAAAGGAGCAGTTGAAGAGAAGCTACATGCCATTCAGAACTCCAATATTCAACAATCTAGTGTCAGCATTGCTAATATTGTTTAAAATGAAGCAAACCCAAGAGCAAATGATGTGGATGACCTTCTGTCATGTGGTATTGAGGTTCAAACTTCCCACTCCACGAACGACGGAGCTGATGCAAATGAATGTTCTACCTCGGCTGCTGAAATAGCAAGCTATATGCAATTAAAACCTGTGTCAAAAATTACTGATAGTTTGAAATGGTGGTCTACCAAAACGCAACAATTCCCTCTCCTAAAGCAACTAGCTTCAAAATACCTCTGCATTCCTGCCACTTCTGCATCATCAGAAAGAAGTTTCTCAAGTGCAAGGCTGACTGCCAGCAATTTAAGAACTCAATTAACTGGCGAACACTTAGAAGCACTGAAAGTTCTTCATTGCAATAAAGCGTTACTTAAAAATCAATTTTTGAAATAAATTGATGTTTTCACTCCTTTTGTCGCAGTTGTTTACAAAAATAGGTTCCGGTAAACCAGAACAGGATTCGATATTCTGGATTCCGTTTGAACTATTCGAAATAATTCTGGAATATTGAACTATTCTGAAATGCCCACCCCTATTCCAATCCCTTAAAAATAACATCAAACCTTGTGATACTCATGATCTCAGACAAAAAACATTTCTTCTTGACAATAATTTCTCGTATCTTTTCATCCATCTCAACATTGCCTCTTTGCAAGCTCATTTTGACAACTTAAACCAATTTCTTCTAAAATTTTCAAATCTACCTTATGTAATCTTCCCATACGAAACTCGCATTAAAACCGATCCTCTCATTAATATTAATATCCTTGGGTACACCTTCTTGCATTATTTTTCTCCTACTAATGCTGGTGGCGTTGGTGTCTATATATCCAACGTCATAACTTTTTCTGGAAATCAAATCCTTCGTTTAGTAGTACAAGGTTGTGAGAACCTTTGGCTTGACATTGAATTTCCCAGTCATAAAACTAAGTACACATTTGCTGTCATCTATCGTCATCCTTCCAGTAATTATGTACCCTTTTTAGAAGCCCTTGATAAAAAATTACAACTACTAAACAATAAAGGCAATAGAGCCATTTTGCTAGATGATTTTAATTTTAATCTTAACTCCTTTACAGTTTCCACATGTAAATACTTGCAAATTTTAAATGCCAATGCATTTATAAGCTTAACTATTAAATCAACTAGAGTAACCTCAAATTCTCAGACTACAATTGACCATATCCTCACAAATGATAATAACTCTTCCATTTCACCTGGTGTCTTCCATTTCTCAATATCTGATCATCACCCAATATTTTGTCTATTCCCATGTAATAAATTAAATGTTCCTGAAAGTAACGGCGTTTACACTTTTCGAAACATCAAATCCATTGATGGAGAAGAGTTTCATAATGATTTAGAATCTGCCCTTTCTCCCCTTACTTATGACTTTATGTGTTCTAATATATCCCATGAAAATTTTGATGCTCACTTTGATCAGTTTATGCAAACAATTTGCTCAGTGATTGAAAAGCATGCCCCCCTCCAAACAATGTCCAGAAAACAAAAGAGGATCCAACAAAAACCGTGGCTTACCAAGGGCCTGCTGGCATCTATCAAAAATAAGCAAAAACTCTTATCAATCTGTTTTTTAAATGGAAATGCGTAGAAAAAGTCCTTTTATAAATTATATGCCAGTACCTTACAGTTACATGCGTCAAAAACTTACCAAAATAAATGTACTCGTATTATAAGGCTGCTATTTCAGAGCGAAAAAACAACCCTTTGAGAACTTTGGAAACTAATCCATTCTGTCATCTCCAACAAAACCTTCTATCTCTAAAATAAATGTAAACGACCTTGTTATTGATGACCCACTTAAAATCTTCAACCTTTTTAATGACTATTTCACAAAGATTTGTCACTCAATTGCTCATGCAATTGATAACACTGATGATGGTAAATTTACTTCCTATCTTAGGAACTCTGTGCCTCAAACCATTGTGCTTACTCCTCCCTTACCTACTGAAATCCTCAATACAATCAAATCTCTAAACCCAACACTGCCACTGGTTATGATAATATTTCCTTTTTCTTTTGTGCTTAGGTGGTGATGTGTTAGCTCCAAAATTATCCCAGTATTTCAGCACGGCACTCAAATTCGGCTTATTTCCTCAAATTTTTAAGACTGCAAAAGTAATCCCAATATTTAAATCTGGTGATAAACAACTCTAATAAAATTAGCAACCAATTCCTCTGCTTCCCAGCCTGTCCAAAGTTCTTGAAAAATTAATAAAGAGTCGCCTTATGAATTTCTTAGTCAAGCACAAGGTTTTTTACGACTCCCAGTACAGTTTTAGGAGAAAGCATAGCGTGATACATGCATTACTTGAAGTCATAACCCCCATATACGATCAATTCAAGATAATCTCCACACCGGAATACTGCACATGAACCTCCAAAAGGCGTTTGATACTGTGTCACATCCCATTCTTCTCCATAAACTGTATCACTATGGAATAAGTGGACCAGCATTTTCTTTACTCAAGAGTTACCTCTCTCATCACTGTCAGTTTGTGTCTTTGAATAATTGTTGTACTTCCTCCAAACCAATTAACATAGGTGTTCCTCAGGCTCTATTTTGGGGCTTCTCCTTTTTCTCGTATATGTAAACGATCGTTCTAATTCCACATCATGTAATCCATGTCTTTTTACTGATGATACCTGCTTGGTTGTAAGTAACTCTTCTTTTTCTTCTCTTGAATAGAGATGTAATGCTGAATTGGAAAATCTTACAAACTGGTGCAATGCTAACAAATTGCAAATAAATTCAAATAAGTCCACATCAATTTATGTCCCCCCTGAACTAAACATAAATGAAGAAAAATTGAAGATTTTGTATAATAATTGTACATTAGCTTGTTGTGATTCATCTAAATATTTAGGTGTAATAATTGATAGCAAGCTAAACTTCCAATATCACATCCATGCAATAGAAAACAAAGAGGCCAGAGCAGTCGCAATTTTAAGTAAAGTACAATATCTGTTGCCTTCTTCTACATTACTTTTGCAATACTTTGTCCTCATTCATCCTCATCTGCTCTTTGGTCTTGTGCTCTGGGGAAACACCTACTCAACCTATCTTGCAAAATTACAATGCCTCCAAAGTAAGGCCATTTACATTATTTCTAATTGTAATTACCGAAACCCATTAACTCCTCACTTTTAAAAACTAGGTACTTTAAAAATTGCTGATCAGTATGCATTTGAAGTTGGAAAAATGATGAACCAACAATCAACATTCCAAACAAGCTCTTTCTCCCTGTATCTCCTTGCTTTTTTCTCCTATTTCTTCTATCCACAGTTGTCGTACCCGATCTACAACCAAGAAAAAACAGTATATTCCAAAATTCTTCTTTTCACGATGCAAAAAGCCTATCAAATATCAAGGCGCCAAAATTTGGAATTCTATTCCCATTAACATTAGAGATCAAAATTTTAATGAATTCAAAATTAATTTTACAAACTCACTTCTCAAGAAATACCGAGGATAATAGGCAACAATATTTATTTGTAAGTATTTTTTACTTTATTTTACAATGAATGATGCTTGCACACTCATTTTTTTATCTTTTATGTTTTGAAACTTTTTGCTAGTGTTGCTCTTGCAGTATAGTTACTCTTTGAAGATGCTTCAGCGTCTAATCTTCTGGGTGGCTGCTTGACGCAAAGACCTTTACCGGTCCCTTTGCAGCCTACTGTGGAACATGGATATTCTAAATGAATTTGAGTTAATGTATTATGCCGCCGAATTTTGTCTTGATCCACTAAATAAATCATTACTGTTCTGTTCTGGAATGTTTGAAAAAAAAAATGAATATCATGGAAAAATTTGTCCAAATTAAATCCAAACCTCTTAATTCCTTTCCTAAACAGCAATGGGTAACTCTGTACAAAGTTGGATTGCGCGAGGACAGTAGTTTGAACCAAGAAACTCAAGTTCTTTCAACCACTTGTGTCAGTGGCCACTTTTGCGAACTCGAATCGTCGAACTCTTGTTGTTTTCACCAAACTCGAAAAAGCTACCATAAGTTTGTCACCAAACAAGAAATCTTAATTTTTACATAAAAGTTTAGTTCAACCTATTTTTTCCAGTACATCAAGTACCATAGGCTACTGTGGTAGCCTACTTTTTGTAAAAAGTACCGATACCAGTACCGACTAAAAATCAAAGTGAAGTTATGGAATATACTATAACAGGCTTAAGAGCAAAGAGCAATGACACAAGAAGTTGTCACAAAAATGAAATGGAGAGTGTAGGTTAACCAAATTAAATTATTAGGCTGTACTCCCTATACAATACAACACATAGCAATCAAAAATAAATTTAGCTCATTGTGATTAAATGCAGAATGCAACTTAAATTAATAATTTTTTATGACAGCATTGCATTTTATGACTTTTTCATGATTTTTTTGAGATTTTTGAATTTTTTTATGAAATTTTACAATTTTATGATACGTGGCAGCTATGAGAGATCTAAGCTTGTACTTTTGATAGAGCTCCGTGTATGCCAAAACTTAGCCAAAGTGCATCAAAGACTGTCAGGCTGATGATACAAGGCTGATTCTAGTTGATAATCTTTGTTTCATGTTTTACAAATTATTACTCAAGAATTAGCACAGGGTTAAGACGGTAAGCTATTTTTGTGTGATATGGCTGCAATGAAAATCGATGCTATTTGCAAGGTGGCCAATCAATTTTGTATCCTTTCTTGAAATAGTTAACTTTTTATTTTGCTGCAAAATTTAGATACTGGATCTTAAATTTTATTACTCCTGATTTTTGTTATGAAATGCCTAAAATCAAAAGGAACATTTGGAGTTCTGGAAGTTCTGTCATTGGTCCCTCCAAAAAGCTTCCTACTGCAGATTTACCAACATTACGTGACATCCTCACCTATTGTGCTTTACTGAAGGTAATACAATTTATTTTTTGATAGAAGAGTAAGCTTCTCACTCAGCAAATCTCTGAGCCTAGCATAGAGCATGAAAACAGTAAAACTAAAATTACTTTATTCAGTTTTTACTATGACATATTTATTAATTAATCAATTTTATTTCAACTTGCTTAACAGGAGTCGGAAAAGAAATGGAATATTTCCGCTTTACCCGAGTCGCAAATGAAGTGATTGTTATCTACCAAAATCAAGAAGGAGAGTGAGACCCAGTCCGAGAATTTCATCTACCCAGGTGCATTTTTGCAGAAACATCATACACTGGTAACACTAACGACCGTGGGAATGGTGTCACCTATTTTACTCACAAAAAATATGTTTCGTGTTGCATGAGCCTCCATAAATCAAAAGCTGTACAGATATCGAGCATTTCGTTAAGCAACTACTTCACTCAAATTATCCAAATCATACACAGGCTGTGGAACGTGCTGCGAAAATGACAACAACAGCAAGTGGACGAATTGCTGGCTCAAAAAGGCAGATTGGTAAAGCACTGTGTACTATTGCTGGAAGAAAAAAGCAATGGATCGAAAAAAAATACTACGTCATAAGAAAAACTGCTCAAGCTACTCAACAAAAATCAAGGCCTACCATTGCTGTTTGTATTGCATTAATTGTATTTTTTCGATAATACATCATTTGATGCAAACAGTTGTGATAAAACTTGAAAGAAAATGTTAAAAAATTAACGCCCTTGTGAAAAAGTTATGTTGCAAGAAAAATTCAAAAAATTAAAACTAACTCTAAGGCTAAATCAAAGATCACCATTGTCTTCCTCTCTGAAAAACAATAAAAATGAATACCAGCATTGCCCATCTAGCACTAGTAATACCAATTTTATGAGTATTCTCAGATTTGAGGGGGCACGATACAAAAAAGCCTCGGGGGCAGTATCTAAACGGGGTACAATTTCAAAAAAATTTTGGATTTCTCATTTTTTTGGCTCAAGGCAAAAATCTAACACCCATGCTAGTTGAAATTAAAAAATGACCCAAAAAGGGTCTGCCCTATTGAGGCATAGTCTACTGGTACTTTTCTCCTAAAGCTTCAATTGTGTAAGTACTAAGTATAGTTAAAACAAGTAATATCACAATATATTGTACTGGTTGGATTAAACAATAAGTATTAACTCCCATGCAGGCAGTCAAATAAGAGCGTCAAGATGTTTTTGAATCTTCAAAGAAGATGCAGGTGATTGAAAAAGCTGCCTGGCAAACAGAGCAGTTTGAAAGAGCGAATGGTGAAGTAGATGAAGATCCAGTGGTGGAAGAAGTATCTGGTACTTCTGCAGATGATGGCTAACATTAAAAGCTGACTCAGGTACTGTAGGATGAACTGTTTTTAGTTCTTTAGTGTTTTCATCATCATCCATTTTTAGGCATAGTGGTCTATACTGCAGATCGGAAACAAATATGCAACTTACAGCATACCTTTTATTCACATTGTCATCAAGTACTTTTAAAAAGGTAATGTACTGTATCTGTTTGTTGGTTTGCTGCAAAAGTTTGTCGAATGCAATGTGAAGTAAAGGATTTGTTAGCTATAGATCATAACAAGAGAGAAATAAAATAATTGTTAACCACAACGTGTTTTCAAAGTTATCACATGCGCTTGCCACTTCCAACAGTTGCAAGAGAAGTCATGTGATGGGGCATCAGCCAGAGAGAAGCAGCAGCATTGGTAACCGTGATGCTCATTGATGTCGATCTTATTTCTCGTGACGACCTGACGATGATTGTTAACCAACATAAAATACGGCGGGAAGTACAAAAGGTTCGAAGAAAGGCAACAGAGGCTGACCATAAGAGGTTGATAGAAGACAAACTGCAGGTAGTATTTTGCAATGGAAAAGAAATTGAAACACTGACTGTAGAAAGAGATGGCGTTTTTAGACAGAAGAAAGAGAAACAAGAGCACATAGTTCTTGTTGGTGAGCCTGGGAAAAAAACACATCGAATAGGTCACATCATCTGGAAAAGCTGCGAAACCAACTGCTGCTGAAATGTTGAATTTTTTAGAAGAGGTTCTTATCAATAATTGGATGCTAGTTGGTGCTGATTCTAACACGGCCAACACTGGTAAAGCCAACAGCATTATTGTGAGGTGTGAACACTACATTGGGCATCGCTTGCATTGGGACATATTATGCTTGCTGCACACCAATAAGCTGCCACTCCATCATCTACTTCAAAAGCTTGAGGGGCCAACTTCAGGAAATGTTTCATTCAAAGGGCCAGTGGGAAAGATGCCACCGCATGTGGATGATCTTGAGTGGAATGAGAACTTTATCCCAATTACCACTGGACCTGAGTTGCATCCATTACCACAAGTTCTTTCTGATCTATCCACAGATAAAAAATATCTCCTTCTTGCCATGACACCTATTCATCATGGGGTAATTCACATCCACTTAAGGCATTTGAAACCTTGTTCTTTGTCTCACACTCGATGGCTGACCCTGGCTAGCCGACTTTGTAGGCTCTACATGTCTAAGCACCAAGTTGTTGGAAATCCCCTTGATATTCTCAATACATTAGTTTTTTTTGTTGTTACCAACTACGCCCCAATGTGGTTTGGCATCAAAGAAAAGCCTGATATTCAGCATGCTCCATTCCATGTTCTCCGTAAAGTGTAACTGCTGCGTCTTCTCCCTACTGCTTCAAAAGAAATTGTTGCCCCCTATGTAAAGTTATGGCACGCCCATAGTGCGAGTCTCCTCATTGCCATGCTTTGTGGTGACGATCCAGAATTGCAAAAGTTTGCTGTTAAAAAACTGTTGAAAGTTCAAAATGGCAGCAAATGCAGCGACGTCTCTGTTCGTGTTTTTCTTCCACTACAGTTAAATTTTAATGCCGACTGTCTGTGCTTCTTGGTTGATTGGAAAAATATTACTATCACTGAGTCGATCCTTATGTGGCAGCTGTCTTTGGATGAGATCAGCAATTTGGTGGAAAAAGTTGGAATGCCCACACTTTCCTGCATATACTCAGGCTGTGTAGCGGCTTATTCTAGAAGTCACTGAAGCGTGCCATAGTGTTGCTGGTCACCAACGTCGTGATGGTTTCATTTGCGCTAGAATTGCTTCACGTCAAATTTTGCCCAATGCAGATACAAAATCTGATCTTGTTGCAATGGTGGATGCATAATAAAGTACAGCATTAATCGATGGGTTTGTGTTGTTTTTCTAGGTGTTTCCCATTTATCATTGTGCTACCCACTTGTTTTTTTTTCCAAAAAACGACTAAAAATTGCATTCCTTGAGTAAGAAAGTGTGAATTATTTAATTTTATAAAACCATTTCTTGTTTTATTGCATTGTTTTTGTGGAAAACGGTTACTAGTAATGATGCGCTGTGTCACGTGATCAATTTCAGGCAATCACAGTGCTTGTGGCAACAGCAGCCTGTGATATACAATGCATGGTTTAGAAATGACTGTATGTTTAAATTGATTTATAAATAAGAAAAAATAATTATATTCTGATGATTCTGATGATAAGGAAGAGTAAAGGTTGCTTGATTAATAATTCCAATTTTTAGAACGTTTACTTTTCAAAATTTTACATCACCTTAATACTTAATCAGCTTCATGTTAAATTCCAACTTTTCTAATACACTGATGTTGAATAATTAAATGACGTTGACAAAAACTCAAGTTCAAATTTCTCCCATGGCTATATAAGAGAGTTAAATTTAAAAATTAGTTATTGGATTTGAACCACAGTTTCAAAATATCATTCAGCTATATTCAGTATATATCTGATTATGTTTTCTAATTGGAAACATAACAAATATAAGAAATTATCTTTGAAAATAACAAATGGTTTTAAAAATGTTAATGCATATTAGCCATGATCAAGATCAACAGGGCTCCACAATAAACTAAGTTCTAAGATGTATAAGGAAATACTACACTTGTTGGTTTTCTTAGAAAAGTAGGTTTGCATAAAAGAACCTATCCAAACATTAACCTTTTGCAATTAGACATTCTATTGGCAATAAATAGGCAATAATATGGGAGCCAATGCTGCAGTAACCTTCATATTGTTAAAAACAATTAGATTTAGAAAGCAAAAACAATAATAGGTTAAACTAGAGAAAAATGTTTAAAACCAAAATTTCTCATGCTATGAACTCACCAATTTTTGTTGAAGCAACTGATGACATATTGATTATGTTGCCTTTTTTAGCTGCTATCATCTTGGGTAAAAATGCTTGAGTCATATGAAACATACTTTTAACATTTAGATTCATCGTAAAGTCCCAGTCTGCTTCTTTGCAATCAAGAAGAGAGCCATGGTGAACAAATCTGAGTATCGAAATAAAATTTCAAAAAGGAGAAAGCAAAAGGTCAAATCTTAATATGAGCAACTACTTCAAAAAAATGTTAAGTTAAAGAGGGTAGAAAAAAAACAGAACTGTTTATCCACAAATTTTTTATTTGCATTGTCAAGGACTAAGATTAAGGTTTGGGTTAGATTTGATCTTAGTTTTGAATAAGGATTTTAGTTTGAGTTAGATTTGAGTCAGAATTAATACAGAGTATATAGATAGAAATTTTTGGCAAAATAATCTTTTTCAATCTTAAAGTGTATACATAAATACATAAATAAAGGTAAAAATTAACTGCCCATGAGGTAAAATTTTTAACAGTACAAAGCTTATTTTTCACTTATGCAAGCTCACACCTGTTTGTACATTGATAGAGTCTCTTCAAAATTTAATAATCACAATGATAGCTTTATATGCAATTCAAACTCTATATACAGATGTGATATAACACCTAAACCATGTTGAAAAGCGCTTCATAATGAATGAACAGCAATGCTGTTTAAACGAGGACTGAAGGCAAAGTAAATGGGGGTATCTAAAGTTAGGCCAACCGCATAAGACTAGATTGGCATTGCTCCATCCATTTTGACCCAGCCATTCTAGAGATATTCTACATCAAACATGACATCGGTGACTCTAATGCTATAAATTTTAATAATTTTTATTGGCAATCCTGTTGTTGATAAACATTAGCGTCTTAGCAATGCCTTTCCAGTTCTAACCTAAAGCAACAATTAGGCTATTGCATTGGGTCGTTTCGCTGCGCATTAATCAGTTTGATCTTGTCAGCAGAATAGATCAGAGATGGAAAAAAGAATAGACTGTATGATAGCGTACATAACAAGCGTCTAAGAACAAGCAAAAGTAAGGCAAGTAGAGTTATCAGAGTAGGCTAGTAGGCAATTGTTTTCAACTTAGATGTAAAAGTTTATTCTACGTTCACAAATACCGTAAGCAAATACAATAGGCTTAACTCAAGTATTGGTAGTCTTATTATCAGGTATGAGTTTGTACTGTGTAGCCTAGTAATAAAAACCTATTTGCAAGATTAGGCTAGGATTTATACTGAAATGTATCTGCAAGCTTGATTTTTACCGAAATTGCTAGGCACCGCAAAGTTTACTCTTTTTACCAGCTCAGATCTGTTGTACTGATAAGATTAAACTGGTAAGTGCACAGCGAAATGATTGAATGCAGAAGCCTAATCATTGCTTTAGGCTAGAACTGGAAAGGCGTCGCGAAGACACTAATGCTTATCAACGACAGGACTGCCAATAAAAATTATTAAAATTAATAACATTAGAGTCACCGACGTCGCGTTTGAAGTAGAACATCTCTGCAATGGATGGGTCAAAAAGGATGGAGTCAACGCCAATCTAGTGTTATGCGATTGGCTTAACTTTAGATACCCCCTTTGATTTAGCCTTTAGCCCTTGTTTAAGTCATGTCTAACGTCCCCCTTTAGAAGGAAATCTCCTGAACAGGCTTAATTACCCCATTGCAATTTTAAAAGGAACTCCAGCTTTAGTAGATGGAATCATTCAAATGATCGGGTCAATTGGCTAAGATGCTGATTGCTTTCAGCACTCGCTACCTTATTTTATTGCCCACCGACTCTATTTTGAGTAAATTAATATTTGACAATATCACAAAGAATGTGGACACGGCAGTACAAACTACACGTTTTTGAGTCTGAGAGAATGTTTTTGGTTACAAAGTGGCAGCACTAGAGTGGCCTAAAAATTGTTTTGCTGGAATTTTAAACTGCACAGCATCTCATTTGAGGAGGTTTGATGAAAAACTAACCATTAAAAAAAATTATACTGATCGTACAAGAATAAGTGATCTCCTTAAAATCCTTCAAAAATTACCAAATTTTGCTACATTTTGGGTTTTTGTAGCTCATAATTTCTTCGAGTTAACCTTGTTTAAACTCCCTTAATGTTAGCTTCGTTAACCACTAGTCAGTTCACAAACTTCACACCTCCGTTAACATCAATCCGTTATTTTCAGCTTTAATTAACGGAAGTTAATAAAGTCTGTTAATTCGTTAATATTTTGCGTGTAATTTACATTTCTTTTTATTCTCTCGCTTCTATAACACGTATTGACGCTGTTGAGCAGATTGTAAGGGATTTATTGCTATAGTGGTCTTTTTGTGTTTTGGAAGTTACATTTTAAAATCGAATTTAATTTCAAGATAGAAATAAGTTCAAATGCCTTAACATAGCTGCGATCGGAAAAGCTTTGGAAACCATGAACAGTGATAATTAATAGACCTTCGAGGCTGCAACTTATTATTTGTCGCAAAAAAGAGTTCCTTTCTTCACTTTCTTCTTCAAAACTCGTGCTAATATGCAACAAGTGCTACCAGTGCAAACTGGTTTGTACCAGTATGATGAATGAATGGTGCAAGATATTAACAATAAAAACCTTATTGGAAATTAACAGAACTTAACGAAAGTTAATTTAGTCCGTTAACATGAAAAAACTTTTTAACAGATTAACGAGTTCAAGAAAAAGTTAGCTTCGTTATTAACGGATTAACAATTAACTGACTTGTGCCCATCTATGGGTACAGGTGTTGTACAAGGCAGAAAAAATCAACTAATAGCAACATCTACACAGGGTTCCCACGCATTTGTTAACAAAAAATTCCCTACTTTTTCCATACCAAAATTTGCTCAAAAAAAAAAACAAGCTCCAAGGATGGCAGTGGGGGGTTACGTTCAGAATTTGCGTACTACGTACCTCGCATCTTGAACCACGTATTAGCGTACCGTACTTCAGTTCAAGTTTTGAAGCGTGCCGTACCAACGTACCCTACCCGTATCATTACAAAAAGGCGTACCGTACCAGCGTACCGTACTTCTTGGCAAAAATTGAGACGTACCATACCGTACTGCCATTCTTGCTTTTTTAACTACTCGCAACTTTAACTGACTTTGGAATCACTAGTCTATAAATCAGCAATCTCAATTCACACATTTATCGTCGGCTGCAGCTGTCTTTTGCCTCTGCCTACAAAAATTCGGCGCAATTAGCAAAAAGTCGGGGATTTTTAATACAAACAGCGTACCAACGTACTGCACCCGTACCATTACAAAAAAAGCGTACCGTACTTCTAAGCAAAAACTGAGGCGTACCGTACCGTACATCCTTGCTAAGCTCTAGTCATTTGGAATACATAAAATTGCAGTTGTTTTAACACAATCCAAAAATAACTCAATAGAACTCCATTGCTATATGGATGAAGACGACTAAATAGCCTAAAGCAATGGACATTTCTTAATTACTAAGTGATAGTTCTTGGTGTTTGGATTTATACAAGATGGAGGCAATGCGGCATAGTTTTTAGACTACAGGCTCAATAATCCTATCCAGGCGGCTGCTATATCCACTACCACAGGACTACAATTCTCGATTAGGCATAATTACGATCAAGCAGTTTACTTGTTGTGGTCGAAAGGAAGTACGAGGTATAGGCTACTCAGCACTGCATGGGTTAAAGGGGTGCATGTTGCACTTGATTGAACACAAAAAACACTTTGTAATCAAAAATAAACTATACTGAAATGCTAATAACTCTGTAATTTACAAAATAACAAGTACCTACACATACGAGCCGGAAGCGTGGCAGCGGGGAGTAATTTCTGCCTTGCCTTCTATTTTCTCCAATCAGGGGAAAACGAGGGCAAGTCTTTGCCCATCTAAGTAGGCACTACATGTACAATACCAAAACAAAAAAATCAGACGTGAACTTCCAACGATAAATTTTGAAATTCAAAAACTGCCCTTTTAACGTCTAAACTTCACCTTTTTTTAAATTTTGCAACTCTTACAAAAAAAAACAAAAAAAAAGCTTCCGGCGCCCATGTACCTACGTATGTAACAGCAGTCAGCTCAAAAATATTTCGCCACAACTTTCACTAACCAGCATGTCAGCTTATGTAATAAAGAACAGAAATCAATAATGAGTTAAATTATCAACTTGTCTGTCTGTCATCACATTTACAACTTAAGAAGAGTATCCGCTATTCATTTTGTGTGCGGAGTGACTATTTTACCAAAAAATCCATAATGAGAGAAAAATAGAGAACTGCAGTGCGCCGTATCTTGTGCTGTTTCGTTGATGGTAAATTTTCTGTGAAATAGGCGCTTCCTTTTATATATCTGCAATGATCTCACATTCGATACTGCTCTTAAACATACATAGGACTAGTAAATTCTGCAGCCCCTATATTGAGAACTAACTATCGACTAATTTTGTTATATTACATTCTTAATTATTCTCAAATAATATTCTTAATCTGTGTTTTGCAGTTAACTCAAGAGCTACTTCTCTTTCATTTTTCTGCAGGTTACCTTGAACTGTTTATGTGAGAAATATATAAAAAAATTAAGTATATCGCATCATTTCAATTATTCACGAAGCATTTAATTATGTACATTAAAACTTGCGAATATTTTCTGAATAGCAATACAATCATGCTAAAGAGTCTGTGTAACTTCGCAATCCTTACTCATAGCGCGTATTTTATTAGCGCATAGGCTGCTAAATCTCTCAACTTAACTCTGAAGCCAAACATGGCCGAGGCAGACAGCCTACTGAAGGATATCAAGGCATTATTAACACGTAGTAGGTTAATAATAATCTTTGAACTTTACTCGGATGCAGCATTTGTTGAAATAGCCTTGTGTTTTCTGCAAACCTTTTGCCTGCTGTCTGCGTATACCACGCTATTTCTCCTTTAGCGCTAGTAGGCTACCGGTACTTGAATTCTTACGTTTGCTTAATTGCCTTTGATGTAATAATACTCTTTAACTACAGCAAAATAATATTCCTAAATTAAAGTTTTGTTGAACCTGTATTGTGACGAAATAAATCGGCAGGACCACAGTTCTTGAAACTTGAACACAATTCAGGCAGGTGTGTTATTATTATTATGCGCTTAATAGAAGTATTACACAGACAACCGGGATATTTAGTATTCATCTGCCTCAGTCGCGTTAGTTTCTACATGGTGCAGTGCGCTATTTTTGCCTAACTGTTTTTCATGCTTATTCAATAAGCACGCACTTTTCCCGACTTTTTCCCGGTCGGGAAATGCCTTTACAAAATTCCCGACTTTTTCCCGACTTTTCCCGATCGTGGGAACCCTGTCTACAATACTGAATTTACAAAATACTGTATTTCAACTACAAATGTTCTAAAAAGTTCAAGAAATTAGAAATAGTTTTCATAAATGCACTGTTTGCAATTGCATGTTCAGCGGTTCAGCCACCATTTGGTAAGTCAAACAATTTTGGTGAATTAGTTGCTACTTTTGGTTAGTTGAGCTTTTGTTGGACTTGTTGGGAGAAGTTTGCGATGGTGCTCAAATATTTGACATAAAAGCTGGCACTGTTTCTCAATTTTAGAGAGGACTTCATTGAAGTACGTCGCCAACTTGACTGCTCATTCATTTACAACCTTTTGTGGCATGGATAATTTTGCATGAAGCAGTGTAGTCATCGTGCTTATCCCATGTGTCCACTGCAACAGAGAGAAGATCCTTTGATAGCAGAAGAGATTAAAATAAGTTCAGGGATCTTGAGCAAAAGGAAGATCACTTAGCTAGAGAAAGATCACTAACTTTGAGCACATGGTTGGAGCAACACAACAAACTTCTTCTGGAAATGGTTCTCTCTGCAGTGCATCAACAATAACCTTTTGTCTGCATTCATGGTGTTGCTACCAAACAGTGGGAGAGCTACAAGGTTTTTACTGAGGTACCACAAGTGTAGCCTCATTTTGCTTGCTGATGGTATCCCATTGCAATTTAAATCTACGTAAAAAATCAATCTTTGGCCCTTTTTGAGACAAAAAAGGAATCAAAGACAGGTGAGGAATAAATTTCAAACATATGATGCCCACATGCATGAAACAGCAGCCGTCGGCTAAATGAATTCTGCATAAAAGTGATGGCTCCTGTATGAAATCCTCTGTTGCTTGCTGTTGTATCATAACAAAGAGCTGCCAAACAATTCTCAACTCCTGTTCACTCATAAACAAACTTTACCACTTTTTGACCCATCATTGCTCCACTTTTGCCTGGCAGCATCGAGATTCCAATGTAAGCCAGAAACAACAATTGCTAAATATTTATAATTGATTCCTGCCAAATTAGCTAACAGTTTGGAATTAAAGTGTGCAACCAACAGAACTGTAGGTTGAAATTTTTGTTGTACCTTTGCTGCTACGACTTGACCAGAGTTATTGTGAGCTTGCATCAGAGAGGATTGGGATAATAATAACTGGTCAACATCAATTCCGGCTGCTTGCAAAGCCTGGGTGACAATCATTATTGCTTGTCGAGTTGATGTTTGAGTTCTATCTAGTGCTGCATTACAAAGAGAGCTTTCAATTATACAATGCTTTGCCAGAAACAAGGATGTTGATTGCGTGGTATTCTCATGTTTTGTTGCTGGACACTTGGACAGTATGGTTGATCCAAGGAAACATCATCTTCATTGGATGAGCTTTCTGATGACAAAGAAACTCTACAATAGCTGATGCCTAAGTTAACTCTGCTGTATGTTGTTGGTGACGGCATCCCTCATCTTGCTTGTGTTTCTTGTATTTGGCAGCAGCTTTTTTATAGTTCAAGTCCTCAGTTGTCCCATGCTGAGAGAGCTTGTGCTTACGATCAAGACCAAAACAATATCATCATTGCTGACTATGATAAAAAAAACTCATTAAAAGCAGTACAAAGCATCCTATTGAACCATAAAACAGTAACTTTTTGATTAACGTAACTAGTATTTGTCTAAAACCAGCATAATGTAATAATAGTAGCCTACCGATATTTGCAGAAAGCAAGTGCTATGGGAGACCACTTATACTTGTTCACTTGACCTAAAATTTTCTCTGGGTTATTTTTTTAGAAATCGTCCTAATGGAGTGTGTGATACAGAATTCAAAAAAAAAAATTTTTCCATAGAAAAATTGGCCACTCTAGGCAGCACCCTAATCAGAAAAGTAATCAGATCATGTCCAACTCGTAAAACAATACAAAATGTGAACAGCAAATGATGGCAGATTTACCAGCTGCCTGTTTACACATTTTTGACTCTCCGTTTGCACATTCTGGCATAGAATATTTTGGCTCATTCTACGTTGAGCGAAAAAGTACCACTAAGAGATGTGGGTGCGTTTTTACCTGTAAGACTACACAGGCTGTGCACATCATGATGGCAGCTGTAATGAAAACTCATTGTTTTATCCCTGCATTACAAAGGTTTATCTCTAGAAGATAGGGTGTAAAGCATTATACTCAAGACAATAGAACTAACTTAACAGGTGCTGAAAGAGTTCTTCAACAAGATCTCTAGAAATTTAACCAGACTTGAATACACAAAGAATTATAAAATGTCAGCATAGAATGCTTATTCTATCAGCCGTCTGCTAGTCATTTTGAAGGAACAAGGAAGAAAATGATATGAACAATTTGCAAAATTACAAGATAATGAGAACACTTTCTCTAGGCCTATTAAATACTGATGACGTACTTCGCATGGTGTTTTGCAAAGTTGAAAGCACTGTAAATGCAACACCATTGACTCCAGTTTGTTTCAGCGATGCAGAAAACAAATCTTTGACACCCAGAGACTTTCTAAAGCCTGAATCATCAGAAAGTCTGTTTCTACCTCCAGTCAATGAGAAAGATGTCTATTTCATTGGAAAAGACAAACAGACAAAATATCTGATAATAAAGCGAGAAAGATGGGTGAAAGAATAATTACTGATCATTGCCAGATGAATGTCACAATCGGAAACAAGATGTATTTGATTGATGATCCAAATTCAAATGCCTTAAGACATTTGGGTAAGTTATCAAAGTCTACCCTGGCAGCAAAGCACTGGCAAGATTTGTGCATTTATGCATAAGGGCCGGTCTACACTGTGCGTAAAAACGTCAGCTTACGAGCGTAACCTTAGTTTATTTTAAAGGAAAATTCTGTAAGCCCAGGCGTACCACCTTACGGGCATAGCACCTTACAAGAGTAAAATTGCCAGCGAAAAAAATTTGCTAAAGGAACAAATTTTTTTGCCAGTACGCTCATAAGCTCACGATTTGTGTGAAATTTTGAAAAACTGGTTTGCCAGGTCTCGGGGTAGGCTAAAATTAGGTTTACAAGTTTTGATGAAAAAAAGTTGATTTTCAAGAGTGAAAGTATGCGTGTTGGTTTGAAATAGCCTAGTTCAACATAAAAATGGTCATTTTGCAACTCTATGAGGAAAAACTTGCAAAAAAGAGGCCTAGATCGATAGGCCCAAAAGTGAATGATAAATTGTTTGTTGTTATGTAACATTTGGTTAGCCTATTCCAAGTAAACAAACTTGAAAATTGAAACTTATGTTTGGTGTGGCGATGCAGATCACAGTCCTGACCAGGGGAACTAGCTTAGGCCAAAACCAGTACCAATAGGCCTACCAGTATGGTACAGTAGGTCTAGTCTTGGTGGTACTCGTACCTAGGGTGTAATACACCACGTTGTTAAAGTAAACTAGTAATCTTAGCCTGATAGCTGCTGTAGGCTAGTTTAGTTCAAAAGATTTAACCTACTGGTGCACTTTGCAGGTGCAGTGATGCTGCATTATACCGGTAAGAGATACTGGTAAGCAAGCAACTTAATAGCCTAGGCTACTGTCAGAAAATATGCAAAGTTAAAAAATTAGTCTGCCGATAAAATCTAGGCTCTGATTTTTTTATATCAATGAAACTCAAAAGTATTAGAGCCTACACTATCAATTAGCCTACAGCTACAGTAATAAAAGCAGAATTAAAATGCTACAATCTAGATGTACCCTGGTACTAGCCTAATGATATGACGGGCTGTGCAGTTACAGCTATATAGGCATGTTAAATTATTCTATTTCAAGATGTGCTCACTTATTATTCAGTAACTATCAGGTTTTAGACTTTTACAAATAAATAGTTCAGTGGAATTGCAGACACTGCCAAGCCAATAGGGTTGGCTTACTGTCATGTCAATAAGATAGTGAAATCAAAAGTTTTTATATTCTGCAATTGCTTTGAAGAATTGTAAATTAAAGATTCTATTAGCTAGTATTTATTGTAACGAACAAAATATAGTAACTGTATGTATTTGGAATTTAACAAATTTATCAATGATATGGTTACTTTGGTCAAGACTCAAAGAGACTTATTGATGAATTCATGAAACAATGTTGATCTTTAATGCTCAAAAATTTCAAGAATGATGATCAATCTAACAGTGGCATTGTCAGGTTTTCAAGGTTAGTTATGTGTATTTCTAGATTGACAATCTTTACCAGCTATTTGAGCTTTTATTTTTAAAAAAACTTCAAGCGTTTTCGTAATGAAAATAAAAAAAACAAACTTGGAAGTTTTATATAAATCATTTGCTTTTAGTTAAATAATCATTTAAATTTAGCATTGGACCAAAGAAAACTTGTCACTTTTAAAGTTTTTTTCTCATGTGATGGTGTGACAAGACAGTATTCATATCACTGCAACTTAACTACACAATTTCAAGTTTCTTGTTACATATGAGTAGCATTGCTTGTTTTTCTTAGGTGCAACTAAGATTTTAAAAGTGTCATAATTTTTAAACCATAAGGTGCACCAATGATACTTAAAGTTTTTAAGAAATCCAACTTGTGCCTTATACTCTGATGCATTTAATCTGTACTTCTGGTTATGCTCTCTTACAGCCAGTTGATCTAGTGGTAATGCATTCGTCTCTGGAGTAGAGGTCTGAGATTTAAATCAGCCTGGTCAAATCAAACACAGCATTGCCAGCTGCTTTGTATCGCTGCGACATTTCTTTGAAGGCAGCTATGTTGCTCGGGTGCAATGATGCTGTGGTGGGCCCTGCCAACTTTATGCGCTTCGATGTATTACAGCATGTATAATGAAAGACTTGATTTGATTCCATAATTTCATTCAGAGTTAAACCATTTACATTTTTAAAGTTTAATAAATTTAATGTAATGTAGTGCATCTTATAGTTTGGCGCACATTGTGCCTAAAAACAAAAGCTATAAAAGCCATTTGGTGCGCTTTATGCTAGAAAATAATAATTATAGAAGCCATTTATTGATACTACGACAGCGCGCCAATTAACAGTTGTATGTTCCAGTTTGCTGTGCCTTATGGTTTAAAAAATGCTGTAGTGATATCGTCGCTAGAATTAATTTTGATAGAATAAAGTATTCTTTGTTTAGTGTTTAAAAAAAGTTGTTCTTTTTTTTGCTTTAATTTTGCTAACTTGATTTGATAGCTTTGTTCTGTAATGTAGTATTGGCTCTTTTTTGAGATTTTAATGTGACCGGTTTGATGCAAGAAAATTTGACGCCGCAGAGACATGGTTAGGATTTTGCGTCAAACATCTTTCGGATCTGGTTTAGACTAAAATTAAAGTTGGCCAAGTCAATCGTCTTGTGTCAACTGGTTGCCTCTAAAAATTTTGGACTCTTCTCTGAGTGCAAGTGTTTTATGCATAATTGGTATGTTTTTTTTTCATATGTCTACTGCTCATTACGGTTTTGGAAACTTTGCAGAATTTTGACCTTTTTTTGGTAGTAGTAATTATTATTTGTTTTACTCTAGGTCCTCCAGCACGTAGAAGATAATTGGAAAATTGTTGGAACTGCATGATTGAAAACCAGAAGCCATCAAGTTCCATTAATGTTTTTTGTGTATTTCTACAACATGCTTCATGGTCATCACAACCTACTGGAAATTGATCATGATTTGGGTTAAGCGCTGTTGACTAACAATATGACATTTTCTCCTTTAGTGATAAGAATAAAAAGCAGAAGTAAAGCTATCAAATTTCATTAATGCTTGTTGTGTATTTCTTCAACATGCCTCATGGTCAACACACAGAAATGAAAATTGCTCATGGCTTGGGTTAAGTGCTGTTGGCTGAACTTGTGACATTTTCTTTTTCCACCATGAAATCAATCAAGACATTGGTGATTATTAATGCTTCATAGAGTTGCTGCTTGACTTTTCCAGGATCCAGGCATTACTCATTTTCAAGTTTTATAATCGAAATGTTGGTGATGTATAATAAAATATCTGCCTTCTGAGACTGATTGGACATTGGCATCATTTTTAATCCTCTGGTTATTTTTTCCTACAAGTTTTGATTAAACCTATGAGACAGCTTTTGCTTTATACAAAAACTCTGGAGATGAACTTTCCTACAAGTTTTGATTAAATCTTTGAGGTAGCTTTCGCTTTACACTTGTTTATACATCAATACTATCAATAATAATATGTGCTTGTCTAATCTGCGCTGATATCTACGTGAATCGACAACCAGATGGAGGGTTCCTCACTCCCTCCGATACATTACAATCGAAAGAGATGCCCGATGTGTTACTTTCCAAAATATTAACCGCTTTGCGCTTAAAATTTTGTACTTTTGCTTGCAACAAATTTAGTTTATTGAGTTTTTGAAAATATTGAATACAGTTGTATCACAAAAGTTGCAATATCTGTCTTATTGAGAGAATTCAAAAGTTCCTCCTCGGAGTACAGTAAACTTATTGAATGCTCTAAACGCACAATCAATTTTCTGCAGTTTCAGTAGTAATAATATTTCTGCAGTATAGGGTAATTGAAATTTTTTAGCTATAATAGTTGGCCCTATTTTCGTTTTATGTTTTATGAAAGTGCAAGTAGCTGGACATCTGTGAGATTTCTCTCTCAATCTTTGGCTAATGCTAGGGTAAGCATTTCTCCAAATAAGTTTGGGTTTAGCGGGTGAGGGATTGAATCCAAACTTTTATTATCAAATTCTTGTGCGTTACTGTGATACAAAACTACCAGAGTGGTAGTAAAAAAAAGCGTTCAGTAGAAGCGTTTGTGTGAAAAAAGATGAATACTGCAATGAGCATGTCAACAAAAATTTTAGTAATGAAATCCCGAGTTATAATTCAATCTGATTGATTACAAGGAGTTAACTCAAATCGTTTGGGGGGAGGAGTCAATACAATAATTATAAAATGTGTGTTGTTTTCGCAAAAGGGATTAAATGCGGAAAAGATTGTAGTTTAATGTGTTCGCACACTCAAACTGTTCGACAATTCGTGCTACGCATCATGCACCATCTATTGTGTTTCCAGAGGTGGACTGGATAAAGTTTAAATAAAAGCTGATATGGGAGAGAGGCGAAAGACGCTCAACATTTGGCTTAAACGGACACGGACAGAGGTGGAGTTGAGGGCACAAGGCTCGAGGCCAAGAACACAAAAAAATATCCAAGGCCAAAGACAGCCCTTTCTAGGACAGACCCTTTCTAGGCCAAGCACGCAGGCGCAACTGTTTTCCAAAAAAAAAATAATAATAAGGTCTTCAATTTTTTTTTTCAGGTGTTCTCAAAAAACAAAATCAAAAAATCTCCAAAAAACAAGTTTTTCTACAGAAAACGATCTACAAAATTTTAAGGATTCCAAAAATACTGCTGTTCTCAAGTTGAGGACAGGGCATTTTTCAAGGACTTGAAACTTTGAGGCCAAGGACTTCAAAATGTGTCCTCGAGGACTCCACCTCTGTAAACGGAATGTATCAGTAGAACTGAAAAACAGTTGAAAGCTGAAAACAAAATGTACCCTGCAAAACATTGTGATCAGTTCTTTCCACCAAGTCACCCTCCGCTAATAGGAGTTCAAAAGAGGAAGAACCAGACCTTTGAAACCAGCCTCTAGTGCCCATCAGTGCAGGCACGGCGCCACGAGGGGGCATTCCGGGGCCGTGCCCCCCCAAATGACTGCTTGTGCCCCCCAAGCGAGGACCGTGCTCCAAAGAAATTAACACGCTCGGGCCTACTGGAGTGCAAATCAAGGCCTAAGACTCCCAAATTAGTGCTTATCGCCCTAGAATTTGGGAGCAAGAACTGTTTTTTCGTAGTTTTTGTGGACTCACACCAGATTTTATGAAACTTTTAGGACGAAGACCTTTTTTTGGTCTTCACTTTAGGATTCGTGGAAAATCGCAAAATTTTGAGATGAAAACCAGAGTTTGTGAAAATTTTTGAACTGAAGGCCTTTTTTTTACGTCTACACCTTTTTCATTTGATCCACACTCTTGAATTCACATTAATGAACTTCTCGTGCTCCCCCAAAATTAATTTCTGCCCCCAGTCACGCTATCCCGGCGCCAGGCCTGCATCAGTGGCCTATAAGTTAATTTTTGTAATTTTGTTGTATTCACCAAGTTGCTTTGGCCAGGAGACAGCAAAGAAACCTTTTGGTCTTCCAGTTAAGCTGCCTCGTCTTGTCTACCACACACTGTGGAGTCTTCACGGTGTCCCTTTTTATTGCTGAATGCTAAGCAAGGAATCGAACCCTTATCTACCTTTTCAGTAAGAGACACTGGATCACTGATTGGTCGTACGTTATGTTTTTTTGTGAGGAAGATAGAAAAAAATTCACGTTTAAATTATCAAAAAGACAATACTACTTCTCGTGATGCATAATCTGACCCAAATCTAACCGAAACAACAAAGAATTGTAATATATCTG
Source organism: Trididemnum nubilum (assembly GCA_963965965.1). Taxonomy (NCBI): domain Eukaryota; kingdom Metazoa; phylum Chordata; class Ascidiacea; order Aplousobranchia; family Didemnidae; genus Trididemnum; species Trididemnum nubilum. The sequence goes on from OZ014477.1 coordinate 20,135,220, forward strand.
TGATTTCAGTCATCCAATTCAGCATAATATTATGGCCACCCACAAAATACACTGTTAAGCTGTAACGCTCGTAAGCGCCGTTTTGTATAGTGTAGACACCCTCGACGTACCAGCATAAAAAATTTTGTAATTTGGTACGCACAGTGTAGACCGGCCCTAAAAGACAATCAACTTCTACAACCAGTTGCCAAATTTAAGACTGTTGCTATCTACTGATGAAAGTTCAACGATCATTACCAAATAATCACATAACCTATGGTCACTGGCGTAGCTAGGGGGAGATTAAGGGGATTGGTCCACCCCTCCTTTTATAAGTGCACAATTTCACAAACATTATTTAAAAAAGATAAGTGATAAAAAAATAATTTAAAAACGCTCAACACAAGGGTAATTCTTTCCTGAGTTGCAAGTACGCAACGTCAAAACTTTTGCATTTCTTAAAAATTTTTTCCATGGTCATTAGCTTCTCAATCTTTAAAAACTTTCAGCCATCTAACTTGTATTGTTTCCAAGATATTCAAGTTGAAAAAACGTTTGCAGCTAAAAGGCAAAGTAAATCATAGTTAACATAACAATGGAAATGAGTTACAATCACAAAATCAATTTTGGCAAATATGATTGAAAAAGTTACAAAATCTATTACATCACATTAATAGCACAATCGCGCATAAAAACTTGATTTTATTGAAACAAGAATTTAGCCACATTGCCTTTTTGCAACACAGGGTAGAAACAAAACCCATCGAGAGGGAATGCTTGTATAGTCAGCATTGCTATTTCTTGAAAATGTTCGATTATTGTGTAGCCTGTATCGCAGCGTCTTGGAATGATAATGTCTCAGAGCTGGACAGTGCTGTTTCGAGCTTTTAGCTCTCATACGTCAAACTTGTCAGTGATAATGTCTCGTTAGCATACCGTATTGCTTTTGCGGTGAATGCAAACAAGGCAGAAAGCAGAGCCATTTTGCACCAAAAAACGCAATCCATTTTTATTAAAACTTATCATTTTCCAAAATGTAGAATCAGATACCGCTGAGAATTTGGGGCGGCCGAGATCTGACGTGTATCAGTCCACAAATTAAATGCAATCTACGAGTTTTAGAATACCGCATTGCTTTTGCAGAGAATGCAAACGAGGCAGAAAGCAGAGTCATTTTGCACCAAAAAACGCAATCCATTTTTATTAAAACTTATCATTTTCCAAAATCTAGAATCAGATACCGATGAGAATTTGGGGGGCCGAGATTTGACGTGTATCAGTCCACGAATTAAATGCGATCTATGAGTTTTAGGCGTCGCCAATTATGTGTCAAAACTTTTATGTGTCGAGACTTTTATGCGCCTGGACTTTCAGGCACTGAGACTTTTATGCGCCAGAGGTAACAAAGTTTTTTTCCAAAATTTTTTTTTTTCAATTTTTTTTCAAAAAAAGTATTTCAAAACAATTTTTTTGCTTCAAATTCAACAGTTTTTTTCAAAACTAAACAAATTTTTTAATTTTCATTTCTAAAACAATTTTTCTTTCAAATAAAAGCTTATTTCAAAACAAACGTTTTCCAAACCAAAAAGTTTTACTTCGATTAAAATGTTAATATTTTATAAGCTTTTCATCTGACACTTGTCAAGAAGACTCATCACAATAGAGAGCGCAAGAAAAGGAGCAACTATAGGAAAAAGCCCAGCAGTAATTGGCTGGAAAAGGATCCCTGAGAGAGCGTCATTTGAGAACGACCTTTAAGTTGGGAATGAATTCTTTTTGTCGGCTGAGGGGAGAGTCAGAAGCTTTGATAAAAGTGACTTCAAAAGCAGATAGATGGAAGGAGAGCAAAAAAAGTTTTACAAGAAATTGATTTCTAACTTTTTTTTTCAATGTCACTTTTATCAAAACTTCAAAGCCCGCCCTCTGCCGACAAAAGGAATTCATTTTCAGCTTAAAGGTTGTACACAAATGACGCTTTCTCATTGATCCTTTTCCAGCCAATCACTGCTCAGCTTTTTTCTTTAGCCACTCCTTTTCCTGCGCTCTCTATTCTGACGATTCCTCTTGACTAGTGTCAGATGAAAAGCTTCGAAAATATTAACATTTCAATCAAAGTAATACTTTTTTGAAAAACTTTTTTCAAAAAGCTTATATTCGAAAGAAAAATACGTTTTTGAAGCAAAAAATTTAAAAAATTGCAAAAAGAAACTTATATGAAACAAAATCTTTTTTTTGAAAAACGTTTTTGGAAAAAATACTTTTTTGTGAAAAAAATTTTTTACCTCTGGCGCCTGAAAGTCTCGGCACCTGAAAGTCCAGGCATTAAAAGCCCCGGCGCTTAATTGGCGGTGCCTAAACATTCCGTTCCTAAAAGTCACGGTCCAAATTAAATGTCATCATAGTTAAATCGTACTTTGACCAGTCAACCCTAATAAATTTCGAGAATTTTTAAAATAAAAATATTCGAAAAAAATAATTGCTGAAGAAAAGCACATTTCTTCCAACAGAATGACTCTCCAGTCTCCATATATCTTTAACGTCGAAATTGATTTTTTATCATACTGAATTGGGTTTGTTCTACCGATCTCGCGTGTTTAGGTCTCTAATTACATGCATTAGGGTGCTTATAAAGCCTCACTATTTTTTGAAAGTTACCATATTATTTTTAACCTGTGTTCAAACTGTTCATTTTAGGAAAAAAATAGGACTTACCAAAAATTTTTGAAATACATCAAGATCTAGGGAATCCTCCAGGTACTTTTCATGAATCATTGTGAAACTAAGTACAAACGGCTTGTATTTCTTTATTTTTTAGGCTTGAAAGAAAATTTTTTATGCTATTCACATTAAATTGATTATGCTCACTTTGTAAAATAATTTTTTTGAAGTTTCTCTTTAGAAAAACCATCACATGCATTTAATTTTCACAGCAATTTCTAAAATACAACAAAATACCAGCACTACCAATTTCATAATGTGCATGATTCTAGATTGCATGGACCATGAATATGGTATTTAGCGTTTTATTTGCCAACCAGCAATCTAACCTATAATTTAACCATCTAATATACAGCTTTTGTCTATTACTTATTGCCTAATAGCACATACAAGTATCAAACGATTAATTCTATCACCAGTACTACCCCATTAACATTTCGCACTAAAAAACAACCCATATGACTTATACAAAAACAAAACTTTACTTTTTTCGCAATATTTACAATTTCTGTTCAAATCAGTATCAAGAGCAAGACAACATAAAGAAAATTTATTTCTTTTCAAAAACTAAGCATGTTTTTTAGGCCTTTAGTTACATTAGCTAAGGATGTTGCCTTTAAAAATGAAAACTATTACAACCATCAGCTTACCGGGCTTATATAAAATCAGTCACAGTTAATATATTACACTATCAAAATATATTATGGGATCACGTCTTTTCGGTGCGACCATTTCGGCGCCACCTATTTCGTTGCTGTACGTTTTCTGCACAGATCGTTTCAGCGCCAATTTGGTGCTCTTTGACAGTTCACTTATTTAGAGTTTGGGTTAGGGTTAGGGCTTTGGGTTAGTGTTAGTAAAAAGCACAGAATATTGGCACCAAAAAGGGCCGCGCCGAAACGTCGTGGACCCATATATTATTGCACAACCTAAAATCGATTTTACCCCATTGGTGTACTATCAATTAAATAGGTAAATCTTTTTCAAATAACAAATCATCTAAAACATGGCCTCAAACAAGTCTTAAACAATGTGGATATACAACACTATTTACATCATTCCAATATGCATGTTTTGGGCTAATTTTTTTAATAAATGTCAGCTTGTCCAGTTTCCTAATTCAGTTTTAGTTAGGCGCCTAAAGTTGCTTCAACTTGAGGTTAAACCCAGCATGTGTGAATACTGACAATTTTGAATCTCCTGTCTAGAACTATTTTCACACAATGCATAAGGTTTTGATATTGCTATTATCCTTATTTAGCAGCTATTGTCCTTATTTGTTTTTGTTATCTGTGTTTTGTTTTAACTTTTTTTTTTGGTTGTGTTTTTTTGTTTTTGTTTCTATGTTATTATTTCTGACTACTGCTTGAACGCTTTGGTAGAGTCCTGGGGTGCTAAAACTTAGCACAAAACCTGATGACTTGGTAATGATTTACAAAACTTAAAATTGCTTTGATGATAAATATAAGCAATTAACTGCTTGCAGGTGAATTCCAGTACATCACACAGCAACGTAATTAAAGCCATTGACGCTTAAGTTGAGTATCACCTGACTCTACCTTAACTGGTGTGAGATACACATCATCAACATTGCATAGACACAAATTTAGTTCCTCTCGTGGGTATACCTTTGTTTGACATCACTAGTTATGGTACTTTGTACCAGCTATTTATTTAGATGCAATGTGGATGCTATGACTCATATTGCTATATGTTGTGTATAATTATTTTGAGGCATATATATCGATTGCAAAATTGTTATTGTCTTGATGCTGTGCCCAGCTGCTACTTGAAAGCGTTTCCGGACCCGGTGAGGTTTCATTTTCAGGGTGGTTTTTCTTTCCTCACCTTGCTCCGTTGAGCTAAACATAGTTTTGGGCCGATTGTGCCATCCATTGACCACTTACATAACCGTGCCTGGCCTTGCACTGGTTACTGTCCCTCTCTTTTCTTCCTATCAATCATTCGAACAACTACTCCAGCCATTAGTTTTACTTCCATCTTGTGTGCCTGCATGTATGTTGATGAGTATGATTGATTAGGCCTACAATGTACCTAAGCTGGTGTGACAGGTGTAGCAACCATGCAAATAAAAATCGCTTTTTTGTTTTCAGTATCCTCTGCATGTCTTAACGTCTGATGTTGTGTAGCTACTTCCTTTTCCTGATTCTACGTGTTATTATTGTGTTACCATGCATTTGCTACTGTTGTGGTGGTCAAGAATAAAAAAAAATGAATTAATGAATGAACAATTTTGAGAAAATTTATGGGCTCCGGAGTTTTACTCCACTTTTAGCTCATTAGCAGAGCTACTAAAATATTTAAAGCATTAACATTTTTATCAGGCATCTGCTTAGAAATCAATATTTTTGAAAGAAAGTTAGGGTCACTTTTCAAAACATAACAATTTATCTTATATTGAAATGTTAAGTTTTTTAAAGTGTGCTTAATCAAACCCAAACCATGATGCAGCATCTAGGAACAACTGAGATGAGGTTGAGGTCACAATGCTGCTACCTTTTTTGAATCATTTTCCAAATCCTAACTTGAATTTATTAACCAATAGAATTTTGTTAGTGTGAGCAACCAAATTGGCATCCTAAGTTTTTTTTTGCATTGTTTGGTAGGACCATTAATGTTGACTTTAATGACTTGTTTATCAAAGTATCAACATCAGCAGAAATGAATGGAGGCAAAGATCACTTACCCAAAGCACTTTAATTTTGACAATAGCCATGTAGATGCAATTTTATAGTCTGGTAATTAAAGCATATCACTAGTTTTGCTCTAAAGTTCAGCTATTTTTGAAGCACGTCTTATATAACAACTTAACAACATCCAATAATAAAACACTCAAGCACCTATATTAAAGTTTTGCAAACAAATTCTAAAAACTTTCATATCATTATTACAGCCTTCAGATCTGGATAAATTTGGAAGCGACTAAACAGCACACTGTCATACGCTATGCTGCAATTAGCTTTACAAAGAAAGAAACCACCATTTTTTAGAACTTGCAAAGACAGTTTTGAGATACCAAATATAATTTAAGATAGCAAAATCTAACAAAACATAACACATTTATTTACGTTAAAATACTTTGACATATTTACGTTGTTTTGACAAAAACAAATTCAAAATGTTGCATGAAAGTGGCTTGTTTTTGCTTTAATGCTTAGAAATAAAGCAGAAGTCAATCAAAGATACCTGGAGAGTATAGATTTAAATTAACCAAAAGTCATCAAAAATGTTTGTCAAACTATGATACAAAAAATCATACCAGCACGAAAAGGTAGAAATAAATTAATTCAGTACAGAAACATTTTGGAATGACAGCCAATTTAGCTTGTCCTACAGTATGTCCACTAACTCAAAATTGAAGATTTGTAAACAAGTTTACCAGTAATCTGCACATCACATAGCCTGCAGTGATCTTTCTATGCTTTCAATAACTAATAGAATAATAAGAAGAGGCTACCACACAACCATGTTACCATACTACCATAGCTAGATTCACACTTAATGAAGGTATGTTATAAGGAAACATTAACACTTTTTAATTTCACCATTGTCACCTCATACTAAAAAGTTTACCTAAAATTGATTTGGTAACATCATCATCATTTCATGTTGGATACGGTATTGTTCCCGTCGACGGAGTTGGCCGGATTTCGTATGGTCATTGTCTTCACCAAGCCTAGCCATTTTGTTCGATTACATGCACCCTCTTTCACCAGTCCATTTTCCTTCATCTCATTCTCTACTTGCTTTTTCCACATTTGTTTTGGTCTTCCTCTTCCTCTACCGCTGCATACTTCCAAGTTCAAAGCCTTCACTATCACATTTCCATCTTCTTTCCTAAAAACATGACCGTACCACCGCATGCCACTTGCTTTAGCCATCCTATCTGAAGACTCTTTTATGCCCAACTTGTCCATCAACTCCTCGCTGTTTGTTTAATCTAATAGCTTTACACCACACATCGCTCGAATCATAGCTCTTTCTGTTCTTCTTAAAATTGCCATCTCTTTTTCTCTCAAGCACCGTGCTTCACTTCCATACAACATAGCTGATCTTACACAACTTTTGCAAACCTTTTCGTTCGTCTTCAATGAAAACCTTCTGCCTCTAAGTATTTCGCTGCAATCCCTAAGCTTTATTCAACCAATTCTTGATCTAGCTGTTACCGCTGTCTTGCACCCACTGGTTGCATTCAATCTGTTATCTAGATAAGTGAACTTGCTTACAGTTTCCACACCGTCACACAGTTTGTCATCTGATCCCTTGAAGTTCTTTACCACACTTCTACATTTCTTACAAACAAAATCTTTATTTAAATAAACTGAAACTTTCTTCTTATCTGTGCATCTTGCGTGAACCCACTTTCCACGTGCTGTACATAACACCGTGTTAGACATAACTCTTGTTCCACACACGCCACAAGGATCAATCTTACTGTCAAACGTTTCTTCCTCCATCCCACTCACCATCAACTTAGTCTTACCAAGATTGACTCTCATCCCTTTGCTTTCAAACGCTTCTCTCCATCCATCAAAGTTCTCTCTAAATTCTTCCATAGTTTTCCCCATAAGAACCAAATCGTCTGCGTAAAGAATTTGCTTCATCCAACCTTTTCTTGCATTTTCTGTTACCTCATCTATCACCATTGCAAACAACAAAGGTGACAACACAGATCCTTGGTGTACACCAACTTCCACATAAAATTCTTACGACAAGCCCAATCCAACTCTAACTTTCGTTTCTGCTTCTTCATGAAGACTCATCACTGCCTTGACCAGGATTTCAGGCAAACCTTTCTTTCTCATTGCCCTTTCCATCACTCTTCTTAGCACTCTGTCAAAGGCCTTTTCCAAATCACCAAAACACATGTACATTCTTTTGTCTTTTGCTCGATGTTCTTCTTGCAAACTTTGTACTAAGAATAAGGCATCCGTTGTTCCCTTTCCAGGCATGAAACCAAACTGTGCTTCATCAAAATCAACTAATGCTTGTATTCTTCTCTCCAACACTCTTTCAATAATCTTCATGCCATGTTCCAGCAACTCCACTCCTCTAAATGAACCACAGTTCATTACACTTCCTTTTCCCTTAAAAATTGGCACCAAAACAATGGTTTTCCATTCATCTGGATTCCCTTTCCATCCAAAACTAGTTGGCAAAGCTGTAACATCACTTGGTAACATATTATTATATTGCATAATATGAAAATTTATCGCAATGGAGTAATTTTGGTGCTCTTTTGTGAAATTATGCCAGAATCAAAGTAAGCATAAATTTGATCACATTTTAATCTACTCCAAAAGCATCCTCAGGTTTGAATTAGTGGGTATGGAGCCCAAAATGAAATTTCTAATATGAACGATTAAGAAGTTAGAGACGTTTTTTCTTTATTTTCACAATGGTTCATGAAATTCTGCCGGAGGACCCCCTACAAATTTACCGTTTTTAAAAATATTTCAGAGAAAACGTTTTTAATGCAAATTATACCTTTTGAACACAGGCAAAAATAAAAATTTTGAGGCTAAATAAGCACCCTAATTCGCATCGCATGTCATTTCATTGCATGCATTTGCCTGTTTTATATATTTTTTTTTGCGTATACACTAAAAAAGATATCAGCCATAAATGGACTAAACCGCCTTATGCAGGCTTACATTTTGACCAATCGCCTAGACTCCAGCGAGCCCGTTTGATGAAAACAGAGCAATTAATATAATAAAGCTCAAAAAAGTTTTTGTAGTTTAGCAAAAGCTTATTTCCTGTTCTGAACGGGGCTCGTCCGTTGCTGCTACGATGCCAGTTTGATCCTTTAATTTTATTTTCAGCTGGGGCTGAGTGAACTGGGGATTGGTGGTTTGAATTAATTTTACAACTTCAAACTTCACAATGTCAAATGTTCATTACAGTACATATTACTCTAATTTATTTTTAGGAAATTTTTTTTGATCAATTTCTATGTCCGCATGCAACACCATATAGCTGTGTTGATTTGTAACAGTGTTCTTGTAGTCTATCAGAGCAGCAAGTCTGACTATCTCGTTGTCTATCACAGCAGCAAGTCTGTTCTAACTGTGTCGAAGTCAAAACTGAGTGCACTGGTTGAGAGCAAAAAATCGCGCAGACGCAGTCCGCCTATTCTCAATCTACACTGTGCAAAAAATCAGGCATGCAAAAGTTCACCTCTAGTTCATTCTAAAACCGAAATTTGGTAAGCACAACGTATCGTCTTACCAGCATACAAATAGTCAGTTGTTTCCAACAAACTAACAACACGCCCCTATTAGGGTGTTGCAGCCGCCCCATAAATTTGAACATTTTATCGTGGCAACTTCTACCTTGGCTCAAGTTGGAGGCTTTGCACAAAAAGCCTTTTGGTTAAGTTTCGTAAAAATTTGTCAATGATTAGGGGTCGCACAGTGACATCAAAATTTTGGCATTTTCAAAAAAAAGTGTTGTTTTAATCTTAAACGTTTTTGGACTGTAAGTCGAACCAAGATCACTTTTGATCATGTTTTTTGAGTTGTTGTTTAGTACATAGCCAACAACAGAATTTTTTAAATCAAAGTTATCAAAAGTTGCATTATAGACCTACTGCCACAAGCATAATTAATACCAAATTATCGCATATTTTTCTAATTTAATCATTCATTTCGTATCTGACTCTGATTTTTAATGGAAAAGTGCTCATTATTGTTATTTACCAAATATTAGTCTTTATTTTATTTATCATAGACAGCTGTGTTAACACAACGCATCTTATTAATAAGCTGTTATAACTTCAGTTTCTTTTCCTTGACAGCCAAAGTTTTTCCTGTATTCTCGATACTGGTTTTTGAATCAGAGATTATGCTATGCAAAAATGTTTTTTCTTCATTTTTCAATCATGTTAAGGCGTTGGTTTGATGACCAAGATTTCATTGTTGCGTTCAATTTTTTTTAATGTTTGAGAAATCTTGGAAATATGGAAAAGATCTTTTTGCATGCTTTGTCGATCTCGAAAAAGTATAATATGACTGCCTTTCTATCTTTGGAAGGTTCTGCAGGAGAATGGCGTTAATTGTCAGTTGCTACATGCCATTTAGATATTCTGTGGTGCCGACTAGAGTTTCATGGTTGAGTAAATGGCAGTCAATCAAAGCTTTCCATATAGGCGTTGAACTCCGGCAAGCGTGTGATTTGTTTCTTCTCTTCTTTATTGTTTACATGAATTGGATCGACAAATGCAACCAAGCTGATGAGTATGCCCCAATAGGAAATTAAAAAATCAGTTGCCTGCTACGTGCTGACAATTTCTTGATTTGATTCTGCTTCTACAGAATCTGGCTTTCAGTGCACATTACATAGGTTTGCAGCTGCTTATGACACAGCAGGAATAAAAATAAGCATGGTCAAAACTGATGTACTTCATGTTTCAAGAAACACTAATCAGTTCTTGTAGCAACTGAATGGAGCGACACAGAAACAAGTATACAAGTTCAAGTACCTCGGGGGAGCGCATTCACGAGTGACGGAAAGCAAAACAAAGAACTGGATACGCATATTGGCAAGGCAATTGCAATATTGAGAGCTTCACACTGCTCTGTTGTTGTAAGACAAGAATTGTCGAAAAAAAGCAAAGCTCTCAATTTTCAAAACAGTCTTTGTCTCCCAAAACAGTCTTTGTCCCCAGTCTTTGTCCCTTTGTCTAACATCCACTCTATCTCTGTACGGTCATGAAAATTGGGTAATGATTAAAAGGGTGCGATCACAAATGCAAGCGTCCAAAATAAGGTTTCTCCAAAACATCAAAGGAATTACACCATTGACAAGGTGCAAAACTCTTAAGATTCCAAAATCTCTAGAGCCGCTATTTCTTCAAATTAAAAGACCTCAGCTTAGATAGTTTAGGCACCTAAGCAAAATGCCTCTGGAAAAACTTCCAAACAAGCTTTACTTGCCAAAGCAAATGGAAAAAAAAGTTGAACGACCTAGAACTAATGTAGAGGAATCAATATTACATTGAGGATCTCGGATGAAATTGCTTAGGACTTCACGTAAGCGAAACGATGGGGGTGATGGAAGACCGCAAAAGTGTAGTAGCTTAATCTCGAGGTGCTGCTCCTACAACCCTCACAGGAAAGAGGGCAATGAAGAGAGAGAGACTTTTCCTTGAAGTTTTTGATGATTTGGTTTGCTTTTCTACTGTTTGTTTAATTAAAGTTGCATTTGTACAAATTTTGTATTTTATCTACCAGCTTACTTACTTCCTCAATTATTTTTAACTGACAAACTGTAGGAATTCCAGCTTCATGGTGGTAAAACATGTGCTGTTGATAGTATTGTCATCAGGTCTGGAAATAGTTCCTGGCAGCCAACTGTGAGAATTTACAGCTCTAGTAATAGTACACTGCTGGTAGATTTACTAATGTTCATATTTTATAGAGCTTATACCAAGTAGATTGCACTAAACTCCGTATCTTGAATAGCAAAACAACAAATATGGTTTTAGTCAACTGCAGCTTTTTAGGTTAAAACAGCCGTTTAATAGATTTCAATAACTAGCTCTAAAGCATGGTCTGCACCAACATCCTCTAAAAAAATTAAAAATTGTACGCTATGTTTCACTCTGTTTTACACAGCCATCGAAAACAGATACTGTAGATCTAACGCAATTGGAGTTTCTGTTGTGGTTTTCCCGCACAGAAACGTGATCAATTTTGACCACCATTAATTCTGAAAAAACAAACAAAAAACATAAATGTAAACAGTTTTAGAAGTTGCATTAAAGTTTTTTGAATGTATAAGACCAAAAGTGAATGTTCAATTTTGCAATGACTTATTAGTAACAAAGATTTCACATTGCATCATCTAGCGACACAAAATAAATCAAACACCAAGTCCTGGGTAAAAGAGGTCTCTGTGCGACCCCTAAACTTCAATTTTTTTTTCTCAAACTTTGTAATCTTGATTTTCTTTGGCAACCTCCTATTTTGAAGAAGTCAGAAAAAAATCTGAAGAGGTCCGAGCAACTGCAACACCCTAGCCCATATGTTTGCAATTTTACGCACAGTGTAGGCTGGGCCTAAAATTCGCTCTGGAAGCATTCTACACTGTTTTTGGGCCGAACCAAACTTTGTTCATGGGCATGTTGTACAAATAAACCAATTGTACTTGTAATGACCATTTTTCTGCAAACACCGCGTTCAGATTCACATTATTTGATTGTAACAATTAACCGCATGTCAGGAATGGCCAATCACTATCGCCACATTCTTACTTAGATCCCTATTTCCTACCAACGATAACAATAACAGTACAGTAATTAACAAAAGTTTGTATTGGCAAACCAAAATATAGTGCATTTTTTTTCTGTTTGAAGATGGCACTTGGTGTCTATTGACATACGTGGAGCAGGCCCAGCGCCAGATTAGCATGACTGGGGAGGGATAAACAATTTTGGGGGGGCACAAAAACTTTGTTCCCTCAAATTTGAGAGTGAAGACAAAAAAAAGTTCTCCAGTGCAGAATCTGCAAAAATTCGGCTCTTGCGCTTGATTCCTGGGGTGAAGACCAAAAAAACAAAAGGTTTTCATCGCAGAATTTGCAAAAATATAGTGCTCTTGTGCTCAATTTCTGGGGTGAGGACAAAAAAAAAGGTCTTTATTGCAGTTTCTGCAAAAAAAAACGACTCTGGCGCATGATTTCTGGGGTGGTGATCAGTATTTTAAAGGTCTAAGGCATCAAACTGCACTCTAATGGCACCAAGTCTGTTACTTTCTTGAGGGCACAATCCTCGCTTGGTGGAGCACAATGCTGTTTGGGGGACACAAGTAGTGATTTGAGGGGGGGCACGATTTTGGAATGCCGTCCCCATGGCACCAGGCCTGACGTCGTGTTAATTAACATAAATAATAAACAGCACTTATTTTTTCAAAAACCAATCATTTTTGTTTCTGCAAATCGTACATCTCTTGTTCCTAATTTGTTACAATACACTATGTTTGAAAGTTGAAATATCATCATGCCAGCTTACCTGAATAATAACAGCAATCTACGACTTCCTAAAACGCTCTACATTAAGAAAATGCATTTTTTGCCTTGGCAGTTGCATCATCAAATAAAATAAAAATGTAAAACAAGGTGAAACCACTTTTAGTCTCTTTCATTTTTTTTTTATGCGTCTTCTGCATGAACAACGGCAGGACTCCAGCATGTTATCGCTAAACCTTGCAATTTGTTACAATTTGCCTAAATGAAAACTTTTCGATTTGAATGTGCTTTAATCATAACAAAAAAATTTAGTACCCCCCCCCCTATTTCAGGCTGTGCCGGCTATCCATACTATGCATTTTCAACTTAGGCAAATATTTAGAAGTATTATTTTTACATTTCATAAGCTAGCAAACATCAGTAAACTTGATCATTATATTGTTTTGTCAGCATTAGATCACAATTAGAATATGCAGCTACTGCTTTTCAATTTTTTTTTTTTATCTTCAAATGAAACATAATTTAATCAAAGGTTTGAAAAGCTGTAAGTGGCTTTACTGTTTTTCAAATATTTTGCGCTAAAAATAATGAAAACAAATAAATCAAGAATAGCAGTAGCGGCAGTTACTGTGTTTCAAACTGAGGAGTTGGGATTAAATATGCTTAAAACACTGCTTTGAAACACAGTAACGACCATTACTGAGATTCAAATTAAAACAGCGGCTGTTCACAAAGAAATGACGTCATTTGTTCACAAAATAAATTTATAAATAAACATTTTTGCTATGCTTGGATGCAACTAATGAATGCAGAAAGTGAAAAAAGCCAAAGTTAAACAAAAACAAAAAATCAAAAATTTGCAGTTACTGCTTTCCAAAAATTTACGGCAGTGTAATGATGTAAGTTTTAAACCTCGGTCAAATACTTTTACTCCTTCAAAGTGAAATCGAAGATGTCTTAGGCGCTTCAAGTGTATTTTACAATGATTGTGGAAGAGACAAGTTTAAAAGAGTTTCAGACATGTCAGAAGCTAGCGTGCAAAAGGCCATTTACCTATAACTATGCAACGCTAAAAAAATTCACTTATGTCGCAAATTTGGGTTTCCCTTAAACATTGTAAACAAGTACGGACATGTCAAAGATTGAGAGTTAAAAGGTGCTTTATTGATTGTATAGGTTTTAAATAAATAGGCACAAATTACAACAAACCAAAAATAAAAGCATCTGGGGATTGCTCTATACTTTTAGCTCGGATGTGTTAAAAGCCTTAAGTCAACCAGACATATGTCACAGATTGCAATAAACCAAAAAATAAAGGATCTAGGGTTTCCTCCAAGCATCTTAAAAACAAGTTTGGACATGTAGATGATTAAAAGTACTAAGGTCACTTTAGGGTCAGTCCATGCTTAATTTGACAAGTTGTCAAACCCATGTACCAGAATCTTCTACAAACTTGCCATTGGGGTAGAACGAAGTAAAAAAAACCTGTTTGCAAAAAATTTCACCATTTTACACAAGCCATTTCTGAAATATGGCCGTTTTGAAATTGTGCAAAAAATTGAATTTTGAAGATACACATGAGTGATTTTGACCTTTAACGCTCAAAGTTGAGGTAGGAGGATGCAGAAAATGGCTACCTCCCATTTTTAACCATTTACGAACAAAATCCCAAAAAAAAATCCAAAATTGGGCAAAATCTTGAATTAGACAAAATCCCGAATTGGACAAAATCCAGAATTGAACAATATCTAGAATGGACAAAATCCCGAATCGGACAAAATCCAGAATGGACAAAATCCCGAATGGACAAAATTTTGAATTGGACAAAATCTCAAACCCACAAAATCCCAAACTGGACAATATCCCAAACGGACAAAATCCCGAATTGGACAAAATCCCGGATTAAACAAAATCTCAAATGAACAAAATCCCAAATTGGAAAAAATCCCAAATGGACAAAATCCAGAAAGGACAAAATCCTGAATTGGACTAAATTCCGAATTGGACAAAATCTCGATTGGACAAAATCCAGAATGGACAAAATCTCGAATGAACAAAATTCAGAATCGAACCAGTATCAAAGATAGAGAAAGTCAGGATTAATTGTGTACTCAATGCTGGCTTATAAGCACTAATAAATATAAATAATTAATTTGCTGACAAAACTGCATGTCTTTCATTGGCTTTTGTAGTGGCGACCTGCAGAAACAGCGCATATGCAAAAATAGAGTGATCAAGACAAAAAAGTTTGCAGTCTTGTCAAGTCAATTAGGTACAAAGCAGTTTGTTCTGAATGAAAGCCTCACACTTTTACATTTGAAATCAACTCCTTCAGTTTACAGGAAAAGAAACTAGACAGTATTTAAAATAAATTAGCGAGTTTTGTTCTTGACAAAAATGTAAGCACATAAGAGATGAAGAGGAAGTTGGCTCACCAACAAACTTCCCGAAAATAAACTTTTCTGCGTTTTCAATGTTGCTTTCATTTTTGCCAAAAACAAAATTTGGTATGAATGTTTACAAAATCAAATATTAAATGTTTTTTGTCGTGACTAAAAGGATATTGTTTGAATTAAACCAAAACCGGCCAAAGAGAAGTAAAGATTAGAAAATTATACCTCAGTTCACAGATTATGTGTTATTGACATTACATTTTTTATTATGTGTTTTTCTGGACCGGCAGGTTGGTCAAGCAGTAACGTATTTGTCTTCGGAGCGGGAGGTTTCAGGTTAAATCTCAGGACAGTATAATCCAGAGGTGGTGTCATCGAGGACGTTTTTGGCTGCGAGGACACATTTTCAAGTCCTTGGTTTTGGCCTTGGGCTCAAAGCTCAGGATCTTGGCTTTGGTCTCGAACCCTACACGTCCTCGAAAATGTCCTATGCTAGGTTCAAGGACAGCATTCTTTTTTTTATTGCTTAAAAATAAAAACAAATAAGACACAACATATCTGATAGTCTGAAATTCGTTGTTTTTTTTTTTTTCTTATTTGAAAAATAACACAATGTGATAGCCAACTAAGCCAAGTCATACTAAGACTTATTTTAAATGGCACTAAGTGAAAGCTCCAATCAGAGAATAAGGAGTCAAAATGTATTGTAGAAAAATGTTGTTTTTATTTCTGCTAATACTTCTGGTACAGGGAGTACTTAAATTGTAAACTTTTGTATGGGGGAGACGCTTTTGCAGCCTTGAGCAAATGTAATTGGAATATGGAAGTATTTTAAAGGAAATTATGTATTTCCGAAGCCGAAAATGAATGAAAAGCAAAAAAAAAAGGTCTTTGCCGAAAATTGAAGCGTTTTTTCCCCGAAGTCAGGTGAAAACAAAAAAAAAGGTCTTCACCGCAGTTTGGGACTATATTCCGCCAGACTTTGTAGGATTTATTCATGCTGGCTGGCTCTTTTTTGTCTGATCATCCAGCACTCAAATCTCGATGGGGGGATGCTAACTCTGACTCTCAACCCCCCACGCCCCCCTACAATTTAAGTACTGGGTGCAGGCAGCAAAAATGCAAAGCACTACAGTAAAGCCATCCAGAACCATAATAAGAAATCCGAGGGCCCGGACAAACCATTTTGAGTTGCTATTGCTAAAACATGACCAAGTCTATTCTGTGTGTGAATTCAGAAAAAAGTATGTGTGTGATAATGAAATGTAATACAGCATTATCTGGGATGGCATATTAGTCTATTACCGCAATTTTGTTCGTATATCTTGTTGAGAATGTCAACTTGTTCTAAAAAAATGCGACTTTGAGATAAGAGAAAATAACTCTAATCACTGGCAAGCGGTTTGGGGAGCAAAACCACGTCCTCATTGAACAATTTGTGCCTTGGAAATAACCACTAAGAATCCCAAATAACAAACTATTGAATCACAAAAAAAACGATGCATGAAGGATTATTAAATAACAATATGCGTGAAGTTAAATGCAACTAGAATTGTTCAAATGCCTGGAGCACTTAATAAATTTTTCACAAGCTTCCACAAAAAATTAGGCGTTTTTAGAAAAAAATTAATGGTTTATTATTTTTTCGTTTCGACAATTGTGGACCTCTTGAAGGAGGCACGAGGCAAATGTCTCCAATGCCTTCCTTCTTAATATGAACCTGCTGGGATCCTCAGGTTTTTATGTAAATAAATACCTTATGTAAATTAATCAAAGTGTCTTTTGGCGGCCGAGACCTTCGCGCTCATTCATTGGCAGGCTTTATAGATGTGAGAAAGACAAAATGCACTGAAATGTGAAAAAAAAGATTGGCTTAAACTCAGAGTAAGGAAATTGTGAGAAACCTAAGTTTTTCTAACTTAGCATTTACAGTATTTTCTTTTAGAATTGCTTTGAATATCTAAATGTGTTAGTCTTGTTCAAAGTCCCACACATTGCTTTTTTTTGTCAAAAAAATCACTAAAATTATTTAAGGGGGGCATGGGGATATTGCCCTCACCCCAAACCCCCTTTTTTCAATGCCAAAAACTTTTGGGCAACAAATATACTCTTTACGGTACCTAAATTAATTTTAAAAACATAAATTCACACTACTTTACAATATTTTTAGAAAACACTTTTTGAAAAATTCCGTGAAAAAAATGGTTTAACCATAGACTCTTTATTAGTAGACCAGAAACTGATGCGTGAAGAAAAAACGAAGAGAATTGAAGAGAAAAAGGCTCCTCTCGCTGAAAAGTTTTTTTGGTCACTCGTGAATTATTCGACACGATAAGGTTTTTCAGGATAAGTTTAAATGCACACTACAAGCAGAAGCACAAGAAAACTTAGGCAATTCAAATCCTACAACTGAAGCCACTGAAGCTAGATCAGCCGACAAAAAAAGCCAAAAGAAGTTTCCAGTTGAATTAATAAATCAGCACAAAACAAGATAGATACAGAGGTGGTCAAAGTAACTGAAAACCAAAAGTATTGCTACTTACTCTGAAATCCACTTCAAGTGAAAATAGAAGTATGGCGAATTGTTTTCACTTCAGTGAAAGTAGTCCAAATTAATTTTCTGTAATGAAAGTACTTTCAAAGTATAATACTGCCTCAACTGCTAATGCCTGTACCCGCCAAAAACAACAAATTTTTGAAATAACTTGCCATTTCTCAAAATTTTATCTACAATACAAATTTCACATTCGAGACCTATACGAGATATTCAATAAGCAGTTTTGCCCGAAAAATTGAGAATAACTTTTTTTTACGTCAGCTCGTAGTAAAATCATAGTAAAATCACCAAATAAAACAACTTCGTTACAGACTACCTCTGGATATGTGCTATGAAAGAACCTCTTTTGCAAGGTAACTGGAAAATCGAAATCCAAGTGAGTTTCAAATTCGACAAAATATGTATCGTATTTATTCGAGTATATGTCGCATTTTTTTGTACCAAAATGGCAACCAAAAAGTCACGTGCGACTTATACATGAATACCTGAAGTGCATTGTATGCCTTACAAAATTTTTCTGAATTATTTCCTTGGTATCGATTTCTATGCAGTCGCCTTTCATTCGATCATATCACTTATTACCTTCCATGCAAGTAACGTTGCACTTTTAATGCTGTCACCTTTTTTCACATACTATCACGTTTAGTTATCACCTATCCACACTAGTCACGTTGCGTTGCATCACTTGCCACCCTCATCAGGTGCTGATGAGGATGTTCCAGAGGTAAACAGGGCTATTTGAAAACAGTGACAGCAGTGATGACTCGATGGTTTTTAATTTTTTGTTGTGTGATTGCAATGAATGAATGAATAATGTTTAAAAAAATTTTGTACTGTTTTTTATGTCAAAAATGGGGGTGCGACTTATACACGCATGCCACTTATACTTGAATAAATACGGTACTTTTTTTCTGTTTTTAACGATATCAAAATGAGTAAGAGTACACTTATAAGGACTTGCTGATAGCTCAGTAAAAAAAAATTGACTCGAAGCAGTAGCCAGATGGGGCAAGGCAGAGCTCAGCCCACCTGGAAATTTTTACGTATCATATATGCACAGTGGCATAAGCTTAGGCAAGATTTTCCAAAGGGGTGTGCATGAGTCAAAACTTAAAATTGGCATCACAAGTTTGGAATCTGGGTCAAAATCCCCAGCCGCCAGAGATGATAAGGGAGTCTGGGGGAGAAATCCCCCGCCCTAAGAGTTTTTTACATTGTTTTGCAAAAATAACTCAGTGTTAAGATTTTTTTAGATACAATTTCGAATTAAAAGTTATGCTTTGAACAGTGCAAAAAATACACAAATTAAGTATAAAAACAACTGAAGGGTACAAACTAAATAATATACTTAGCCATCCTTTTCCCCAAGTATTGTACATAAGGCCAAGAAAGAAAGTAAAAATTTTGTAGCTATTGGTGACAGAGTTTTTTAAAACATGCCAAGCATTAAACGCTAACTTATTGGCATTGGCCGCAAAACATCTGAAATACAACGTGCCTCCACCAGCTGGTTGAAATTCTACTTCTTAACAAGCCATTGTCTAGTTCAATCATTAGATATAGAGAAATAGTGCCATGCCTTTTTTGTTGCAGTTTAGAGTGTGGTGAACTTGAGGTGAGTAAAGTCGACAGTGAGGCTGAGATGGTAATAAAGCCGTTGTTTTCACGATGATTCCGATTGTATGATCTGGGTTCAACCCAAATCCTGGTCACCTTGTTGTGTCTTTGGATAAGTCGCTTTACGATGATTATCTCTGCTGGTGGCTTCAAACAAATAGCAAATTCAGTGGACAAGAATTCGAAGAAATTCACAGGAACATTATTGGATCACTGGAAACTCCTAAGCAGGTGCCGATTTCTCCAAGCACGAAGTAGTCATTGCAATGAAAAGTGTGCGGATCGTCCAATATTTAACGTCAGATGCTATCTGGTGACAGGAGGATAAATATGCGCTACAAAAAATGAAGTCGAAAAACTTTTCAAAGCAGAAATATATTGGCATGAGCAAAAAAATTGAAATCTGCACGCTCTTACCATCGAGCTGATTAAAATAATGCTAAAATACCAAGCATAGCATAAGCCTTTCCCACGTACAATCCGTGCATGCTTTATGGTAATGTAAATACACGATTTAACTTTTTCTACACATTTTTTGAATTGTGTCATGGCCAGAAAACGGGGGCCATGGCACAATATCTCCCCTATCTGTGCTACTCAATGCACATGCACTTGCAGAATATTGTGACCACATAAACTCAAAACTTGACCATAGCAAGTTAGAACACAATCAGGGCTGTAGCCAGGCGGGCTATTCAGCGGGGCTCAACATATTTGTATTTTCCATTTACTGAAGTACAGTAATATGAAAACAATTACACTAGGGCGTTCCCACTTCAGAAAGATTTAGGCTGTTCAGTTTTAGAAACAGTACTGTAATTCTCTTATAAATGGAGTTGAATCTTATGCAACAAAAACTAGAGGTGGCAAAATTGGATGGATATTTTTTACCGTAAGTTACGGATCTGTTTAAAACCTTTACAAAACACCAAAGATTTTCATAGTAGACAATAACAGGCTTCCCCTTTCTTCTATAAGGTCTGTAGAATGTTAGTAGAGGTTCCGAGATTCTGAACTCCAAGCTTTTCAGGTGTCATCACAGTCTGTTTTTAGAGTATAGACGTTTTAGCTGAGACGCAGGAACCTAACTCAAGTGTCTTTGATGTGGCTCGTGGGTTTCAAAACTTTGCTGCGATTTACAGCACCTTACGTCTTTCTGAGATCGAAGTGTTTTTATTCTTTTGTTGCTATTTTTTAAAGATTTCTATCGCTTGTTTGCATGGAGCTGCTATCATTGAAAAAGAATACCACTAAATCGCTAGCATCACGCTTTTCGCGTTCGATCTGCTCTAACACTATTTGCATCAAAGTCTATTTTAACCTAATCTACCATATATTGTTTATATGAAGTCTATAAGCCACAACATTAACAGGTCATTTTTAAGACAAAGAATGAGGTGTAAAGCCATCTCTCAGATTTTTTGAATTTTACATATGTGATACAGAATTTGATTCTAAGCTCAACAAAAAAAATTATGAAAATCGGATTTGTAGTTTTTGAGTAATCGTCAAATGAAAATTTCGAGTTTTATGCTGTCACGCATGAGTGATTTTGTTGTTTTTTTCTATTTTCTTTATCTCTAGTGATAGAAAAACGGTGAAAATTGGTATCCCACAATTTTTGGGGTCGAAAAATTCAAAAAAACAACTTTCAAATTGATTAAAATAAGAGAAATACAAGTAATTTTAATATCAAAATTTTTTGGTGGCTTAGCAGTAGAGGGCGCCCACAAAATGGTGATAACTGAATTAAATTTTTTTTTTGGAAATATGTTCTACATTGCTTTTCCCTTCCAGAGAACATAATGAAAAACAATTAAGTTGTTTCAATGTATGATGAGTCCTGGTGGGTTGAACTAGTGGAAAAACATGACAGCTTACACAACGACATTTTGATTTCCTTTATGCATTCCCATGTTTTATTGGCCTAATCCGCGACCGCTCGTGGATGCTCACCGTGCAATTCCTGTGGTGTTGTGATCATCAACATGCTTGCTGATCAACATTGTTTTCTCCTTTTCCATTTGAATTGCTATGGTTCCTGGCCTGGAGTTGCGATATCTCTGGTACCCTTGTGGTTCCCTTGGTGGTTTTATGTAGCTCTTAATAAATTACCATTTTTACTTTTATAATTTTGCTATATTCAGCATTTAAACAGTGAAACATCGCATGGGGAGACGCTTAAGCAGCCTGACCAGATGCATTCGCAATGCCATAGCAACTTGGTGTGAATTTTGCCTAGAGATCAGAAAAAAACAAAAACAATCGCCTTCTGTTGCAATTTTTTCACAGCCAAATTTGAATGAAGACCAAAAAAACAAGGTCTTCACCCCAGTTTGTGCAATTTTTATCCACTTAATTGAAATAAAGACCAAAGCAAACAGGTTTCATTTCACTATTTTTTGGTTAGTGGTTTTATTGTGCGATATATGTTTACTTGTGTATAAGTGTGTAAAGTTATACTCGTATACTCGTGTATAAGTCGACCTTGTGTATAAGTCAATACGCATTTTAAGACAAGAAATTGCATCATTAAAGGTATTACTCATGTATAAATTGACTATGCAATTCGAGAATATTTTGGAATAATTACTAGTAACTTGAAGCGCAAATCAGGTAACTGATCAAACATTTAAACACGTGCAATTAAGCAATCGCTTGCTACTGTGTACTACTATACTGTTAAGTACCTTTAACATGCTTGTATATTGCACGTCTACCAGTAATAATGATGTAATAAAGTAATAATGGAGTTTTCTTTTCATACCACATTCAACTCGACTCAGCACCAACATGTCTAAAAACATTACTCGTGTATAAGTCGACCCCAAAAATTTTACCTTAAAATCAGGTCCCAGAAACTCGACTTATACACGAGTATATATGGTATTTCAGAATTTTCATCAGAAACTTGACGAAATGCAATATCTTAAGCACTTTTGCGCTAAAAACTGATGGAAAATTTACCGACCATAATTTAGAGAAATTGTGTCCTCTGTCATTGGCCTCGACCACTTGTCTTTGGCCTCGACCATTTCTGTCCTTGGCCTCGAGAGAGAGTGTCCTCGAAAAGTCGGTCCTTGGCTTAAACCTTAAATTTTTTTGAGTCCTTGGAGTTGGCCTCAAACGTTGTGTTCTCAACTCCATCCCTGGTCAAACCGAACACAATGTTGTCAATGGCTCGCCACCGCTGCAACATTTCTTAAAAAAAAGCTGGGTTGCCCAAGCACAATGACGCGGAGATGGGCCCTGCCAACTCGTTACACACTTTGGCGTAATGCAACGAGTACAATGAAAGATTTGATTTGATTACAGTGTACTGCATGTTTAAACCAATTACGTCAACACACGCAATCAAATGAATTCAACAGTGCAGTTAAATGTTGGATAAGCAGGCGAAACAGTTTACTAAAGTTGTCATTATAAATATTTTAAGTTTAAAGAAAATAAGTTAGGGGTGATTTCCAAATTACTGTCAAGACGAAATGATAAGAGATCGAAAGTTCAAACACTGCCTAAGCAATCAAAATATTTTTTACAGGAACAAAGTTTTTGATTTTTGATTGCTTCGATGGTGTTTGATTGTTCTCACCATTTTGGCTAGACCGTAATTTCAAACTCAATCACAACAGCTACTACTTCTCTTTAGATTTCAAATATACTGATAGTGACAATCTCAGTAAACTTTTTTGCCCGCTTATCCAACATTTAACTGAACTTTTAGTTCTATTACACGCATGTGTTGATGTAACTAGTTGGTTGTAATTCGAACAACTGCAAAAATAAGCAAACATTAGTGTTAATTAATTTTATTTTGTGTGCAAACTAGTGATTTGTTACATTGTTTAGATGATTTGACAACGGTATAATGTTTTGCCAAAAACCTTCTGTGTAATTTTTGTAACTAATGTTATTAAAATAAAAAAAAAATTCAAATTGTAAGCTTCTCAATCAAACTGTTTTGCACTCCTCTTGAACTCATGTTTGACATATGTTTTTGCTTATGTTTTAGAAAAAGCAGCATTAAAACATATGACCATAACAAATAGTCTGTGAACTGAGATATAATTTTCTAATTTTTATTGCTCTTTGGCCGGTTTTGGTTTAATTCAAACAATATCCTTTTAGTCACGACAAAAAACATTTAATATTTGATTTTGTAAACATTCATACCAAATTTTGTTTTTGGCAAAAATGAAAGCAACACTGAAAACTCAGAAAAGTTTATTTTCGGGAAGTTTGTTCGTGGGCCAACTTCCTCTTCATCTCTTATGTGCTTACATTTTTGTCAAGAACAAAACTCGCTAATTTATTTTAAATACTGTCTAGTTTCTTTTCCTGTAAACTGAAGGAGTTGATTTCAAATGTAAAAGTGTGAGGATTTCGTTACAGGACAAACTGCTTTGTACCTCTGCTTTGTACCTAATTGACTTGACAAGACTGCAAACTTTTTTGTCTTGATCACTCTATTTTTGCATATGTGCTGTTTCTGCAGGTCGCCACTACAAAAGCCAATGAAAGACATGCAGTTTTGTCAGCAAATTAATTATTTATATTTATTAGAGCTTATAAGCCAGCATTGAGTACACAATTAATCCTGACTTTCTCTATCTTTGATGCTGGTTCGATTCTGAATTTTGCTCATTCGAGATTTTGTCCATTCTGGATTTTGTCCATTCGGGACTTTGTCCAATTCGAGATTTTGCTTTTCTGGATTTTGTCCAATTCGAGATTTTGTCCGATTCGGGATTTTTTCCAATTTGGGATTTTGTCCAATCGGGATTTTGTCCAATTCGAGATTTTGCTTTCCTGGATTTTAACCAATACCGGATTTTGTCCGTTTGGGATATTGTCCAATTCAGGATTTTGTCCATTCGGGATTTTGCTATTTGAGATTTTGTACAGGATTTATTTTTGATCATGCCAAATGCAATAAAACGGTGATTTTTAAGCTAATAAGATTTTTTTTGCGTTATTTAATAATTTGAGTGTTTCACTTTTTGTTTAATAATTCAAGTGTTTCACTTTGGGCCTGGATTATGGGGTGCTCTTACCTTTTTTTTCCTAAAAAAGGTTTTAACCCCATCTTAAATGACTACTTTTCATGGTAATATGAAACCAAGCTTTGTCAAACTGAACTAACATTCATTATCAGGTATCAAATGATAGCAAGAGCATTGTTTAGAGTCTTTTTTTTCATTTGCCACATTTAAAACATATATAGGCTTTCTTAACCATACTTAAATATCCAGGAACACGTTCATATCATTTTTATCGCCCAATATCAGCGAATCAAATTGGATGCAAGTATGTTTGCTAAGACTTAAACTTTTCTGCAACATTTGATTTTTCACCAGCAGTATATATACTAAAAGGTTAAGAGCATGGATTTTGTGGCATGCTGGTATAACTTTCATTTGAGCCAAGTCAACTGACCGTGACAAATTGACTGCAAACAAACCATTTTGTCACAGTGATTTCGTTACTGATTTCGTCGTAGTGATTTCGTCAAAAACTGAGGGTTTGGGCAAGATGGCTCTGGAGATGGTAAAATATTTTTAGGATCGTCCTCCTCAGCCAATCTAAGTCTGAAGTAGTTCGCGGTCACTTTGTTCATGGTCAGTTTGTTTGCGATCAGTTTGTTTGCGGTCAGTTTATCGTGGTCAGTTGTCGTGGACCCCTTTCATTGGTGGGTGAGTCTCATTTTAAGTGTAAATGAACCATGACAGGAAGTCGATGTTAAATTTCTGTATCCACAGCCCCACATGGCCCATCACCATCCTCTTATTAGCCTGAGCAAGATGACATTTGTATGGGTCTACAACCGACTGCTACAAACTGACCGCAAACAAACTGACCGCTAACCAAATGATGTCGATTGGATGAAAAGATCGATCATAAATATTTTACTATCCCCAGAGCCATCTAGCCCAAACCCTCACTTGGTGACCGAATCACTGTCATGACATCAATAACAAAATCATTGTTACGAAACAGTTGGTTTGCGGTCAGTTTGTCACGATCAGTTGACTTGCTTTGATTTGTACTGTTCCTTATTACCACAACATTTGTGTAATAGACTCTCTTTCTACTTCACCCAGTGGATGAATCTACAAACTTTCTAAACTAAGTCTGAAAACAATTGAACAACATAGTAACTAAGTCTAGTTAGCTTCAAACTTTATTGCTTCAATCATACACGAATCGCTGAGATTCCGAAAAAAAGCAAATAACACATACCAAACAACATCCTTTTCTTGTGCCATAAAGCATCTGTTTTATTATATTTTAACACCAGTATTAGATTTAAAAGACAAAATGACACGACAGCAAAAGTTAAGTACTGTTTCGGTAATTTTTTGTTTAGTAGGTCAATTCAAATTTTCCATTCTTATGCTGTATTAGTCTATAGTTAACATCCATGATGACATATCATTATCAAAAAATCTACTTTAAGAGAGTTTGGAACAATGAGGCAGGTGTATGCAAACATACATACTAATATGCTTGGCTAATTAACGTTACCAGTTATCTCGTTATAAAGTGATTTCGTCACATTGTATGGGCTAGGTCAAGAAACCTCCGAGGATAGCAGAACAGTTTAATGACTGTCATTTTCAGTCAATGCAATAGTTCAATATGGTAATAAGCTATTTTAGTTCACCAAACACCAATTAGTTTTAATTACCGGTAGTTTACCAAATTAGATATTTCAAATTGATAAATACCAAATTTTTCACCAATTACTGGTAGTTTACCAAACACCAATTAGTTTTAATAATGGCAGTGGCTGCTGTTACCAACGTTACATAACACTTCACTCGTAGTATCAGTATTTTTTTTAGTACCGTATCTTATAGAAAAAGTACCGTATGAGTTTGTTATGACGGGTCTTAATGCATTCTACAATCCTAATGCGTCCTAAAAAAGTACATAGCCTACTCATTTAGTAATTACCCTTGCGCTTCTACGATGCAACACGATCTCAGCTCTTGCACTTGCAGTCTTGCCGCTTCAATAAACATCGCAAGAGCTAAGTCTGAAGTGGCAAAATTCACGTAAAAATATCTTACGGCTGAAATGTTACAAATTATGTAATACCGGTATTAGCCTACGAGTGAAGTGTTACGTACCGGTAACATACTGTCAGACTGTAACAGCAGCCACTGCCTTTAATCATTCATAGGTTAAATTATCACAGACAGCAAAACATTCTCATATTGAATTAGAAGGTAACCTAGTCTAACCTACCGTTCCAAAACTTAATTGAGATTTTCTATAAAATGTTCTCCATGTGACAGGCTGCATAGACCTAGGGCCTATCTAGTGCTGGAACCAATTAAGCTGTCAATAGCCTACCTGAACTGTGAATAAGTGAAGTCTACTCGTTATTCTGTGTTGCAGTTTACTAAAGCTGAGAGAGGCATTGGAATTCTGGTATTTAAGTCAGGAAGGAAACAAAGTTAACATATTTTACTTACCCAGCTACGTTAAAAAGCACATCAATAGTAGGGATTGATTGTGCAAATTCATCAATCGCTTTTCTGTCTGTAACATCCAGTTTATGAACACTTATTCTGTCTGGAGATTCAATTTCTTTTAACTTTTCAAGATTGATATCAGTTGCATAAACACGAGCACCTTCCTTAGCAAATGCTAATGCAGATGCTCGACCTATCCCTTGAGCAGCAGCAGAAAGCACAATAATTTTTCCATTTAATCTTCCCATTTTAAATTTTAAGCCTAGCCCAGAGCCTACTGGTACCAAATTCAAAAAACACGAAACTTTCAAAGAAAAAACATCATAAAACCTCAAAACCGAAAAACTGGGATTTTTCTGCAAATTTCCAAGAAATAGCATACCGGTAGTTCCATAATCAGGATTTAGGAGATTAAATTTGGCTGAAGACCTTTCTTGGAGAGGAGAACACCTAGCCTATCCTCTATTTTCTCAGAATTGATTGAAGATCTTTTATTCGAATGCAAGAACGAACAGTACCCGGTAATTATTCCGCATTTGAATAGGAAAACAGACGTCTCTTTGTCCGCTGTGAATTGAAAGCGTAATTTCGCATTGAAAGTGTAAGCCTAATCATCATCAAGCGAAGGAAGGCAAAGCAGTGTGGTTAGGTCAATAGAATAATAATAATAACAATAATACATAATAATTGCAATTTATAATAATTTATATCCCCCTTGAGATAACACCAACAAGGGTCAATGCATCTGACTAAGGGGCCAAAGTAACATTCAAATAGCTTTACAGAAATAAAATTAATACTCAACAAAGGTACTAATTCTACAGCAATAAGCAGCAAAATACTGGCATCAAACACTAGTAATATCCTCAAAGGCTAAATTAAAATAAAATGCTTTTAGACGTTTCTTAAAAAGGGACAAAGTTTCAATTTCACGCAGAGATAGTAACAACGAATTCCATAATTTAGAATAGCCCTACAGCTATGCAGCTACAGTAGACCAGCAGTTAGTAGTTCTTAGCGGCCTGAAAATTAGGTAAGGAATTGCAAAATAGGTTGCCTAGCCTCGACAAATAACAAGATAGCATTGACTATTAAAGAGATAAGCTAGGCTACTGTAACTGGAGCATAGCTACAAGCCAGAAACCTATTGATGGATTGCGATTCTACTGCAGACCGGAGGTTTGTGTTCGGGTAAATGGCAAGCAATCAAAGCCGTTCCATGTGGGCGTTGGACTCCGGCAAGGGTGCGTTTTGTCACCTCTCCTTTTCATTGTTTACATGAATTGGATCGACAAATACAGCCAAGCTGATGAGTGTGCCACGATTGGAAATTGCAAAATTAGTCGTCTGCTATTCGCTGATGATTTGGTTCTGCTTTCTTCCACAGAATCTGGCCTCCATCGCGCATTAAATAGCTTTGCAGATGCATGCAACACCGCCGGAATGAAAATAAGCACGGCCAAAACTGAGGTACTTCATCTTTCAAGAAACCCTGATCAGTGCGTATTACAAGTGAATGGAGCGACACTGAAGCAGGTAGAGAAGTTCAAGTATCTTGGGGTTGCATTTACGAGTGACGGAAGGCAAGACGAAGAACTCGATACCCGAATAGGCAGGGCTAGTGCAGTAATGCGAGCTTTGCACTATTCGGTTGTCATGAAACGAGAATTGTCGAAAAAGGCAAAACTCTCAATTTTCAAAGCAGTTTTTGTCCCCATTCTCACTTATGGTCATGAATCATGGGTAATGACCGAAAGAATGCGATCACAAGTGCAAGCGTCCGAAATGAGGTTTTTACGAAGAATCGAAGGAGTTACACTGTTTAACAAGGTGCGTAGCTCTGAAATTCGAAAATCTCTTAACATCGAGCCGTTACTTCTCCGAATTGAAAGATCACAGCTTCGATGGTTTGGCCATGTAAGCAGAATGCCTCAGGAAAGACTCCCCAAACAAGCTTTACATGCCAAAGCAAATGGGAGAAGACCAGTCGGACGACCTAGAACTAGATGGACCGATTACATTGAGGATCTTGGATGGAATCGCTTGGGACTTCGCCCAAGCGAAATGATGGAGGTGATGGAAGACCGTGAGGTGTGGCGGCTCAATCTTGAGCTACTGCCCCCGCAACCCTCACGGAAAAGCGGGCAATGAAGAAAGAAGAAGAAGAAGAAGAAGCACGTGACGTCATCGCGCTGCTAGTCAAACTGCTGGACGTCAAAATCGCGGATTAGGGCTATGTAAATGCGTGCAAAGACACTGATAGTAAAGATTATAGAGCGTATTTTCAGGCTCTAAATGAGTTAATTCTTTGTAGCATTAAAGTTAAATGCTAGATAAAAGCCTGCAAAAACTGAAAAAGATCTTAATTAGTAAGAATTCAGCTTTTGTATGCTTTTTTTCAGTGACCTAAATACGCCTAAATCCGACTTGCTGTTGAGAATCATGTAATATAGATGGTGGTAGCTAGCTTCGGTTATCAAATACGAGGCTTACTATTGACTTATTTGTGACAAAATTAGCGTACTTTTAAACTGTTGTATCTCTTTATTTGTGACAAAATTAGCTTGCTTTCAAACTTTTGTAATTTCATAAGTCTATTTTGCAGGATCTTGGTAATTTTTTCGTTTCGTGTTGTCATTTGCGACTTACCGCTATGGTTATTGGTTGCAATGAGTTAAAACGCAAAAGCAGTTGTTTTTATTAAATTTTTTCCTAGAGAAGTCATTTAAATTTTAAACTAATTATGTTTAACTGACCTCAGTGTAACTTTGATGGAGCCTTAAAGGCGGTGAATCATCCAGCCAATTCCGGTGGTTTACAGTAGCTAAAATTGAACTATAATTTTCGATATTTTTTGTTTTAATTTTGGGACTGCGGTTGCAAAGATATTCAACAAATACAAAAAGATATCCCCCCGAAAAAAGTTTTTGGAAACTCTGAGTTTTGTTGTTCCTGCCAAAACCACTGTAGGCCTAATAGTTTAGAGAACTGCGGTAGGTCTAATGGTTTAGAGATAGTTTATTTCTAAATAGTTTATTTCTAAATAGTATAGGCCTAACTATCTCTAAACTATTTGACCTAATGCTTTAGAGATAGTTAGGCCTATTAGTTTAACAGAGGTGGAGTCGAGGACACAAGGCTCGAGGCCAAGGCCAAGGACACAAAAAAAATCCGAGGCCAAGGCCAAGGCCAAGGACAGCCTTTCCGAGGACAGACACTCTCGAGGCCAAGGACAGGAATGCTCGAGGCCAAGGCCAAGGACCAAGGACACAAAGCGCAAGTGCTCTCCAAAAAAAAAAAAAAAAAAGGTCTTCACAAAAACTTTTCAGGCGATCTCAAAAAAAAAAAAGAAAAAAAAAAGGTCTTCACAAAAATTTTTCAAGCGATCTCCACGAAAAAACGCTTTCCAAAAAATTTTTCAACCGCTCCACAAAATTTTAACTTTCCAAAAAATAGTGCTGTCCTCGAGCCGAGGACAGGCCAATTTTCGAGGACTTGAGGCCTCGAGGCCAAGGCCAAGGCCAAGGACTTGACCTTCGAGGCCAAGGCCAAGGCCAAGGACTTCAAAATCTGTCCTCGAGGACGTCCTCGAGGCCAAGGACGTCCTCGAGGACTCCACCTCTGTAGTTTAATAAGATTACAGTAGGCCTAATAGTTTAGAGAACTGTGGTTTTGGCGAGAAGAACAAAACTCAGAGTTTCCAAAAACTTTTTTCGGGGGGATATCTTTTTGTATTTGTTGAATATCTTTGCAAACGCAGCCCCAAAATTAAAACAAAAAATATGAAAAATTATAGTTCAATTTTAGCTATTGTAAACCACCAAAATTGGCTGGATGATTCACCGCCTTTAAATCGAAAACATTATTTGTCATTGTCTAATCGGTGTTTAAGTTAAATTGATTGATTAATTGGTGCATCTTTATCCTCCTATCACGAGAAAGCGACTGTGCGCTATGCTTTGGACGAATCCGCACCCGCTTAGAAGTTGACCATTTTCCAAGCTTTCCGGTTGACGTTTTGACTTCTTCCCACATAAATTTGCTGCTTGTTCGAAGCCACCAAGTAGAGGTAATTATCGTAAAGCGTCTTATCCAAGGACGCAACAACGTGACCAGGGTGCGGGTTGAAGTTATGATCCTGCGATCATAGTTGTCGTAAAAACGACGCCTTTACCCATTCGGCCACGCTGCCGACATAATTATTGTCCTTTGTTAAAAATAAGCTGCTAATTAGCTCATCTGTGAACAGTGTCAGTTTTTGGTGATACGTGTTAAATGCTGCTTAACTTGGGTAAATTGCGTTTTGCGATCCCTTACCCTTTCCCTTCCTCTCCATCCTTGTTTATGGAGTTGACTATTGACTGTGAGGGAACAGAGTTGTAGATTGGAAGAAAGGCCCTGAATTGACCCTTACATCGTACTTGAGACTACTTTGTTTTTTCTGTATTTTTCTTTATTCAATATAATAATAAATTCCATTAAAGTTCAAGAAAATCAAACGCTCAGTTGTGAGAAGGAGAAAGGATTGGGAGAGTTTGGCTTAGCTCTCCTACACGTTATTGAAGTTGGCTATAATACTCCGCATAGTCGCTGTGCAGAAAACACAAAACGGTTCGAATTGGCAAGTCTTGGCAGATATTCAAATTTAAGAATTAAGCTTTAACGAGAAACGATTTGGCAAACTGACACATATCACAAGACCGGGTTAGAAAGACTTTATCGTTCGTAACAATAGGCGTACCCAGGATTTTTGATTGGGGGAGGCCTAAACCACAAATCACATGCTATGACATTATCAAAATTTTTCAAAAGAGGAAGTTTTTGTGGGACAAAGATATTGTAGGATGGAAGATCTGAAATCGTTGCCTGTTGGCGCTTAACCCGGATTTTGCAAAGGGAGAGAGCTTAAACTAATAGTTGAAATGTACAAGTATGTAACTTGGAAATGTGTTAAGAAAGTTGTGTAACTCAAACGTTTCACAGACGGAAGTCGGGGGGCGGGCAGTGGCGGATTTAGGGGGGGGATGGGGGGATGCATCCCCCCCACCAGCCGAAAAGTAACAATTTTGGCCGAAAAATCAGCTTCTGTTTCGAATAATTCGGCTCCATTTCGGGATGCATCCCCCCCACCGACCTAAACGTAACGAATCCGGCGAAAAATCAGTCTCAATTTTGGTGAAGACCTTTTTTTTTTTTTGGAAACCACCTGAATTTGGGCGAAAAAAACGTTTGAATTTCCGATTTCGGCCAAAAAATCACTCTCAATTTTGGTGAAGACCTTTTTTTTTTTTTTTTTGGAGATCACCTGAATTTGGGCGAAAAAAACGTTTGAATTTCCGATTTCGGCCGAAAAATCACTCTCAATTTTGGTGAAGACATCCGAATTTTTGAGGTTTTGTGCTTCAAATCCCCCCCCACCAAAATTTTCTGGATCCGCCACTGGGGGCGGGGCCCCCAGCCGCTGGAGATTTTGGGGGTCTGGGAGCAAAGCCCCCAGCCGTTGGGCGATTTTTTGTAATTTTTAGGAAAAAAAAGCTATTTTAATGCCATTGAATAACGATTCGCAAGTGTTCAGAGCTTTCAAAAGCACTAAATTTTTGACATTATTGAAAACCAATTGAAAAATGAAACTGTTTAATTCTCGATCCTTTTACTAGCAAGTTAAGTCCAAAACACGTTTAACATGTTACGATTTGGAGTTAAATTTTAATTGTAAGTGATTTGGTCCAGGTAGGGGAAAGTAAGGTGCATTGTCTCTTGCAACCATAGGTGGGCAGTACCGCGGTACTTTCTTGGTACCGGTACCGTCGATACTTTTGTGGTACCGGTACCGCGGTGCTTTGTTATTTTTTGGCGGTACCGGTACTTTAGTTTTGTTTTATTTTTTAGAAGGGATTTTAAGAAGCTAATTAAAAACTTGAAACGTTGTAAAAATGCTTGCAAATAAACCGGATAAACAGCAAATCTTTTTTCATAATTTAGTGTTTAACTGTTGGTCTTACTCGCTACAACCACCGCAGGCACTTAGCGTTAGCAGTTTGCTGGCACATTTGAAAAATTGACGTTTTCTTGCAATAGCAAAATGATGCATTACCAGTATTCATGCACCAGCGAAACAAAAGTAAAACCGCTAAGCAAAAATTGTTAGAGACGACTTACGTTATGAATACTCATCACATCAGGCGTAAATACAGTAGCGTAGCCAGGGGGGGGTGCGGGGGACTTTAGCCCCCCCCCCCCCCCCCATTGGCCTGCCGACCAAATACCAAAATACATAGATGGGCACAAGTCCGTTAATCGTTAATCCGTTAATAACGAAGCTAACTTTTTCATTAACTCGTTAATCCGTTAAAAAGTTTTTTCATGTTAACGGATTAACGATTACAATAGCTTCGGTGGTTTACAATAGCTAAAATTGAACTATAATTTTTGATATTTTTTGTTTTGATTTTGGGGCTGCGTTTGCAAAGATATTCAACAAATACAAAAAGATGTCCCCCCGAAAAAAGTTTTTGGAAACTCTGAGTTTTGATCTTCCCGCCAAAACCACAGTTCTCTATACTATTAGGCCTACTGTAATCGTATTAAACTATTAGGCCAAACTATCTCTAAACTATTAGGCCTAATAGTTTAGAGATAGTTAGTCCTAAACTTTTTAGAAATAAACTATTAGGCCTACCACAGTTCTCTAAACCATTAGGCCTACTGTGGTTTTGGCGGGAAGATCAAAACTCAGAGTTTCCAAAAACTTTTTTCAGGGGGACATCTTTTTGTATTTGTTGAGTATCTTTGCAACCGCAGTCCCAAAATTAAAACAAAAACTATCAAACATTATAGTTCAGTTTTAGCTATTGTAAACCACTGGAATTGGCTGGATGATTCACCGCCTTTAAAGAATAGCCGAAAATTGGTAATCAAATTTGATCGCTTATTGAAAAATGCTTAACATAGGTTTCAAGGGGGGAGAGCTATTCAGCATAAGTTAATAACCAACCACTTCTCTCGACCTTACTTCGATTAGCCCCCTAATTATATATATTTTGCACTATAAAATATAACCGAAATAGATCACTCCTTGAGAGGTTTACTAAACTAACGAAATAGGATTTCATGATTTACCTACTTGTAAATAAGAGAACTGAAATTCTAGCTATAGCTACCTCCCACATAGCCCATTTATGCAGCTAGTATGGTATAATCTTTTTTCTGCACAGCTAATTTTTATGCCACGTATTAATAGCAATAATTTTTACCAAAATAGGCCTAAAATTGTTATTTTTCCAAAAAAAAAATTAGAGCGCTGGGGTACCCGCCTCCACGCCTCT
This sequence comes from Trididemnum nubilum, assembly GCA_963965965.1. Lineage (NCBI taxonomy): Eukaryota > Metazoa > Chordata > Ascidiacea > Aplousobranchia > Didemnidae > Trididemnum > Trididemnum nubilum. The sequence continues at coordinate 20,169,280 of OZ014477.1, forward strand.
GGTGGCTGGGTTTTTGCCCCCAGACTCCAATTGCCCCCGGTGGTTGGGGGATCCGCTCCCAGACCCCCGCAACGCCCCCCCCCCCCCCCCCATTGCAGATTTTTTGGCTATGGGCCTGCATAAACAAAAATTTACTGCACGTTACTGCTGGCCTCCATTTATATTAACTTTTGGCTTTAAATATGCCTGGAACGTTTGGCGAAGAAGATGTTCTCATTCACAAACGGTGTATAATACGGCCAAAAGTATTTCACCCAGCAATACTTATACAGAAAAATTATCTCAAAAAATCTTTTTATCTGCACCACCCCCACCTTGGCCGCGATGAGGTTTTTTTCTTTTTGAACATTGTACGCTATTTTAATAAGTTTTAAAGGGCAAAACCACGCAATCTAATTTTTGTGCAAAATTGTCGAGTTAAAAACACGGTTTTGTCTCTTGAAATTGTTGAGTGCCACCTCCCCGAAAACCCCGCAAATTAAACCCCCAGAAACCATTTTTTATGAAATTACACCTCTTTTAGAACCCCCCAAATTAAACCTTACAAAAAATAAATATTCTTACGGCTGGCTGAAAAGTTAATTTTTGTATAATCAGAAGAGACAAAGAATCTTTTTGAGAAACCCCCGAAAGCGTGGCCAACAGTGCCAAAGCGTTTTTTGCGACAACCCTACTTCCATAATCTGGATTCACCCCCCACTCTGGTTACGTTGTTGCGTCCTTGGATAGGGCGCTTTAGGATGATTATCTCTGTTTGTGGCTTCGAACAAGCAACAAATTCAGTGGCAAGAAATCGAAATTCACGGGACATTGGAAAACTAGAAACTGTTTAGCAGATGCAAATTTCTCCTAGCACGAAGTAATTATCACCAGAGGTGGAGTCCTCGAGGATGTCCTTGGCCTCGAGGACACATTTTCAAGTCCATGGCCTTAGCCTTGGCCTCGAAGCCTCAATTCCTCGAAAATTGCCCTGTCCTCAGCTCGAGGACAGCACTATTTTTTGAATAGTTAAAATTTTGTAGATCAGTTGAAAAATGTTTTTCTAGACCGTTTTTTTCGGAGATCGACGGAAAAAAATTTTTTAAGACCTTTTTTCTTGGGAAAACACTTGCATTTGTGTCCTTGGTCCTAGGCCTTGAGCCTTGTGTCCTCGACTTCAACTCTGATTATCACAATAAAAGTGTTCGGATTGTTTAATAATTAGCGTCTAACGCTGTGCTGTGACAAGAGAATAAATTTAATAACTTTTGGCTTTTCGTCAAAATGCCACAACAAAGCATTGGACGTTAATATGCTATACAACAGCAACAAAAAATGCTGTACTTTTTAAATTGTTCTCATTACGGGGAAACAAAAGACTTTTTCAAAAATCACCATTAACATCAGAGGTGGAGTCGAGGACACAAGGCTCGAGGCCAAGGCCAAGGCCAAGGACACAAAAAAAATCCGAGGCCAAGGCCAAGGCCAAGGACAGCCTTTCCGAGGACAGACACTCTCGAGGCCAAGGACAGGAATGCTCGAGGCCAAGGCCAAGGACCAAGGACACAAAGCGCAAGTGCTCTCCAAAAAAAAAAAAAAAAAGGTCTTCACAAAAATTTTTCAGGCGATCTCCAAAAAAAAAAAAAAAAAAAAAAAAAGAAGGTCTTCACAAAATTTTTTCAGGCGATCTCCAAAAAAAAAAAAAAAAAGGTCTTCACAAAAATTTTTCAAGCGATCTCCACGAAAAAACGCTTTCCAAAAAATTTTTCAACCGCTCCACAAAATTTTAACTTTCCAAAAAATAGTGCTGTCCTCGTGCCGAGGACAGGCCAATTTTCGAGGACTTGAGGCCTCGAGGCCAAGGCCAAGGCCAAGGACTTGACCTTCGAGGCCAAGGCCAAGGCCAAGGACTTCAAAATCTGTCCTCGAGGACGTCCTCGAGGCCAAGGACGTCCTCGAGGACTCCACCTCTGATTAACATGCGTCGTTCGTTTATAGGCTGGCAACTGGTAAGCTCCCATCTAACTGGTAGGCTTGCTGGCTGTTAGCTGGTAAGCTCCCATCTACTGTAGCTTTAAATAAGAAATGCAAAAAGTAACTTACTGTAGCAAAGAATCAACTAAAAACAAATCAAAACAGCACACTTTGCCAAAAGTACAGTACAATTTATCACCAAGTTTCTAAGTTTTGTGTGTCACTAGTGCAATAATTGGGAGCTGATGTATCGTTAGAGTATCCTACACACGTGATGCTTTAGAGATAGCTGCTGTTTGGTTATTACTGGTGACAAGATACTCTAGTACAATACGTAGCCCGGTGACCGTAGTTCATATAAGTTAGATACTTTATCGATTCAACTCCATCACTAGTTAGTAATTTATTAGTGGATAGGTCTAAAGATTCATCAAGAAAAGATGGGATCAGCCACAAAATAGGGGATCACAAACATCAATTCCGTCGAAAAGACCTGGGTGGCAGTAATCTGCTCAGTCGCATTACTGCTAACCGAGGATCACTATTAAGCCATCATAATCACAAGATTCGCATAGGCTAGGAAAAACTTTTGGTGGATAATCGGTACCGGCAAAGTCCAAAGCATAACAATTTTGTTAAGTCATAGAGCTCAGTCAATTTCTTGACCGAACTACCACCAAGCAAAACAGTCGTGCGAAAAAAAAAAAAAAAATCTCAGTGGCAAAAAGAAATTTGAGAGTAAAATAACCCTCCATGCAATGCTCAGGATAGCGCTATTTCGGTCAATACCAAACCTCGTCAGCTGAGCTGGCATGAATCGAAATGAGTAAAAAACAAAAAATTTTCTCACTATTTATAGAATTTCCAGTCGTCGAAAACAGGCCAAGCCAAAAAAAATAGAAGGCCGAAACAAAAGAGCAAAAAATCGGCAAAACCAACAATAAGCTCCGAAGTCAAAATTATCGTTTCGCCAGCGATCAAAATGCAAAAGAAATTCTTTTGCAAAATTGCTTTTGCAAAATTCTTTTGCAAAATGCAAAAGAAATTCTTTTGCAAAATTCTTTTGCATTTTGATCGCTGGCGAAACGATAATTTTGACTTCGGAGCTTATTGTTGGTTTTGCCGATTTTTTGCTCTTTTGTTTCGGCCTTCTATTTTTTTTGGCTTGGCCTGTTTTCGACGACTGGAAATTCTATAAATAGTGAGAAAATTTTTTGTTTTTTACTCATTTCGATTCATGCCAGCTCAGCTGACGAGGTTTGGTATTGACCGAAATAGCGCTATCCTGAGCATTGCATGGAGGGTTATTTTACTCTCAAATTTCTTTTTGCCACTGAGATTTTTTTTTTTTTTTTTCGCACGACTGTTTTGCTTGGTGGTAGTTCGGTCAAGAAATTGACTGAGCTCTATGACTTAACAAAATTGTTATGCTTTGGACTTTGCCGGTACCGATTATCCACCAAAAGTTTTTCCTAGCCTATGCGAATCTTGTGATTATGATGGCTTAATAGTGATCCTCGGTTAGCAGTAATGCGACTGAGCAGATTACTGCCACCCAGGTCTTTTCGACGGAATTGATGTTTGTGATCCCCTATTTTGTGGCTGATCCCATCTTTTCTTGATGAATCTTTAGACCTATCCACTAATTGGTTTGATGTTTGGAGTTGGTTGTTGAGAATCGCCTGTTGGCCTGATTCCCTGCTATTCTCCTTTCAGCTATTGGCTGTTAATTTTTGTTTGGCCTTGGTACCTTGCTAAGTTTTTCATTTTTTAAGCACAATTTTGCTTCCAAAATAATGTTTTTAGTTAATATTCATGGCAGATTTCAACGGCTAATTTACATAATTTTTTGATCGGTTCATTAAAACTCATAGCCGATTTCAACGCTTCATTTGCATTTTGATCGCTGGCGAAACGATAATTTTGACTTCGGAGCTTATTGTTGGTTTTGCCGATTTTTTGCTCTTTTGTTTCGGCCTTCTATTTTTTTTGGCTTGGCCTGTTTTCGACGACTGGAAATTCTATAAATAGTGAGAAAATTTTTTGTTTTTTACTCATTTCGATTCATGCCAGCTCAGCTGACGAGGTTTGGTATTGACCGAAATAGCGCTATCCTGAGCATTGCATGGAGGGTTATTTTACTCTCAAATTTCTTTTTGCCACTGAGATTTTTTTTTTTTTTTTCGCACGACTGTTTTGCTTGGTGGTAGTTCGGTCAAGAAATTGACTGAGCTCTATGACTTAACAAAATTGTTATGCTTTGGACTTTGCCGGTACCGATTATCCACCAAAAGTTTTTCCTAGCCTATGCGAATCTTGTAGTTAGTAATTTGTACTCGCTATTGTAGTAATGCTAATACTGCAACTGCTTACTATTCTACTGCAAACGTTCTCTAAAACGAACTGTATGTCGACCGCGGAGTTTACACTAGTCGAGGAAACGAACCAAATTGCTAAAAGTGATGATTTACAACCCCGTAAACGAGGTCATTCAGACCAATTTTTTTCTTTTAATTTTCAAAAAAATTACCGCAAAAGTACCGCGGTAGGCAACTGTTAATTTGAAAGTACCGGTACCGCTGTACTAATTTTAGCAAAGTACCGGTACCGCGGTACTCTTGCGAAGTGCCGTGCCCACCTATGCTTGCAACATTTTAGCAGTAGAAAGGTTTTCCTTAGAAATTTTTGTTATGTCATGAAACTAACCAGTTATAGGGATACATGTTCGGCCATTGGGCCCACACCCTATTAGTTGAAGTTTAATGATTTGTTCAATCAGCATTTTCCATGGCAATTTTTTTTTTTCAGTATTTTGTGCGTAAAAACCGACAAGGTAGAGGTGAATTACTGAATTGTTATCGAAAAATGGTACAATAGATGGTTACGCCTACTAACCATGTTATTGCCAGGCCGAATTTACATCGCGCTGAGCCCCTGGCACTTTGGAAATTTTCGCAATATCTTTATGCCAAATATTGATGGATTGCAGCTACGTCATAGCTTTTTTCCGCCAAAACGATTGGACGTCAAAATGCCATAACAAAGCATTGGACGTTACCGTAAATCAACGTATAATTCCTTCAATGGGCATATTTAAAGAATTTAATTGTAAAGTAACACTTTTGTAGATAGCCTGGCTTTAATTGGTAATTACCAGGAGCGATTTAAGCAGCTTACATTGCTCAGCGGATCTGAAAAGCTACGCTTTTTGTAAATTCTCATCGTCCATTGCCTACTATTGTCCACTTTGACCGGTTTTTAGCTGTGGTTCAAATTGTAAATTCGGCCATATCGTAAAATACTTAAAATTCTATGTCACAGCAGTAACACATGGCCGATTAATGTTTAGTTTAAGCACTATTTATAAATAATATTTAACATATCACTAGCCAGGCGCGTAGCCAGAAATTCACAATGGGAGGGGCTGTTTTGGGGGTCTGGGGGCGGAGACCCCAGCCGCCGGAGGCCAAGGGGGTCTGGGGGCGAAGCCCCCAGCCGCCGGAGGCTGGGGGTTTGGGGGCTCTGCCCCCAGACCCCCAAAACAGCCCCTCCCATTGTGGAAAGGGCAGAGCCCCAGCGCTCGAAAATTAGCATTTTTTGCAAAAATAACTTCAATTTGAGGCTGTTTAGATTAAAAAATAATGCTTTTAAAACGTGGCTTAGAAATTGGCAGTGCAAACAAGATTAAACTGGTGGCATAAATGGGCTATTTGGGAGTTAGCTTATGGTAAAATGTTAGATCTCTTGTTTAGATGCTGGTAAATTATAAAATCCAATAGTTCAATAAAACTCACACGGAGTAATTTATTTCGTCTACAGTATATAGAGAAAAATAATTGGGGGGGGGGCTTATGAAAAGAAATTTGAGAAAAATGATTGGTAATTAACTAATACTGAATAGCCCCCCTCCCCCTATTTCTTAGTTTATAGTATATTTGCTAATGACATTGACACCTATGTTTAGCATTTTTACACTTGCGACCAAACATGATTGCTTATTTCTTACCATTTTTCAAAGATTTCATTTACTTGTTAGTTTTATTTTTGACAAATTAGCCCCCCCCCCTGAATATATGTTTCAAAAGATGTTTTAAATCACTATTGAGTCCACCCCAGTGCATAAAACAGTCTCAAAAGTGCTAAAAACAGTGTTTTTCCCGTTCTGCATTTTGGTCGACATGACAATAGGGGGGGCTATAGCCCCCCCCCCCCTGGCTACGCTACTGTCACTAGCTCAAGTCGGAATAATGCAAATTAAGACTCGATCAAAGTTACACCGTTACACCGAGGCCAGTTAAATCATTAGTTTAAAGTTTAAATGACATATCTACAAAATAATTCAATGAAAACAACTGCTAATGCATTTTAACTCCTAGAAACCAGTAATCATAGCGATAAGCCGCTAATGACAACACGAAATGCAAAAAATCACCAAGATCCTGCAAAATAGACTTATGAAATTACAAAAGTTTAAAAATGCGCTAATTTTGTCACAAATAAAGGAGATACAACTGTTCCATTATAGCGCCATCAATAGTAAGCCACGAATTTGATTACCAAAACTAGCTACCACCATCCATATTACATGATTCTAATGGGTTACTTAACAGCAAGCCGGATTTACGTCACTGAAAAAAAGCAAACAAAACCAAACTCTTACTAACTAAAATCTTTTTCAGTTTTTACAGGCTTTTGCCTAGCATTTGACTTTAATGTTACAAAGAATCAACTCTTTTATAGCCTGAAAATACGTTCCATATCTTCGCTGTCAGTGTTTTTGCACGCATTTACATAGCGCCGATTCGCGATTTTGACGTCCAGCGGTTTGGCTAGCATCGCGATGACGTTACGTGCAATCCATCAAAAGGCAGTGGTGGGCAGTAACTAGTTACAATTGTAACTAGTTACTGTAACTAGTTACTTTTTTAGTAACTGTAACTTCGTTACTTTTTCTCAGATGTAACGATATTTGTAACTAGTTACCAGTTTAGAGCCCTAAAAAAAGTTACAGTTACAGTTACTTTTTGTACTACATGCTTTGAAGCAAATTTCAGATTTTTTATGAATTCCATTCAAAACAATTGTATTACACAGGCAACACAGGACGCACAGTCGCATGTCTGATCAACCATAACCTTTTATCCATACTTTCTTTACTGTGTTCACTGGACTATACATGTGGTTGCTGGTTGAAGTGAAGGCAGTGATAGTTTTCCAACTTCGCTTTCTGGTGATTAAAACCATTTGGGGATTCAGTGCTGAGTAGGCCTATTGCACAGCTGTACGTGTACTAGCAATCAGTGTTAGTTTGCAATTTCGATATAATACTACCCTACCATTTAGTGCAGCAGTGGAGAGACTATTTAGTTTGGGTAAAGATATCTTAAAACCAAAACGCTGTGGGCTCAGTGACGAACACTTTGAAATGTTAGCCTTTTTAAAAGGCAATTAACTGATTTCTGTTTTCAAAATTTTTGTAACTATCAGTGCATATTTTTAGATCTAGCTAGTCCTTTTTTCTTTGCATTCTTACACAAACGCGACTTTGAAAGTTGTTGCATTAAATTTAACGCTTTGACAAAACTAAATTTTGTGACAAAGAACATTCTTGGTTTGGTCTTACTATACTTTTGAGACAAACAGACGTAATCCGGCAAGTGCCGACAGGCCTGTTTTTAGTCCAAATTTTTAATCACTAAAAATAACTGTAACTTGTAACAGTAACTAGTTACTTTTTCAAATTTGTAACTGTAACTGTAACTTAGTTGCTTTTTTGCCAAGTAACTGTAACTTGTAACTAGTTACTTTTAAAAAGTAACTTGTCCACCACTGTCAATAGTTGGGTGAAGACGAAAAAAGTCTTTACGATTTGAGCGCTGGGCCCCTAGCTGATATTGCATCATATTATGGTAAATCCGACCCTGGTTAATGTATTACGTTCATAAAACGGCTAAATGTAGGCCTAAGATAGCAGCTTTTAGGACAAAAACTCTCCATTTCTTCTGGGTTATACGTTTAAATTGGCAGGTAATAATTGAATTGAGGGGGGCCCGGGGCCTGTTGTGGCGAGTCAAAAAGGAGCGCGCTCCGATTGCGGTTAACCGGCTCGGTTGCACAACCTTAAATAAACGTTGATCTGTTGAGTTAAGACGCTATCGGTTCCAATTATCTTTTGTTTGTGGTTACTTCGTTGCTAGCTTCCTCAACGCCACTGGCTGAAGCAGGAACTGCGACACTGTGGTCTTCAATGTTGTTGTTAGTTACTGTTTTCTTCTTCTTCTTCATTGCTCGCTTTTCCGTGAGGGTTGTGGGGGCAGTAGCTCAAGATTGAGCCGCCACACCTCACAGTCTTCCATCACCTCCATCATTTCGCTTGGGCGAAGTCCCAAGCGATTCCATCCAAGATCCTCAATGTAATCGGTCCATCTAGTTCTAGGTCGTCCGACTGGTCTTCTCCCATTTGCTTTGGCATGTAAAGCTTGTTTGGGGAGTCTTTCCTGAGGCATTCTGCTTACACGGCCAAACCATCGAAGCTGAGATCTTTCAATTCGGAGAAGTAACGGCTCGATGTTAAGAGATTTTCGAATTTCAGAGCAACGCACCTTGTTAAACAGTGTAACTCCTTCGATTCTTCATAAAAACCTCATTTCAGACGCTTGCACTTGTGATCGCATTCTTTCGGTCATTACCCATGATTCATGACCATAAGTGAGAATGGGGACAAAAACTGCTTTGAAAATTGAGAGTTTTGCCTTTTTCGACAATTCTCGTTTCATGACAACCGAGTAGTACAAAGCTCGCATTACTGCACTAGCCCTGCCTATTCGGGTATCGAGTTCTTCGTCTTGCCTTCCGTCACTCGTAAATGCAACCCCAAGATACTTGAACTTCTCTACCTGCTTCAGTGTCGCTCCATTCACTTGTAATACGCACTGATCAGGGTTTCTTGAAAGATGAAGTACCTCAGTTTTGGCCGTGCTTATTTTCATTCCGGCGGTGTTGCATGCATCTGCAAAGCTATTTAATGCGCGATGGAGGCCAGATTCTGTGGAAGAAAGCAGAACCAAATCATCAGCGAATAGCAGACGACTAATTTTGCAATTTCCAATCGTGGCACACTCATCAGCTTGGCTGTATTTGTCGATCCAATTCATGTAAACAATGAAAAGGAGAGGTGACAAAACGCACCCTTGCCGGAGTCCAACGCCCACATGGAACGGCTTTGATTGCTTGCCATTTACCCGAACACAAACCTCCGGTCTGCAGTAGAATGACTTAATAGCGCGTAACAATTGACCATCAACGCCATACTCCTGCAAAACCTTCCAAAGTTTATCCCGAGGAACTCGGTCATATGCTTTTTCAAGATCGACAAAGCATGCAAAGAGATCTTTGCCATACTCCCAAGATTTCTCGAAGATTTGCTTCAGAGTGAAGATTTGGTCCGTGGTGCTGCGACCCGGACGAAAACCGCACTGACCATCTTCCAGTTTTGATTCCACTATTTCTCGGCATTTCCTTTCAAGGCATTTGGCATATACTTTCCCTGGCAAACTAAGGAGTGATATCCCTCTGTAGTTTGTACATTGCTTGCGATCTCCTTTCTTGAATATCGGAATAATCACACCTGTTTGCCAATCTCTGGGAGTTTTGCCAAGCTTCCACGCAACTTGACACACTCGCGTTAACCGGAGAATTCCTTCTCCAGTCAGCGCTTTCAACATCTCGGGTCTGATTTCATCTTCACCAGCAGCTTTTCCAGATTTTATCCCTTTAATTGCAGTTGCCACTTCTGCTGCAGTGAAAACTTCGTCCTCCCCTAGATGTGTCACTTCGTGTGTCTCACGAGTCGATGCCTTTACAGGATTCAAAAGATCTTCAAAGTATTCTCTCCATCGTGAAAGGATTTCATTCTCATCCGTTAGAATGTTACCGTCAGAATCCTTGATGGAGTACGTGATACTCGATCTTTTGCCAGATCTTTACGTGATACGGCAGATGGTCAGCCAAAATACTTTGTTTGCCGAAAAATAGGTGGAATCCAAACGACGACCAAACTCTTCCCATGACTTCTCCTTGGATTTCTTTACTGCCGAAGTTGCCGCTTTTCGCGCCTCAGTGTACCGGGATTGCAAATCAGATGACGATCTGTCCTGTAGCCAGGCGTTGAACGCATCTTTCTTTGCTCGAATAGCTTCTTTAACCTCTTGGTTCCACCAAGGTGTTCTTTTCTCACTATCGCCCACCACTCAGGAGCTGATGAAATGATTGCTGATCTGAACAGCAGCCATTCCCTCTCGATGTCCTCGGATACATCAGGAAGTTGTCTGAACTTAGATGATATACTGGATGCAAACTGTTTCCTTACTTCTTTGTCCTCCAAAGCCTCCCATTTGATCCGGGAAGTCACAGACGACCTGTTGGATCTCTTGTTTGGCCAAGGTTTCGAAAGTCGTAAGGAACATACTACCAGATGGTGATCAGTTGACAATTCAGCACCTCGCTTCACTCGAACGTCCAGCACATCAGAAAACAAATCTGACGAAACTATGCAAAAATCTATCAAAGATTTTTGATCCCTACTAGGTCGATACCATGTATACTTGTGAACCTCTCTGTGCTGGAAAAAGGTATTCATGATGCGGAGTCCGTTGCTACAACAGAGCTGCAATAAATACCTTCCGTTCTCATTCAGTCCAGTGACTTCATGTTTTCCGATCACACCCTTCCACGTACCTGTGTCTGTTCCAACATGTGCGTTAAAATCCCCCATAAGAACTGTAGATTCAGTAGCTGATACTCGTACAAGAGCATCATTTACTTCAACCACAAAAGTCTGATATTCACTCGCATTGGGGGCATATACCTGCAACAGGCACAATGACCGATCCAATACCTTAAGCTTCAACATACAGACCCGTGATCCCAAAGGAATCCAATCTGACACACAGTCTGACAAACGGGGGCTTGTGAGAAACCCAACACCCGCTTGTGCAGACATACTAGGATCAGCACCAGAATAGAAGAGTTTCCATCCGCCATCCAGATCCACAGTTCCAGAGCCACGTCGTTTGGTTGAAGAAACTCCGATAATATCGAGATGATACCGCTTTGCTTCCTCAACCAATTCTAGCTCTTTTCCTGTGAGGGTGAGGATATTCCAATTGCCCAACAGCAGTTGGTGATGGTTGACCCGTGAGTGTGCGACATTATCTCGAGTACGAATACTCTGCGCTGCCTCCATTCGCCTCTCCAAACGTGTAGCGGGCACATTGATGGAGCTGCCACTAGGGCTGGCTGGTGGAGATTGTAGCTTATTTTCCGAACGAGCCCCTCTGCCTAAGACTCGAACGCCATAGGGGTTTCGCTGAATGACGACCTGGGAGTCCCTAGGCGCTCCCCTGCCGGACGAGGTTCCACTTGTGAAGGTGGCCCCATTAACGTCGTTCACGTAATTGTCATTATTTGTGCTCATCATAATTTGTTTTGCAGTTTAATCTAACTGTGGAGAGGTTTTATATCAGAGTTGTCCTTCTCCTAGGTTATATGCTTACCACAGCTGATGGGCATAACCAACCCAGGTTTTAAGTTTTCCAACTATTTTGATTTGAACTATACTTCGTCTCGCTTCTACCATTAAACCTATCTGGCATGGGTAACCCTTTCAGGAGAATTGAATCTCCAGCCAGTACAGCTCTGCAGGTCATTGAGGCACATAGACTTTTCCACCTCGTTACAGTGATAGTTCATGGAAAAGCTATGCATTGTAGGTCTAATTGCCGAGCTATGTTATTCTATGCCTACTGTGCCATAATAAGCCAATTATATGCCATACTATGCCTACTAAGCTACGGTGCCCACTTTGGCCTACTATGCCAGTTGTGCCATAATAAGCCAATTGTATGCCATACTATGCCTACCAGGGTGCCATGTTATGCCGACAGTGTCATACTAAAGCTGCAGCACCTACTGTGGCGCACTATGCTTACTAATACTATGCCTATTTTCCATAACAAGCCTCCTGTATGTCATAATCTGCCTACTAAGGTGTAATGCTATCCCTACTATAATATACTACGCTGCAATGCCTACTGTGGGATACTGTGCAATAATAAGCCAACTATGCCTACTGTGCCATAGTAAGCTACAGTGCCTACTGTGACATGCTATGCTTACTAGGGTGCCATAACAAGTCTACTTCATGTTACACTTTGCCTACAATGCCATACTAAGCCTACTATGACATAGTATTCCTACTAACCTATGGTGCCAAAAGCTCACTACAGTATATTGTTGTTGTAGCGCATATTTATCCTCCAGTCACCAGACAGCATCAGACGCTAACTTATTGGACGACCCGCACTTTTTTTTTTATAGCAGTGACTACTTCGTGATTGGAGAAATCTGCACCTGCTTAAGGAGTTTCCGATGATCCAACGTTCCTGTAGATTTCTTCAAATTTTTGCCCACCGAATTTGCTGCTTGTTCAAAGCCACCAAACAGAGATAATTATCGTAAAACGTCTTATCCAAGGACGCAACGGTGTGACCAGGGTGCGGGTTGAACCCAGATCATTCAATCAAGGTCGTCGTAAACAATTCGCCTTTACCCATTTGGCCAAGCTACCAACTATACTACACTCGAATGCTTTAGGCCTGTTATGTCTACAATGTCATACTACGCCTACTATAACATACTAAGCTGTAGCGCCTACTGTGGGATACTATGCCTACTGTGCCATAATAAGCCAACTACATGTCATATTCTGATGTTGTACTATGCCTACTAAGCTACAGTGCCCACTGTGGCACACTATGCCTACTGTGCCATAATCAGCATACTATGTCTATTGTGCCATAATTAGCCTACAATATAGCATAACCAGAGTTGGATCCATTCATTTTTTTTTAATTTTTAAATTCAAATTCAAATTCATTGACTTTGAAAAAATTAAATTCAAATTCATTGACTTCAAAAAAACTAAATTCAAATTCATTGACTTTGCAAAAGTCGAATTCAAATTCATCAATAACTTGTGAGCGGATTCAAATTCAAATTCAATCCAACCCCCACTTTTTACACCAAAGATTCAAAGAGAATTTTGCAATTTACACCTAGCAAGTCGCAGTCTCACAGTCGCAGATGTGTATTAGTGCATCGCAGTCAGGGCCTGCGAGAGGGGGATTCAGGGGGTACATCGTACCCAGGCCCGGGCCTAGGGGGGGGCCCGGAAGAGTTCAGGTTTCCGCGTTAAGTTTTGGTATGGCACCATAACACCGTAATCAAACTTGCCTACAGCAAAAATATCAGTCAGACTATTCACTACTGGTAATTGGTCTCTGTTTTTGCTACACAGCCTTTAGGGCATCCAATAATGGCCGATTTGATTAAAAAAAGAGGAAAATGTATCAAACGCCATACACTAGCACCGAAATTAACATTTTGTTGCATTTCTCTGACTTGAAAGCCTTAATTAATTTCTATGGTATAACAATGTACGAGGGCCCACATTTCCAGACATCCAAAAGCATTTCAACCTCAGAGAGCGGTGTCAAAGTTGACATACTATACTACTATCATTATGTAACTCACTCTGTCTGAATGATTTTAATAGGTATTTGGGTTTGTGAAGTTTATGATTGCAGATGACTTCTTAAAACTTTTATCAGTCAAATATTTGGATTTGCAGTATTAAAGTCGTTATATTGTATAATATTGTGTCAATGTCATCATCCCCCATTTCACATACTTTCTTTCATGTTTATCACGTTTTCTACTTGTCAATTTAAGCAAGTTAGGTGCTGGGATGTTGATCAAACGCTGTATTTTACCCTCGAGAAACATAACAAGAGCTGAAGCTTCTGGGGCTGCGCCCCGGACCCCGCTGGGGGAGCTCACAGCGCCCCTTAGACCCCCTAGCTGAATTTAAACCAATTTTATGTCTAGTTGTGTTTTTTGTAGGTTTTAACTGTATGCGAATATCGTTATCCCCTCACTTTCAAATGAAGATCTACACCCATCCGACAAAAAACGATTTAACGGCATGGGCCCTAATAAGGCTTGGGGGGCCCAATAAGATTTGGGGGCCCGGTATCGACCTTCGCACCCCCTGAAAATTTTTCTCTCTGAGGCCCTGATCGCAGGTACGTAATATACCAACAACTCAAGTTGCTTGAATCCAGAGATGGATCCAGTACCGTCGCCAGTGCAAACGAAGTGAGGGGGCACTAGCGAAAAGTGGGGGAGGCACTAAAATTTGCGTACAAAAACTGATCTTCAGATCTTGTATGGCTACAATTTTGCGCAATTTTAAAATAAGGCCTGCGGCGTTTCTTGACATGTTTAGTCGGCGCCCATTAATCGCTAGAAAAATCTATCCACAGCAGTGAATGCTACCAGACGTGCAACCAGGATTTTGCTAAGAGGGGTGAACCAAGTTTTTTTGTTTTTTTTTGTACAAAAACTGCCTAAATTAGCCCCCGAGCTGAACAAACTGATGCAACTCAAGCGTTTCACAAACAGACATAGATACTAAATACTAAATAGATGTGTATGGGGCCTGAGGGCGGTGCCCACGGCCGATGGGCAATTTTGAAGCAAAAAAACGCAATTTTAACGCCATTTTAAAATCATACTTCACACTTTTAGAAGCAATATGAATAACTAAATTTCTAAAATTCAGAAGTCATTTCAAAGATTTGAATTGCTTTGCACCTCAACCCCCCCCTTACTTTTTGTCAAGTCTAAAATACGTTTAAACGCTCGTATTTTGAGATTAAATTTTCTTAGTGACTTTGCAAATGGGGTTTAAGCCCCGACACCCTAGTTTCGCCACTGACTGTGACCTCAAAATGTTGAGTGTGCTCTAAAAATCAAAACAGCTGGTCTTTGAAAAAAAGTTTTCACGCATTGTTTCATGTCATGATCACTAACGAAGTACCAGTAACAATTCTGCATGCTTACATGTCTCTTCCGCAATTCCGCGACACATCCGTAAAGTCAGATTAATGTACAGCAGTTGGTTGCCAGGAATGTCGCAAAGAATCGAAAAAATATCATAGGAGAATTATGTTTAAACGTAATTATTTCTTTTTCCATCATTGTCTGACTGTCTGTTGTCTTGTCGTTGCGTGATGTTTCAAAAGCAGTATTTTTAGTCAACCAAAAGGGAGGCACTAGCGGCCGTTAGGGAGGTACGGCCCCCTTTGGCCCCCTTTGCCCCCCTTAGCGACGGCACTGGTTGGATCCATTCATTTTGTTTTTAATCTTTATATTCAAATTCATTGACTTCAAAAAAACTAAATTCAAATTCATTGACTTTGAAAAATCAAAATTCAAATTCAAATTCATTGACTTTGCAAAAGTCGAATTCAAATTCATCGATAATTTGTGAGCGGATTCAAATTCAATCCAATCCTAGTAACCATATCCTAACATAATTACGGTATTTTTATGAATTTTGTTGCATACGCGCGAGCAATTAGTCCAATGCATTGAAATAAGAACCCTTGCAATTTTTCTTTTTTGAATTTGATCAAATTCAAAAAAGAAAAAGAAAAATTGCAAGGGTTTTTATTTCAACGTACGGTATTTTTGTTTTTCATTTGTTTGATTTTGTTTGGATACAAATTTACTCGATAAATGTTTTAATTTCTATAATTGTGGATGGTTTTTCATTGACATTTTATCCAACATTAGGCTATTGAATTTCACTTGCAGTTAGTCGAGCAGTAACGCGTTTGTCCCAGTAGCAAGAGGTCTGGGATTCAAATCTTGGTTCACGTTTTACCCACTGCCATATATTAACATCTAAGTCCATTATAATACTATTTCTGGAGATCAATTTCTCTTGTAGCCGGTACTTCAATTCATTTTAGAAACGTAAATTTACAATATTGCGCAATATCATTGGAACGACCGACGCTCGCGTCGCGTGTTCCTTTGTTTTTACTCGGCCATTTTCAAACTAACGAGTGCGAGATTTCAAACTTTTGCTTATAACTCGAGAACGGTTTGGTCTAACTACATGAAATTTTGACAGCAGTTTGAGATTAATGAGTTTTATGTTTGTACCAAATTTCGAGGCAATCGGTCACGTGACTTCGGGTTTATAACCCGAAAACCGCCCCGAAAGTTTGGCGTAAAAAGCGGTTTCAGTCAAAAACGGCTTAAGTACGGCAAAAAATATTTCTCATGGTTATATGTCTTAAGATATCCTTTCATCCCTACCAACCTACTTTCGGCCGCGATGAGGTTTTTTTCTTATTTTTTTCCTTTTTTTTTCCTTTTTTTTCCTTTTTTTTTCCTTTTTTTTTCCTTTTTTTTCCTTTTTTTTCTTCCTAAATCTTGTACGCTCGAGTTCTCCTAAACCACAAAACATAGAAATCTAATTTTTGTGTGAAGTTGTTGAGGTACATACGCAATTGTGTCTCCTGAAATTTTTTTGGGGCAACTCCCCCGGGAACCCCCCCAAAATGGGGCCCCAAAAAATCAAATTTTTGAACGGCTCAAGCTAGGGTGCCAGTTTTTTTGGATATCAGTAGATATTTGAGAGACAAATATTTTGACATAATTTGGGGGTACCACCCCCCCGGGGACCCCCCCAAATGGACCCCCCAAAAACAAATTTTTTTAACCATATAACCTAGGGTGCCATTTTTTTTTGATATCAGTAGATATTTAAGAGAGAAATATTTAGACATGATTTGGGGGTACCACCCCCTGGGGACCCCCAAAATGGGGCCCCAAAAAATCAAATTTTTGAACGGCTCAAGCTAGGGTGCCAGTTTTTTTTGTTGTCAGTAGATATTTGAGAGACAAATATTTTGACATAATTTGGGGGTACCACCCCTTCGGGGACCCCCCCAAATGGACCCCCCCAAAAATAAATTTTTTAACGATTTAACCTAGGGTGCCATTTTTCTTTGATATCAGTAGATATTTAAGAGACAAATATTTTGACATGGTTTGGGGGTACCACCCCCCCGGGGACCCCCCCAAATGGACCCCCCAAAAGCAAGTTTTTTAACCATTTAACCTAGGGTGCCAGTTTTTTTTGATATCAGTAGATATTTAACAGACAAATATTTTGACATAGTTTGGGGGTACCACCCCCCCAGGGATCCCCCCAAATAAACCCCCCCAAAATCAATTTTTTGAACGGCTCAAGGTAGAGTTCTATTTTTTTTGATATCAGTAGATATTTAACAGACAACTATTTTGACATAGTTTGGGGGTGCCACCCCCCCGCGGACCCCCCAAAAATCAATGTTTTGAATGGCTCAACTTGGGTGCCAGTCTGTTTTGATATCAGCAGATATTTAACAAACAAATATTTTGACATAGTTTGGGAGTGCCACTCCCCCTGGGACCCCCAAAAATCAATTTTTAAACGGCTCAAGCTAGGGTGCCAGTGTTTTATGATATCAGGAGATATTTAACTGACCAATATTTTGACTCTACTTTTCTGGAGGTTTCATAATCAGATATTTTTGAATAATTGCTGATTTTACGGTAGACAAAAAGTACTTTTGAGCGTCACAGCATTAGCTATGCGTCAGTCGTTCACTGGGTTTGCTGGCAAACTCCCATCTAGTTAGCAGAAGTGGGCACTTGCGAGTTGCGACGCAATTATTGCGTTGCAACTATTTCACTTGTGATAGTGCTTGCGCTGCAAGTATTTTTAAACGGCTGTTGTGACGCTTGCACCGCAAGTATATTTGCAATTTTGAGTGCAATATGCAAGGGCAATTTAAATGCGTTCAAGAATATTGTTTTCCAATCAACTCAGAACTGTGATTAAAGTTTAGAAAAAACATTGACGAGAAGCATTCATAATAGCCTCATCATGGGAAATTGCATTCGTCTACTGCTTCCAAAACTTTGTCATAGGATTTACTGGCAGAAGTTTTTCATTCAAACTTTTTCTGATGAGTATTTTGCTGATTTTTCAAATTTTTTTAATTGGTATTTCAAAAAATGGTTCCAAAATTGAATTTTAAAGAGAAAAAGTATTTTTTAAATTGTTTTTCCGGAAATACACTGCTCGTTTCTAAAAAATCTTGAAATATTGCTGCGAAAAAAAGTTAACACGTTGCTTGCAAATTGTCTTACATCGTACCATAATTCAAAATCATGAAACACCAAAAACTATAAATTGCAATTTTGGCTGCTAGTCTTGAAAACTTGAAAGATATTGCTCACCAAAGTGACATCATCGGCAAAGATTTAAATTGATATACCGGTACTTAGATGGTTCAATTTCTTTGAGCAAAGACATGATGATTTTTGTAGCATGCTCCAGTCGTCAGAGAGTGATGCTAATTGCTCCAGAAGCATAAATGCACTGTTGCATTGGTATCGTAACTCTTAAGAAAATAGGAGACATAAAGTCACCACTCACCATCTGGGTCAGCCCTTGGTTGTTAGAAAAAATGAGCAGAGGTGGAGTCCTCGAGGACACATTTTGAAGTCCTTGGCCTTGGCCTCGAAGGTCAAGTCCTTGGCCTCGAGGCCTCAAGTCCTCGAAAATTGGCCTGTCCTCGGATCGAGGACAGCACGATTTTTTGGAATGTTAAAATTTTGTGTTGCGCTTGAAAAATTTTTTGGAAAACGTTTTTTCGTGGAGATCGCTTGAAAAATTTTTGTGAAGACCTTTTTTTTTTTGGAGAGCACTTGCGCTTTGTGTCCTTGGTCCTTGGCCTTGGCCTCGAGCATTCCTGTCCTTGGCCTCGAGAGTGTCTGTCCTCGGAAAGGCTGTCCTTGTCCTTGGCCTTGGCCTCGGATTTTTTTTGTGTCCTTGGCCTTGGCCTCGAGCCTTGTGTCCTCGACTCCATCTCTGAAAATGAGTACGGATGGGTTTCAAACCCATGCCTGCAACAACCAGAGACATACCTTGGTTTTGAAGTCGCAGCAGTCCTTCAACACAGGATAGGCATTGGACCACTTTGCTACTGTAGCTATGTGTTAAAACGAGCATGCTAATATTGACTGGATGCACTTAGATTTGAACGGTCACACTTGGGTTCTTATGCTCGCACTGTGCCGGATGACGAGTTTGTAAGATTGTTGATCAACATTCTACTCATCGATATGTTGTAAACAGGCCGAGTGGTTCCGGCTCGAACCCGAAAAGTAATTTGAAGTCCAAATCTAAAGGTGGGCACTTGCGCCGCAATAATTGTGGCGCAACTGTTTTGTTTGCAATAGTGCTTGCGCCGCAAGAATTTTAGCAATTTTGAGCACCATCGCGCAAGTGCACTTTAAATAAATTTGGAAAGATTGTTTTTCAATCAAATGTGATTAAAGTTGAGAAAAAATCATTTACGAGGTACATTGATTGAATGGGAGGGCCAAACCACAAATCAGATGCAATGACGCTATCTAAATTTTTCGAAAAAAAGGACTTTTATGGGACAAAGTTACCGTAGCCTATAAAATGGAGGATCAGAAGCCAGGGCCCGGGTGGGCATGTTATCTGCATTTTGCTAAAGGGAAAAGATTTGAACCTAAAGTCAAAAATTTTTCCAATATTGTCTAAATTGGGAGGCGTGGTGAGCAAACTTGTGCAATCCAAATGTATCACAGACTGGGGTCTACGTAGACTAAAACCAAAAATGAAGAAAATGCAGAAAGGAAGGTCCTGACTAAATGAAATTACAAAGCACGTCATCAGCACATAACCGCTAGCACAATTATTGTCCTTAACAGGTCATGGCCAGTTGGTTCGTGTGCCAGTTGGTTGTGTTGGATTGCATGTGATTGAGAAGATAGTATCTGTCAATCTTTTAATCAGAATGTCACATAATAGTGATAAATATCTCAATAAGCAATACTGGTAAATCTTAACTTTTTATTCAAAAACATGTTGGTAAAATGAAGGAAATTTGAAGAAATTTACTGTATTTGTTGTTGTATTGGTTTTATTATTAATACAAAATGAATTGTTAAAATTTTGATAACTGGTTGTACAAAACCTTTTGGAATTGGCCTAATTTTAAAAGTGGCCATGAGAGCCCCAGGAAGGAGGCGATAGTTTGGAGCTGCAGTTGAGAATCACTGATTTAAGCCAATGCATTTTATTCAGCCAACCCAGATTTGGCTGAGTTTTCATGCTAAAAATATGCTTGTGACATCACATAAAACTGTCCTATTTTTGCCTTTTAATATTGTTCACTCTAGGGGCAGGCATACTTGGGTCAATAATATCATCATCTGAATGTTAACAACAGTTTGGCACTAAAGCGTAACACGCATTCCTGGACAGAAGTGCAGGAAGAGCAATGTCTTGAGCAGATCTTTTAGCCTTCCCAAACCAACCAGCTTTACTGGAAAACTGCATTGTTCCCAATGAAGCTTTGCAATTTAGTATTGAAAATTCTCTTGCTGCTCCAAAGCACTGTGAATTTTGGAATCATAGCTTTAAAAAGGATATGTAAAACCCTGGTAAAATGTGCAGATGCTCTCAGAATACATGTCAGCTTCAGAATTTAAGGTTCTCTTCTAAAGATCTGAGATAGGCTAGGCTATTCCAATTTCAAAATTTCAGATTTTACGTTCAAGGTGTTTAACATAGTATCATCGAAAAACAACTATAAACTTTGATTTATTTAGTTTTTCAGAGTAAGATTGTAACATCGGTAAGGTACAGTAAGTTATCGATGCTCATTTCATGAATTATATAGGTTATTAACCTTTTTAAAATTAACTGTCATTATTTGTTAATTCAATTATGGTTAGAATTCTTGCAAATGGTGAAATAGTTCAAGATGATGACCCTCGTGTTCAGACCAACACATACCATTATCGACGTGAGAGTGAAAGACATTACCAGGTCAGAGGTACTGACTCATTGTATCAATAGCTTACTGCATGGCATGCTAATTGGAATGATCGACGCTTGCAGTATGTGTTTATTCGGCCATTTTCAAAGTAACAAGTGTGAAGTTTCAAACTTTTGCTTATAACTCAGGAACGATTAGGTCTAGCTGCATGAAATTTTGATAGCAGTTGAGATTAATGAATTGTATGTTTATACCAAATTTCGAAGCAATCAACAGAGGTGGGCACTTGCACTGCAATTATTTTTGAAACGACTGTGCTGATGCTTGCGCTGCAAGTTTTTCAGAAATTTTGAGCGCAATCGCGCAAGTGCAATTGAAATACATTTACTTTAGTATGATTGTTTTTCAATTAACTGTAATTAAAGTTTACAAAAAACGTTGATGAGGTCAGTCTACGGCTTGTGTCCGCGCCACCGATTAAGCACCTGGACTTTTCATCGCAGGAACTTTTAAGTGCAAGAGGTGAAAAAAATTTTTTCAACGGCTTTTTTACATTGAAAAAATTTTTTTCAAAAAAATACTTTTGTTTTATCAGTTTTTTTTTTCATGTAAAACTTTTCATACAAGTGCTCTAGTTTAAATTTGTCATGCTCATTGCATTTCCTTCAATGAAAATGGAAGTTAGTTCAAAGATGGTATCAAGAAGAGCTCTCTTAATACTGCACTCAGTGCTCTCTTAAAGGGTAGCCCTCCGACATGTCATTTTACTTCATTGAGACGGTTGAGGTCACGGAGGAACTCAGGGGAGACTCAACAATTGGACCACACCTAAGGTCTGAGCCAGAGCTCAGAATCAAAAGTCAATGATAGAGTAGGAGAAAAATGGGCTCAGCAGTTACGTTTATCAAAACTTCTAAACCTGCCTTCTACCAACAAAAAGAATTCGTGTACAGGTTAAAGATTGCACACAAATGACACACTTTCATTAATCCTTTTTCCGCCAATCACTGCTCGGCGTTTTTCTACAGCTGCTTTTTTTACTATACCTGTTTGAAAAAATATTTTTTTGGAAAGAAAAATTTTTTGGTGAAACTTTGGGAGATTATAGAGCTGGTCATTTTGAGCAAAATGATACCCATATCAACGAATTCGGTTCAGGCGGTCAAAAGTTATGGCCTACCAAAAATCGCCATTTTTGCATTCAGCCAAGCATAAAAATTTAATGATTTTGACTTTAGTATTTTATATGTTTATAAATTAATGGGTTTTTTAATTACAAAGCTCAAATTTGGTGAGAAGGTTGCCCATGGTATGTGGTGTAAGTGTACGACTTTTTCTAAAATTCGGTTACACATAAATGATTTTGTACCGTCTTGAATAATGACATTATTTCAAAATCATTCATCCGGAACCAATTTTTAGAGCTAAATATCGAAAAAGGCCCAGCTCCGATTTTTTCAAGTAAGATATCAAATAAAAGCTCTTGACCTTCTCATTCCATTGATAAAATAAAAAGCATGTGTATTTGTGTTTATTAAGTTCAAAACACGAAATAGTTTATCACAACCAAAAACCTGTATTTTTCAGAAATTTTTAGTGTTTGTTTTAACTAGTTCAAGAACATTTAGTTGTAAAGTGTAGGCGTGCTATGAATTTATTGGTTCTCTTCTTTGCAGTTGTGGAAGCCATTAAATAATTGTGTTTGACTATTTTATTGAAAAGTTTTAAGTAAATGAAAACAAGAATGAAATTAAATAATGAAATTAAACAAGAATGAAATTAAATAATGGTGTGTAACTATTTTATTGAAAAAATTTAAGCAAACGAGCCTAAAATTTTCATTCGACATGCAATTTTCATTTGTTTTTTGAGCGATTAAGATCAGGTTCTGAGTTATATTTGAGGTTATTTTTAAAGCAAAGGTTTGAGTTGGAGTCAGAATTAATGGAAACCACAATAAAATTTTTTTGTGAAAGTATTAAGCCTTCTTAAGTGATTGAAATCACGAACGAATAGTATTTACTTGCTTAAAAAAATTGAGTACTTTCAGTAACATTGAATTATTGTATGAAGCTTGTCAAGAACAATTTCTTTACTCAGAAAACATAACATCACCAGGTTTTCAAATAAAATTTAAATCAATGAATAAAGTGAACAAACTTGGCGTTCAGTCATATACATTACACAGAATAGGTACAGTTTACAGAAAAACTACCAAATGAATGTAATAGTGCTTTTTTGAATGCTATCAGTTAATTATGTTTAGTAGAGAACTAACAATTGAGTCATAACCTACCCTGTTTTTGTGGCAAAGCATCCAAGATTAATAATCAAGCAAACAACCAATAGTGACCGAGATTACCAATTTTAGCAGTTTAAGCAGAGAATCAGCTCAAAGATTAGCTTTTTATTTTTCATGAGAAAGAGAATTGCAGTATGAAAGTTCACTTAGACAGCAGAAAATAAATTTCAGCTAAGCTGTACAGGCCAACTTTAAGTTTTTGAAAGCTGCAAAAATTGTTAAAACTAATCACAAAATGATCTTCATTTGGCATCAATCATGTTCAGCATCAATCCAATTCCTTTCACTGGCCAAAGCATCAAGATGTTTGTTGGGTACCAAGTGATCACATTTTGTGTGTAATTGACAGTCCAAACCTTCCTACTACGATAGGGCAGTACACTTTTTCACGCCAAACCCTGAACATGATTGATGCCAAATGAAGATCATTTTGTAATTAGTTTTAACAATTTTTGCAGCTTTCAAAAACTTAAGATTAGCCTGTACAGCTTAGCTAAATTTATTTTCTGCTATCTAAGTGAACTTTTATCCTGGATTTCTCTCTCTCATGAAAAATGAAGAGCTAATCTTTGAGCTGATTCTCTGCTTAAACAGCAAAAATTGGTACTCTCTGTCATAGTCGGTTGTTAGCTTGCTTATTAATCTTGGATGCTTTGCCAAAAAAAGAGGATATGTTATAACGCATTTATTAGTTCAGTATTAACAGAGCTGGGCACTCGCTACTTGAAAAGTAGCGGCGCTATCGCTGTCACTGTTAGGCAAAAAAAGCAGCGGCGCTGCCGCTTCTCGCCACTCAAACGAAAAAGTAGCGCCACTGCCGCTACTTGCATGCAAAACAGCAGCCGCTGCAGCTACTTTAAAAAAAATAAAGGGTAAAAAAACAATGGCATTCAAATACCGGTCCGCGACATCCTGACGCGACCGACCTGACGCGAGACAACTCACCCCGGGAATCCTGACGCCAGGGACATCCTGACGCTAGGGACATCCTGACGCTCGGGACATCCTGACGCCAAAAGCTCCAAACTTTTGCGCTCTGTTTTTTTTCTTTTTTTTTTGCTTTTCCGTGCTACGCCACAGCTACGCTTTTAACGATTAACGTTCGATTATTGTGACGTAAGTATAATATTTTCCGTTAATTGCAAACTTCATACGAATCTCTGTTTTGCAGATACAACTCAAAAGCGAGGTGTATTTTTGCGACAAAAATTGTGATGAAATCAAACTCGAGTTAGCGAATATGTAAAATCGCTGGCGATAAGTTTCAAACGATGACCGAATGCCGCGATTGAAAGTAATATATGTTTTGCTGTTATTAAACGACCGCGTAGATATTTCATAAACAATAATATGCGTGATTCATTTACTAAGAAAAATGCTCTGAAAGGATTTGTATGTTGAAAGAAAATAGTAAAAATATAATTCAAAGTCAAGTACTGCAAATCGAAATTAATTAATGCGGCGATTAAAATTTAGTATTTTTGCCTATTATTATTGGATGACCACCTAGCAATTTTACACGCATTTTCATAAAAAAATTGTTAGCTTTTGGTCAGCAATAATTTGTCGATAGACAACGTTTGAAAGCAAAGTTGAAATTACGGCCAAGAAGGAAAATAGATTAAAAATATTGTGCAATAGTTTGTAATTATCCAACTAATTACTTTCCCAATGGGTGGTTTATTTGGTTTTAACCTTGATAAATGGAGCCATTAGTTTTTGCAATCGCAGTTTTTAACTTTGAAAGAACAAAACAACACGGTCGCACGCTTCACATCAGCATGCCAAATTATCGTAATTTCTCCGCTTGCAAAATCAAAGCATTTAAATAATAACAAGTTACTAATTTGGATAAGCTCCAAAATTTTCAGTTTATTAAAGAGTAAGATCACAAAAATGACAACAAGCTGCTAATCGAAATGCTATCGATAAATTATTGCTAACCAAAAACTAACAATTTTTTTTATGAAAATGCGTGTAAAATTGCTAGGTGGTCATCCAATAATAATAGGCAAAAATACTAAATTTTAATCGCCGCATTAATTAATTTCGATTTGCAGTACTTGACTTTGAATTATATTTTTACTATTTTCTTTTAACATACAATTCCTTTCAGAGCATTTTTCTTTGTAAATGAATCACACATATTATTGTTTATGAAATATCTACGTGGTCGTTTAATAACAGCAAAACATATATTACTTTCAATCGCGGCATTCGGTCATCGTTTGAAACTTATCGCCAGCGATTTTACATATTCGCTTACTCGAGTTTGATTTCATCACAATTTTTGTCGCAAAAATACACCTCGCTTTTGAGTTGTATCTGCAAAACAGAGATTCGTATGAAGTTTGCAATTAACGGAAAATATTATACTTACGTCACAATAATCGAACGTTAATCGTTAAAAGCGTAGCTGTGGCGTAGCACGGAAAAGTGAAAAGAAGAAAAAGAAAAAAAGCAGAGCGCAAAAGTTTGGAGCTTTTGGCGTCAGGATGTCCTGTGCGTCAGGATGTCCCTAGCGTCAGGATGTCCCTGGCGTCAGGATTCCCGGGGTGAGTTGTCTCGCGTCAGGTCGGTCGCGTCAGGATGTCCTGCTTCGTTCAAATACAGTATCTAATGGTAAAATTTCAACTTTATCTACAAAAGTAAATGTATATTCAAGCTTTTAAAATACTGGTACTGATTAAAATCGGCATTAACAGGCTTAAATGGTAGACAAGTAAGCAAAAGTTTGACGCAAAAGTAGATTGAGCGTTTAAGATATTAGTGTTTATGAAGTCGAAGGAGATACTTAGTAATGACGTACATGTTAAGCAAATGATGCTCAATGCGATACATGTTATACTAAGTATTTTTTCTACGAATATAACTCCATAACTAGGTTGTCTTTAAAGCTTATATTTATTACTTGGTTCTATTTGTTTGTTCTGTTCTTAGTGCACTCTAAAAATTCAATTCTTAGTTTAACTGTTAACTGTTGTAGCAAAATTTTATTTTACTACTCCTTGATGAAACGACTCAGGCCTGGTGCCACGGGACATAGCGCAGCCAGAAGGGGGGTAGGGAGCCCGGGCCCCCTCCAATTGAAATGCGACCAATGATAAAACTGTGACAAAAAAGCCTATTGTTTCGTCAGGTGCAATATTTTTTAGCATTTTTTGTGTACAACAGCACATGCGCACAGCAGGGGTGGAGTCCTCGAGGATGTCCTTGGCCTTGAGGACGTCCTCAAGGACATATTTTGAAGTCCTTGGCCTTGAAGCCTCCAGTCCTTGGCCTTGAAGCCTCAACTCCTCGAAAATTGCCCTGTCCTCGGCTCGAGGACAGCACTATTTTTTGAACAGTTGAAATTTCGTTGGAAAACGACAGAAACCTCGCGGAAAATTTGTGAACACTTTTTTTGTTTTCCTCACTAGGAGCATAGGCGTATGCAAGGGGAGGAGGGGCAGGCCCCCCCAATTGAAATTTCACCAGTGACAAAAATGTGACAAAAAAGCCTATTGTTTCTTCAGTTTCTTTTTAGCATTTTTCGCTGACAATAGTATAACTAATTAACAATATTGAAGACCAGGAGCGCCTGGTCCCCCTCAATTCAATTTTTGTCAGCTAATTTAAACGAATAACCCAGAGAAAAAAAAGAGTTTTTGTCCTAAAATTTGCTATTTCAGGCCCACATCTATCCTTTTTGTGAACGCAATGCATTAATCAAGGCCGTATTTACCATAATATGACGCAGTACCAGCTAGGGGCCCCGAGCTGAAATCGTAAGATTTTTTTTTGGTCTTCACCTATATTTGGCAGAAAGATGTTGCGAAAATCTCCAACGTGCCAGGGGCCAAGCGCGACATAAATCCGGCCCGGCAATAACATGGTAAGTAGACGTAACCATTTATTGCACCATTTTTCGAAAACAATTCAGTATTTCACCTCCATTCTCGTCGGTTTTACGCACAAAATACTTTAAAAAATTAGCCATGGAAAATGCTGGTTGAATAAATCATTGTACTTCAATTGAGGGGCCTGGGCCCCCTGGCAAACATGTACTCCTGTAACTGGTTATTTTCATGACGAAATAGAAATCTCTAAGGAAAATCTTCGAGTGAATTATTATTAATTTACTGCTGAAATGTAGCCAGAGACAATGCACCTTACTTCCCCCTACCTGGACCAAATCACTTACAATTAAAATTTAACTCTAAAATGCAAGATGTTAAACGTTTTTTGGACTTAAATTGCAAGTAAAAGGAGGATTAAACAATTTGATTTTTTCGATTGGCTTTCAAATGTCGAAAATCGAGTGCTTGCAAATGGCTCTGAACATTTGCAAAATGTGATCCAATGGCATTAACAGTGGCGTCGCTAGGGGGGGGCGGCCCGCCCCGGATGTCACCATTTTAGGGTGACACCATTTTGTAGTACCAGTCAAACAGAAAAGAAAACAACAATATGTTTAATATCATTGGAAATGCTTAGCACTCTTAAATTAACTAAAAAATGAGGTAAAGCCCCTTTTGAAAAATTATTTAGAAGGGTGAGCGCTAATTTGTAGAAATATAACTCACAAATTAGTAAAAACCTTTAAAAATTGCCAAATAAGCAATTACATTCGATCGCTTGTTGAAACATGCTGAATGTAGGCTTCATGAAGAAATATATAATGTCAGGAATATGGGAGAGGGGGGCTATTCAGTATTAGTTAATTACCAAGCACTTTGACTCAAATATCATTTCATTAGCCCCCCTCCCCAATCATTTTTCTCTATTAAATATAGACGATATGGATTACTCCTTGCGAGTTTTATTGAACCTGTAGCGTTGCTAGGGGGGAATCAGTAGCGTATGCAGGATTTTGAAAAGGGGGGGGGGTGCCAGAAACTTCGGAAAATATGAGAAGAGCAAAGGTCTGAATCAGAAATTGTTCCGCCCGAAATCAGTCCAATTTTTCGCCCAAAATCAAGTGAAGAGCAAAAAAAAAAGGTCTTCACTCAAATTTGGTCCGATTTTTCGCCCAAAATCAGTTAAAGAGCAAAAAAAAAAAAAGGTCTTCACTCAAATTCTGTCTGATTTCAAACATGAAGCTTAGAAGAAACGCACAGAAGATACCCTTTGTGTGATCAAACCTTATGCCCAACTTGCAAAGGGGGGGAGGGGGGCCATGGCACAATGGCCCCCTCTAATACATCTCTGGGGGGAATACAGCCTTTCCCTCGCCCCATTAGCCAGCCGGCCAAAATGCAGAATAAAGAAAATACCACGTTTTTAGCACTTTGGAGACCATTTTTTGTATTGGAATAGACTCAGATACTGATTTAAAGCTTATTTTGAAACATTTATTTATGAGGAAGAGCTAATTTATCAAAAAACAAAACTCATAAATCAGAAAAAAAACTTTGAAAATGGCCAAAAATTGTCTTTTGATTTGATCCCTCATCAAAAAATGCTGTTGTTTCTACACATCCCTGAAGATAGGTTTTATCAAAAAATGAAATATAAGATGAGAAATAGGGGAGAAGGGATATTCAGTATTAATCAATTACCAATAACTTCTCTCAAACTTCCTTGCATTAGCCCCCTAATTATATCTTTCTCTATAAAATATTATCGAAAAAGAGTACTCCTTCAGAGTTTTGTTGAACTCTAGTATAGGATTTTATGATTTATCAGCTTGTAAATAAGAGAACTGAAATTCTGGCAATAGCTACCACCCACATAGCTCATTTCTGCCACTACTATTATCATGTTTTTACACTGCTAATTTGTGTGCCACGTTTCAATAGCATTAAGTTTTATCAAAATAGGCCTAAAATTAAGTTAGTTTTTGTCAAAAATAGACAAATTTTTCTAGCACTGGGGGCTCCACCCCCAGACCCCTGAAAAAACCCCCTCCATTGCAGATTTCTGGCTACGCGCCTCAGTCTAATCATGTTTTCGTACTGCTAATTTTTATGCCTCCAGAGTTCTCCGTGATGCCAGAGTTTAAAAGCATTAACTTTTATCAAAATAAGGCTAAAATTAAGTTATTTTTGCAAAAAAATAAATTTTTTTGAGCGCTGGGGGCTCTGCACCCAGACCGCCAATGGTATCCAGCGTATAGGGTTCCTGACTCCCGAAACAGCCCCTCTCCAATGCAGATTTCTGGTTACTCGCCAGATATTAAACGTGTGATGTGATATTAAACGCGCATACTTCCAAGTTGTAAAATCTTACAATGAAAAGTGATTCTGAGCTAACCAAATAACAACTGCTATTTACAGTAATGAAGTAGCATTGCCATCTTTAAAATATAACCTTTTGCAGCCAACTAAACATTAATATACATTACTTACTATGCATTCTTTAAAATATAACCTATGAAGGGTGACACCATGAAACTCCGCCCTGGGTATCACCATCCTTAGCGACGCCACTGGGCATTAAAATAGCTTTTTTTTCAAAAAAATTACAAAAAATCGCCCAACAGCTGGGGGCTCGTCCCCAGACCTCCAAAGCCTCTGGAGGCTGGGGGCCCTGCCCCCAACCCCCCATCTGTGATACATTTGAGTTACACTAGCTTTCTCAACACGTTCCCAAAGTTAGATATTTGCATTTTTTAACTTTTAGTTTAAGCGCTCTTCCTTTGCAAAATCCTGGTTATGTGAAAACAGGCAACAACGATTTCAGATTTTCCATCCTATGAAAGCTTTGTCCCACAAGTACTTTCTCTTTGAAAAAATTTTTATGACGTCATTTCGTGTGATTTGTGATTTAGGCCTCTCCCAATCAAAAATTTCGGGTACGCCAATGAATGGGAGATCGCCTGAAAAAAAGTTTTTGAAGACGTTTTTTTTTTTTTTTTTTTTGGAGAACGCTTGTGCCTGTGTCCTTGGCCTTGGCCTCAAGCATTCCTGTCCTTGGCCTCGAGAGGTTCTGTCCTCGGAAAGGCTGTCCTTGGCCTCGAATTTTTTTTGTGTCCTTGGCCTTGGCCTCGAGCTTTGTGTCCTTGACTCCACCTCTGGCGTACTGGGCAACAATAATATTGACGATCAGGGGGCTGGGCCCCCTCAATTTAATTTTTGCCAATCAATTAAAATGAATAACCTGGCTGAAATTAAATGTTTCTATCTTAAAGTTGTTACCTCGGGCTCTCATCTAACCTTTTCATGATTGTAATGCAATAACCAGGGCGTGATTTATCATATGGGATAGTGCCAAGGCCCTGCGCTCAGATGGTAAGACTTTGTGTTTGGTCTTCACTTATTCTGCGAAAATCTCCAACATGCCACGCAATGTAAATCCGGCCCGGGCAATAACATAGCAATTAGGCAAAACCTAAATGTACGGTTTTCAATAACAATTCACCTCCACCTTGCTTGTTTTTACGCGAAAAATACTTTTGAAAAAAAAATAGCTGGGAGAAATGCTCATTGAACAAATTATTGAAATTTAATGGAGGATCCTGGGGCCTCTTAACCGTACATGTACTCTTACAACTGGTTATTTTCACGTCAAAACAAAAATCCCCTAAAAAAATCTTCTAGTGGATTATTATTTACTACTAAAATAGTTACAAAATTTAACCCCAAATGCAAAATCATAAACGTATTTTTGACCAAATTATAAGTAAAAGTTGGATTGAAACAATTAAATCTTTTTCAATTGGCTTTCAAACGTTAAAAATCTTATCCTTTCAAATGGTTCTGAACACATGCGAAATATGATCCAATGGCATTAAAATAGCTTTTTTTCCAAAAAATTACAAAAAAGGAGCTTCAGCCCCAAACTTCCATCTGTGATGCGTTTACATGAAACTAGTTTTTTACACACGTCTCCCAATCTAGATGTTTTCATTTTTAACTTTCGGTATAAGTCTCTCCCTTTTGAAAGCTCTTCGTTAAGTGCCAAACCAGGCCACGGCTTCTGATCATACATTCTACAGTATCTTTGTCCCACAAAAAGTTCCTCTTTCAAAAATTTTTGATGACGTCATTGCATATCATTTTTGGTTTTACCCTCCCCCAATCAAAAATCCTGGCTACGCCTATGCACCGGGGGGGGGGGGGGAGCTTTTTGGGCCGTGCCCCCCCCCAAATCACTGCTTGTGCCTCCCGAACATGAGTAACCTTTTGTACTAGCACAAGAGGACCAGGAAACTTCTGCCCCAAAACAGGTCACCACAAACGCTTTTTTTCTATGAAACAGAAAGACAGATCGAGTGAACGTGATCAAGTAGCCTAAGATTTTGCGATGAAGACCTTTTTTTTTATTTTTTTGGTCTTCACCTCCAAATTTGAGGGCAAAATCCATACCAAAGGAGGATAACATAGGATTGGGAGCGAAATGATCACCAGATTTCTGTGACATTCCGAAGGCGTCTGGTCTCGGCGGCGTAAGCGTACCCCCAAAAGTTTTTGTGCCCTTCCCTTTCGAAACACACTACTCTGGCTCCGAGCCTCCTGCTGTACTGTACTACTTGCAGTGCACGAACTGTACTGTGGTCCGCGACCACATAGCCAACAAATCATCGTTATTTTGTTTTACTTAATGCTGGCATTTTGAGGAAATATCGTGGAAAACCGTCTTTGCGATCTGCAATTTTTTGGTGATTTATCGAACTGTAATTATCGCGTTTTCGTTAAAGAGATAGTGCTTGAAATCAGCTTTATTGAAATCGGTTTTATCAGTTCAAATTGACCAGCTACCAGCCACATTATTCGTTCAATTTTGGTTCAGAAAAAATAGGACCGCGTACGACAAAACTCGCCTACACGTATGCGAGCAACATCAAAACATCACAAAGGTCTTGTATGTTCTACTAAACTAAAATAACGTGGTAACCAGGCGTGTAGCCAGGATTTCACTATGGGGGGCTGTTTTGGGGGTCTGGGGGCGGAGAGCCCCCAGAGCTCGAAAATTTTGCATTTTTTTGCAAAAATAACTTCATTTTAAGGCATTTTCGGTTAAAAAGTAATGCTTTTAAAACGTGGCTTAGACATTGACAGTGCAAACATGATTAAACTGGTGGCATAAATGGGCAATTTGGAAGGTAAAATGTTAGTTCTCTTGTTTAGATGCTGGTAAATTGTAAAATCGAATAGTTCAATAAAACTCACACGAAGTAATCTATTTCGTATACAGTTTATAAAGAAAAATAATTGGGGGGGGGGCTAATGAAAAGAGATTTGAGAGAAATGATTGATGATTAACTAATACTGAATAGCCAGGCCCCTATTCTTTAGTTTATGGTATATTTGTTGATGATACCTTTGTTTAGCATTTTTACTCTTGCGATCAAATGTGATTGCTTATTTTTGACCATTTTTCAAAGTTTTTTATTTGTTGGTTTTATTTTTGACAAATTAGCCCCCCCCCCTTGAATGCATGTTTCAAAAGATGTTTTAAATCACTTTTTGGTCCACTCCAGTGCATAAAACAGTCTCAAAAGTGCTAAAAACGAAGTGTTTTTCCCATTCTGCATTTTGGTTGACATGCCAATGAGGGGGGAGTATAGCCCCCCCGCCCCCCCTGGCTACGCTACTGGTGGTAACAAGAGCAGAGTGAAAACGAACGGAGAGTAAAGATTCCAAACGGTACCGCGTGAAAATCCGAATCAAAAAAGTCTTGGAATGAGTTTATTAGAAGTAGCTGCAAAATATTTGCTTAAATGCCGTTTTTTCGGTTAAAAAAAACGCCGCGCTGCCGCTTGTCGCTGGTGACAAAAAAAAGCAGCGGCGCTGGTAACGGTGCAGGTGAACAGCGCCGCTGTACCCATCACTGAGTATTAAAAATAATTAACTGACAGCGTTCAAAAAAGCACTATTACATTCATTTGGTAGTTTTTCTGTTAACTGTACCTATTCTGTATAACGTATACGACTGAACGCCAAGTTTGTTCACTTTATTCATTGATTTAAATTTTATTTGAAAACCTGGTGAAGTTATGTTTTCTGAGTAAAGAAATTGTTCTTGACAAGCTTCTTACAATAATTCAATGTTACTGAAAGTATTGAATTTTTTAAGCAAGTAAATACTATTCGTTCGTGATTTCAATCACTTGAGAAGGCTTAATACTTTCACAAAAAAATTTTATTGTGGTTTCCATTAATTCTGACTCCAACTCAAACCTTTGCTTTAAAACTAACCTCAAATATAACGCAGACCCTAATCTTAATTGCTCAAAAAACAAATGAAAATTGCATGTCGAATGAAAATTTTAGGCTCGTTTACTTAAATTTTTTCAATAAAATGGTTATGCACCATTATTGGAACGACCGACGCTTCAATTTTCCAACTAACGAGTGCGAAATTTCAGACTTTTGCTTATAACTCGAGAACGGTTGGGTCTAGCAACATGAAATTTGGACAGCAGTTTGAGATTAATGAGTTGTATGTTTGTACCAAATTTCGAGGCAATAGGTCACGTGACTTCGATTTTAGAACCCGAAAACCGCCCCGCAAGTTTGGTGTAAAAAGCGGTCTCAGTCAAAAGCGGCTTAAGTACGGCAAAAAATATTTCATGTGGTTGTATGTCTCAAGATACCCTTTCATCCCAACCAACCCACTTTTGGCCGTGATGAGGTTTATTTCTTTTTTTTTCCTTTTTTCCTTTTTTTTTCTTGTTTTTCTTTCTAATTTTTGTACGCTCTTCTAAACCACAAAACATGGAAATCTAATTTTTGTGTAAAGTTGTTAAGCGGCAAATGCAATTTTTTCTCCCGAAATTTTTTGGGGCAACTCCATCGGGAACCCCCCCAAAATGGGGCCCCAAAAAACAATTTTTTGAACGGCTTAAGCTAAGGTGCTAGTTCTTTTTGATATCAGTAGATATTTAACAGACAAATATTTTGACATAGTTTGGGGGTGCCACCCTCCCCGGGGACCCCCCAAATGGACCCCCCAAAAATCAATTTTTTGAACGGCTCAAGGTAGAGTTCTACTTTTTTTTGATATCAGCAGATATTTAACAGACAAATATTTTGACATAGTTTGGGGGTGCCACCCCCCCGGGGACCCCCCCAAATGGGCCCCCCAAAAATCAATTTTTTGAACGGCTCAACTTAGAGTGCCAGTGTTTTATGATATCAGCAGATATTTAACAAACAAATATTTTGACATAGTTTGGGGGTGCCACCCCCCTGGGGACCCCCCAAATGGACCCCCCAAAAATCAATTTTTTGAATAGCTCAACTTGGGTGCCAGTCTGTTTTGATATCAGCAGATATTTAACAAACAAATATTTTGACATAGTTTGGGGGTGCCACCCCCCCCAGGGCCCCCCAAATAGACCCCCAAAAATCAATTTTGAACGGCTCAAGTAAGGGGGATCACGTCTTTTCGGTGCGACCATTTCGGCGCCACCTATTTCGTTGTCGTACGTCTTCTGCACAAATCGTTTCGGCGCCAATTCGGTGCTGTTTGACAGTTTACTTATTTAGGGTTTGGGTTAGGGTTAGGGCTTTGGGTTAGTGTTAGTAAAAAGCACAGAATATTGGCGCCGAAAAGGGTGGCGCCGAAATGGGCACGCCGAAAAGTCGTGGACCCAGCTAGGGTGCAAGTGTTTTATGATATCAGGAGATATTTAACAGACAAATATTTTGACTCTACTTTTCTGGAAGTTCCATAATCAGATATTTGTGAATAATTGGTGGTTTTACGGTAGACAAAAAGTACTTTTGAGCGTCACAGCATTAGCTACGCATCGGTCATTCACTGGGTTTGCTGGCAAACTCCCATCTAATTTAATTTCATTCTCCTTTTAGTCTCGTTTGCTTAAAACTTATCAATGAAATAGTCACGCACAATTATTTAATGGCTTCCATAACTGCAAAGAAGAGAAGCAATAAATTTAAAACGTAGCACGACTATGCTTTACAACTAAATGTTCTTGAACTAGTTAAAACAAACACTAAAAATTTCTGAAAAATACAGGTTTTTGGTTGTGATAAATTATTTCGTGTTTTGAACTTAATAAACACAAGTACACATTCTTTTTATTTTATCAATGGAATGAGGAGGTCAAGAGCTTTCATTTGATATCTTACTTGAAAAAATCGGAGCTGGGCCTTTTTCGATATTTAGCTCTAAAAATTGGTTCCGGATGAATGATTTTGAAATAATGTCATTATTCAAGATGGTACAAAATCATTCATGTGTAACCGAATTTTAGAAAAAGTCGTACACTTACACCACATACCATGGGCAACCTTCTCACCAAATTTGAGCTTTGTAATTAAAAAACCCACTAATTTATAAACATTTGAAATACTAAAGTCAAAATCATTAAATTTTTACGCTTGAGTGAATGCAAAAATGGCGATTTTTGGTGGGCCATAACTTTTGACCGCCTGAACCGAATTCGTTGATATGGGTATCATTTTGCTCAAAGTGACCAGCTCTATAATCTCCCAAAGTTTCATCAAAATCTGAAATGGTGGGTTACATTTTCACTTTTTGTGGTCAAGTTGACAAAGAATGACCCTTCGGTATTGAGGCCATATCCGGCCTCTGGGCGGCCTAAAGTGCACCCAACTAGTCAAGAAAACTGAACCTGGCTCTCCTTAACTTGAACAGTCTAAAGGCCCATTTACACTGGCATCGTGATCGTGTCACATGACGTCATCGCTTAGTGCTTTGCGATTTTGAAATGTCTGCATGACGCGATGAGGCGACGAGTTTTTTGCTTGCAATGCACACCAAGCGCGATACGTCGGTTGCTATTGGAAATGCCAAACATTGTTTAGCGAAAGAGCAAGACTGAGATGGTGGTTTTAAGCTTGTTCTTTTTTTACATCCTTGTTGTTAAATGGTCTAACATTAAACACCAAGGATGTAAAAGTCGAAATTCGCTGTGGTTGAAATTTTAAATCAAATTCCGATTAAAAGTTTCAAAACGTTTAGAAATCTCTTCCTAGTTAAGACTGCTTGTTTTGAATTGGGTGTCTGGTTCGGGTATGCTTTTCTAAACCCGGGGTTTGGGTTTTTATTCTGAAAATCTTAGTTTTCGAGATTTATCTGCTTTCAAAAGTTGAACTGAACAAAACTGAAATTAACTTTGTTGACTGTTTTCGATAAACAGCACTAAGTAATGCCAAATGAAAATAAATTAAACACATTCAGCATAAATCAATACAAGGTAAAAATTATAGCAAAACAGGCACAAGTAGACTGCGAAAGGACTGGTTTTGTCTTCGTGTCTGCAGCCACCTACTGTTACTAAAGCTTTACTTTTTGTTCAGTAATATCTAATCTTTTCTTTTTTTTTGAGAACGCGGTGACAAACAACTAATAGCAGCAAAGAGAAGAAGGGAAGAAAGAGGGAGAAGGGGAGAAGCAGGAACCTTATATTGTTAAAAAATAAATAAACAAAAACTACCGTGATTATATTAACCAATAATAAAAATATATAAGTTTATGTTTCTTGATCTATTTTTGCAAGAGTAAGTTTTTAAATTTTGCTTTGAAAGATAAATGCTTTTGCTGCGTGAATATCGAAAAAAAAATACTACATTTTAAGTTTATACTTTACTTTTCTTAGCGTATTATGAAAAACTAAAGCAAAAAAAAAAAACAAAAAAAGAAATACGCAACAAGAAAGTCTGTCGGCCTATTATACAACAATCGAATATTTGTGGCAAAGGAGAAAATCATAACCTGATTGCATGAATTTTTTTTTTTGTAAAAAAAAATGACAGAAAACAACATATTCAAAAAGTGCATCTTACGCTAGATCAGGGCTTCCCAAACTGGGGGTCGCGACCCCCCAAGGGGTCACGCAACAACCTTCAGGGGTCGCAAAGAGTATACCAATTTTTGCAAGGAAGTGTAAAATTGGTATACTCTCAGCGACCCCTGACTGTTGTTAAAAACTCGTGCAATTCTGCAAAACGTTATTCTTAACTTAGCCATAGATTGTACATAAATAGGTGCCATTAAATAGTCAGACTTTGTTGAACAATGCATTGTATGAAAAGACAGCAGTTAAACTTTTCCGTATTCGTATCATGAAGCCCAGCTGGATTGTCACTTTGGTTTATGACATATTAGAACTATGCAGATCAACTTCAATGCTTGTACAGTGCTGTGGTCAGGGGCGGGGGGTATAGTCTCCCTCATTGTCATTAGCCTGCCGAACAAAACGCCGAATACGGAAACTACCACGTTTTAGCACTTCTGAGACTGTCTTTTGCACTGGAATAGACTCAAAAATCATTAAACATATTTTGAAACGTTTGTTTAAAGGGGGAAGGGCTAATTTGTGAAAACAAAACTCATAAATCAGAGAAAAAAAAACTTTGAAACATAGCCAAAAATCGGTATTCAAAGTTGATCGCAAATTGAAGATGCTTAACATAAGTTTCATAAAAAAAAAAGAAGCTTAGGTATAGGGGAGGGGGCTATTTAGCATTAGTTAATTACCAATCACTTTTCGTAAACTTCCTTCCATTATCCCCCCTAAATGTATTTTTTTCTTTCAAACATAGGCGAAATAGATTACTCCTTGAGAGTTTTATTGAACTATCGGTATAACATTTTATGATTTATCAGTTTGTAAAAAGAGAACTAAAATTCTAGCAATAGAACTGAAATTCAAGCAATAATTTCTAGCATTCCCACATAGCCCATTTATGCAACTAGTATAATTACGGTATATTTTTGCACTGCTAACTTCTACGCCATGTTTTAATAGCATTAATATTTATCAAACTAGGCATAAAATTAGGTTATTTTTGCAAAACAAACGGCAAAGTTTTCGAGCGCTGGGGGTTCCACCCCCAGACCTCCGTAACAGCTCTCCCCGCATTGCAAAATTCTGGCTATGTGCCCAGATGTAGCCGGTAGTTTAGTAGAGGAGGAGTAGCGTAATATATGAATAGTTAAGTAGAGGTATAACTACCATACTACTACTACTGGTTGCATTCTAATTCTAATCAATGGATGGCTGGTTAAAAAAGTTGCACGATAGTGATAACAAGCATACTGCATATGATGCTGAAGCAGAGGTAAAGACAAATGCAAACAGGGTGTGTGCGTTTTGTACGCATTGGATACCAGTGCATTGTAATTTTTTTTTCAATGAATATTTACCACAAACACACAACTCACAGTTTTAATTATTTTAACCGTTAAGGGTCGCGGAAATTTTAAAAAGATTAAAGGGGGTCGCGACCCAAAAAGTTTGGGAAGCCCTGCATTAGATTACTACCAGCATTTTCCTTGGCATGTCATTGAATATGGCACGCAACTGCTGCTTGGGTACCCTTGCCTATGTTTTAATCAAATTTTTTGTTAACTTTTCACCTTTTTCTCAAAAATGTTTTTCAGATAAATTTTTGAGCATTGTAAGAGTTTTTGTGCAATAGAGTAATAAACTGAATTAATCTACACGATTCGTTCAACAAAAAAAGTTCTGGTTTCCGTTTTGCTGAAACAACGCTCTCATGACAAACGACAAAGTAGAACTCATTTCTACTTTGTCGCGCCATCGCTGAACACGAGTTTTTGCGTCAGCGCATCATGGCAAACCCGTCACTATCGCGAAAAATCGTTTAGTGTGAATTGGTCGTCGCGCTTACGTGTCAGGATCGTTGAAAACGCGTCATCTGACGCGATTGCAAAGCTAGTGTGAATTGGGCTTAAGCCAGTAGGGAGCCGAATCGAAGACTCAGCACCGGAACTGGGATAACAAACTAGTATGACTTCACAAAAGGCTAACTTAATACAAAACCATGACTGCAAGTAGAAACATACAATGCTCAGAGTTAGTACCCTAACGTTAGGCTACTATGCAAACGGCTGGCAAACAAGCACATTTAAAAAGCGCAAAAAGTTGAAATGCATAGAGAACAAACGGTATCGACGTTTAAATGGCATTGCGTTTGAGATTCTTCAATTTGTTAACTCAACGTAAGAAATAATAAAACGTCACGTGTGCCAAGTTTGGGATCTTTGGTCCTATTATTGTGATTTAAGACCAAAAAAAAAAACAGGAAATAACGGTGATTTTTGGCTCAAAAATTTATTGATTCGTTTATAACTCAAAAACCACTTGACTTGCAAAGCTAAAATTTAGACACAAAATGGGAACTTAGGAAGGCTTTACGCGAACCAAAGTCACTTTAATTAACATATAAGTTAAGCAGACCCCGGACAGGTTAGGCGCGAAAACAATTGGGACAAAAATGTGTCCAAATTTTCTCGCATCTCCTCTATCTTTTATGATGGAAAATGGTCGACAAGTGTTGCAAAAAATTAAATTTCTCTAAACATACTTGACCCTTTTTTTAAATTCAAATTGGTTATAAGAATTAAAGATGTTTTCTCTGGAATTATCAAATTTTTAACCAGAAAAAACAAAATTTAGCTCAAAATATTCAAATTTAGCGCTATCCTATGTTGAGCAAGCAAAATCCAAACAAAAAGTCGAACACAGTTTTTGATCTTTGCATTACTTGAGCTTTTCAGCATGCTTTTTCGAAATTTAGACTGCGTTGAAAAATTAACACTATATTCTACGAGTTATTAAATTTTAACCTGGAAATAACGTATTATTGTTTAGAGTGAAATTTTGAACCACTAATCAAGCGGAGAAATTTCTACCAATGTAATTGCATTGATTTAAAACTGTTTCCAAATATCCGGATTATATTTTAACTTGGATTCCGGATAGTTTGGAATTCGGATCCTTCTGGATTCAGTATTCTGAAATGCCCATCCCTATTGACGTTACTTGATTATTTTGAAAACTTTGTGAGACAATAAACTTTAAAGGCCACCTAATGTTCGCAAAGCAACGCTCTTAAAATGTAATAAAAAAATATTACTAATCGAATGCTGAAAACTGGGTTTAGATACCCGTTCTCAGTTTCAAGAAAATGAATAGCCATTATTTACTCAGAATTATCTTCCGCGTTTTAAAAAAATGACATGACGTCATCAGACCCTAGAGTTTGGTGCCTTTGACTAGGTAATCGTTGCAGAGGATAGGCGATTTTGAAAAAGCATGTAATAGCAGCTTGTTAGTCAAAAAGTGTTGCGTAAAAAAGGCGTAATTGACTCGAAGTAGTTTCACTGCAAAGTTCAGAAGTGAATTACCTGTAGCAATCAGCTTTTACTACCAGAATTGATTAGCAGTTTTACTACCAGTTATGACTCTGTCACTCTAGTACTCCAACAGTACAAAAGTTTTCGTATTCTATCTGGCATATCCGTACCCAATACCGGTAAGCTACTTAAGTGTAAAAAAGATTTTAGCCGCAACAAGAAACTATTGAAAGCTTATAATTATGTAAAAATATTTTATCCTTCTAATACTGTAGTTCACTGCGGTTCTTGCTACTGTAGTTCACTGCGTAGGATTAGGAATATACCGGTACGGATACTGTACAGTAGAAATGGTACCAGTATCAGGTCAGTAGAGATGGCGCGGATAACAAAAAATGCATCCACATGCTGTGCTGCGTTCGCAAACTTTGTCCGCATGCTGCACCGCACTGCATTCAAACACAACTAAGTTCACGCTGCACCGCGCCGCACCGCAAATTAAATATCCTTTAAATTTCCACTAACATCAGAAAAAAATTAGCTCTCTAGCTTATGACACATAAAAAAATTGATTTTAGGGGTATTATTTTGGAGAGTTTTCAAAAGAGTTGCTCTCTCAAACCATGCCAAAATATTTATTTTTTAAACATCTGCCGGTATAAAAAAGTAATGCCTTAGTTTGAGCCATTCAAAAAACTAATTTCTGGGGAGGCCATTTGGGAGCCCCAGGGGGAGTGGTACCTCCATACTATGTCAAACTATTTGTTGCTTAAATATCTACCAATAAAACCAAAAAACTATCACCCTAGCTTGAGCAATTAAAAAAATTAGTTTTTTAGGCCCCCATTTTGGGGGGGGGTTTGGGGAGAAGCCTCAAAAAAATTTAGGAGACAAAATTGCATTAGTAGCCCAACAAACTTACACAAAAATTAGATATCGATGTTGTGTGGATTAGGAGAAGAAGAGTGCACAAAATTTAGAAAGCAAAAAATGAAAAAAGAAAAAAAACTCAATGTGGCTAAAGCAGGGTGTCGAACCGAACCTGAACCGTAAACCCGAATGAACCGTTTCATTTTGGTGAACCCGAACCAAACCTGAACCAGCAAAATTTTACTTCAGTGAACCTGAACCAAACCTGAACCCTCAAAATTGTGCTCAAGTGAACCCAAACCGAACCTGAACCCCTAACAAAAGTAAGAATATATTTTTCCATATCCGGATGCCACTGGCGCTGGTACACGCACAATAAGAGCAGTGGCGATCATCAACAGGATCAGCAATTTCTCCTTTTTTTTTCTGGACGAAACGAGTAACGACAGTTAAATTTTAAGTCAATGCACCGAACCTGAACCAATAATATTTTACTTGAGTGAACCTGAACCAAACCTGAACCTCGAAAATGGTGCTCAAGTGAACCCGAACCAAACCTGAACCGCTAAAATATTTTGAGCAGGAGCTAAACCTGAACCCGAACTGTTATTTGAAACGGTTCGACACCCTGGCAAAAGTGTACGTAGGGATGAAAGAGTATCTTACGACATATAACCATGTGAAATATTTTTTGCCGTACTTCAGCCGTTTTTGAATAAAACCGCTTTTTACACCAAACTTTTGAAGTAGCTTTCGAGTACAAAACCTGAAGTTACGGGACTCATTGCCTTGAAATTTGGCACACACAAATAACTTATGAATCTCAAACTGTTGTCAAAATTTTATATAGCTAGACCAAACCATTATCTGTTATTGAGTTATAAGTAAAAGTCTGAAACTTCGCACTCGTTAACTTTGAAAATGGCCGAGTAAAAACTAAAAAACATGGGACGTGAGATCAGTCGTTTCAATTATAGGCTTTCAGGTTTAATCTGCCTTGTGTGTGCTTTCTATCAGTTTTTCTGCACCATGTTTTGGCAATCAAAAACAATCTACCAGTCTACCTGATGATTCCATGCAAGTAGTGTCTGAGTGTAGCCTACTAATCCTGAACCAGTAGCTCAAATAATGAAATATAAGGTATCACGTGCTCTGCATGCTGTCACAAGCTATTACACTTGTATGAAACTACTCTATGTATTATACCTTTGCGGTTTACATGTGTGTTGGATTGTGGAATAAATTTTGCTACTACGTAGGCTATTTTGTTATTGGAAATTTGTGTAGCCTAGTCTTTCTACTCTAGGCCTACTACATACAGACATAGGTCTACCAGATCTGAGATAGGCTCCAGACATAGGACCAAAAGCCTGATTCTTGATGCCATGACCTGTTGACGAATAGGCTACACTGAACTAACTTTGCCAATCTGAAATGCAAGCGCATGTGTAGTAGAAACTGTTGTCTAGCCTTGGGCTGGTTACAATACTATAGGCTTACTGCGTACAGGGAGGGTGTGTCGCCAGGCTTTGTGTTGTGCCTCTACTCTGATGATTATTTTCCACAAATCTGTTTCTTCTACATTTGTCTGCCTTTGTTTCATCTTCTCACCGACAGGGGTGTCGAAACCCTGAAGGGGGGGATGGGGATATATATCCCCCCAATAATTTGACTGTGTCCCCCCCCAATAATTTGAGTAATGTCTGTATCTGCATCCCCCCAATAATTTGACTTTGGTGTGCATTTGAGCGCAGGTCTCCACTACAATTTGGAGAGCAAATTTTTCCTTCTTTTGGTGAAGACCTTATTTTTTGGTCTTCACTTAATTTACTCAACTGAAAAAAATCGTGGTCGAGGTTCATCCCCCTTAAGTTGAAAATAGCGCAAAATTGGGGTAAAATTGCAAGTTATCCCCCCCAATGCTCAACAAAGATGGGCACCCCTGTTCACCCAACGTCCTAAACCTTTCCTGGTCTAGCCTACCAAAACCAAAATCTTTTTGTTGGTGTCAAAAAAAACACGTTCAGCTGATCAAAACTAAGTTTCTTGTAGCCAAAATAGCCGATTCTACGATGCTCCGAATTCTGAAAAAATAAACTTGAACCGAAGGCACCTTTTCCTGTTTTAGTAGCATGCATTGTCTTCAATTCATATAATAGCTACATCCAGACTAACCATTGTTGTTCATAAAGAGAAAATCACCAAAAATAATTGTAAAAAAATGTAAAAAATTTTTGTACGCGGCGCTGCGCTGATGCTGTGACGTAATGCAGATTTTAGTTGCCACGCGGCGCGGTGCACCAACAACAGCGCGTGGCCGCGTACGCTGCGCTGTTGCCATCTCTACAGGTCAGTAATGGTAGCTGGTTTGGTTTGTGTTTCAGTAAATATTTTGCTCCTGGCAATGTATTAGGCTGGACTAATCTGCTAGGTTACCAGAGTTTAGCTGTACCGGACTAGGCTACCGGTATCAAATCAGTGTATTGATATCTCAGATCTGTACTGCCAGAAAACTGCCAGTGAGTGCAGGTAACTCACTACGTGTACCAGTATTGTTAATATGAAATTGTAGTAGAAAAATGCTGCCGGCGATGGTATGAGTTTTACCTATCGTACCAATGCAACATACTGGTCTGGGCGGTACTTACTTCCCTCCCATTATTAGCCTGTCGTACCAATACTCTCATCTACATGCACTACATTGTAAAAACTAAACGTAATCTAAAACCCCCTACAGCCTGTTTTGTCTTTCGACTCGTCAGGAGGGTATCTGCATGGTAAACAAAAACTTTTAAAAACTTTTACAACATTAGGCTGCAATCCTGCTCTGCCTGGTGCTGTCTACCGCTAGCTACACACTTACTACCAGCAGGCTTGCTGCACAACAAACTGGAAGGCGTGCATCACTAAGGACATGCAGCGGCAAAAGTGGATCGTCACGCAAAATGGTTATGCACCA
Source organism: Trididemnum nubilum (assembly GCA_963965965.1). Classification (NCBI taxonomy): domain Eukaryota; kingdom Metazoa; phylum Chordata; class Ascidiacea; order Aplousobranchia; family Didemnidae; genus Trididemnum; species Trididemnum nubilum. Next base: position 20,213,165 of record OZ014477.1, read on the forward strand.
ATGCGGACAAAATTAATGTACACAAACACCGAAAAACTACAGTGAAGAAGTACAAGGCAGTGTGGGCGTTAAGATTAACAGATATGAGCTGTGTTCCCTCTAACTTTATGGCTAATCGCCGAGTGCCCAAATTTTCTTTAAACAGTTGTGCCCAAAGCTTTAACAAGACGTTTATGTACCCTAAATTTCGTACCAGGGATACCTAAACAAAACTGGGATGCGAAACTTCAAAAATTGCGCGTTAGCTGTAGGGCTATTTACGAAATTGTAAATTAGAGCAAAATGTCTCTGGCAATGCTACATTTTAGCGCTTTGGTAAATTTTTTAGCAGACTAACAGTTCTGCAAGCCAACTTACAATAGATTACGCAGGTATGCTACAATAGACTATTTTATTAAACTACGATGAAATTAAGACATAATATTTAACAAATAAATGATATATTAAATAGCACAAGCAAAGTAGAAAAACAACATGGAATTTATCGACATTAAACAACAGCAAAAAATTACAAAAAATGCTCCAATATGAACCAAAGTCGTTGTCAAAATGATTATCTATTTTGCTACATAAGAGTGCCTACTTCTTTTGTGAAAATTCAATAGTGATTTCCACCAGGATTTTTCGCAAAATTATATGTAGGTGTGCAAACTGCAATGAATAATGCAATTGCTGCAAATCTTATGGCTCTAGAGCTGCTAAGTGATCCTTTTTTAAAGATTCTCCAGTTCATGAGCTCCAAGACAACCAACCAATAGTACAATAAGAGTAATAAGCAAGCTCAAAAGTGGACTTAAATGATGAGCGAAGTGCTGCACAGTATATTTCCGTGCTTTGGCTTTTCTTGTTTGATATCTATGTCCGTTGGAAGCCAAAAAATAAAAGCAATTCACATTAACTTCAAGCTTTTGTTGATAAGTATTCAGAGTTTTTGAGATATAGGTCCAGGGACCAGTATCTTTACATTTCGGTGCATTCAAACGCTTTAGATCGTTTTCTTTTTTTTTAGCAAAACAGTCAAACACAGTTAGAACAATGAGGACAAAATTATAATGTCTATGAGTAGAAATTTGATTCACAGGACTCTTGTTTGTCATGGTTAGTACTGCTTACACGAATGCATGAGCCAAGTCAACTGACTGCAAACCAACGGTTTCATCACAGTGATTTCGTCACAAAGTGAGGGTTTGGGTAAGATGGCTCTGGGGATAGTAAAATATTTTTATGATCGCACTTCTTGGCCAATCGGCGTCATTTGGTTCACGGTCAGTTGTCGTGGACTTCAAATGCAGAGCACCGATTTCAACAAGCAAATAGCTTCAATTTTCCTTTGTCACGGGAAAGAGTAATAGTAATGCACTGCTAAAGTAGTGGCAACAAAACATAACTCAGTTGCCTGAGCATGGCCACCTCAGTTGGTTGAGTGAAACAAAACTCAGTTAGCTAAGTGAAATCAGAACTCGGCTGAGTGAAATCCAAACTTTTCGTGCATTTATTAGGCAGTTCAGATACTGCAGACATTGTCTGAATGCAAACCAGGAAGGTTTGGTCAGTAAGTCCAGATTCTTTCCAATCCTTGAAAATATTGGTAGTCTCTTTAAGATAGCATTTAAAGTTGGTTGTTCTGTTTCTGAAGGAAATGTCAATGGCATACACATGTCATCTTTCTTTTCAATCTCTAAACACAGTGCATATTTAATATTTATGACATATAAACTTTAATGCAAAAACCAACTTACCTCAAAATTATTGTTGAAAACTATTGAAAAGCTTATGCAAATTAAGGGCTGGATGGTGGCAGCTCTCATAATCCGTTAAGTTTAACAACCATGTTAATATTTCAATAACACCTGTAACTAATGACTGCATGCTATAACAACATATTACTGCTGTTGCTATTTCATTTTTCTGGTTCAAAAGCACTACTACTATTACTTGTTAACTTTGCTGAAACACCAATACACCATAAACACAATCAGACAATTTGTCATTTTACTACATACAAAAAAAAACACCCTATGCGTTGTTATTATTTAAAAGTGATTTGCATTTAGCATCCACTAATACCTTTCCTTGGAGTTGTAACAGACATAGTTTTCCAAATGTTTGAAATAAACTTCACAAACGTGGATGTGGCGACGAACCCAGGATTTTTTTCAGCATCATATTCTAGAGGATGAGCAGTTGATTTATTGAATACATTTAAAAAGCAACGTTTTGGTGGTTTATTTGACAAATCCTTTGAGAGGTTGGAAAAAATACTGCTAATTGCAGATGGTTTCACTCTTCAACTCAACAGGTTGATTTCCACTTTCTGTTATTTTCCAAGAATTGGTAATAAGAGTTTCAATGTCTGCCTCAACAAAATGCTTGGCACAAATTCTGCATGAATTGTTCACATTCAATTTTTTTCGAGGAATTGCTCTACATAATCCAGTTTTAACATAAAACTGGATCTGAAGGAAATCTTTAAATTCATTTTTTTTTCTTTGAAATTTTTGCTTTGGATTCGTTTTTAATACATTAGAACAAAATCCAGTTTTGCAGTTTGGGGCACATCAGGTATACCACATTTTTAAAATTGTAGTGATGATACTCGCAAATGTAAAAACGACACAATAGTACTTATAAAGAGCCATAAAAACTGATATACCGATACCTTAAAACCAAAATTGTAACTAATGTTTAAAATACCTGAAAAATACAAGATTAAAAATATCATTTGCTCATTGCTGTTAGTGTTACAGTAAGGTTTACATTTTACTGGGGCACTGGACAATACAACTGACTAGATTGTGAGAAAAAGTAGGCCTATTGTCATACTTCAAAGTAGAATAATTTCACGTCAAGCTACTGTACTAGAAATTTTGCTTATTAATTCAGAGTCTTGAATCCTGATTTGTGATTTCTGACAAGACATGGCCTTTATTATACTGCTACTTTAAATCAGTTTTTAACAAATACTAATATACATTAACAGCTGTTTTTAATTTTTATAGCCTACACTATTAACACATAATGTAATCTCCAGCAGCCAACATCCTGACATTTAAGGATAAATTAATCTAATGAACAAATTTTTATTGTGTCGATGCCAGTAGGCCTACCGTACCCAAAATTAACATCCGGTACCAGACTCATCTAGCACTCTGGCAGTATAAAGCTGCAAACTGACAAGAAATGTTCACTTAACTGCAAGTCTGAATTGTGCAAGCAGCGTAGCAATAGACAGATACGAGATCCACGGTAGAGTAGCCCTAGCCTAGTCGTGACATCTACAAGTAAGCTATAACTTATGAGTAATACCTTAGCTCAGCCATAAAAAGGTACCATATGAGATGTACATTAGAGTGGCCCTAGCGCAGTCATGACATCTACAGTATAAGTAGGCAATAATATAAGTAGGCAATAAGGCAAAAAATCTACAGTATAAGTAGGCAATTAACTTTACAAGTAAGTGTAGCTAAACAACAACACCTAACTTGAATAATCTCCTACTACCTTTTAAGTACTGCCTATGCACTACATCTATAATAATAGATCAATCGGTACCTCCTAAACTAAACCGTTTTTCAATTCTCGAATGCTGCAATTTTTATATAAGAAGCAAGGAGCTCAGAAAAGTGCTGTTTCGGTAATAAGCCCTACTGTTTGCACGAAGTTGCGCGGAGTAAAGCGGAGTTTCGCATCCCGGTTTTGTTTAGGTATCCTTGTTTCGTATTTATCCAGTATTAAAGCGTACCAAATGTCATATTTCCACAAATTTGTCGCATTTTCTTAAGCTATGTTTACTATATTGCCAAAAATTATTTGCCCTTGCTCCAACAAATTGCGGATTCGCTGAAAGAAATCAGCTTAGTGGGAACGCTGGATACGAGTAAAGATTATGTAACGTTACTGAGTTTGAATTTGCTTCTATGCCTGCATTTCTTAAACATTTCAGAGCGCTTGTTAATGTTGGTGCTTAAATCCGCTTTCAAGATTGCCAATTTCTCTTCTAAACACAGGTTGCAGGATCTAGACCCGCTCGAGTAAGCAGAGGCTTGCTTGTAATTTACCTTGTGATTTTCGGGGACAGTCCGCGGTCTTTTTCTTTCCAGACGGCCTTGGATAGCTCGGTTTCAAGGCGTTTCTTGGGGTGTTTGAACAATTGGTTGTGGTTGTAAAACCGTGCTTTGAAAGTGGTGGAACAGCTCCTGTAATAGATCTTTGGACCATCGCTGCTCTCTAGTGTCGCTTGGTACATGATTGATTTCACCAAGCAATTGCCGTGTAGTGGGCAATCGGCTTTCACCCGACAGTTGCATGTTTTTGAAGAGGTTGTGTTGATTTTGCCAAATTTGGCCAGTAAGGTTTTATTGTGCCTGTTGATAATTGCTTGCATATTTTGCATACAACTGTAACTTGATTTGACGTTGTATCGGTTGCAAATTTTGTGGAGTTTGTGGTGCTCGGGGAAAGGTTTGTCCAATAGTTAAAAAAACTGTTGTTGTAAAAGTTTTAGAAGTTTTTGTTTTTCATGCAGATACCCTCCTTATGAGTCGAAAGACGAAACAGGCTGTGGGAGGTTTTAGATTACGTTTAGTTTTTACATTTTATGGTCTGTATTTGATTATTTTGTTAATTGCTCTGAGATATCATCGAGCAGTTTCTGAAAGCACCGACCTATTTTACACTATGTACTACACTGAATCTATTCATCTACCGGAAATTTGGTTCCCAAGCATCCAGCAATTTGTCTAGGTCATTGTTTTTTCTGTTGTTCCACAAGATCAATCACTAAAACACCAACCAAACCAAGCTTCTGATCTGATATGATACTGGTACCTGTACCATTTGTATTATACAGTACCTACGCAGCAAACTGCAGTAGCCTAATGGTATTAGAAAGGTTAAATTTTTTCTAAAATCTTTTTTTACACTACGGTAGCCTACCGGTATTGGGTACGGATATGCCAGATAGAATACGAAAACTTTTGTGCTGTTGGAGTTTTAGAGTAATATAGTCATTACTGGTAGTAAAACTGCTATTCAATACAGTAACCTACCGCTTAAGTTCGCAGCTTGAATCTACGCAGCTTTTGCGAACTTAACAATTTATGTTCAAATCGAGAGTTGCTGAATGAATTGTTTTGTAAGCACCATGTGTGTCAGTGAATTACCTCACAGTTTGATGATGTGTTTTGTTCTGAGATAAAAAAAAAAAAGAACAGGACGTACAGTTGAACAGTTCTTTTACTGTTGGACAATGCTCCAGGCCGTTTTCCCGCTTTTGAAAGAGGTAACATTTTGAAAGAGGTAACAGTGTTGTTCTCTCACCAAGAAAGTTTTCCCGCTTTTGAAAGAGGTAACAGTGTTGTTCTCTCACCAAGCTTTACCAGCCTTGTGATATGGAAGTTATTGCAGCACTGAAGAAATATTTATATCTTAGTGATGTTTTGGATTTTTACGAACTTGGTAGCACGTTGAAGGCTCACAAAAAAGAGCAAGCTAATAGGTTACCTCGGGAGCAGCGAGTGTCGCTTACGGCAACCCTGTCCACTTGCTAGATGCAGTTCAATAAATTAAGCTTTCCTGGGATTCCATTTCGGATGCAACAATTAAGAATGCGTTCAACTTTACAAGTCTCAGTTAGCAACGTTGCGAGGCGGAGTGGATGAGAAATTTGATATTGTGGCTGATTTATTGCGTAGCTTTAAAGCATTGATTGATTGATGCAGGTTTATCCTCCAATCACGAGAAAGCGACGATGCGCTATGCTTTGCACGAATCCACACCCGCTTGGAGTTGACCATTTTCCAAGCTTTCCGACAAAATTACGAGGGATTTTGATGAGATTTTTGCGGATAGAAAGGCGGAAAAGTAGGAAAAGGCGGTTAGGGTTAGGGCTGATCCTAACCTAACTGTAGTCTTATCCTGCCTTTTAACACGATTTCCGCCATTTCTCACTTTTCCATCAAAGAAAAAGATGGAAATCGTGCTAGAAGGCGGTTAGGGTTAAGTTAGGGTCAGCCCTAACCTTAATCGCCTTTTCCTACTTTTTTGCTTTTTGGCACGATTTCCGCCTTTTCCTACTATTTCGCCTTTTTGCCATTCCCTAATTTTGCTGCTGGTTCGAAGCCACCAAGCAAAGATAATCACCGTAAAGCGTCTTATCCAAGAAAGCAACAACTTGAAAGCATTTAATAGACGAATGCGCTATAGAAGAGTTCATGCACATTGATGACGAAAACAATGAAAAGTTATTTTGGAGAATGTAACTGAGGTACTGGAAACAATGCAAATAACACCAGAAACGTAGAAGATAAGAGTAATTATACAATTGCCGCAGCTTGCACACCATTTCCGGAACCAACAAAGACAATGTCAATTTCTTGTGGGTTTGAAAACATGTACGAAAAAGTCTTTGAAGTACAAGATCATTGTTAAGTCCAGAGGTGCAAGTTCAAGTAAGAGATGAATATAGCGACCTGAAAAATTCTTTTGAACACTTTCAGAGAAAATTGCGACAGGTGATTGGGGAAGCCAAACGCAAAAGAGGTTCTATTACGGATCAACTAACGCTTCATGACATGTTTGAAAAGTAAACATTAAATTACTTGCATTAAATTTGTGAAAAACTTGAATGTAAAATTTGCGGAAATTTTGTGCGAACTTAACAAGGATGGGAACTTAAACGGGTGCGAACTTAAGCGGTAGGTTACTGTACTGGTAGTAAAAGCTGATTGCTACGGGTAATTCACTTTTGAACTTTGCAGTGAAACTACTTCGAGCCAATTACGCCTTTTTTACGCAACACTTTTTGACTAGCAAGCTGCTATCACATGCTTTTTCAAAATCGCCTATCCTCTGCAATGATTACCTAGTCAAAGGCACCAAACTCTAGGGTCTGATGACGTCATGTCATTTTTTTAAAACGCGGAAGATAATTCTGAGTAAATAATGGCTATTCATTTTCTTGAAACTGAGAACGTGTATCTAAACCGGGTTTTCAGCATTCGATTAGTAATATTTTTTTATTACATTTTAGGAGCGTTGCTTTGCGGACATTAAGTGGCCTTTAAAAACGTTTATGGACACAATACCGAAAAACAAAATCCCGAATTGGACAAAATCTCGAACGGACAAAATCCCGAATTGGATTAAATCCCGAATGGACAAAATCCCGAATGGACAAAACCCCGAATTGGACAAAATCCCGAATGGACAAAATCCCGAATGGACAAAATCCCGAATTGGACAAAATCCCGAATGGAACTAATTACGTCAACACATGCAATCAAACTAATTAAATATAGTGCAGTTAAACGTCGGATCAGCGAACGATAAGTTTACTGAAGTTGCCGAAAATGTTCGGCGTAATTTTTCTAACTAAAGTAATTAAAACAAAGTAAAATAAAATAAATTAAAATTGTTAGTTTCTAAATAAAACTGCCCTGCACTCCTCTTGAATTCATGTTCGTCAACTATTTTTGTTTATGTTCCAGAAACAACAAAATTTGCTGAACTTCACTCAACTGTAGCATTGAAACATATAATGACCATAATACATGATCATTGAACTGAACTGCAATTTTTCAATCTTTATTGCTCTTTTGCCGGTTTTACTTAAGTTCAAAGAAATTCCTTTTAGTCACGGCAAAAAAACATTAATACTGAGTTTTGTAAACATTGATACCACATTTTGTTCTTGACAACAAAAAAGAAAGTAATATTGAAAACAATGAAAATTTTATTTACAGAGAGTTTGCTCCCTCTTAATTGCTTACCTTTTTATCCAGAACAAAACTCGCAGATTTATTATACTGTCTGTATTAACCTACCTTCTTTTTCTGCCAACTGAAGGATTTGACGGCAAACGTGATAAGTGCGAGGCTTTAGCTAGGTGACAAACTGCTTGGCACTTACTTAACTCGACAAAACTTTTGAATTGATCACTCTACTTTTGAATATGCGCTGTTTTTGAAGGTCGCCACGACAAAAGCGAATGACCACAAGCAGTTTTGTCAGCAAATTAATTATTTACATTTATTAGTGCTTATAAGCCAGCAACGAGTACACTATTAATCCTGACCTTGCCTGTTATGTAAAGTTGGTTCAATTCTAGATTTTGTCCATTCGGGATTTTGTCCGATTCGAGATTTTATCCATTTCGGGATTTTGTCCATTCTGAATTTTGTCCAATTCGGGATTTTGTCCATTCGGGATTTTGTCCATTCGGGATTTTGTCCAATTCTGGATTTTGTTCAAATCGAGATTTTGTCCAACTCGGGATTTTGTCCAGATCAGGATTTTGTCCATTCGGGATTTTGTCCATTCGGGATTTTGTCCAATTCGCGATTTTGTCCGATCTGGTTTTTGTCCAATTCGGGATTTTTTCCATTCGGGATTTTGTCCAATTCGGGATTTTGTCCAATTCTGGATTTAGTCCATTCGGGATTTTGCCCATTCGGGATTTAGTCCAATTCGAGATTTTGTCCAATCTTAATTTAGTCTAATTCGGGATTTTGTCCATTCTGGATTTAGTCAAAGTTGGGATTTTTTCTATTCGGGATTTTGTCCAATTCTGGATTTTGTCCGTTCGGAATTTTGTCCAATTCGGGATTTTGTCCAATTTGGGAGTTTGTCCGTTCGGGATTTTGTACAGGATCTCCTCAAAAGTGAATAGCCAAAGGCTGTTAAAATAAATTGAAAAGAGCGTAATGTGCAAAAGAAGTAGATAATTTTTGGCAAATAGTTGTTCGACTTCAAACATTATACGTAGGGTTCTGGAAAGCATATAAGGGAGTAAATTAATATGAATTTTGAATGTTAAGTCATCGTAAAGTAAGACTTTGCAATGTCACTTAAAAGTTGATGAGAATTTGATTCTTTGTTGCTAAATTTTGCTTGTGTAGGTCTCTTTTTCCATGCTAATTGCGAAGGCAGGCATTGTTTTGATTTAGTTCTTAATTTTGAGAAAAATCAGTAGAAGACAGTGCTCATGCATACGGTTATATAAAATTCTTCTAAAAAAAAATACTGCAGTGAGCTAGTTAAGGGCGTAGATTTGATATTTGGAATAATGTGTCAACTTTCTGGTCAAGATGATGTAAGTTACGAAATCCGAAAATCATAGTAGCATTTTCGGATCAAAATGTTTTGTTGCAATAAAGTGAAATGTCGTTTTGGTTAAAATTGGAACAAAAGGTTGAGAATTGAATCTATAAACCGAATTGGTCTACGGTTATTATTTTTTATACTGTACATACATGTATTCTGCTTGAAAGTCGCCGCAATTTTAACAATTACGCTGCTCTATTAAGTGAAAATTGCAGCGAACTCCTTAAAAGTTGGGACGAGAACTAAGCAGAGTTGTAAAATTTTGATTGACATTTTATGGATACTTTTTCTTGACATTTAAACTTTGAAAGCCGTTAATCCAAACTTGTTCAAGTTTGTGGAAGATTATTAAATTCGAAAGCGATATATTTTAGATCTTACTATCAACAACCTTAAAAATGCTTAACGCAGTTAGAGCGCTATTTTAAAGTAAAGTTCTTTAATTCAGTAAAGTTAGATACTTTTGCGAAGTCTCCAGATATCGCTTGCGATGTCACATTCTAGTTTTTAATGTTTTAAATCTTAATACTGTGGTAATGTGCTGTATCAAGTTTTGTACCAGACCATTGCTACAAACATACCTAACTCGTAATTTTTTTTGCAGAGCCAAGACCAAGAACCATACGAAAATTATGAAGAATATAGACACAGAAGAGAAGGAATGGCCCAGTATCAAGCCCCAACCTTATTTGAAGTATGGAATCAAAAGTTGTTACAACTTGGCATACCACAATGGAACATTGGAAACCATGTTGTGGAACCACTTATGTCTGTAATGATGTTGGTGGTGCTTTTGTTTTTCGGAATTCAAGGACTTCTATTTCTTGGACTTTTGTACTTTGTAGTAAAAATGAGCCAACGATCTACTCAACAATCTCAAAATCATTTGGGTCGATCCAGGCCTTTTTCACAAACGGGTGGACACCGCTTAGGAAGATAAAGCATAAACTCTTTTAATTTTTCTGTAGCAGCTATTTGGGTAATATATACCGAGAGCAGTGTATGAAGAATGTGCTATCAAAATAGATTAAAAGTTTTTTATTGATACTTGTTCTTTTTATTATGAACTTAGATTTCAAATTAAATAATTTTTCTATGATACTGGTTGAGGGTCTACTGCAATGGCAAAAATTGGTTATTTTGCAAGCTTTGATGGGGAATTTGGGCATATAACTTACTTTTCAGGCAGTAGCAAAAAGCAAGAAACACCATTTCTGCGTTTGGCTACTGCCTAAAAAAGTGGAATAGTTGTCTACCATATCCAAGCTTGTAAAGATGTGATAAAAAACTCAATTAATTTTAGACACACTATCGTTCTTCTATTGGAAATAGAGAGTTGGAACTCTTGGGTACATCTAGAAAATGGTTTCTTGTGATCATATGACAGTAATATAGATAACCTGCCCTTTTAGTTTCGGAGTAAATCAGTAATGCTGCCATGTAATTTCTCAAAACTTAGGTCGTTCCGGTGAAACTTCAGAAAAATCATCATAAAAAAAATTGACTCCAACTTTTTCGTAGAGTTTTTCTTTTCGAATCTAGGAGTATTTGATTTTAAAAATAAGTGTACTGTAAAAAATATAGCTTCCTATTCTAGCTTTTGAAAACTTTCGGTTACGAAGTGTTTAATGTAGAGTGCAGTCAATAATTTTTATTTTTGAATTTGTTTGGTAGTTTGACTGTAATTGAAGTAAAATGAAAACCTGTGTTTCTTGCTTTTTTTGATCTTTTTGGGCCCGGTCTGTACTGGTTGTGGAATCGTGAACGTGCAAGCGTATAACGGGCAGCTCATGAATTTCTGTTTAAGATAAACTAATGATACACTAGTACGCCCAGTATGAACTGGACTATAAGTTTCAAACGTAGTAGTGCTGCAGTTGTGGCCACATTGTTGCCGGTGGCGGTGTCACTGCAACCTTTAAGAAATTATCCTTTTTCGCTATTTTTGAAATATTCTACAGTACCAATATTTTAATTGAATGAAATAAAATTGCATGAATGCACAGAATATGCTAGATCAGGCCTGCCCAGACCGGATCGTGACTTTTAGGCGCCAGAGGTGAAAAAAAGCTTTTCCAATTTAACAAACAAATTTTTTTCCAAGAAAAGTTTTCTCCAGAAGGACTTGTTTTTCAAAAAAAAGTATTTCTCAACAGTTTTTTTTTTTTTGAAGAAAGAACAGTTTTGTTTTACATTTTTTCATGTAAAACTTTTTATACAAGTGCTACCGTTTAAATTTATTACGCTCACCGCGTTCCCTTCAATATAACTAAACAGATAGACGAAAAACCTGAGGTGGGCACAAATAACATACCGAAAGCGCTACGATCTTTTCATCCAGTAAACGCGCAATTTAATTTTGTTTAATTTCTGAAGCGCAGCGCAACTTCCGCAATTAACTTTTTAATTCAGTTGAAGCGCAACGCAATTGCGGAACGGCGTTTTCGTACCAAGTTAAAGCGCAACCTAACTTCCGCGATTGAAATTTTACAATACAATGCAAATACCGCAGTTTTTGCGATTTTAAAAAGAAAAAGTGTGAATAATTTGCTAAAGAAGGCCGACAATTATCAATATTACGATCAAAACGGAACAAAATTGAGTTCAACGTATGGAATTGCGCTATTAGCCGAAAAAAAATTGAAAGCGCAACGCAATTAAAGCACAACAAATTTTGAAGACTTTAGGCCACAACGCAACTTCCGCAATGTTTCAAAATCAAAAATTAAAGCGCGACAGAACTTCCGCAATTGCGAAAGTTTCGCTTTGTGCTTCTACTTGCGCCTTGCCCACCTCTGCGAAAGACGTATGTCATTTTACCTCATTCTATGTCATTTTACCTCATTCTTAAGAGGGTTGAGGTCACGGAGGAACTAGGGGGAGACTCAACAGTTGGACCACATCTAAGGTCTGAGCCAGAGCTTAGAAGTCAACGATAGAGAAGGAAAATGGGCTCAGCAGTCACGTTTGTCAAAACTTTTAACCCCGCCTTCTGCCGATAAAAAGAATTCGTGTAGACGTTAGAGATTGCACACAAATGACGCACTTTGATTAATCCTTTTCCCGCCGATCACTGCTCGGCGTTTTTCTATAGCCGCTGCTTTTCCTGCACTCTGTATTCTGACGATTTTTCTTGACTAGTATCAAATGAAGAGCTTCAAAGATAATTAAAGTAAACCTTTTTGGGGGGGAAAAGCTTTTATTTGAAAAAAAAGGTTCTTGAAAATAAAAATAATCTTTTCGAAAAAAAAAAAATTAAAACAAGTGTTGTTTTTTTTTTTTTTTTAAAGTTTTTGGAAAAAATCCTTTTTTTCAAAAAAAAATTTTTTAAGAAAGCTTTTTGGAAAAAAATTTTTTTGGAAAAAAAATTGTTTAGAAAAAAACTTTTCGGAGAAAATACTTTTTCATTTTTTTTTTCAAAAAATTGTTTGGAAAAAAACTTCGGAGAAAATACTTTTTTTTCTTTTTTTTTTTTTTAATTTTTCGGGAAAAAAATTTTTTTGAGAAAAACTTCGGGAAAAAATTTTTTTTTGAAAAAAAATTTTTTCACCTCTGTCGCATGATAGTTCCGGCGCTAATTGCCGGGGCCTATACGTCCGTGCTTAAAAGTCGTAAACCGTTCCAGTTCGTCTAATTCGTCACTTCGCTGAATTCGTAACCTCTTTGTTAGGGTTGTTCAGAAAAAATTTTTTTTTTGAAAAGTAATGCTGCAAACGGATTTTCTCGTATTACCCCAAAAAATGATATTGACCAATTTTCACAAAAAAATTTTGATGTTTAGGGAGTGCGCAACCGCGCAACTCAATTTTAGTTTATGATGTCATTAAAAAAGAGCGAAACATTTTTTTCGGGAAACACTGGCAAGTGACATATCAGCAGACGCAAAATGACCCTCTGAGTCGTAATTTGTTTATTGTTTTGGTTTATTAGCATTAGGTAAAGATGTATTTCAAAATTTTAAATCGACGATGTCATCATTTTTAGTTAAAATTGTATCTTTGCACGCTTTGTTAAGTAAAGTACAGTCATGTACAACGTTTTTTTTAGGAAACCTACTAATCATAGAGTGCTTAAATACTTAATTGGGGTGCTTAAATACTTGTTAATGATCACCTGATTTTTGCGAGTACTGTTTTAGATTTAATATTAGCTTTTGAATTGCACTGAAAGCACATATTACTTTGCTGTGCAGTTTTATTGGATTGAGTGAACAGAAATGACTACCACAAGAAGCGCAACTAAAATTTGGTGGATTGGCAATCCTAAATCTGATCTTAATACCGGCTGCTTACCGACCAATGATGATGCCATGCATTACTTTTTTCCCATTTTTAAAACTCAAAATGACAACAAATGATACTGTAAAGCAAACGATCGAAGCAGTTACTGAAATCTGGTTGAAATCAGGAATTCCTATGAAAAGTAGGTGGCTGCAATCAAAACAACTTATGAAAATTTTTGAATCGTGGAAAACAAAGAATCGCGATAATAACACCATAAGAAACAACAGAAAAAGATTTTTTGTTAGTTTGGAAACATTATTCGATCTTGCTTCTAAAAACGCTGAGCAACAAATTTCTGGTGATCGTCTAAGAACCGAAAAAGGAAGATGTGATTTTTTTGCATGACCAAAGAAACGCTCGCAAAATGTAGATGCCCACTTTAGATCATAAATCAAGAGAAAAATGTCAAAGAGTCGAAACTAAAAATATCACAATAACACAAGCTTTATGCTGCAAAACAAATAGCCCTACCATTAAGTCAATATATATATTTGCCAGACTCCTATCATTCAACCACACGCATTCATGCTTCTAACCAAACCGCATCCATCCAACTTCAAAAAAAAAAAACTCAAATAGCTGAGAGGGAAGGCTTTTCCACAAATCATTACTTCTGTCGATGCTTTCATGATTAATGCTTCTTCGGGAAGCACCAATCATGGATTTTCTCCACGATTCAAAAATTTTCAATAGTTGGTTTGAATGCAGCCAACTACTTTTTCTTAAAATCAGATTTAGGGTTGCCAATCAACTAAATGTCAGTTACGCTTCTTGTGGTACGGTAATCATTTCTGTTTACTCAATCCAATAAAATTGTACAACAAAATAATTTGTGTTTTCAGTACCGGTACAATTCAAAAGCTAATATTAAATCTAAAAAAGTACTTACAAAAATTACGTGATTCTTAACAAGTTTTTAGCACTCTATGATTAGTATGTTGCCTAAAAAAAGGTTGTACGTACATGATTGATATTATTTGCACTAAAACGATTTTGTATAGTCAAGAGACAACCGGGTAACCATTTTTCATGTAACAACAAAGCTTGCAAAGGTACAATTTTAACTAAAAATGATGACGTCGTCGATTTAAAATTTTGAAATAAATCTTTACCTAATGCTAGTGGACCAAAACAATAAACAAATTACGACTCAGAGGGTCATTCGGGTCCACGACAACTGACCGCGAACCAAATGATGCCGATTGGCTGAGAAGAGCGATTATGAGCATGTTTTACTATCCCCAAAGCCATCTTGCCCAAACCCTCACTTTGTGACAAAATCACTGTGACGATATCAGTGACCAAATCACTGTGACAAAATCAGTGACCAAATCACTGTGACGAAACCGCTTTTTTGCGGTCAGTTGACCTGGCTCGGGTCATTCTGCGTCTGTTGATATGTCACTTGCTAGTGTTTCCCGAAAAAAAAAAATGTTTCGCTCTTTGTTTAATGACATCATAAACTAAAATTGAGTTGCGCGGTTGCGCACTCGCTAAACATCAAAATTTTTTTGTGAAAATTGGTCAATATCATTTTTTTGGGGTAATACAACGGGGAAAAGCCATTTGCAGCATTACTTTTCAAAACAAATGCTTTTCTGAACAACCCAACTCTTTATGTCCCCGAAAAGCTTTTGGTTCGTCTTGTTCATCATTTGCAGATTCGATTCAATGCTCAAGCGATATTCACAGCTTTGTGTAAAACTAACTGCAGGATGGATTGATTCACGCAGTCTCAGTTGTTAGCATAGGTGGGCAAGTTAATGCAAAACGTTAGCTTCGTTAACCACTAGTCCGTTAACAAACTTCACACCTCTGTTAACGTTAATCCGTTATTTTCAGCTTTGATTAATGGAAGTTAATGAAGTCCGTTAATTGGTTAATATTTTAAGTGTAATTTACGTTTCTTTTCATTTACTCGCTTCTAGAACACATATTGACGTTGTTGAGCTGATAGTGAGAAAATATTTATTGTTAAATAGTGGTCTTTTTGTGTTTTGGAAGTTATATTTTACAATCTAATCTAATTTTAAGATAAAAATAAGTTCAAATGCACTAACGAAGCTGCGACCGAAAAGTTTTTGGAAATTGCGAACAGCGATAATTAATAGACCTGTGAGGGTGCTGCTTATTATTTACCTCAAAAAGAGCTCTTCGCTTTTTTCTGTAAAACTCGTGCTAAAGCGCAACAAGTGTTACCAGTGCAAACTGGTTTGTACCGGTACGATGAATGAATGGTGCAAATTATTGATGATAAAAGCCTTTACGGAAGTTAATTTAGTCCGTTAACTTGAAATAACTTTTTAACGGATTAACGAGTTAATGAAAAAGTTAGCTTCGTTATTAACGATTAACGGACTTGTGCCCACTGCCCACCTATGGTTGTTAGTTTAATACGCGTCAGATTTCAAACAAAGAGTTCTTATCGGATTAACAGTCTACAGGAAAATCTCGCTGCAGCAACAAAAAAGGACGAGGTGCGAGACGCGTTTTAACTACAGAACATTCACTACCAGCTAAGAGTCGTTAGAGTTTAAACGGAGTACAGTAATTATTCAGATTAGGTGTAAAAAAAAAGAGCAACTCCAGTTTGAACAGTTAAGGTTAATGCGCTTTCTGAGTTTCATTTCAAGATTATTGTCAGAGCGAAGTTGCAGAAAATCGAATGTCAAATAAAAGATCTAAGTACGTACGGTAAGCTTATATCGCATTATGTTCAGCAATAAACGTTCATTTTATTCAACCAGTGGCGGCTCGTGACTTGAAGAGTTTGGGATGCTTCAAAAAAGGATACTTTAAACAGACAAACTTAATTATAATTTGTATTAATAAGCTATTGCCATGAAATAAAACGATTTACGAGCGTAGTTTTAGCAGTTTTTTGTAACATTTTTGGAAAGTTTTTTTTAATTGTTTATTGAAACAAATACAACACGAGTGAGGTTTACTGTTCAAGTAAAAAAAATATTATAGCTGCTCTATACTTGATTCTGCTGATAAGAAAAACATAATATGCTTGCTTCCACGTTTTAGTCTAGAACGAGAATCATAATACTTAAAACACAATTCAGACAATCTTGTCAGTGATGTTGTTTTAGCACATATTTATCCTTCTGTCACCGAACAGCGTCAGACGCTAAATAATGGACGATGCGCGCATTTTTCATTGCAATAACTACTTCGTGGTTGGAGGAATACGCATCTGCTCGGAGTTTCCAATGTTCCCTAGATTTCTTCAAATTCTTGTCCACTGAATTTGCTGCTTGTTCGAAGCCATCAAGCTGAGATAATGATCGTAAAGCGTCTTATCCAAGCACGCAACAATGTGACCAGGGTCCGGGTTGAACCCAGATTATCCTGAATAACTTTTTGATCCAGCAAAGGAACAGTTAACCGATCTCCAATTGCAAGAGCCCAAATTGCGGAAACATCTAAAGCAGCTTTCTTTACAATCTCATTGTTACTGCAAACCGTCCAGCGTCACATTTGTACCTCCAACATTACTTTTTAACCCATCACCAATTACGGAAACTTGGTGAGCAGAAAGAGGATATGCTTGTCCAAACGCAGCGTGCTCTGTGTCTTTCCTGGTTATTCTTTTTCTTTTGGTCATTATTGCTAATTACTAGACATTTTTACAAAATACTGCAATTCTGAAATATCAATAGGCTATAATGCAAACAGAAGTGTCGCAATTACCGGTACTTTACATTTTATTAAAACCTGTAAAAAAATGTGTGATCACTGACCGCTGCGTAATACAAAGGCGAAAAAACTATCATTATCCCAATACATCGAATGATCATATCCCTTTAGTTACAAACAACAGCAAAGCTATATCACTATCACTGTTGGTAATAAAAATAACAAACGTTACGTTTAGAGTAACAAGAAACAAAAAAAAGAGGTTACAGCTAAACAAGTAAGTAAGTGCTGAAAATTTGCGTTACACGTCTGGTGCGCGGCGTTCTAATTGGCATTGAATCAAGAGCGCACGGCTGTAACAGTATTGTTTCAATTTAGTTTTCATAAAACGGTGCAAAGGTGTCAATTTTAAATCCAAAAGTCGGCAGGCAAAACTTGTTCATTTGTCTAAAATTTGATGTGTGGCTATCATTTTACAAGTGCAGCAATCCACCATGCGGCCACTAAACCTGAGATTAAAGTACTCCCTATAGTACATGCAAAAAATGAGAAAGAAATGTTTCTGTGATCCTGTTTACAGTAAGCAACTAAGCATGATTGCGATTGAAGTTCAGATGTTTTTTTTTATAAGGTCAGATTAGTCCTGTTTTCTCCTTCATTAAAGAAAACGCAGAGTAACTTAACGCCTTTCATGAATAAAATGGAAAAAAATTGCTTTTTTTATAATAAGTCAATTAAGATGGTTTTGACATTTGCCGGCCAGATTTTAATATTTAATTGTTTTGCGTGCTTCTGGCCTAAAAGGCTACCAGCGCGGAAGCCGAGGGAAGAGCCACCAGAACGGCTACTACTTAAAACAAGCAATGCGAAAAAATGTCTTTCCACAGGATCCGAACCTGCAGCCTTTGGATTACCTGCCACTGCTCTACCCATAGACGTAGCCAGGATTTTTAATTGGGGGGGGCCAAACCGCAAATCACATGCAATGACGTCACCAGAAGCTTCTAAAGAGGAATTTTTTGTGGAGGCAAAGATATCGTGGAATGGAAGATCAGAAGCCGTGGCCTGGTGTTGGCACGTAACTAGGAACTTGTTCAAAGGGGAGGGCTTAAACCAATAGTTAATGTCTAAATTGGGAGACGTGTTGAATAAAGAAGTGTACTGTTATTCAAACGAATCATTGACGGGGGTATTGGGGTGGAGCCCCCAGCCGCCGGAGGCTATGGGGGTCTGGGTGCGAAGCCCCCAGCCGCTAGGCGATTTTTCATAATTTTTTGAAAAAAAAGCTGCTCATTGGATCACATTTCGCACGTATTCAGAGCCATTTGAAAGTACTAGATTTTTAACATTTAAAATCCAACCGACAAGTTTGACGTCCATCGTGGTCGACTCCTGGGAAATCATAACGACTTCCACTTTGTTAGAGAATAACTTGGGGAATAACTTTGTTAGAGAAGCTGAGGGCTGCCGATGAGAGCTAAAAGCTCGAAACAGCGCTGTCCAGCTCTGTGCATTAGAAATCCAATTGAAAAAATTATGGTTCTCAGTTCTTCTTTTGCTTGCTATTTAAGTCCAAAGCACATATAAAATCTTGCATTTTGTGGTTAAATTTTGTAAGTGATTTGGCCCTGGTAAGGGGAAGTAAAGTACATTGCCTCCTGCAATGTTTTAGCAGTAAATAACAATCCACTCGAAAATTTTCCTTAGAGATTATTGTTTTGTCATGAAAACAACCAGTTATAGGAGTACATATACGGCCAGGGGGGCCCAGGCCCTCTCAATTGAAAATTTTGTTCAATGAGCATTCTTGCTAATTTTTTTCAAACGTATTTTGTTGCATAAAAACTACTCAGGTGGAGGTGAATTATTATTGAAAAATGTACAATAGATGGTAACGCCTACAAACCATGTCATTGCCTGGGTCGGATTTACATTGTGTTGGGGCCCCTGGCTTTGGAATTTTTGCTATATTTTCCCGCCAAATACAGGTGAAGACCAAAAAAAGTATTATATGAGCGTGGGGCCCCTGACACTGTGCTATATGTTAAATCCGTCCCTGGTTATTGCGTCACGTTCATAAAAAGGTTACATGAGGGCCTGAGTTAGCAACTTTTAGGATAAAAATCTTTAGTTCACTCGGGTTATACGATTAAATTGGTAGCCAAACAATTAAAGTTATACGATTAAATTGAGGGGTCCCCGGCCCCCTGGATCAATTTTTATTGTTAGGGGGGGCATTTAAGTTGGGACCACTTAAATATTATTGTAGGGGCCCATTTAAATTGGTTGGCAAAAATTAAATTGAGGGGCCCGGGCTCCCTGGATTAATATTTTTGTAGGGGGCCTATTTAAATATTATTGTAGGAAGTCCATATGAGTTGGTTGACAAAAATTAAATTGAAGGGGCACGGGCCCCCTGGATCAATATTATTGTTGGGGGCCCATTTAAATTGAGTTCCATGTACATATTATTGCAGGGGGCTCATTTGAACTGGTTGGCAAAAATTAAAATGAGGGCCCCGGACAACCTGGATTAATATTATCGTGGGGGCCCATTTAGATTGGGGGCCGATTAAATATTATTGTAGGGGACTCATTTAAATTGGTTGGAAAAGAATAAATTGAAGGGCCCGGGCCCCCTGGATTAATATTATTGTAGGGGGCCCATTTGAATTGGTTGGAAAAAATTAAAACGAGGGGTACGGGGCCCCTGGATCAATATTATTGTAGGGGGCCCATTTAAATTTAGGGCCATTTAGTTATTATTGTAGGGGGCCCATTTGAATTGGTTGGCAAAAAATAAATTATAAGTGGCCCGGGCCCCCTGGATCAATATTATTGTAGGGACTCATATAAATGTTATTGTAGGGGGGCCATTTAAATTGGTTGGCAAAAATTAAATTGAGGGGCCCTGGCCCCTTGGATTAATATTTTTGTAGGGGTCCATTTGAACTGGTAGGCAAAAATTAAATTGATGGGCCCGGGCCCCCTGGATCAATATTATTGTCAATTACAGTTGTACGCAAAGATGCTGAAAGAAACTGAAACTGAAGAAACAATAGTCTTTTTTGTGACATTTTTATCATTGGTGGCATTTCAATGAGGGGGGGCCGGGTCCCCTGGGCCCCCCCGCTGGCTACGCCTATGGCTCTACCACTTGTGCTAGAGAAGACGTCTCCTCGCATGCTTAATTTTGGCTATTTTAACCCAGCGACGTGCTTGTTGTATGATTTTAATATTAAGTCAATTACGATGTTTTTGACGTTTGCCGGCTAGAGTTTTAATATTGAATTGTTTTGCGTGCTTCTGGCCTAAAGGCTACCAGCGCGGAAGCCTAGGGAATAGCCACCGGAGCGGCGACTACTTAAAACAAGCAATGCGAAAAAACTGTCTTTCCACAGGATTCCAACCTGCAGCCTTTGGATTACCGGGCCACTGCTCTATCACTTGAGCCAGAGCTCTACCACTTGTGGTGCCCCACATCCTCCTGTTCTCTTGTTTTTTTTCCAACACTCTTTTCCCTCCGTCTCCACTCTCTTTCTCACTCCGCCCTCTAGACTGTCATTTTTTTTCTTTTTTTTTTTTTTGGCTAGTATATAAAGCGAGTTATCTCGCACGTGTCTTTTTATTTTCGTTTCGCATGCTGTCGTAAGCATTAAAAAAATGTGGTTCATGGACATGTGTATTTGCTTTTTTTGTGGTGCATGGAAAAGTCTGATTCCTCACACTGGTGACCGCCGATTTCACGCAACACCTTTTGATGTTGAAACGGGAAAGAACAAGAAAGAAAAAAGATTTAATTTTACGAAAATTCGATTCAACGAAAATTCAAGATGTACAACAATATGAACGGTAGGCTTTTGCCTATACACAGACCAGATATTGTTAGAGGCCGTGGCCGATCACGCCCAGCCACAGTAGGCCTACCAGTAGATGAAGTTCACAGCAGAGGTGGAGTCCTCGAGGACGTCCTTGGCCTCAAGGACATATTTTGAAGTCCTTGGCCTCGAAGTCTCAAGTCCTTGGCCTTGGCCTCGAAGCCTTAGGTCCTCGAAAATTGCCCTGTCCTCGACTCGAGGACAGCACTATTTTTTTGAACCGTTGAAATTTTGTTGGAAAACGCCAGAAACCTCGCGGAAAATTTGCAAATACCTTTTTTTCCTCACTTGGAGCATTGGCTAGGCCAAGCGGTCCTCCCCCCGATTGAAATTTTATCAATGACAAAAATGTGACAAAAATGCCTATTGTTTCTTCAGTTTCAGTTTCTTTTTAGCATTTTTCGCTTACAATAGTAGCGAACAACAATATTGAAGACCAGGGGCCCCGGGACCCCCTCAACTCAATTGTTGCCAGCCAATTTAAACGTATAACCTGGAAGAAATGGATAGTTTTCGTTTTAAAAGTTGCTATCTCAGGATCACATCTAGCCTTTTTATGCACGATATGCATTAACCAAGGCCGGATTTACCGCAATATGGCGCAATACCAGCTAGGGGCCCTGCGCTCAAATCTTAAGACTTTTTATGGTCTTCACCTACATTTGGCAGAAAGATGCTGCGAAAATTTCCAAAGTGCCAGGGGCCCAGCGCGATGTAAGTCCCGCCCGGCAATAACATGGTTAGTAAGCGTAACCATCTATTGTACTATTTTTCAATAACAATTCATTAATTCAACTCCACCTCGCCAGTTTTTACGCACAAAATAAGTTTAAAAAAATTAGCCATGGTAAATGCTGATTGAACAAATCGTTGAACTTCAATTGAGGGGCCTGGGCCCCGTGGCCTAACATGCACTGCTATTGCTGGTTATTTTCATGACAAAATGAAAATCTCTAAGGAAAATCTTCGAGTGGGTTTTCATTTACTGCTAAAATGTTGCACAAAACAATATAATGCACTTTACTTCCCCCTACCTGGACCAAATCACTTACAATTAAACTTTAACACCAAAATGCAAGATGTTAAACGTGTTTTGGACTTAAATTGCAAGTAAAAGGAGGATTAAACAATTTAATTTTTTTAATTGGATTTCAAATGTCAAAAATCTAGTGCTTTCAAATGGCTCTGAACATGTGCGAAATGTGATTAAATGGCATTAAAATAGCTTTTTTTTCCAAAAATTTACAAAAAATCGCCCAACAGCTGGGGGCTTTGCCCCCAGATCCCCCGTCTGTGATACGTTTGAGTTACACTGGCTTTCTCAAAACGTCTCTAAAGTTACATATTTGCACTTTTCAACTGCATTAGTTTAAGCCCTCTTCTTTTGCAAAATCCTGGTTAAGTGCCAACAGGCAAATTTTTGATGACGTCATTGCATGTGATTTGTGGTTTAAGCCTCCTCAATCAAAAATTCTGGCTACGCCTATAAATTGGAGATTGCCCGAAAAACTTTTTTGAAGACCTTTTTTTGTTTTTTTTGAGAACACTTGCGGCTGTGTCCTTGGTCCTTGGCCTTGGCCTCGAGCATTCCTGTCCTTGGCCTCGAGAAAGTCTGTCCTTGGCCTTGGCCTCGGATTTTTTTTATGTCCTAGGCCTTGGCCTCGAGCCTTGTGTCCTCGACTCCACCTCTGGTTAATAGTCCACATGTGCATTACCCTAGACAGAGCACACCACCGGTTCTTGACCAGCCTGCGAAGTCATATGACGAACAGCCGACGCCCATACTACGAACACGAATTGGACGAGCTATACACAGGCCCAAAAGATATCTCCAGCTTATGTAACCCACACATTAACACTTCACAAGAACACGCACATACAGCTCATCTTTTTCTGCTGCTGTTAATGTTTTGACACTATGCCAGCAACCTCTTACATCTCATTTCAAAGTCTTGGCATAAGTGTTTCAGGGTTTTTGATCTTGTTAAGGGAGTTTCTTTTTTTAGCCCTTTCCTGCAGAAGGTCTTGCCTGGCCAGCACGGCCACCTGCTAGGAAATAGACTCCACAAAAACAGTTTTCTTTATCCGGATTTCTCTTGCCATGATGCCGAGAGCTGCAGATCTCGGACGTCATGTCTAGAGCAGTGTCTTGCAGCAGCAATGGAGCCCTGTATACATTCACACTAACACACACGGAACTGTTTTAACAGCTCACACAGTTGTGTTCTTGGAGGACGCCGAATTTTGATGGAGGAGACAGCCCATACACAAAATCTCAGGGGGGACCCAGCTGACTGTTTCCTTTGCTTTTTTTACACGTTTTTTTTCCCGTGTGCTGCCTGCCGCCAGCGCAAACTTGTATAATAATTTCATCGCAGTTCTGCATATAACGGTATGCAGCCCCGTGACCGCCGAGAGCAATTTCGCAAATATTTCGTTGTTTTAATGCACTGCAATGCGTCATGATCATTGATCATCCCACTGGAGACTGATTTGAAACGGCCACATCATGGCCGGGATTGAGCGCCAACAATGGACAAATCACTCGAAAACAAGAAACAAAGAACTGAATCGTGCTCATACGACCGCCTAGTCTGCACGCCGTCCGAACGTTAAACTACTCAAGTCATCGCATACCTCTGTGAACGACGTGGCGAACTTTGACGGACACAAAAACAAAATTCTTGTCAGTGCGCATGTTTTGTTTAGGCCTACATTGTGGTATTACCTCGAACACTAGTCTCGACTTCATGTCTTTCTTATCTTCTCCCCTTTCTCTTTCATTTCTTTTTCAAGTCAGAAACCGCAAAATCCCATCTTTCGCTTTGTTTTGCGTGCTCTTGAGGTGGGGTAGTGTGGTGTCCCACATCCTCTTGTTCTTTCTTTTTTTCCAACACTCTTTTCCCTCCGTCTCCGCTCTCTTTCTCACTCCGCCCTCTAGACTGTCATTTTTTCCTTTTTTTTGCGCTAGTATATAAAGCGAGTTATCTCGCACGTGGCTTTATTTTTCGTTTCGCATGCTGTCGTAAACATTAAAAAAATGTGGTTAATGGACATGTGTATTTGATTTTTTTGTGGTAGATGGAAAAGACCGGATTTACCACACACTTGAGCAAAATGACTTATTATTAAAATTATACAACAAGCAAGTTGCTAGATTAAAATAGCCAAAATTAAGCATGCGAGGGGACGTCTTCTCTTGCTTAAGTGGTAGAGCAGTGGCCCGGTAATTCAAAGGCTGCAGGTTCGGATCCTGTGGAAAGACAGTTTTTTTGCATTGCTTGTTTTAAGTAGTCGCCACTCCGGTGGCTATTCCCTAGGCTTCCGCGCTGGTAGCCTTTAGGCCAGAAGCACGCAAAACAATTCAATATTAAAACTCTAGCCGGCAAACGTCAAAAACATCGTAATTGACTTAATATTAAAATCATACAACAAGCACGTCGCTGGGTTAAAATAGCCAAAATTAAGCATGCGAGGAGACGTCTTCTCTAGCACAAGTGGTTGAGCAGTGGCCCGGTAATCCAAAGGCTGCAGGTTCGAATCCTGTGGGAAGACAATTTTTTGCTTTGCTTGTTTTAAGTAGTCGCAGTTCTGGTGTCTCTTCTCCAGGCTTCCGCGCTGGTAGCCTTTAGGCCAGAAGCACGCAAAACGATAAAAAAAAATGCTTGTCAGACTTGGCGCTAACCCACTTCTTTCAGTATTAATTTGTTCATGTGCATAAAACTGAGTTACGGTCTAAGGTGCAATGATAAATACTCGAGCCCCCCCGCCCCCCCTCTGGCTACGCTACTGATTATGTTCATTACTTATTGACAGTTAGCTGAAAAAATATTTCTTCATTTGGGCTTCCAGTTTTCTGGGTGTCTTAGGCCGGAATCACACGATCAAGTTCTTGGCACAATTTTCTTGTATCAATGTTTTTAGAGCTATCACACCCGGACAGAATTTTCTTGCTCGGCTTCTTGCCAGATGGACGCGTCTGGACTTTTCAGCAAACAAAGAGCTGAAGTTATCACACGTATTTTTTTCACTGTAGATGCATTTACGCAGGTGTTGAGGAATTTCTTTGAAATTTGCTGCGGCAATAGTAATATTATGCACTTTGTCAATTCATTGTTATTTCTCGTTTACCAAAGTGATGCGAGCACGTTCACAAAAGCGAAAAGCTGCAGTTTTAGTAATAAATAGGTATTTAAGTTCCGACAGAAATTGCGTGTGCAGATTATATATTTCTTTTTTGACCTACAATGAAATGAAATAGATATGTAACGTACGTGTCAAAAGGACGCGTCCCAATGCATTCGACCGGCTCGGTTGACAACCTATCGAGCTGCTCTCCGGGTTGACGTATTGATCCATATGTCCAATTGCACTTTTACTTGTGGCTATGCTGGAGCTGACGCTCCATCATATCGAGCTACCCGATCTCATACCTATCGAGCTACCGGAGAGTAGCTCAATAGGTTGTTCAATCGAGCCGGTTGACCGCATTGGGACGCGTCCTTTTGACACGTACGTTACAATGGCGAGCACGCCAGAACGTTGGAGTGGTGGACGCTCTCCCTTGCGCTGGTTGGAGACGTGGATGTGCCGTCGCCAGCGGAAAGGGAGGGGGATGGTGTAGCATCAGCTCCAACGTAGCCACAAGTCAAAAGATTAATCGGATCAATTAGTTATAAGTCAACCCGGAGAGTAGCTCGATAGGTTGTTCAACCGAGCCGGACGACCACATTGGGATGCGTCCTTTTGACATGAACGTTACAGATAAATGGAAAATATCAAAAACCTTTGCTTCTGTGGAACTCTTTAGCGTAGAGCGTAGCTTTTTTATGCTATGTTACCTATCACAAATAAAATTTGCATAACATTGTATGATTGATCAAGTAATGATAAACCAGGTATGTTCTTTCCGGTAGGCTCCTTGTAGTTTCAGAGTGCTCAAAAGTTGGATGTCAGGGTAACTTAAAACTTTTATTATTTTCAAAT
This sequence comes from Trididemnum nubilum, assembly GCA_963965965.1. Taxonomy (NCBI): domain Eukaryota; kingdom Metazoa; phylum Chordata; class Ascidiacea; order Aplousobranchia; family Didemnidae; genus Trididemnum; species Trididemnum nubilum. The sequence goes on from OZ014477.1 coordinate 20,239,059, forward strand.
AGGAATAAAGGCATTTTTGTTTGTTTTTTTATAAAATCAGCGTGAAATAGCTAAAAATTACCTACTGAAAATTAATCTAACTGCTTAAAAACGCAAAAGGTTCTTTTGCTAGTGGACATGTCAAATTTTAACCAAAAAAAAAAAAAAAATCATCACAAATTCGGCACTAGCGAAAACTGGGCAGGAAACTTTTTGACATCTTGATTAAAACCAGATTGCACATGTATAGAATACTTATTACAATTATATTATTACTAAATAGTGAGCAAAAGCCTATTTCCATTTGACCTCGATCTAAAACTTCCGAAACCTCTTTCCAAGCATCTGATTATTTTACTCTATCCTTGTACTCAGGATTAAACTTGTCCCAAAAGCACTGTATTTCTTCGATTTCTCGAATTAAAAGTTCAATTTCATGAGTTGACCACAACGGCAGATAACTATACTGCAGTTCTGGTTAATTCTGTAACTTTTCAGAATGACTTCGGAAAAGGCCAAGCACAAGTTTGAACGCATTTAAGTCTTTGAAGAAAAATGAGAAAAGAGCAGGCTCAATATTATAATACGTCATTGTCGATTAAATCCAAAGCGGTAAAATTTTTTCAAATCAAAGGCATTCTTTGCAGTCAGTGATGGAAGACAGACATGCTTGGAAAAGCTGCAATTTCGCGCAAAAAGCACAATTTTGAAGTTGTTACCAGCACTACTCAGACAGAAAACAAACTTTGCTGTTGCAGCTTATTAAACACCTTACAATGGAACTCCAGTTGAAAAAATTCTAACATCTTTGCTAATTATTACAACTAGGATTGACGCTTTAGATCTAAGAATGGATGGATTTAATGAAAGGCTAAATGCAGTCGAAGTTAAATTTTCAAACCGCTGGGATAAGAATAAGATTGAAAAAACTTTACTCAGATAGTAACTATAGACGATTTAATAAGATTCAAAGATCAGCAAGAACGAACCGCCCTTCCAAACGAATCTTACAGCAAGCGCCAGAACATTCTCATTCACGGCATAGAAGAAGATGAGAAATCAGTTTGGGAAAATCGTGATATAACCATTCAAAAATTAAAAACTTTTATGAAAGATGGGCTAGAGATGGATTTTGATAAAGTACCTATTGTAGATTTCCATCGGCTTCCTCAACAGCCCCTTTTTAAACTAGGCAAACGAATCACAAGACCAATAATTGTTAAATTGGCTTACATGGAAAACAGCAAAAAATTTGAAAAAGTATAATCGGACTAGGCGCGAAATGAAGCATAGTTCACCTTATGTATACTATGTATTACTAATCACTTACCGCGCGCTTTTCAAGAACAGAGGAAGAAATTACTCCCCTCCTTTAATAAAGCACGAGCTGACAAGCAAAAAACTAAATGGCCAATTAAAAACGGTGAATACTGTCTTTCCATAGATAATGAAAAGGTCAATTTAAACTAATAATACTATAACGACTATGCTACTATATGCTGGTTGTACTAAAATGCACCACAGTGCAATAACAGTACGTAGTTAAGTATACAACCATTGATTGTGGAAATTACCGAAAAGTTTGACGTCCTTCGTGGTTGACTCCTGGGAAATCATAATGACTTCCACTGGCAGTTAGGTGGCCAGATCAACCACCAACCCTGCAGCCGGAAAGCAGCTCGAGTCATAAGATGCACAAAGCTGGACAGCGCTGTTTCGAGCTTTAAGCTCTCATTGGCAGCCCTCAGCTTCTATAATCAAAGGTATTCCCCAGCTGGACAAAACTCTTGGCCAAACTGGACAAACCTTAAGGGCTTGCACAGTGGCAGAGGCTTTCTAGGGAATAAACAGTGGCAGAGGCTTTCTAGGGAATAAACTGTGCAAGCCCTTAAGGTTTGTCCAGTTTGGCCAAGAGTCTTGTCCAGCTGGGGATTACCGTTGATTATAGAAGCTGAGGGCTGCCGATGAGAGCTTAAAGCTCGAAACAGCGCTGTCCAGCTGTGTGCATCTTATGACTCGAGCTGCTTTGCGGCTGCAGGGTTGGTGGTTGATCTGGCCGCCTAACTGCCAGTGGAAGTCGTTATGATTTCCCAGGAGTCAACCACGAAGAACGTCAAACTTTTCGGTTATGATTTCCGTGGTCACACAGAGGAGAACCCTTGTAGTACGGATAGCCTATGACTGTCCTTACTACACGGGTTCCAGCGATTTTTCACATGTTTTAAGTACCACAAGTGAAAAATTGTTTATTCCCTACAAAGGCTCTGCCACTGTACAAGTCCTTAAGGTTTGTCCAGTTGGGCCAAGAGTCTTGTCCAGCTGGGGAATACCTTTGATTATAGAAGTTGAGGGCTGCCGATGAGAGCTTAAAGCTCGAAACAGCGCTGTCCAGCTTTGTGCATCTTATGTCGAAATTACTCTAATATTCAAAACCCTTCTACAGAACAGTGTCTAGTTTTAGTTAAATATTAAAGGTTACTATTGAGGTGAACTTAAATTAGCATTTATTTAAATGATGATGAAAATATTTTTAAGCCAACATTAAATATGATCAACAGTTTCAGTTAAATTTGTTAATAATGCTGTACGACTTAATTATGCATTACTCGATGTTTACTTTACTTAATTCTTAAAAATTGATGCAAAGAAATGACCTCCCTCTCTTTATTATCAATTGTGTTTATTTGCCATGAATAATTTATTTGTCTAATAACGTCCAGTTATACAAATAATATATCCCCGCTAATATTAGACGTGGTGTAGTTACCTATGCTTACCTTGTCTATGTCTGATAGACGATTGCAGTGAAGATGATTGATTATTTTATTATGTGCTACGCGACTGAATGACAGTGCTATAAGTGTTTTTGATTTTCCCGTTCTGTTCTCTGTAACTGCTGTTTTTATTTTTTATTCAGCAGATTTTGGTAATTATGGCGCCCTTGGCAGACAGAGAGTTGGCTGCTTTTTGGAGCCGAGTATAACAGCCTCACCACAGAAAAAAAAAATTCTTTTTTGATGAACAGGAACAGTGTGATGCCATTATTAATTCAATATTCAATAACTTCAAGAAATGTACCTATATATCACCAAATTTAAATATGCCCAATTGCAATAACTCCTTGACAATTTTGCAACTCAATATTAGATCCCTCAACAAAAACTTCGATGAGCTCCATCACGAATTCCTTGTTTTTATCAGAATTAGACCTGACGTAATTTGACTAACTGAAACCCGAATAAAAAATGACCCTCTTGTAAACATGACGATTCCTCAATACAAGTTCTATCATGTCGACTCCCAAACTTCAGCTGGCGGAGTAGCGGTATATGTGTCTGATAACTTTACATTTCTCATTTATTTATTTTTTTCATCAAACACAGCGACTGAATTATGGGCATTACGCAAGCAGTTACATAGTTTCGAGATAAATATGTACATTAGACACAACACATTACATTTAAATTGTGCCCCAATCAATACGTAATGCCTAATTCTAAATGCTTATTGCTCAAATTATCTACACTCAATTCAAATGAAAAATTTACTGTTGGAGCAGTAAACCGAAACACCGATCATTCTACTGTAAATAATCTTCTTGATAGATTTTCTGGTTGCTTAAACGACTTGTCAAACTCAAAAAAACGTACTACATTTTCGGTGATTTTAATATCAATATTCAAAAGTATAATCGCACCAATGCTGCTCATAACTATATTAAATTGATTGTAAGTTAATAACTATATTAACTTGATTGTAAGTATACCAATAATCTCCAAACCCACAAGAGTAACCTCTGAATCATCTTCTATAATAGATCACATAATCACCAGCGATTCAAATCACCAAATAAAATCTTTCATCTTCCGAAGTGGATGTTACTGATCATTATCCGATTTTATGTAAAATAGACAAAAGAGAATCAAATTTCTCAAAAAACCATTCGGATGTATATTTTAGAAATAAATCGAAATTTACTCTCAAAATATTTTGTGAAAATTTGAAAAATAATCTAAACTTTTTTTCTTTTTTTACCTACCGCTATTAACTAAGGATAACTTTAATGAGAATTTCGAAAAATTCACTAACATAGTATCTTCTACTATTGATAAACATGCACCATTAACAAAACTTTCGCGACGTCAGCTGAAACTCTACAGTAAACCTTGGCTAACAAAAGGCATTATAAACTCTATCAAAAATAAACGCAAAATGTTTAAATCACATTACATATTAGGAGCTGGACGTGAAAAGACGTATTTTAAAAAATAAATTAAAGTATTAACTTAAATGTATTAACGAAAAATTCACTAACATAGTATCTTCTACTATTGATAAACATGCACCATTAACAAAACTTTTGCGACGTCAGCTGAAACTCTACTGTAAACCTTGGCTAACAAAAGGCATTATAAACTCTATCAAGAATAAACGTAAAATGTTTAAATCACATTACATATTAGGAGCTGAGTGTGAAAAGACGTATTTTAAAAAATACATTAATGTATTAACTAAAATTAAAACTATTTCTAAAAAAAGGTATTACGAAAATAAATTAGAAGAAAGCAAAAGTAATTTACTTCAAATATGGAACACTACAAGATCAGTACTACCAAGCAAACGACCGTAAGAATGTAACCGCTACCTCGCCATGTGCACAGAAAAGAAATGATTGCTCTGTCTCTGTGGTACAAGACATTGTAAACTATCTGAATGATTTTTTTCAACAATTGGTTTTAAATTAGCTGATAGGATTGATAACTCATCCAAAAGAGATAATTTTAGTTATTTGACTAGTCGTATTTCGTCAAGTATATTTCTAGACATTCCTAGTATGACAGAAATTAATAATGCAATCTCCTCTCTTAACATTAATAAATCTTATGGTCGTGACCAAATTCCTCCGCACTTTTTGTGAATTACCTCCCCCGTCGTTACTTCTTTTCTTCACCTATTTGTCCAATTTTCTTTTGCAAATGGTATCTTTCCTAAAAATTGTACCATTGCTACAATCATTCCTATTTTCAAAAAAGGTAATCGTCAAAACCCAACTAACTATCGGCCCATTTCAATTTTGACTTGTTTTTCTAAAATCTTCGAAAAACTTATCCACACACGGCTAACTAAATTCTGGACTAAACACAAAGTACTAACTAAATGGGAGTTTGCCAGAAAACCCAGTGAACGACTGACGCAAAGCTAATGCTGTGACGCTCAAAAGTACTTTTTGTCTACCGTAAAATCAGCAATTATTCAAAAATATCTGATTATGGAACCTCCAGAAAAGTAAAGTCAAAATATTTGTCAGTTAAATATCTCCTGATATCATAAAACACTTGTATCCTAGCTTGGGCCATTCAAAAAACTGATTTTTTGGGGGTCCATTTGGGGGAATCCCCGGGAGGGTGGCACCCCCAAACTATGTCAAAATATTTGTCTGTTAAATATCTGCTAATATCAAAACAAACTGCCACCCTAAGTTGAGCCCTTCAAAAAATTGATTTTTTGGGGGGTCCATTTGGGGGGTCCCTGGGGAATGGTACCCCTAAACTATGTCAAAATATTTGTCTGTTAAATATCTGCTAATATCAAAACAAACTGGAACCCTAAGTTGAGCCGTTCAAAAAGTTGATTTTTGGGGGGTCCATTGGCACCCCCAAACTATGTCAAAATATTTGTCTGTTAAATATCTGCTGATATCATAAAACACTGGCACTCAAGTTAAGCCGTTCAAAAAATGGATTTTTTGGGGGGTCTCGTTTACAGCTCAACAGCTTTACACAAAAATTAAATTTCGATGTTTTGTGGTTTACGAGAAGAAGAGCGTACAAAATTTAGGAAGAAAAAAAAGGAAAAAAAAGGAAAAAAACCTCATCGCGGCCAAAAAGTCGGTTGATTGGGATGAAAGGGTATCTTAAGACATACAACCATATGAAATATTTTTGCCGTACTTAAGCCGTTTTTGACTGAGACCGCTTTTTACGTTAAACTTGCGAGGCGGTTTTCGGGTTCTAAAACCAAAGTCACGAGACTTATTGTCTCGAAATTTGGCACAAACATATAACTCATTAATCTCAAACTGCTGTCAAAATTTCATGAGGTTCTCGAGTTATAAGCAAAAGTCTGAAAAATCGCACTCGTTAGTCGAAAAATGGCCGAGTAAAAACAAAGGAACACGCGACGCGAGCGTCGGTCGTTCTAACTACTACCCAATATGGATTTGAAGCCAAACTATCAACTACCCATGCTCTCCTAGATATAATAACTTCCTCCTTCGAAAACATTGAAGATAATTTGTTTACTGGATTGATCCTCTTAGAACTTGCAAAAGCATTTGATACGGTCTCCACGATATTATGCTCTCCAAATTAGATCACTATGGAATTCGTGGGACTGCTAAAGATCTATTGCAATCAGTTGCGTAGCCAGGGGGGGCGGGGGGGGGCTCGAGCCCCCCCATTGGCTTGTGAAGTACGCAAAATCGCACGTTTGAGGCCGATTTTTGGTGAAAAATTGAAAACAGCCCCCCCAATGGAAATTGGGTGCCGAAGTTGTCAAGTACATGTCGTGATTCTGCCTGAAAAAAAGTTTGAATTTCCGATTTTGGCCCAAAAATCAGTCTCAATTTTGGTGAAGACCTTTTTTTTTTTTTATTTTTGGAGACCACCTGTTTTTGGGCGGAAAAAACGTTTAAATTTCCGAGATTTCCGAGAAACTCCCTCTCAATTTTCGGGCAAACCGTGTGATTCTGATTCAAGAACAATGAAAATTCGGGTCAAGGTCGTTTGCACTTTTCTCACTCTTTCAAAAAGCCCCCCCTTTTCCAAATCCTGGCTACGCGCCTGATTGCAATCATTTTTGAAAAGAAAACAATTTGTATTTGCGAGTGGATGCAAATCTAGTATTAAAAATAATAACTATGGCGTAGCGCAAGGCTCAACCCTTGGTCCTTTGTTGTTTTTGATATATGTAAACGATTTACCGTCATCCGTCAATTGCATCTCCAGGCTTTTCGCTGATGATACTTGTTTAGTATATAGTGAAAAAAACCAACAAAGATTGACTGAAATCATCAATGCTGATCTGCAGAGAACAAATGGTTTAAAGCTAACAAACTAACAGTCAATCCCTCCAAATCAAATATTATTATCATTCCTCCCAAACTAAACCAGCTTCCTGTAACTATTAATCCTTATTTAACTAACACTATGACTTTGATTCCGCAAACTTCGGCAGCAAATTATCTGGGAATTACAAAAGACACTGACTTGAAATTTCACAATCATATTGTATTATTAAAACACAAAATATCGAGGACAATTGGAATTCTTTCTAAACTTCGCCATTTTTTGCCTCAAAGCGCCCTTCTCAAAATATATTATGCCCTCATACACAGTCAACTTAGGTATGGTCTACATATCTGGGGCTCTACTTTTCCTTCTTACATTAATAAACTTAAATCCTTCCAAAATAAAGCTGTAAAAACGATGGGAGGTGGCTCTTCACCTGAAAGTCCAACTAAATTTTTGAATAAATTCTCTATATTAAAACTCAATGATCTTTTCAAGATGGAAGTAGCTAAAATAGTCCACTCTCACTTTACAAATAACCTTCCATCCAAATTATCCAAAATTTTTGCACTAACAAAAAACATCTCCTCACGTGCAACCAGAGCAACCGAATCGTCACGCAATACCTTGAACATTCCCCGATATTCCACTGTACGACTGCAACGATGCATTAAACAGAGGTGGAGTCCTCGAGGACACATTTTGAAGTCCTTGGCCTTGGCCTCGAAGCCTCAAGTCCTCGTAAATTGCCCTGTCCTCGGCTCGAGGACAGCACTATTTTTTGAATGGTTAAAATTTTGTACATCGGCTGAAAAATGTTTTTCTAGACCGTTTTTTTGGAGATCGACGGAAAAAAAATTTTGAAGACCTTTTTTCCTAGGAAAACACTTGCATTTGTGTCCTTGGTCTTTAGCCTTGGTCTCGAGCATTCCTGTCCTTGGCCTTGGCCTCGGATTTTTTTTGTGTTCTTGGCCTTGGCCTCGAGCCTTGTGTCCTCGACTACACCTCTGGCATTAAATATCAAGGAATTAAAATTTGGAATAATATCCCACCAGAAATTCAAAACTCATCAGCAAGATTATTTAAAAACAAATACAAAAAATATTTTTTACAAAATTATCATTAAAATTTACACAGCGGCACTGCCTTGTTTTTGTTTCAAATAAGAAGCAATCTTAAATGAATTACTTTTCCTCGATTCAACTTGGGGGCTGCAGACTCGGAGACCGAAAGGTCAATTCGTTGCCTCCCTCCTGTCAAGAATTATTAATATTTAGAATGTTTCTGACTAAGTTTCATCTTATATTTTTTTGACAGCGTAAATAAATTATTGATTGATTGACTGATTCTTACACCATTTTTGCTTGATAATTGTGACGCATTCGTTTTTTGCTTTGACTTCGGCGGTTTTTGTTTCGTATTCTGCAGCTAAATGTTTTCAAAAGTACGGCTAAAAGCTTGGTTTTCATTGTTGAGAATGGCAACTTTTAAAAAACTTGCTGGCAAAATAGAGCTCCGTTCTATTTCCCCGCAAGAACTCAGCAAGACTTTCTGGACTCTGATTTTCATTCCCACACGCTGTGAAACAAAATTGCCGACAGGTACCCGCAATAGTGAAACATAAACTTGGGCGACCTTTTACACGATTGATGCAAGAAAATTGTGCGAAAAGCTTGATCGTGTGATTCCGGCCTTAGGTGCGAAAAGAGTTTGTATCAGAAGCTGTCATCCTAGAGCAACCTTGGCCCTTTTTTTGGAGGGAGATTGAATCACTAACCACATGACGAGCTGATGACATCATTTTAAATGTTTAAATACTTTTTTAACTCTGCATTTCCTTTTGAGCGTTTTTCGTTTTTTTCCTGTTCCAAATTAAGAGGTGTGGCTGGTCTATTCTTCTTGAAGGTTCTCACTGCCCCGGTTTCTCAAAAGAAGTGGGGTTTGCCAACATTACGTCCTCAAGGTTATCACCAGAATTGGGTTATTTTGCTAGTATAATTTGAAAGTTTAGCATTACAGGATGACCAGAGTGTAACCTAAACTCACTAAATTATTGTTTTATTTAAATATGTTGCAGGTGTAGCAGCAATATTCAAGAAACAAAGTACATGCCCTAGAAAAATAAATGAAATTGCATATGAAAGAGGGGTTGATTGATACTCGTAATCTAACTGGTGACAGGATTCTTCGTGCTAAAAGGAAAAAAAATACTGCTTTGCATTTAAAAAAAATTTGATGGTGCGATATTATTTGTGTTTAATTTTTGTTTGCAATAAACTGCTCTAGGAACAAATAGTTAAACCTTGGTTAAACCAGGGATATACTTAAGAGGGATGGCCGACTAGCATTGTTAATTGTTCTCGTCACGCATGAGTAATGTTCAAATTTTCGGTCAAAATTCTGATCAACATGCATTGTTTCTTATGGAGCGAGGTGGGGTAGGTCGGATTCTTTTTGTTGTATTTTTGCTGCTGCATAGCCTAGGACTCTAACGAACTTGAAAATGGGTCTTATTGATATTATGTATCTGAAAATGCGTAAAGCGGAATCTTGGAGTGAAAATGATAGCACTGACGAATAGGCTAACCTATCATCTTGCCATAGCCTAGTATGGGTTATGAATGGGGGCAACTGAGAACGTTGAATAATTGTCAAAAAAAGGCAAGGATCATATTATTTTAAAGGTGCGTTTAAACTGAATGCGAAGCAACGCGAAGCGAAGGTTGGCGACCTTCGCCAACCTTCGCGAGTGGTCGCTTACGTCACTCGGGAAGGTTGCCAACCTTCGCAAGTGGTTGCTAATCTTTGCGACTGGTCGCTTCATAGGCTAATTTTAACACCTTACTTTTAAAATGTATTCAATGAGCAGAAAGCGTTGTGTATTTTATTATTGAAGCGCTATTATAGTAATCACAGGTTCTGATTCGTCATAGCGTGCTGGAATTAAAACGTAGATTGAGTTTGTATTATGTTATCACGCAATAACCGTGAAGAAGAGTCTTGACTAATAGCCTAGGTAACAAAACAATCTTGAGAAAAAAGTTTGTAAAGTTTACGTGAAAAACGAAGTACAGTAGATCGAATTTGGAAATAAAAAGACTAGTCATTTCTTCAAAAATGTAGTAGTACTTAGCCTATTTACTAGCTATCAATGCTTTGTTTAGATCCTTCACTGAAAACTTGCCATAATCTGTTTTGACGATGACAGTTCTGGCTTTCAATGCAGAAACTCAAAAAGCTGGAAGCAGATGTCAAAAGTTCTCTTTAGGCATAGATGGGCACAAGTCCGTTAATCGTTAATCCGTTAATAACGAAGCTAACTTTTTCATTAACTCGTTAATCCGTTAAAAAGTTTTTTCATGTTAACGGACTAAATTAACTTCCGTTAAGTGCTGTTAACGGACTAAAGTAACTTCCGTTAAGTTCGGTTAACTTCCGTTAAGCTTTGTATCGTTAATATCTTGCAGCTTTGTTGTGCATTTGATCTTGTTTTTATCTTGAAATTAGATTAGACTGTAAAATGTAACTTTCAAAACACAAAAAGACCACCATAGCAATAAATATTTCCTTTCAATCAGCTCAACAGCGTCAATACGTATTCTAGAAGCAAGTGAATAAAACGAAATGTAAATTACACGCAAAATGTTAACGGATTAACGGACTTTATTAACTTCCGTTAATTAAAGCTGAAAATAACGGATTAACGTTAACGGAGGTGTGAAGTTTGTTAACGGACTAGTGGTTAACGAAGCTAACGTTTTACATTAACTTGCCCATCTATGTCTTTAGGTGTTTACTCAGTTAACAAATCCTTAAACGCTTTCACCACTCATGTCTCATTATGGTACTGGTAGATCTATTTTGTAGAGTGTAGACCAATAGGCTAGTCTACAGGTACATTTCAAGCGTAAACTATGTTGTTTTATTAATGTGGTTTTTCTTTTTCAGGCAAGCATGTTGTGATGTCTGCAGTAAGCTTAGACAGTTGTTTTGCTATTTAGTGCTGTTTAAGAAGACTCCCAATGTTAACGCTTTTTTTTTGTATGTGCGTGTATTTTTTTTCTAAATATTTACTGCAAAGCTGGCAGCACAGTTATTGTTACCTGTTACATTGTTAGTGATATTTTGAGTTTTTTATTTTCAATAACAAACTTAAGTTTATGCCTGTAACTGTTAAGTATTGCTAGTAGATGCAGTTGACCTAGATGACCGCATGGTCTTATCGCTGTTTCCTGCTTGCGTACTTTTAAGCGTATGGTGAAATAAACTTTTCTTGAATTAACCCTATGAGTGAATCTGAAAGCTGGATTTGTCATCAGCTATGTAGCAGATTTTTTGCTTATTGTGCAATGGATTGCTGTGTTGATTTGCTGAAGAAAGCAAAAAAAAAAAAAACATTGCAGTTTTTGCATGATTTGACACTATCATCGAAGGACAAGAATATAGCACAGTAATACCAGCAGTTGCTTCGAGGAAAAGTCAGCCTCTTATTCGCTAGCGGAGCGCGTATCAATGTTTAGTGCGAAGTTAAATGCTTTTGAGAGCATTTTATTAGTTTGCATTTTCTTGCGGTGCCAGTAGGCTACGTTGCGACGGTCGCGTTTACCTCAAACGGCTTCACTCCAAACCACCGTTTATAAGATACAGACAAATTTATAGCTGTAAGGTCAAGCCCCCTCTTTTTAGCAAGTTTTTGGTTATGCCCCTGATAAAAAAAACATCTAGATTTTTTTATGTGAAAATTGTTACTCAAGCATCTGAATAAAAGTGTTGTTAGTTCTCACATTTTTATGTACCTGGCGCTTCCTTCCTCAGTCCAATTATTATTATTATAAATGCTGTATCAAGTTTTTTGTTTAATGGTGACTAATGTGCATGGAACCATATTGATGGACTTGCTTGGCGGGTACTTCTCTACCAATAGCAGTAACCTCAGCAAAAAAATAGAACTCACTTTCTACTGGTTAGATATGTATTGGCTTTCTAGTTTTATCTGATTACACTGACTGTAGTTGTAGTGATTGAACTTCAGACCTAAAATTGTTTACTTTGTCACTTTATTCATCATGTAAAGCAGTTAAAATTTTAAGAGACAGTACCGGTAAAAATGTTTTGAAATTCACAAACAACTAAATTCAGATATTACACAAAGACACATATAGTAAATGAATATTTAGCACACTTGACACTTCTATTTTCATCACTGAAGACTGGAGTGAAAAATCACTACCGGACTACAATCTTCATAATTGTAAAACTTGGGGTAGTCCAAAACCAATGCTTCCAGTTCAGCTTGATCACGGTTACAAACCTTTAGAAACAAGAAGACTGTTACGAGGACATTTAGCAGAAAAAATTCCATGTTTGTAGCTATTCAAAGAAGTGACTACTAATTAGGCCAATCCAAAACTTTATACAATTTTTCGATTCTTTGTATCTATCTAGCTCTTGTATGTAGCAGTGCAGCTTGAAACCAATTCTAAATACAGTTTTATTCACCAAGTTGGCTTGACCAAGTAGATAGCAAAAAAACTTTTGCGAGTTTTCCAGCATTCAAGCAATTATTCAATTGTAGTTACTTTTAAAACAACAAGCTAACAAACAGGAGTAAAAACACTATCAACACATTCAAAACTAGCCTGTTGGTGGGTTGTTTTATATTCTGAAAAAAAACAACAACATCATGTTAGTTTAAATAAGACAAAAAAGCAAAAACTGCTCAGCCAAAAAAACCACTGGACTGATACAAGAGCTTCTGCTATGCTGCACAGAGTAAAAAGTTTTGTATTACAAGCTAGATGTCGTGGGACTGAGCCTAATGCTTTAGTGAATTCATTATAATGAAGCTCTGAGATCAAGCATAGCTATGAAAAATCACTCTAGGATTTACAGCTAGTAGGGGGGGGGGGGGGGCTATAGCCTTGGCATGTCGATAAAAATGCAGGTTGGGAAAACACAACGCGTTTTCAGCACTTTTGAGACTGTTTTATGGACTGGAGTGGACTAAATAATGATTTAAAACACCTTTTGAAACATATATTCAAGGGGGGCTAATTTGTCTAAAATAAAACTAACAAATAAATGAAAAATTTGAAAAATAAGCAATCAAAGTAACAAATAAGCAATCAAATTTGATCGCAAGTGTAAAAAATGCTAAACATAGGTGTCATCAACAAACATACTACAAACTAAGGAATAGGGGGGGAGGGCTATTCAGTATTAGTTAATTACCAATCATTTCTCTCAAATGTCTTTTCATTAGCCCCCCCCCAATTATTTTTCTCGATAAACTGTATACGAAATAGATTACTCCATGTGAGTTTTATTGAACTATTCGATTTTATAATTTACCAGCATCTAAATAAGAGAACTGACATTTTACCATTAGCCACCTCCCAAATAGCCCATTTATGCCACCAGTTTAATCTTGTTTGCACTGTCAATGTCTAAGCCACGTTTTAAAAGCATTATTTAATCAAAATAGCCCTAAAATGAAGTTATTTTTGCAAAAAAATGCAAAATTTTCAAGCACTGGGGGCTTCGCTCCCACACCCCTGTGCCTCCGGCTTCCCAAAACAGCCCCCCATTTCGAATTTCTGGCTACGCGCCTGTTTACAGCCTTAGCTGTCTAGATCCAAATTAACTTGGCTAGCCTAGGGCTATCTCGAATCTAACTTTGCCAACAACCTACCGGTACTCTTTAAACTGATAAATAGGCGCTAAACCATACAAATATACTATTTTCATGATTTTCTAGCAAACTGCGATCGTAAAATTCCAATCAGTGATTTAGTAGATCATCTTACTACAGCCTGCAAGCAAGCGATGTTGTGCAACTGCTCGCGAAGGTTGCGAGCAGTTGCAATATTTCGCGAGCTGTCGATGACGTCAAATTTTGGTTGCTTCGCGTCCAGTCTAAACGCACCTTAACCCTTCCTGCCCCGCTCGCTTGCAAAATTGAGAAGAAAATGAAGTGGAGGCCTAATTCAGTGACATTCGAGCCTAAAAATTAGCTAATGCTGTAGAAGAATGAGAGGGTATAACAGAGGTAGTTAGTGAGAAGTTATTGCAGTATCTTGATACTTGGAACCTTAAAATTTTTTTGTTTTTTTTCACGGCTGTGAGGTAGCACTTACCTCACATATCTGCTTTCCCGTTAGGCTAGTGTTTCATCAGCATCTGAATTCACACATAGCCAATCCTGGCATCCCACCCGAACCTTCAAACCACACACGAGGGCAATTTCTACATTTGCCATCGTACCCTCTTCTCAGATTACTCTGATCTAAGTCTGACAACAAGGTCACCAGAAAGAGGATTCTCGACCAGTATCACACTGGCACTTCACTTAGCTCAAACGCATTGCCCTAGCATCACTAAGCATCGACACCATATATGACATCACATTAGGAATTCACCACAATAGTGCGCTATATGCATATTTCAAACTTGTTTGTTATCATCAGGCGTACATAACTGTGTAAATGCCTATTACAAATTTTGAACCCCAAAAGCCAAAATTAACCTACTTGTCGGTAACCGGTAAAGCAAATTGCTATATACAACGTCAGTCAACGCCCATATGAATAAATTTTCATTTACTCGTATGTGCTTTGAAAATTCATACGAGTAATAATTCATATGAGTTTGAAAACATACGAGTAAATGAAAATTTATTCGTATGGGCGTTGACTGGCGTTGTATATAGCAATTTGCTTTACCGGTTACCGACAAGTAGGTTAATTTTGGCTTTTGGGGTTCAAAATTTGTAATAGGCATTTACGAAGTTATGTACGCCTGATGAAAACAAACAAGTTGTCAGACTTAAGGTGCGTTTAGACTGGACGCGAAGCAACGCGAAGCGACGCGAAGCAACCAAAATTTGACGTCATCGACAGCTCGCGAAATGTTGCGACCGGTCGCAACCTTCGCGAGCAGTTGCGCAACATCGCTTAATTGCTTGCAGGCTGTAGAAAGATAACCTACTAAATCACTGATTGGATTTTTACGATTGCAGTTTTCTAGAAAATCATGTAAATAGTATATTGGTATGGTTTAGCGCCTATTTATCAGTCCAAAGAGTAGGTTGTTGGCAAAGTTAGATTCGCGATAGCCCTAGGCTAGCCAAGTTAATTTGGATCTAGACAGCTAAGGCTGTAAATCCTAGAGTGATTTTTTATAGCTATGCTTGATCTCAGAGCTTCAATATAGTGAATACACCAAAGCAGTAGGCCTAGCCCCACGACATCTAGCTTTTAATACAAAACTTTTTGGTCTGTGCAGCATAGCAGAAGCTATTGTATCAGTCCAGTGGTTCTTTTGGCTGAGCAGTTTTTGCTTTTTTGTCTTAAAGTAAACTTGAACTAACATGGTGTTGTTGTTTTTTTCAGAATATAAAACAACCCACCAACAGGCTAGTTTTGAATGTGTTGATAGTGTTTTTAGCCATTGTTTGTTAGCTTGTTGTTTTAAAAGTAACCACAATTGAACAATTCCTTGAATACTGGAAAACTCGCAAAAGTTTTTTGACTGTCTCCATGACCAAGCCAACTTGTTGAATAAAACTGTATTTAGAATTGGTTTCAAGCTACACTGCTACATACAACAGCTAAATAGATACAAAGAATCGAAAAATTCCTATGAACTTTCGGATTGGCCTAATTACAGAATTAGTAGTTATTTCTTTGAATAACTACAAACATGGAATTTTTTCTTCTGAATGTCCTCTTAAAAGTCTTCTTGTTTCTAAAGGTTTGTAACCGTGATCAAGCTGAACTGGAAGCATTGGTTTTGGACTACCCCAAGTTTTATAATCTTGAATATTGTAGTGTGGTAGTGATTTTTCACTCCAGTCCTATGTGATGAAAATAGAAGTGTCAAGTGTGCTAAATATTCATTTACTATATGTGTCTTTGTGTAATATCTGAATTTAGTTGTTTGTGAATTTCAAAACATTTTTACCGGTACTGTCTCTTAAAATTTTAACTGCTTTACATGGTGAATAAAGTGACAAAGTAAACAATTTTAAGTCTGAAGTTCAATCATTGCAATTACAGTCAGTGTATTTAGATGAACTACAAAGCCAATACATGTCTAACCAGTAGAAAGTAAGTTATATTTTTTTGCTGAGGTTACTGTTATTGGTAGAGAAGTACCCGCCAAGCAAGTCCATCAATATGGTTCCATTCTCATTAGTCACCATTAAACAAAAAACTTGATACAGCATTTATAATAATAATAATTGGACTGAGGAAGGAAGCGCCAGGTACATAAAAATGTGAGAACTAACAACACTTTTATTCAGATGCTTGAGTAACAATTTTCACATAAAAAAATCCAAATGTTTTTTTTTTATCAGGGACATAACCAAAAACTTGCTAAGAGGGGGCTTGACCTTGCAGCTATAAGTTTGTATCTTACTAACGGTGGTTTGGAGCGAAGCCGTTTGAGGTAAACGCGACCGTCGCAACGTAGCCTACTGGCACCGCAAGAAAATGCAAACTAATAAAATGCTCTCAAAAGCATTTAACTTCGCACTAAACATCGATACGCGCTCCGCTAGCGAGTAAAACACCAAACTTAGTTTTAGAAGCTGACTTTTCCTCAAAGCAACTGCTGGTGTTACTGTGCTATATTCTTGTCCTTCGATGATAGTGTCAAATCATGCAAAAACTGCAATGTCTTTTTGCTTTCTCCAGCAAATTAACACAGCAATCCATTGCACAATAAGCAAAAAATCCACGACATAACTGATGACAAATCCAGCTTTCAGTTTCACTCAATAGCATTAACACTGGGAGTCTTCATAAACAGCACTAAATAACAAATACAAACAACTGTTTAAGCTTACTACAGGTATCATAACATGCTTGCCTGAAAAAGAAAAATCACATCAAAAAACAACATAGTTTATGCTTTAAATGTACCTGTGGACTAGCCTATTGGTCTACACTCTACAAAATAGATCTACCAGTACCATAATGAGACATGGATGGTAAAAGCGTTTAAGGATTTGTTAACTGAGTAAACACCTAAAGAGAACTTTTGACATCTGCTTCCAGCTTTTTGAGTTTCTGCATTAAAACGCAGAACTGTCATTGTCAAAACAGATTGTGGCAAGTTTTTAGTGGAAGGATCAAAACAAATCATTGATAGCTAGTAAATAGGCTAAGTGCTACAACGTTTTTGAAGAAATGACTAGTTTTTTCATCTCCAAATTCGATCTACTGTACTTCACTTTTCACTTATACGTTACACACTTTTTTCTCAAGATTGTTTTGTTACCTTAGTCAAGACTCTTCTTCACGGTTATTGCGTGATAATATAATATAAACTCAATCTTCTTTTCACCCGTAATTTCAGCGCGCTATAACGAATCAGAACATGTGATTACTATGATAGCGCTTCAATAATGAAGTACACAACGCTTTCTGCTTATTGAATACATTTTAAAAGTAAGTTATTAAAATTAGCCTATGAAGCGACTAGTCGCGAAGATTAGCAACCACTCGCGAAGGTTGGCGAAGGTCGCCAACCTTCGCTTCGCGTTGCTTTGCGTCTAGTCTAAAGGTGCGTTTAGACTGGACGCGAAGCAACGCGAAGCGAAGGTTGGCGACCTTCGCGAGTGGTCGATTACGTCACTCGCGAAAGTTGCCAACCTTCGCGAGTCTTCGCGAGTGGTTGCCAATCTTCGCGACTGGTCGCTTCATAGGCTAATTTTAATAACTTACTTTTAAAATGTATTCAATGAGCAGAAAGCTTTGTGTACTTTATTATTGAAGCGCTATTATAGTAATCTCGGGTTCTGTTTCGTCATAGAGCGCTGGAATTACCGGTAAAACGAAGATTGAGTTTATATTAAGTTATCACGCAATAACCGTGAAGAAGAGTCTAGACTAATAGCTCAGGTAACAAAACAATCTTGAGAAAAAAGTGTGTAAAGTTTACGTGAAAAACGAAGTACAGTAGATCGAATTTGGAAATAAAAAGACTAGTCATTTCTTCAAAAACGTAGTGTATAGCCTATTTACTAGCTATCAATGATTTGTTTAGATCCTTCCACTGAAAACTTGTCATAATCTGTTTTGACGATGACAGTTCTGGCTTTTAATGCAGAAACTCAAAAAGCTGGAAGCAGATGTCAAAAGTTCTCTTTAGGTGTTTACTCAGTTAACAAATACTTAAACGCTTTCACCATCCATGTCTCATTATGGTAGTGGTAGATCAACGGGTATCTTGTGGAGTGTAGACCAATAGGCTAGTCTACAGCATAGGCGTAGCCAGGGGGGGGGCCCCAGGGGGCCCGGGCCCCCCCCAATCAAAATACCACTAACGACAAAAAGTTATGACAACATAGCCTAGCGATGTTTAGTTGCAGTTTTTTTTCAGTAATTACGCACATAACAGTAATTAACAATAGTATTATTGACAACAAGTGAGTCCCGGGGCCCCCAACTAACAGCCAGGGGGCTCTTACTAACAACTAGGGGGCCCTGGAATCCATAACCGACAACCAGGGGGTCCGGGACCCCTAACTGAAAACCAGGGGGCGCCCATAACTGACGACCAGGGGGCCCAAGAGCCCCTAACTAACAACCAAGGGACGCTTAATCAACACCCAGGGGGCCCCTTAACTGACAACCATGGGGCCCCAGACCCCTAACCGACAACCAGGGAGCCCAAGGGCCCCTAACCAACAACCAGGGGGCCCCGGAGTGCCTAACTGACGACCAGGGGGCCCCGGATCCCCTAATTAACAACCAGGGGGCCCCTAACCAACAACCAGGGGGTTTCGGAGTCCCTAACTGACGACCTAGGGGCCTAGGGCCCCTAACTCACAACCAGGGGGCCCCTAACCAACAACCAGGGGGCCAGGGGCCCCCTAACCGACAATGAGGGGCCCCAGGGCCCTCTTAACTGATAACCAGGGGGCCCCAGGTCCCCTAACCAACAACCAGGGGGTCCTGGAGTCCCTAACTGACGACCAGGGGGCTCTGGGGCCCCTAACTCACAACCAGGGAGCCCCAGGGCCCCTAATTAACAACCAGGGGGCCTGGGCTCCTTACCGACAAGCAAGGGGCTACGGGGCCTCTGACTGGCAACCAGGGAGCCCAAGGGCCCCTGACTGACGACCAAGGTTCCCGGGCCAGGGGCCCCTTAATGCAAATTTTTAACAATTTAAATGCAAAACCTGTGAGAAATCTAAGAGTTTTGACCTAAAAGTTGCCACCCCAGGCCCTCGTTTAACGTTATTATGAACTTAATTATTTACTGCTAAAATATTGCAGGAGGCAATGTTCGTTACTTTCCCCTATAGATCAAATCACTTACAATTAAAATTTTACACCATAATGTAAGATTCTAAGCGTGTTTTGGGATTTAATTGCAAAAAGAGGATTGAACAACTAAATTTTTACGATTGGCTTTGAAATGTTAAAAATCTAGTTCTTTGAAATGGCTCTGAACTCGTGCAAAATGTGATCTAATGGGATTTAAATAGCTTTTTTTTCCAAAAACTTACAAAAATCGCCCAGCGGCTGGGGGCTTTGCCCCCAGACCCCCATAGCCACTGGCCGCTGGGGGCTCTGCCCCCAGACCCCCGTTTGTGATACGTTTGAGTACACTAGCTTACTCAACACGTCTTCCAAGATAGACTTTTACATTTTTTAACAATTAGTTTTCGCCCTCTACCTTTACCACAATCCTGGCTAAGTGCCATCAGGCTACGGCTTCAGATCTTCCATTCTACCATATCTTTGCCCCACAAACTTTTTCGAAAATTTCTGATGACGTCATTGCATGTGATTTGTGGTTTGGGCCCCCCCCCCAATCAAAAACCCTGGCTACGCCTATGGTCTACAGGTACATTTAAAGCATAAACTATGTTGTTTTTTTGATGTGATTTTTCTTTTCTAGGCAAGCATGTTATGATACCTGTAGTAAGCTTAAACAGTTGTTTGTATTTGTTATTTAGTGCTGTTTATGAAGACTCCCAGTGTTAATGCTATTGAGTGAAACTGAAAGCTGGATTTGTCATCAGTTATGTCGTGGATTTTTTGCTTATTGTGCAATGGATTGCTGTGTTGATTTGCTGGAGAAAGCAAAAAGACATTGCAGTTTTTGCATGATTTGACACTATCATCGAAGGACAAGAATATAGCACAGTAATACCAGCAGTTGCTTTGAGGAAAAGTCAGCTTCTAAAACTAAGTTTGGTGTTTTACTCGCTAGCGGAGCGCGTATCGATGTTTAGTGCGAAGTTAAATGCTTTTGAGAGCATTTTATTAGTTTGCATTTTCTTGCGGTACCAGTAGGCTACGTTGCGACGGTCGCGTTTACCTCAAACGGCTTCGCTCCAAACCACCGTTTGTAAGATACAGACAAACTTATAGCTGTAAGGTGACTAAGGTCAAGCCCCCTCTTCTTAGCAAGTTTTTGGTTATTTCCCTGATAAAAAAAAAACATTTGGATTTTTTTATGTGAAAATTGTTACTCAAGCATCTGAATAAAAGTGTTGTTAGTTCTCACATTTTTATGTACCTGGCGCTTCCTTCCTCAGTCCAATTATTATTATTATAAATGCTGTATCAAGTTTTTTGTTTAATGGTGACTAATGAGAATGGAACAATATTAATGAACTTGCTTGGCGGGTACTTCTCTACCAACAATAGTAACCTCAGCAAAAAATAGAACTCACTTTCTACTGGTTAGATATGTATTGGCTTTGTAGTTCATCTAAATACACTGACTGTAATTGTAATGATTGAACTTCAGACCTAAAATTGTTTACTTTGTCACTTTATTCACCATGTAAAGCAGTTAAAATTTTCAAAGGCAGTAAAAATGTTTTAAAATTCACAAACAACTAAATTCAGATATTACACAAAGACACAGTAAATGAATATTTAACACACTTGACACTTCTATTTTCATCACATAGGACTGGAGTGAAAAATCACTACCAAACTGCAGTATTCATGATTTTAAAACTTGGGGTAGTCCAAAACCTTTGCTTCCAGTTCATCTTAATCACGGTTACAAACCTTCAGAAACAAGAAGACTTTTAAGAGGACATTCAGAAGAAAAAATTCCATGTTTTGTAGTTATTTAAAGAAGTGATTACTAATTAGGCCAATCCAAAAGTTCATAGGAATTTTTCGATTCTTTGTATCTATCTAGCTCTTGTATGTAGCAGTGCAGCTTGAAACCAATTCTAAATACAGTTTTATTCACCAAGTTGGCTTGACCAAGTAGATAGCAAAAAAACTTTTGTGAGTTTTCCAGTATTCAAGGAATTGTTCAATTGTGGTTACTTTTAAAACAACAAGCTAACAAACAATGGCTAAAAACACTATCAGCACATTCAAAACTAGCCTGTTGGTGGGTTGTTTTATATTCTGAAAAAACAACAACACCATGTTAGTTTAAGTTTACTAAGACAAAAAAGCACAAACTGCTCAGCCAAAAGAACCACTGGACTGATACAATAGCTTCTGCTATGCTGCACAGACCAAAAAGTATTGTTTTAAAAGCTAGGCCTACTGCTTTGGTGTATCCAATATCCATTATAATGAAACTCTGACATCCAGCATAGCTATGAAAAATCACTCTAGGATTTACAGCCTTAGGGTGCGTTTAGACTGGACGCGAAGCGACGCGAAGCAACCAAAATTTGACGTCATCGACAGCTCGCGAAAGCTAGCGAAAGGTTGCAACCGGTTGCAACCTTCGCAAGCAGTTGCGCAACAGCGCTTGCTTGCAGGCTGTAGTAAGATAACCTACTAAATCACTGATTGGATTTTTACAATCGCAGTTTGCTAGAAAATAATGTAAATAGTATATTTGTATGGTTTAGCGCCTATTTGTCAGTCCAAAGAGTAGGTTGTTGGAAAAGTTAGATTTGCGATAGCCCTAGGCTAGCCAAGTTAATTCGGATCTAGACAGCTAAGGCTGTAAATCCTAGAGTGATTTTTCATAGCTATGCTGGATCTCAAAGTTTCATTATAATGAATGCAACAAAGCAGTAGGCCTAGCCCCTCGACATCTAGCTTTTAAAACAAAACTTTTTTTTCTGGGCAGCATAGCAGAAGCTATTGTATCAGTTCAGTGGTTCTTTTGGCTGAGCAGCTTTTGCTTTTTTGTCTTAAAGTAAACTTAAACTAACATAATGTTGTTTTTTTCAGAATATAAAATAACCCACCAACAGGCTAGTTTTGAATGTGTTGATAGTGTTTTAACCCATTGTTTGTTAACAATTGAACAATTCCTTGAATACTGGAAAACTCCCAAAAGTTTTTTCACTGTCTGCTTGACCAAGCCAACTTGGTGAATAAAACTGTATTTAGAATTGGTTTCAAGCTACACTGCTACATACAATAGAGCTAGAAAGATACAAAAAATCGAAAAATTTCTATGAACTTTTGGATTGGCCAATTAGTAGTCACTTCTTTGAATAGCTACAAACATGAAATTTTTTCTTCTGAATGTCCTCTTAAAAGTCTTCTTGATTCTGAAGGTTTGTGACAGTGATCAAGTTGAACTGGAAGCAATGGTTTTGGACTATCCCAAGTTTTATAATCATGAATATTGTGGTCTGGTGGTAGTGATTTTTCACTCCAGTCCTATGTGATGAAAATAGAAGTGTCAAATGTGTTAAATATTCATTTACTATATGTGTCTTTGTGTAATATCTGAATTTAGTTGTTTGTAAATTTCAAAACATTTTTACTGTCTCTTAAAATTTTTACTGCTTTACATGGTGAATAAAGTGACAAAGTAAACAATTTTAAGTCTGAAGTTCAATCATTACAATTACAGTCAGTGTATTTAGATGAACTAGAACGCCAATATATATCTAACCAGTAGAAAGTGAGTTCTATTTTTTTGCTGAAGTTACAATTATTGGCAGAGAAGTACCCGCCAAGCAAGTTCATTAATATTGTTCATTCTCATTAGTCACCACTAAGCAAAAAACTTGATAAAGCATTTACAATGAAAATAATTGGACTGGGGAAGGAAGCGTCAGTTACATGAAAATGTGAGAACTAACAACACTTTTATTCAGATGCTTGAGTAACAATTTTCATATAAAAAAACCTAAATGTTTTTTTTTATCAGGGGCATAACCAAAAACTTGCTTAGAGGGGGCTTGACCTTACAGCTATTAATTTGTCTATGTCTTACAAACGGTGGTTTGGAGCGAAGCCGTTTGAGGTAAACGCGACCGTCGCAACGTAGCCTACTGGTACCGCAAGAAAATGCAAACTAATAAAATGCTCTCAAAAGCATTTAACTTCGCACTAAATATCGATAAGCGCTCCGCTAGCGAGTAAAACACCAAACTTAGTTTTAGAAGCTGACTTTTCCTCAAAGCAACTGCTAGTATTACTGTGCTAAATTCTTGTCCTTCGATGATAGTGTCAAATCATGCAAAAACTGCAATGTTTTTTTGCTTTCTCCAGCAAATCAACACAGCAATCCATTGCACAATAAGCAAAAAATCCACTACATAACTGATGACAAATCCAGCTTTCATTTTCACTCATAGCGTTAACATTGGGAGTCTTCATAAACAGCACTAAATGACACATACCAACAACTGTTTAAGCTTACTACAGGTATCATAACATGCTTGCCTGAAAAAGAAACATCACATCAAAAAAACAACGTAGTTTATGCTTTAAATGTACCTGTAGACTAGCCTATTGGTTTACACTCTACAAGATACCGGTTGATCTACCACTACCATAATGAGACATGGATGGTAAAAGCGTTTAAGGATTTGTTAACTGAGTAAACACCTAAAGAGAACTTTTGACATCTGCTTCCAGCTTTTTGCGTTTCTGCATCAAAACCCAGAACTGTCATCGTCAAGACAGATTATGACAAGTTTTCAGTTGAAGGATCTAAACATATCATTGATAGCTAGTAAATAGTCTAAGTAGGCTACTATGGTACTACTACGTTTTTGAAGAAAAGACTAGTCTTTTCATTACCAAATTCGATCTACTGTACTTCGTTTTTCACTTATACTTTACAAACTTTTTTCTCAAGATTGTTTTGTAACCTGAGCTATTAGTCTAGACTCTTCTTCACGGTTATTGCGTAATAACACAATATACACTCATTTTCGTTTTACCGGTAATTCCAGCGCTCTATGACCAAACAGAACCTGTGATTACTATAATAGCTCTTCAATAATAAAGTACACAAAGCTTTCTGCTCATTGAATACATTTTAAAAGTAAGTTATTGAAATTAGCCTATGAAGCGACCAGTCGCGAAGATTAGCAACCTCTCGCGAAGGTTGGCAACCTTCGCGAGTGACGTAATCGACCACTCGCGAAGGTCGCCAACCTTCGCTTCGCGTTGCTTCGCGTCCAGTCTAAACGCACCCTTAGCTGTCTAGATCCAAATTAACTTGGCTAGTCTAGCTAGGGCTATCACGAATCTAACTTTGCCAACAACCTACTCTTTGGACTGATAAATAGGCGCTAAACCATACAAATATACTATTTACATTATTTTCTAGCAAACTGCAATCGTAAAAATCCGATCAGTGATTTAGTAGGTTATCTTTCTACAGCCTGCAAGCAAGCGATGTTGCGCAACTGCTCGCGAAGGTTGCAACCGGTCGCAACCTTTCGCGAGCTGTCGATGACGTCAAATTTTGGTTGCTTCGCGTTGCTTCGCGTCCAGTCTAAACGCACCTTAAACGCACCTTTAGTTGTTGAGCTTGTTGTCAGACTTAGATCAGAGTAATCTGAGAAGAGGGTACGATGGCAAGTGTAGAAATTGCCCTCGTGTGTGGTTCGAAGGTTCGGGTTGGATGCCAGGATAGGTTATGTGTGAATTCAGATGCTGATAAAACACTAGCCTGTTTCAAGTCTGCTATGTAACTTCTGAATTTTCAAAGCACATACGAGTAAATGAAAATTTATTCGTATGGGCGTTGACTGACGTTGTATATAGCAATTTACTTTACTGGTTACCGACAAGTAGGTTAATTTTGGCTTTTGGGGTTCAAAATTTGTAATAGGCATTTACACAGTTATGTACGCCTGATGATAACAAACAAGTTTGAAATATGCATATAGCGTACCATTGTGGTGAATTCCTAATGTGATGTCATACATGGTGTCGATGCTTAGTGATGCTGGCGCAATGCGGTTGAGCTAAGTGATGTGCCAGTGTGATACTGGTCGAGAATCCTCTTTCTGGTGACCTTGTTGTCAGACTTAGATCAGAGTAATCTGAGAAGAGGGTACGATGGCAAATGTAGAAATTGCCCTCGTGTGTGGTTTGAAGGTTCGGGTGGGATGCCAGGATAGGCTATGTAGGCCTTGTTACGCTAGCAGAAAAAACGTCTAGAAAAGAGATTTCGTGATACCCATCGAGGTACCATTTGAAAAATTTTTTACTAATAGATTTTTAATGCCTGATTAATGATTGAATTGTCTTCCATTGCAACCAGGTGCCGTTTTTAAGATATACCGCTTTTTATCGAACGCGGATGAATATTTTAAAATCATACGCTTGAATAATTTTTTTACTATTAGTGTTGCCGTGAAATAATTCATAAATTTCAACAAAGATATTTTTTATCTTTCTTTGAATGTAAAATTCAAAATATAATAAATTTAAACTAAATAATTAATCATGGGTTAGTTTTTGTTAAAAAGTTTGCATATTTAGTGCTTCATCTTGGGTTTTTTTGTGTTGAATTTTAAACGTGGAAACTTGCTTTGAAGTCACGTGACCGTCGTCACTTGGCAGCTGATCGTTACGAATACAAAACTTTGAAATAATTTCTCATGATTAAATACCGGTATCCTTAAGAATTAATAAAGAAATTATTTCGTGTTAAAAGTCGAAAAACAAATGAAGTACCGTACCTCGTGAATTACACCATATGTCTGTTATGATGATAGTCTACCCACAAAAAGTAGCCTAATACAATAACTTCTTTGAGAAATACCGATAAGTTTTCACTCCTCGAAACTAACAAGCCTAGCCTAGCTGGTTGGCTTATCAACTCTCGAATGTCTATTCTGCCACACTTAAAGGCGGTGAATCATCCAGCCAATTCCGGTGGTTTACATTAGCTAAAACTGAACTATAATTTTTGATATTTTTTGTTTTAATTTTGGGACTGCAGTTGCAAAGATATTCAACTAATACAAAAAGATGTCCCCCCGAAAAAAGTTTATGGAAACTCTTAGTTTTGTTCTTCCCGCCAAAACCACAGTAGGCCTAATGGTTTAGAGAACTGTGATAGGCCTAATAGTTTGGAGATAGTTTATTTCGAAATAGTTTATTTCTAAATAGCTTAGGCCTAACCATCTCTAAACTATTAGGCCTAATAGTTTAGAGATAGTTAGGCCTAATAATTTAATACGATTACAGTAGGCCTAATAGTTTAGAGAACTGTGGTTTTGGCGGGAAGATCAAAACTCAGAGTTTCCAAAAACTTTTTTCGGGGGGACATCTTTTTGTATTTGTAGAATACCTTTGCAAACGTAGCCCCAAAATTAAAACAAAAAATATCAAAAATTATAGTTCAATTTTAGCTATTGTAAACCACCGGAATTGGCTGGATGATTCACCGCCTTTAAGCACTTGAAACAATCACCGGAGTTAAGCCAACAAATAACCCAAAATAAGAGATGACTCTCATGAAATTGTGAAAAGGAGAACAGTTTATTTATGCTTTATTTTGCAACATTTTCGAAAGTGTAGGCCTATTGCTTTATGTTGAAACTTCGCAGTAAACTACTGTAGTCTTAAAACATTGTAGCTGAATGATTTATTAGAATTGAGGATGTGCTTTTGTTCGATTGGAATAAACGTTATGGACTGATGATCGGTATATCCATAGCTACCGACTGCCGTAGGCTATCGATATTCCTCGAAGGTGATCGGTATTCTTCGAAGCAGTTATTGTATTAGGCTGCTTTTTGTAGTAGGCTATCATCATAACAGACACGTAGTATAATTCATA
This sequence comes from Trididemnum nubilum, assembly GCA_963965965.1. Taxonomy (NCBI): domain Eukaryota; kingdom Metazoa; phylum Chordata; class Ascidiacea; order Aplousobranchia; family Didemnidae; genus Trididemnum; species Trididemnum nubilum. The sequence continues at coordinate 20,266,106 of OZ014477.1, forward strand.
AGGTAGTTCGTTTATTTTTCGACGTTTTGCAAAAAACAATTTCTTTATTAATGGTTACCGGTACTTCATCTTGAAAAATTGTTTTGAAGTTTTGCATTCATAACGATGAGCTGCCAAGTGACGACGGTCACGTGACTTCAAAGCAAGTTTCCATGTTTTAGAATTCACCACAAAAAAAAATCAAGCTAAAACTTTAATTACGCAAACTTTTTAGCAAAAAACTTACCCATGATTAATTATTTAGTTTAAATTTATTATATTTTGAATTTTACATTCAAAGAAAGATAAAAAATATCTTTGTTGAAATTTATGAATTATTTCACGGCAACACAAATAGTAAAAAAATTATTCAAGCGTATGATTTTAAAATATTCATCCGCGTTCGATTAAAAGCGGTATATCTTAAAAACGGCACCTGGTTGCAATGGAAGACAATTCAATCATTAATCAGGCATTAAAAATTTATTTTTAAAAAATTTTTCAAGAGGTACGTCGATGGGTATCACGAGGCAGCACAATTTTGGACACCGTAACAAGGCCTAATGTGTGAATTCAGATGCTGATGAAACACTAGCCTAATGGGAAAGCAGATATGTGAGGTAAGTGCTACCTCACAGCCGTGAAAAAAAACTTTATGTTTCAAGTCTGCTATGTAACTTCTGACCTTAAAATTTGCTGTAGACTTAATCGCAGTGAACGCTTCTGTTTGAAGTCGAATCTCGCTGCAATGCGGTGTTTACAAATACTTTGAAATATTATCAACCCGGTACCGGATGCAACAGAATCAAGACAAAAAAGTTCAGAACGAGCTAGCTTCAGAATAATCATGCGTCTACGGTTTGCGTTCGATTAATAGTTACTCTTGACTGCGAGCTGGTTTAACAAAATCACGTTTGTATGCAAGTTACAAACTATGTAATCGATCACAGTGTTTCCTAGACCGCTTCTATCACAAGGCCGTACCCACAGGAGAGTGCCAAGCAGGAAAACTTGAGCGCTGCCTGGAAAAGTTTCACATGATTGTAGTGCTGTCTAGTAACACGCCATATTAGCTATAAATAACGTCTCTGATAATCTTAGAACTAAAGGATATTCTATTTTGGCCTAGGACTAGCTGTTTTGATTTCTACCTCAAGTCTGAAAATAGGCCCCAAGTTTTTGCTGAAGACGGATTTTTTTGTCTTCTAAACTATGTACGAAGTATGTTGAGCCCGGTTTGAATTTTTCTAAGTCCCGTTTGAACAATTAACGCATCTTGCTACGAACCTACGGTCCTACATGGTCCTATCGTATGGCCTATCCAATCCATGACCAAAACTGCAATCGTTTTGTAAGTTTGGTTTTAGTGGATTTAAAAAAAATAAATAAAATGACTTGCCAAATTGAGTAGGCTAAGTGTTGTCTAGCAATTGTTAGTGTTGAACCAGGTTGAACTGCAAATCTATCCTATTTGATCTTGCTGTGCTAAGTAGACATTTTATCTGAGACCGATTTAGCTGCATTATCCGTTGGCCTACAGTAACTTACTAACAGTAACAAAATGCAGTAATGGCATTTAAAAATGGTCATACGTCATCAGAGGTGGAGTTGAGCACACAAGGCTCGAGGCCAAGGCCAAGGACACAAAAAAATCCAAGGCCAAGGACAGTCTTTCCGAGGACAGACACTCTCAAGGCCAAGGACAGGAATGCTCGAGGATAAGGACCAAGGACACAAGCGCAAGTGCTCTCCAAAGAAAAAAAAAAGGTCTTCACAAAAATTTTTCGGCGATCTCCACAAAAAAACGTTTTCCAAAAAATTTTTCAACCGCTCCACAAAATTTTAACAATTCAAAAAATAGTGCTGTCCTCGAGCCGAGGACAGGCCAATTTTCGAGGACTTGAGGCCTCGAGACCAAGGCCAAGGCCAAGGACTTCAGAATGTGTCCTCGAGGCCAAGGACGTCCTCGAGGACTCCACCTCTGTATGTCACCATTCAAAAATTTAAAATACACTCTGTGGCTGGGTTACAGTAATTAGCAAAATTAAGCAAATATAGTTAAACAATTACAGTATTGGTTCTTACAGGAATGAAGCCAATAGATTCACTTCTTGAATGCTTTCTCTCCATAAACTTAACCAGTCAGCAGTCATGATCAAAGTCAAATGTAAGCTAGGAGGTCCAAAAAATATTCAGAAATCAGAACATACTTTTATTAATGATATACAGCATTATTTTGTGTTCGTGTTGAAATAAAGAAAATAAAAAGTAACAAATCAAAATAGCTGCAATTTTTAAATTTTAAAAATATCAGAAAGTAGGTATAATTGTTAATACGAAAAAGAAAACCAGGTTTTTTAAGGCATTTGATGAATGCTTTGACAGCATGTCGGCTGATCATGATTTTTGCTACACATTTTCCTGATATTGGCGTATGATCTACTCTTTGCAAAAGTTCTGCTGCTGATCTTTATCTTCACACATATCACTCTTAAATCTTCCAGCTTGTAAGTTATGTATAGTTGGCAGCTCCGTTGCGTTGTACAGTCAAGCTAATCAATTACTAAAAGACTTACAATATATCTGAAAAAGAAAAAAAAAAAAAAATTCGGCAATTGATTGACGATAATTTTCCTACAGGTTGCAGTATCAGGACCTATCTAGCCCAGCGAACATTGTAGTCGAGTGCATGTGCATTGTTAGTAACTTGCATACAAACGTGATTTTGTTAAACCAGCTCGCAGTCAAGAGCAATTAATCGAACGCAAACCGTAGGTGCAAGATTATTCTGAAACTAGCTTGTTCTGAACTTTTTTGTCTAAAATTCAGGACAGCTCGATTGCTTGAATAACTTATCTAAACCATTTATTATTATCTATCATACTGATTGCCATGAAATACCAATTAAACGTTTAGGTTAAATACCATTCATTCATTTTATTCTTAACTACCACAATTAAAGCGATAAGATGCTAATGCAATAATAATATGTTGAGTCAGAAAAAAGAAGTAGTAATCCATGGTCTAGGGTATAGAGTGGTTAGGCAACTTGTGGTCTGGTTTATTTGGTGAAACCTAAAATAGTAAGTGTATAGCCAGCAAACACCAAGCAGGTGCTAGGCTTAAACAAGGTGGCACGAAAATATATCCGACCTACGCTTTATTTATGCAAAAGATTTGTGTTAATATCATCTTCACTTAATTGTGTTTCACCAGTAAAGAATCTTTTATTAATCTGAATAAATGTTTCGTTGGTGAATAATATTGAAAACTTTCAGTAATGTTGAGAAGCCAACTACTGGTTGGGCCCCACAGACCATCAATTTCATTCACTCTTACGCAGGGATGTGGAAGCAGAAGCGGTTAATTTTTTGTGGAAGCGGAAGCACTTTGATGAAAGAGGTTGGAAGCGGAAGCGAAATCGGAAGCGAAAGTGTTGAAAAGGAGCCGGAAGCGGCAGCAATTTTTTCAAAATCAGGCGCTTCCGGATTTTCAACCTGGCTACAACCGTTGGGGTAAAATGTTACAATAATAATAACAATATAGAATCGACAACCAGGGCATGGTATGGAATGGAACGGATATTTCGGTATGGAATATGGAAGATGCCAGAATGGAATGGAATGGAATGGAAGATTTCAAGAATAAAATGGAAGGCAATCTTTCATTCTTCCATACCAATTTCATACTAGATTTTGTGCATTGTATTTACAGAAAAATACATATCAATGTCGGATGGTGATAAATAATATTGTCACAGAAGAATTCAACTTCAGTATCTACGGGTAATATTTGTCGACAAATCGCGGTACTTTGGTTGTTTATATTGCGCAAACAGTGTACGTATTGCATCATTGTAAACACATTACAATTTGCAGCATTGATGTTATAGTTGACGACTTTCAGGTTTGGCTTGTTTTTTTTGAGATTGACAATTTGCCAAGTCCTAAATTTTGTTTTCTTACATCGTCATGAAAACTCGTATTTGTTATTTCATTCCCGTTTCAGCTTAATTTTATTTCTATTTTTAGTTTTTCAGCTTACAATAATTCTTTTTGGTGTTAAAGCTTGGTATTTCTATTACGGTAAATGTTCTTTAGCAGTTTGTTTATGACAAATTTTATAGTTGATATGAGAGCTAACTTGTACGGTAATCATTAGACCATAAGCGTAACCAGGGGGCCCAGGCCCTCTGCCTCCCGCCCAATTGAAATGCTACCAATGATAAAAATGATGACACAAAGCCTATTTATTCAGTTTTTTTAGCATTTTTTGGGCGCAACAGTAAATGCGCACAACAGCAATTAGCAGTAACTTAATATTGACAACTAGGGGGTCCGGGCCCTCTCAATTTAAATTTTTGCGAACCAATTTAAATGTCCAAGCCGGAAGAAATTCTGTGTTTTGTTCTAAAAGGTGCAATCTCAGGCCCTCATCTAACTTTTTTATGCAATAATATGTTTTAGGCCCCCAGCTAACTTTTATGTTGCAATAACATGATTAGTAACCATTTATTGCATCTAATGTACCAACTTGAAATAACTTTAAATTCCACCTTCACCACCTACCAACTTTACATAACAATCCACCTCCATCTCGTCGGTTTTCACGCGATAAAATGTTTTTGAAAAAACTTTAGCTAGGAGAAATGCTTATTGAACAAGTTATTGAAGTTGAATCGAGGGTACCTGGGCTCCTGAAAGTACATGTTCCTAAAACTGGTTATTTTCACGACAAAACAAAAATCTTCAAAGGCAAATCTTCGAGTGAATGATATAATGCTAAAAACGTTGCAGAAAGCAATGTACCTTGATTCCCCTGACCAGGCCAAGTCACAAAATTTAACCACAAAATGAAAGATTTTAAACGTGTTTTAGACTTGACTTGAAGTAAAGGGAGGGGTTTGTTCAATTGGCTCTCAAATCTCAAAAAATTTGTTCCTTCAAATGGCTCTGAAAACGTGCGAAATGTGATCCAAATGGCATTAAAATAGCCATTTTTTCCAAAAACTTACAAAAATCGCCCAGCGGGTGGGTGCTTCGCCCACAGACTCCCATAGCCTCCGGCAGCTGGTGGCTCCGCCCCCAGGCCCCATTTGTGACACGTTTAAGTTACACTAATTTGCTCACCACGTCTCCCAATTTTGATACGTAATAAACCTTTTAAACTTGCGGTTTTAGTCTTTTCTCTTTAGCAAATCCTGGTTACGTGCTAAAGCAGACTCCCTGCTTTTGATCTTTCATTTTTTTCCCATAAAAAGTTTCTCTTTTTGAAAATTTCTGATGACGTCATTGCATGTGATTTACTGTTTAGCCCTCCCCTCAAACCAAAATCTTGGCTACGCCTTTGCATTAAACCATGTGCAATACGCATACCAGATACCGATTGTGGCATCTTAGTCAGTGGCGTCGCTTAGGATGGAGTCACCCGGGGCGGAGTTTCGTGGTGACACCCTTCATAGGTTATATTTTAAAGAATGCATAGTAGGTAATGTATATTAATGTATAGTAGGCCGCAAAAGGTTATATTTTAAAGATGGCAGTGCTACTTCATTACTGTAAATAGCGGTTGTTATTTGGCTAGCTCAATAACTTCTCATTGTAAGATTCTACAACTTGGAAGTATGCGCGTTTAATATCACATCACACGTTTAATATCTGGCGAGTAACCAGAAATCTGCAGTGGGGAGGGGTTCTTTCTGGGGTCTGAAAGCTCCGCCCTATCCGCTGGATACCATTAGCGGTCTGGGTGCGGAGCCCCCAGCGCTCAAAAAAATTTATTTTTTTTGCAAAATAACTTAATTTTAGCCTTATTTTGATAAAAGTTAATGCTTTTAAAATCTGGCTTCAAGGAGAACTCTGGAGGCATAAAAATTAGCAGTGCAAAAACATGATTAGAGTGAGGCGCGTAGCCAGAAATCTGCAATGGAGGGGGGTTTTTTCGGGGGTCTGGGACGGAGCCCCCAGTGCTAGAAAATTTTGTCTATTTTTGACAAAAACTAACTTAATTTTAGGCCTATTTTGATAAAACTTAATGCTATTGAAACGTGGCATACAAATTAGCAGTGTAAAAACATGATAATACTAGTTGCAAAAATGAGCTATGTGGGTGGTAGCTATTGCCAGAATTTAGTTCTCTTATTTACCAGCTGATAAATCATGAAATCCTATACTAGAGTTCAACAAAATTCTGAAGGAGTGCTCTTTTTCGTCTATATTTTATAGAGAAAGATATAATTAGGGGGCTAATGGAAAAAAGTTTGAGAGAAGTTATTGGTAATTGATTAATACTGAATACCCCTCTCCCCTATTTCTCATCTTATATTTCATTTTTTGATAAAACCTATGTTCAGGGATGTATAGAAACAACAGCATTCTTCGATAAGCGATCAAATCAAAAGACAATTTTTGGCCATTTTCAAAGTTTTTTTTCTGATTTATGAGTTTTGTTTTTTGATAAATTAGCTCTTCCTCGTAAATAAATGTTTCAAAACAAGCTTTAAATCATTTTTTGAGTCTATTCCAATGCAAAAGATGGTCCCCGAAGTGCTAAAAACGTGGTATTTACTTTATTCTGCATTTTGGCCGGCTGGCCAATGGGGGCGAGGGAAAGATTGTATTCCCCTCTAGCAACGCTACAGGTTCAATAAAACTCACAAGGAGTAATCCACATCGTCTATATTTAGTAGAGAACAATGATTGGGGAGGGGGGCTAATGGAACGATATTTGAGTTGAAATGCTTGGAAATCAACTAATACTGAATAGCCACCCTCTCCCATATTCCTGAGCTTATATATTTTTTCATGAAACCTACATTCAACATGTTTCAACAAGCGGTCAAATGTAATTGCTTATTTGGCAATTTTTAAAGGTTTTTACTAATTTGTGAGTTATATTTCTACAATTAGCCCTCGCCCCTCTAAATAATTTTTTCAAAAGGGGCTTTAAATCATTTTTTAGTTAATTTTAGAGAGCTAAGCATTTCCGATGATATTAAACATATTGTTGTTTTCTTTTCTGTTTGACTGGTATTACAAAATGGTGTCACCCCAAAATGGTGACACGCGGGGCGGTCCGCCCCCCCCTAGCGACGCCACTGGTCTTAGTATTGTTGACGCACCTTCACGAGCGGTTGCTTACAACATTGCAAAGATGCAAAGCAGCAAATAGACGTTGCATTGCTTCCAGTCTACACTTTCTTTGGTATGGAAGTATAGAATGGAATATGGAAGAAAATTTTAGTATGGAATTAAATATGGAATGGAAGACTTTTAGTATGGAATGAAAATGCAATGGACGAAAATTGCCAGTATGGAATATGGAAAAATCGTCTTCCATTCCATGCCATGCCCTGTCGACAACACAAGTTAAATAAAATAGCTTACAAAGTAAACTTGCCTGCTTTTTTTTTTAAACTAAATGCAATTAGCTGTTTCATACTGAGCAGGGATGTGGAAGCGGAAGCTGGAAGCGGAAGTGGTGGAAGTGGTTAAATTTTTGTAGAAGCGGAAGCACTTTGATGAAAAAGACTGGAAGCGGAAGAGAACTCGGAAGCGACTAATTCTATCCGGAGCCGGAAGCGGAAGCAAAAAATTCTAAAGTTGAGGAAGCGGAAGCGAACTCGGAAGCATAAAACTTGAAGAGGAGCTGGAAGCGGAAGCAATAAAAGTTTGATTGCTTCCACATCCCTGCTCTTATGTAAGAGACTGTGTAGTGAATGAAAACTGCATATTTCTCACTGTGGATGAAATGACAGGAATGCCATCACAATTTGAAATGTAACACCTCACACACTAAATAAATTCTCTGTTAAGTGCATTCAAAAATGTTTTGTGGTAATGTGATTGCACACTGCTTAACGTTAACAGTATACGTAATTACTTTACTCACGGTAGTTGTTTTCACAAAATCAGTCAACTGTTTATGTGAAATCAATAAAAGTTATATATTGCCATAGTAATAAAATTACTTTCGACCCCGTAAAGACCATCACCAATTTTTTGAAAAAAAGGAACAAGTTGGTACTATTAATTGTAAATGAAAATTTGAATAATTTTGCGAAAATGATGAAACTTTACTATCAATGAACGATTTTCACAACAATTTTGGCTGGCAATTCTTAGGCCTGAGTTTAATTCCCTGCATACTGCCCATCATTACAGTAACAATTATACGAATTGGAATAGCTTTGTATATTACATAGTCAATTTCTGATAACTTTTAGGTTGAAGATAGCTTACGTTAATAGTTTTTTTGTTGCACAGAGCTGGACAGCGCTGTTTCGAGCTTTTAGCTCTCATCGGCAGCCCTCAGCTTCTCTAACAACGAAGGACGAGTCGACCACAAAGGACGTCAAACTTGTCGGTTAGTTTTTTTGTTGTTGAAATGTAGTTCGACAAGACCTGGTCTACGACTCAGGAACTGGATCTATAGTTGGATTTACTGATCTTGGCCATCGTCATAATCCTCACGAAGAAGAAAAAGTAGATCCGCATGCTCTTACTGTGATGCAAAATCTTTTCCTGGAACACCTGGGCTTAAATATCCCGTTGCGTATTTTAGTACCTCCTCAATCGCTGCGGGCCAGCTTTCCTCAATCATGTGGGAGTGTGCAAGTGAGAAGCAGGGATTAAAGGTAAATGTCATGGTAGGATAACCTTGTAAGCCGAATATGTTTAGTGCTAACCTTAAACTTTCCACTTAGAATTTTGTATTCAAAACTAATGTGCAGTATTGTAGCAGTACGCTCCGCTAAATTTACTCCGTGCGGAAGGAGTGTAACCGATTTGTGGGTTATACTAATGAAGAGGCTAATAGATCTAATAATTTATAGAAGAGGCTAATACTAATATTTGTTAGTGCATGTAGCGACAGATAGATTTGCTACTTTCAATCAATTAAGCAACACAAACCTTACTTAGTATTTATCATTTTTTTCTGCTTTGAAATTGCTCATATTTAGTGAAATGTTGTCAAAAAGTAAATTCCACCTACTTGGTTAAAAACGTATGTTGTAAATTCTTCGATTTTGCTTTTTGGCAGACTGTCGTAAGTACAAAAAAAAAAAAAAGTTAAACCAGAAATCAAATACGTTGTGTAAAGACTAAAACTTTGTATTTTCAACACAACATGGTTGATTACTTCGTATTTCCAACAGTGGCTCAACCAGGGGAGCTTAGGGGGCTTCAGTCCCCCTCAGCCAAATCACGCAGAAAATTTAACCCAAATATGGATGCTTTTAAACGTGTTTTAAACTTAACCCCCTTAGCAAAATCTTGGTTGCGCGCCTGCTTACCAATGGTATATTTTTCAAGAAGAAAAGTAAGATAAACATTAGACAAAATAATAAACTGATGATTCTATTTTATGATTTTCTGAGAAAGTGAGCTTTTCGCACTTACGACAGTTTGACACAATAGCGACGATTTATTACTGCTATTCATTCAAAATATTAAACATAAGAGTTGTCGAGCTACAATAAACTTGCCATTATTTTTTGGTTTTCGGGCGACTAAATGAATTTGTCTCGTTTTGTTAGATAAGCATTCATAAAACGTCTCTGATATCAAAAACTGTACGTTTTTATTTTTTCGCACTAGGTTTACGCCATCGTTGCGGACGGTCTGGCTGCTAACAGATCGATGTTCAAGTGTATGTGCACTGTTGGCGATTTCCCCTTTGAAGCGACAAACTGATTTTCTTCCAACACAGAGCAAAAGTTGTATCTTATTCCTGATCCTCTCCACCTACTGAAAACTACTCGAAGTTGCTTGTTTGCTGGTCGAGAAAATAGCACCAAACCAAAACGAAAGATGATCTTCTGCAATAGCAAATATATTACCTGGTAGCTTTTCAAATTTGATGAGTCGCAGAATGTAAGTTCAAATTAAAGTACTGTAGTAAAGTTTTATCTACTTTTGTGCTATAATTTGAGCATATAATGCTGTTGGTTTTTGATTAATAAATAAGACTTTAAAATCCAATTAGAAAGCTACCAAATATTTGTTAAACTTGCTTGAGTTACAATAAAGCGTGTAAGAAGTTGGAGGGACCGTAACCACGTCATTGAGCATGCATTCTGAGCGCAATGCTGCTCCTTTTCAAGCAATGTTGCTGCTGAGGTGAGCTTATGGTAACATCTGTGCCTAGCTTTCCGGCCAGGGAATAAACCCTATACCTTTCGTTTCAGAAACGAACACATTTTCATTCAAGCAAGTAGCTGGTAGATTTTAGCAATAAAAAAAAAATTTTAATAGCTTGTACTTGCTTCTACTTTCACAAATGCTGTGTAATTCTCAAACTCAATTTTTACTTGCAGTTGGGGACCTGACGCGCAACCGTTTTAGCTCGTGGCATCTACCAGAGGTGGATTCGAGGACACAAGGCTCGAGGCCTAGGCCAAGGACACAAAAAAATTTCGAGGCCAAGGCCAAGGACAGACCCTCTCGAGGCCAAGGCCAAGGACACAGACGCAAGTGTTCTCCAAAAAAAAAGGTCCTCAAAAAATTTTTTTTGGGCGATCTCAAAAAATGGTCTTAAAAAATTTTTTTCAGGCGAAAAAGGTCTTCAAAATTTTTTTTCAGTCCATCTCTACTTGAGGAAACCAAAAAGAAGGTCTTTGCAGATTTTCCGCAAGGTATCTGGCGTTTTCCAACAAAATTTCAACCGTTTGAAAATAGTGCTGTCCTCGAGCCGAGGACATAGCAATTTTCGAGGACTTGAGGGTTCAAGGCCAAGGCCAAGGACTTCAAAGTGTGTCATCGAGGCCATGGACGTCCTCAAGGACTCTGTCTCCATCTCTGGCATCTACACTTGACAAGCTATTCGAAGATGAGCGTCACGCTAGCTGCTCAAACACTGTCAGCTTCAGTAGCTAGAGCAATAAAAATGCTCCCGAGAATAAACAAGCTGAGATGGAGGAAACTGCTAAGTTTGTTGATGTCATGGGATAAATGGCTCGACTGCATAAATACACGACCAGGATATGGTAAAGCCATTCTTCAAATGTACACGTAAGTCAATAGAAATCCATTTTTTCACTTGATTGTGATACAAATGTTAATGTTGGCTGAAGCTGATTTATTTTGGGAAAGCAGCATTATTTTTGTTCAAATCTCTGCGTTTCGGCAAAGTAATGCTCTTTTAACTCTATCACTAATGGTCTCTTTTTAATTAAGCAAAATGCGCAGATTCTTTTAAATGAGGACTAAGGGCAAAATCAACGGGGATATCTAAAGTTAGGCAAATCGCAATCGGTCTACGACTTTTAGTCGCGGGACGTTTAAGCATCGCCAATTATGCGCCTGGACTTTTAGGCGCCGAGACTTTTAGATGCCGAGACTTTTAGATTCAGAGGTAAAAAAATTTTTTTAAAATTTTTTCCAAAAAAACTTTTTTCAAAAAAAAATTTTTCAAAAGAAGTTTTTTTGCAAGAAAAAAGTTTTTTTTCACAAAAACAAGTTTTTTTCCAAAAAACTTTTTTTTCTACAAAAAAACGTTTTTCTCAAAAAATTTTTTTTCTTTCAAATGACAGTCTTTTTTCAAATAAAAACTTTTTTGAAAACAAAAATTTTTCCAACAAAAAGTTTTACTTTAATTAAAATGTTATTATTTTCGAAGCTTTTCATCAGTTGTTTGTCAAGAAGAATCGTCAGAATAGAGAGCGCAGGAAAAGGAATGGCTATAGGAAAAAGCCGAGCAGTGATTGGCTGGAAAAGGATTGCTGAGATTCGGGAGAAAAGTATACATATAGGTTAAAACATGGAAAAGTCGCTGCGTGAGTGTGAACAAATTACACTCGTCATCGTGCTGTATCCCGGGACAAAATTTGAGCTGATCTGTCCTGCTCGAAAAAGTAGCAAAAGCAATCAATTTTGAAGCACAAATAAAATGAGTTTTAGTCAAACGCAAACTTCGCTTTCAGGCTGATTTCTTAAGAAGTTGACTTCAAGAATTTCACATTGTTTTTTCTATAAGTGTATTTACAACAACGTGTAAAAATTAAGCTCAAAAATATCGATTTAAACATTGCTTTTACTATATTTACAACAAGATGTAAAGACCATAAGTAGGAATCTGCCGAGAGATGAATCCTTAGCTCCTGAAAAAGTTTGTCCTGCATTGTTTGGTTGATGTAGACTCAAAATAACCATGAAATGTCACGCGGCTTGCTGCATGTGCCAATATTGCACAAGCAACTCGTGTCCGTGTGCCGCAAAATTTGAGACCGCTGGCTTGAGATCGCATGTGTCTCTGATTAGGTAAAAAAAACTTTGCAAGTAAGTAGTGGAAAACATTTTTTGTTATTGAAAAAAATGCAATAAGAAATCAATTTTTTGTAAAACTTTTTCCACTCTGCTTCCATCTATCTGCTTTTGAAGTCACTTTTATCAAAACTTCTAACCCCGCCCTCTGTTGAGAAAAAGAATTCTTGTACAGCTTAAAGGTAGTACACAAATGACACTCTCCCAGCAATCCTTTTCCAACCAATCACTGCTCGGCTTTTTCTTATAGCCATTCCTTTTTCTGCGCTCTCTATTCTGACGATTCTTCTTGACAAACATCATATGAAAAGCTTCCAAAATATTAACATTTTAATCAAAGTAAAACTTTGTTGTTGGAAAAAGTTTTTTTTTCAAAAAAGTTTTTATTTGAAAAAAGACAGTCATTTGAAAGAAAAAACATTTTTTTGGGAAGAAAAACGTTTTTTTGTAGAAAAAAAAGTTTTTTGGAAAAAAACTTGTTCTTGTGAAAAGAACTTTTTTCTTGAAAAAAAACTTGTGTTGGAAAAAAAATTTTTTTTGAAAAAATTAAAAAATTTTTTTTTACTTCTAGCGCCTAAAAGTCTCCGCGACTAAAAGTCCAAGCGCATAAAAGTCCCGGCGCGTAATCAGCGGTGCATAAACGTCCCGTGCCTAAACGTCCGCACCTAGTAGTCACGGTCCGAATCGTAATAGACTAAATTGGCGTTGACTCCATCCTTCTTGGCAGAGGTGGAGTCGAGGACACAAGGCTCGAGGCCAAGGCCAAGGACACAAAAAAATCCGAGGCCGAGGACAGCCTTTCCGAGGACAGAACCTCTCGAGGCCAAGAACAGGAATGCTCGAGGCCAAGACCAATAACCAAGGACACAGGCGCAAGCGTTCTCCAGAAAAAAGGTCTTCAAAATTTTTTTTCAGGCGATCTGCAATTCATTGGCGTAGCCAGAATTTTTGATTGGGAGAGGCCTAAACCACAAATCACATGAAATGACGACATCAAAGTTTTTCCGAAGAGGAAGTTTTTGTGGGACAAAGATATCGTAGGATGGAAGATCTGAAATCGTTGTTGCCTGTTTGCACCTAACCAGGATTTTGCAAAGGAAGAGGGCTTAAACTAATAGTTGAAAAATGCAAATATCTAACTTTGGAAACGTGTTGAGAAAGCTTGTGTAACTCAAATGTATCACAGACGGGGGTTGGGGGGCGGGGCCCCCAGCCGCCGGAGGCTTTGTGGGTCTGTGGGCAAAGCCCCCAGCCGTTGGGCGATTTTTTTGCAATTTTTGGAAGATAATAGCTATTTAATGCCACTGGATCACATTTCGCAAATGTTCAGAGCCATTTGAAAGCACTAGATTTTTGACATTTAAAAGCCAATTGAAAAAACCAAATTGTTTAATCCTCCTTTCACTTGCAATTTAAGTCCAAAACACGTTTAACTTCTTGCATTTTGGAGTTAAATTTTAATTGTAACTGATTTGGTCCAGGTAGGGGGAAGTAAGGTGCAGTGTCTCTGGCTACATTTTAGCAGTAAATAATAATCCACTCGAACATTTTCTTTAGAAATTTTTGTTTTGTCATGAAAATAACCAGTTGTCGGAGTACACGTTCGCCAGGGGGCCCAGGCCCCTCAATTGAAGTTCAATGATTCATTCAATTAGCATTTTCCAAGGCTAATTTTTTAAAAAAGTATTTTTGTGCGTAAAAACCGGCGAGGTTGGAGGTGAAATACTGAATTGTTATTGAAAAATGGTACAATAGATGGTTATGTCTACTAACCATGTTATTGCCGGGCCGGATTTACATCGCGCTAGGCCCCTGGCACTTTCGAGATTTTCGCAACATCTTTCTGCAAAATATAGGTGAAGACCAAAAAAAAATCTTACGATTTCAGCTGGGGGCCCCTAGCTGGTACTGCGTTATATTATGGTAAATCCGGCCCTGATTAATGCATTACGTTAACAAAAAGGCTATTTGTGGGCCGGAGATAGCAACTTTTAGGACAAAAACTCTCCATTTTCTCTGGGTTATTCGTTTAAATTGGCTGGAAGAAATTGAATTGAGTGGTCCCGGCGCTCTTCGTCTTCAATATTGTTAGTGAGTTATACTGTAGTCAGCAAAAAATGCTAAAAAGAAACTGAGACTGAAGAAACTATAGGCTTTTTTGTCACATTTTTGTCATTGGTGAAATTTCAATTGGGGGGGACCCTGCCCCCCTCCCCTTGCCTACGCCTATGCTCCAAGTGAGGAAAACAAAAAAGGTGTTCGCAAATTTTCTGCGAGGTTTCTGGCGTTTTCCAACGAAATTTTAACTGTTCAAAAAATAGTGCTGTCCTCGAGCCGAGGACAAGGCAATTTTCGAGGACTTAAGGCTTCGAGGCCAAGGCCAAGGACTTCAAAATGTGTCCTCGAGGCCAAGGACGTTCTCGAGGACTCCACCTCTGCTTCTTAGCCCCGCCGTTCCTAAGATATTTTGTTTCAACACAACGTAGGAGCCTCTAATCTTATAAACTTTAATAACTTTTATTGGCAACCATGACGTTGATAGCCTTAGCGTCGTAAGCGACACCTTTCTAGTTCTAACCTAAAGCAACGCCGCTATTAGGCTACTGCATTGAGTCGTTTTGGTGCGCACTAATCAATTTCATCTAGTCAGCAGAATAGATACAAGCTGGAAAAAAGAGTGGACTGTTTAGTAGCCCAGGTAATAAACGTCTAAGAACAAGGGAAAATAAGGCTAGTAAAGTAAATAAAGTAGTAAACCATTAGTTATTGGCGACTATTACTTAGATAAGTTTCTTCTGGGGTTGCTAAGTACTGTAAGCAAATACAATAGACCTACAAATACTGGTGTCTTATTATCAGGTTTGAGTTTGTACTTTGTAGCCTAGTAATAAAAGCCTTATTGCTAGGCTAGACTAATATTTAGACTGATATGTATCTGACAGATTGATTTTTACCGATATCACTAGGCTACCAAACAGTCTACTCTTTTTTCCAGCTCGAATCTGTTGTGCCTACAAGATCAAACTGATTAGTGCGCAGCGAAACGACTCGATGAAGTAGCCTAATAGCCAGAGGTGGAGTCGAGGACACAAGGCTCGAGGCCAAGGCCAAGGACACAAAAAAAATCCGAGGCCAAGGCCAAGGACAGCCTTTCCGAGGACAGACACTCTCGAGGCCAAGGACAGGAATGCTCGAGGCCAAGGCCAAGGACCAAGGACACAAGCGCGAGTGCTCTCCAAAAAAAAAAAAAGTTCTTCAGAAAAATTTTTTAGGCGATCTCCAAAAAAAAAAAAAGGTCTTCACAAAAATTTTTTAAGCGATCTCCGCAAAAAGACGTTTTCCAAAAAATTTTTCAAGCGCTTCACAAAATTTTAACAATTCAAAAAATAATGCTGTCCTCGACCCGAGGACAGGCCAATTTTCGAGGACTTGAGGCCTCGAGGCCAAGGCCAAGGACTTCAAAATGTGTCCTCGAGGACGTCCTCGAGGCCAAGGACGTCCTCGAGGACTCCACCTCTGCTAATAGCGGCGTTGCTTTAGGTTAGAACTGCGAAGGGGTTGCTAAGGACGCTAAGGTTATGACGTCAGGGTCAGCAATAAAAACTATTAAAATCTATAACAGTAAACGCCTTAGGTCGCGTTTGAGGTAGAATATCTCTGGAACGGCTTGGTCAAAAAGGATGGAATTAACTCCAATCTAGTCTAATACGATTCGCTTAACGTTAACTACCCCCATTGATTTTGCCTTTAGTCCTCCGTTAAGTTTTAGTAGCAAATATCAGCAATGGTTGCGTATTGTAAATAGAGTACGTGCAGCTTTTTGTCCGTAACATCTGTTCAATTTTTTAGTGATTCCAACGATCACCGCTTCAAGTGGTTGGAAGAAAAATTTTTACGGAACGTGTGGTAACAGAGGCTGGAAAATGTGGAAAAATTTGATAATATCGTTTTTCTCGAAGCAAACTTATGAGGGATTATGCATGGCAACAAAAGGGATAGTAGCGCTTGTTTGCACTCTCCTGCAACGTGATTTGTTATGCGTTTGAAGTCGCAGAATATCTCAAGACAGCCTGGAGGTTTATTTTGGTCATCAAAGATCACTTGGAAAAAGGCACCAAAACCCAGACATTCAGCAGTTTGGTTACAGGAATAACGCCATTGTTTTACAGTACAGCGATAATTGCGTTTAATTTTAAATAATGCTTTTTCACGTTTAATTTTGAACATAGAATTAGCTAGGCTAATGGTAATCTGGCAGCCACGTTAGAGATTCAGATGTTTGATTGAGCGTTATTGTGCGGAAAAAAACTGTTGCCACCTTCAAATTAAGTTTTGTAAGTTGAATTCTCTAAGATTCTTAATCTAAACCATTGCCCACTACGAGATGTAATGCCAAATAATCCACTATTTTGCGCTTAATATCTTTTGTCCCTTTTGAGATGTTGCTTTTCTTGTCTACAACGACAAAAGTTTGAAAGCAACCTTACCAAAACCAGTTTTTCCTAAGTCACTTTTTTGATTACTTGACAGAAGATCCGTTTTTGCACATCATGATAATGTTAAGGCATTGTTACGGTATGTTTTTGAATGTCTAAATTAAAAGTTTCTCTATCAGTCTTGAGGAATTTGATCAGAGCTTTTGGTTTTAAACCAATCCCTGACGTAGCTTCCAGAGAACCACTGGCTTAGCTAAGGTTATATTTATACCTAATTTAATATGATAAATTAAATCTCATTGAAACATATGCCTCAAAATTTTAGCCGAATTTCAGCGCAAAGCATGCCTAATTGGAACGACCGACGCTCGCGTCGCGTGTTCCTCTGTTTTTACTCGGCCATTTTCCAACTAACGAGTGCGAAATTTCAGACTTTTGCCTATAACTCGAGAACATTTTGGTCTAACTGCATGAAATTTTGACAGTAGTTTGAGATTAATGAGTTATATGTTTGTACCAAATTTCGAGACAATAAGTCACGTGACTTTGGTTTTAGAACCCGAAAACCGCCCCGCAAGTTTGGCGTAAAAAGCGGTCTCAGTCAAAAACGGCTTAAGTACGGCAAAAAATATGTTATATGGTTGTATGTCTTAAGATACACTTTCATCCCAATCAACCCACTTTTGGCCGCGATGAGGTTTATTTCTTTTTTTTCCTTTTCTTCCTAATATTTGTGCGCTGTTTTTCTTTTAAACCACAAAACATCGAAATTTAATTTTTGTGTGAAGTTGTTGAGCTGCAAACGCAATTTTTTCTCCCGAAATTTTTTTGGGCAACTCCACCGGGAACCCCCCCAAAATGAGGCCCCAAAAAATCCATTTTTTGAACGGCTTAAGCTAGAGTGCTACTTTTTTTCGCTATCAGTAGATGTTTAACAGAAAAATATTTCGACGTAGTTTGGGGGTGCCCCCCCCGGGGACCACCCAAAAATCAATTTTTTGAACGGGTCAATCTAGGGTGCCAGTGTTTTATGATATCAGCAGATATTTAACAGACAAATATTTTGATCGGCTCAACTTAGGGTGCCAGTCTGGAATGATATCAAAAGATATTTAACAGACAAATATTTTGACCTAATTGCTGATTTTACGGTAGACAAAAAGTACTTTTGAGCGTCACAGCATTAGCTTTGCGTCGGTCGTTCACTGGGTTTGCTGGCAAACTCCCATCTAGTTGTAATTACGTTTTACTCACCAAGTTGCCTTGGCCAGGAGACAGCGAAAGGACCTTTCGGTCTTCGAGTCACGCTGATACTTGCACACCTGTCTACCACACACGGTTTAGGCTTCACACTGTCCTTTAATTGCTACACGTCAAGCAAGGATGCTGTGAATACCTATTTGTAGAGTATTTGGTGTGAACCGACCGAGAATCGAACCCGAGCCTACCGTTTCAGTAGCAAACGCTCTATGCACTTGATCACTCCTATAACGAAACATGCATTTCTTTTAGACTATCTCTCGTATTTGCATGTCATGCATTTTCAGATACGCGAATTGTTAAATTTTGCTTGAGATTTACTCTGCATTGGATATTTCTGTAATGGGAGTGAATATTTCACTGGTGAATTTTAAGTTAAGAAACGCACGAAAATAAGAAATTCATCTACGCATTTTTTTTACTTGCTTTTTAAAGATCAAAATTAGGGTGTGCGTTAGATTTGGAGTTAGTTTTGCGGTAAGCTTTTGAGTTTGGGTTCAATTTGGGTGAAAATTAATAAAAAGGTAGACAGAAATTGCCGGTGGAATAAAGCCTTTCTTCTGTAAGTGATTTTTTAGTGTTACTGCAAGTTCACGCTTTTGTTTAGCTCCATGACTAATTAAAAACTTTTTATTTCAAAGATTTTCGGAGAGAACGACTTTTGACAAATTTATTACCAATTTTTTCATCGGCAGTTTGACTGCTAATCAATGTCCTCTGATTTTGAAATACAAAGAAGTAATTTTTTGTGCACATTTTGGTATTTCGTTTGAAATTTCATGGCCACCACTTATAAGTTTTATGTGATGTAGTACTGCTGACTGCAAGCGTTTCCATAGACTGGATAAGTTGACGAGTTTTCTCCTAGCGCTTTTTCGCAGCTCAGTAACAGCAGCTGCTGCTCAAGCGAATCCGAAATGTCGCAAAAAGAGGAGTCGCTACTGTTCACTACTCATTTTTGAAGAAAAAATTTCCTCATTCCAAAAACATCGGTTCTTAACATTTTTTTGACAATTTAGCCACCGATGTAATTGGTTGCGGCCTTATCGTCAATGGTTAAGCTTGCAGTTTGTATTGGACAGACTTCGCCGCTATATTCTTTAGAAAGCATTGGGATTGCGTCGAAACATTTTAGAATTTCTGCTATTGACAGACTTGTTTCTCTTGACAAACGATCAGCTTATGTTGAAAATACTTTCGTTAATTTTGCTTGATCCCTGTTTTCGCAAAACTCTGCAATACAAATTTCAAAGCATGGACACTTTGTCTAATTACGTCCCAGTGTTGTAAAATAATGCATTCGTGGTTTGTCTAGCTTATAATCATTTACTGGGTCAAGTTTAAAAGCATTTTTAGACAGGGAGAAAATCGCTCGTAAGTTTGGAAAATACTTCATTCGCAAGTAACACTAGCAAAGTTGAGCGCATCATGATTTTGTTGAGATAGGCACAAATCTAATTTCGCGTTGCTTTCGGTGTAGTGTAATCATGTCTTGGAAATCTGGGCGGTAACAAGTCGTAAACTCTTCATTTGAACAAGACTAGATTTAGACTAAAATATTTATGTATAAACAGATCTTTAATGCAACTATAGCATCTGATAAACAACAAAAAATTTTGTGGTCTTGAATTGATCTGTAGCAGAAAGACTAGTCGCGTGTGGGAAGTACATTCGACTTCTAAAGCATTAATGAAGAATTACTTAACTCATTCCAAGATAGCACTTACAACCGATTCATTGATATAAACTGAGTATATTTACCATTGTTATATATCGGACATGATTAATGATTATCACTGCTTCTGACGTGATTTTTAAAGATTCTTCTACAAATTTGCTTTTCTAAGCTAAATGGTATCCTGTTTCAATGACAGCGGCTCCATGCAAGCAAAAGATAGAAAGCTTTAAAAAAAACAACAACAAAAGGATAAAGACACTTAGTCTCCGAAAGACTTACGGAATTGTAATTCACAGCCAAGCTTTGAAACGTACGACCCCCACATCAGTCACACTTAAGTTTGCTCTAAACAGACTATGATGACACCTGAAAAGCTTCGAGTTTAGAATCTCGAAACCTCTTCTACATTGCATAGACCTTATACAAGAAAGAGGAAGCCTATTATAGTCTCCTACGTAAATCTTGGATGCTTTGCTAACGTTTTAAATAGACCCGTAACTTATAGTAAAAAATATCCGTCCATTATACCCATCTATTTTTGATTGCGTAATATTCGATTGCGTTTATGAGAGAATTTTTTAAAAACTGAATACATATTTTTGAAATAGGAAAGCCCTGGTGTAATTGATTTCATAATACTGTACTGGTGTAGCTGTAAATGGCAAATACGAATGTCTTGAGCCCAGCTGAATAACGGTCCGGCTTCGGCCATAATTACACTAAACTCGCCATGGTCAAGTTTCAAGTTTATGTAGTACCAAAATTCCGCAAGTGCATGTACAAAGACTAGCATAAACAGGGGGTATTGTGCCATGGCCCCCCTCTTTGGGCCATGATACAATACAAAAAATGTGTAAAAACGTTAAAATCGCGTAATTAGATTACAATGAAGCATGCATGTGGGAAAGGGTTACGCTATACCTGGCATTTGAGCATCATTTTAATCAGCTTGATTGTAAGAGTGGTGCAGATTTCAATTTTTTTGTTCATGCCAATATATATTTTTACTTTAAGAAAATTTTCAACTCAAGTTCACCTATTGTAAAAAAATTGTTGTAAAAACTTGTATTGTAAAAAAACTTTTTGGGATTAAAATAGTTTTTTTTTTCCAAAAACTTACAAAAATTGCCCAGCGGCTGGGGGCTCCGCCCCCAGACCCCGTCTGCGATACGTTTGAGTACACTAGCTTACTCAACACGTCTCCTAAGTTAGACATTTGGATTTCTAACCATTAGTTTTTGCCCTCTCCCATTACCAAACGTATTTAACCAACCTCCTGGTTAAGTGCCAACAGGCTACGGCTTTAAATCTTCCATTCTACGATATCTTTGCCCCACAAAAAGTTTCTTTTTTGAAAATTTCTGATGACGTCATTGCATGTAATTTGTGGTTTGGGCCCCACCCAATCAAAAATCCTGGCTACGCCTATGTATAGGAGCGTTACCGGTATTTCGTTAGTGATTATAACGTGAAACAATTATGAAAACATTTTTTTATAACACCAGTTGTTTTTTAGAGCACACTCAAGATTTATTTTAGGTCGTAGTCAGTCGCTCAACCAGGGGGAAGGGGCTAAGGAGGCATCAGCCCCCTTTAGCCAAGTCATTTAGAAAATATAACCAAAAAAAGAATAAGCGTTTAAACGTGGTTTGGACCTAACCTGAAGTATATGTGGGCTCAAGAGGCTAGACAATTTAAATCTTTCAATGACTGCTGAATTTTAGCAATTTACTGTAAAAATTGATATGGTTTTAAAACGTACGACATGTGATTTAAATGGCGTTAAAATTGCTATTTTTGCCGCAAAATCACAAAAATCACGAAGCAGCTGGGGGCTCTGCCCCCTCTGTGACACGCTTGAGTTGCAGCGTTGTTCAGCTCGGGACCTAAATATTAGACATGTGCAAAAAACATTTACTTTTGGTTTTGAATAAGGTGGAAACAGTAAATCCGAAACTCCGGACTAAGACAGAACTAAGCAAAATAATTACCGTAGGCCTATAGTATTTGTTGCTTAAATTAAAGTTAAAAATTAATCTGTTGTACAAGAAATGGGATCTAAAAAGAACTCGGAAGAAATGAAAAATATCCAAGAAAGTTTGAAAGCAATACGCCAAGAAATGCAAAAGATCTCTCAGTCCATGGAATCTAAACTAGTAAATGTGTTGACTGAATTAACAGAGATCAAGCATAGCCAAGAATTTTTATCAGCGTCCTTTGATGAGATGAAAAACAAAATCAAAGAACTAGAAGGTGAAGTAAAAACAACAAAACAAGAGAATACTGAATTAAAAGAAAGAGTAAAATTTCTTGAAAAGGACTCTATATTGAATGCTGAAGCTTTGAATGACTTGGCCCAGTATTCTAGAAGGGACTGCCTTGAAATAAAAGGAGTGAGGCATGAACAAAATGAATGCACTGACAAACTGGTTATCACGGTTGCCCAAAAGTGTGGCATACAAATAAATGAAAATGACATCAGTGTTTCGCACCGAATCACAGCTCCAACACCAGCTAAGCCAAATCCAAGCATTATAGTAAAATTTGTTTCTAGAAAAACAAGAGATATGATCTACAACAGTCGTCAAGTTCTTCACAAGCTAAATCAAGCTACTAAAAAATCTAATACTATTTTGGACAACGTGAAGCGTAGTTCCAGGAAAGGTCTTGCTGGTACTCATCCAGACGAAATTTCTTTTGTCAATGAAAGTTTTACTGACATGAATGCTACTGAAACATTGCCAAAAGATAAAATCTATATAAATGAAAGCTTAACTTACACTAACCGACAGAGATTCAACAAATGCTTGCAGTTTAAAAAGCTAAACAATTGGGCATATATTTGGACCCAGAATGGAGCCACCCTATTAAAGAAAAATTCGGAATCTAATACTGTAGCTATTAAAAGCGATTTAGATCTGCAAAAGTTAAAATAATAATTAAACAAACATCTTGCATAATATTATTTAAATCAAAAAAGTTATATTTACGTAAGCCTAGATATAGTCCAGCATAATTTTACCCAACTCAAAATCATGTTTTGCATAAGCTAAGTAGAACTGATAATGCCACAAAAATGGCGACCTGTAAAAGGCAAACCAAATGCTGTTCAACATGTCTAAAACCTTTGCAAAAAAATCAAAAAATTCTTAATTGCACTCTTTGCAGTACATTTCATCATTTTAATTGTGTTAATTTTAATTGTGTTAATCTAAACAGTCAATTTTATAAGAACTGGTTATGTAACTTATGCGCTAATAGCACTTTTCCCTTCCAAACTGTAAGTGACAGTGAACTAGATAAGCTTTTTTCTTTTGATCTTGACTTCCCTAGTCTTAATCCTACTTATTTAAATGATGTTTTTAAAAATGCTGATGACAATGATGATGAGCTGAATATTAATGACACGTACATAGACACAAATGAGGCTAAAGTAATTTTAAGGCAAAATAGGACCAAACAGTTTTCCTCACTATGTGTAAATGCTCGATCGTTAGTAAATCCAACTAATTTTGCAAAATTTCAATGTCTAGTAGCATCATTAAATTTTGAACCAGATGTCATAGCAGTAAATGAAACGTGGGAAAAACCTGGCAGTACTGGTCAATACAAATCTTTGCAGGGATATCACTATGTTTCCAATGCGAGATCAATCAGCAAAGGAGGTGGTGTAGCAATGTATGTAAAGAAAAACATTTCTTATCAACTCTGCAGTGACCTAACTATAATGAATGAAAAACATTTTGAATCTCTTTTTATTCTTTTGAAAGTTGAGTGTTGTGAAGTTGTGTGTGGCACCATTTATAGATCACCAAATCATTCCTCTAACGCTTTTGATGTATTTGCTAATAATAATTTAAGCACAACTTTAGCTTTATTAAAAAAACGAAATAGCATAAATTACGTAATGGGTGACTTTAATTTCAATCTATTAAACTTTAATGATAAACAGACTGAAAATTTTGTAGACATGATGTTTGACCATGGATACTATCCACTTATCAATAAACCCACTCGAATTACAACAAAAAGTAGTAAAACAATTGATCACATTTGGACCAATGCAAAATGTAGTGAGCAAATTTTGAGCCATATAATTACTTTTCAAATAGCAGACCACCTAGCAGTCATGCAAAGTTCAGCTATAGGAAAACCTTCAATAAAGCCCCTTTTAAGCAATAGAGTAATAAATGAAACAAATCTAGAAAAATTTCACCAGACTTTAAATAGTGCAGATTTTAGTGATGTCTTACTCAAGACAGACACCAACGATAGTTTCGCCACATTCTTTGGCATTAGTAACCAGAGGTGGAGTCCTCGAGGACGTCCTTGGCCTCGAGGACGTCCTCGAGGACACATTTTGAAGTCCTTGGCCTTGGCCTCGAAGGTCAAGTCCTTGGCCTTGGCCTTGGCCTCGAGGCCTCAAGTCCTCGAAAATTGGCCTGTCCTCGGCTCGAGGACAGCACGATTTTTTGGAATGTTAAAATTTTGTGGAGCGGTTGAAAAATTTTTTGGAAAACGTTTTTTAGTGAAGACCGCTTGAAAAATTTTTGTGAAGACTTTTTTTTTTTTTTTTGGAGATCGCCTGAAAAATTTTTTTGAAGACCTATTTTTTTTTTTTTTTTGGAGAGCACTTGCGCTTTGTGTCCTTGGTCCTTGGCCTTGGCCTCGAGCATTCCTGTCCTTGGCCTCGAGAGTGTCTGTCCTCGGAAAGGCTGTCCTTGGCCTTGGCCTTGGCCTCGGATTTTTTTTGTGTCCTTGGCCTTGGCCTTGGCCTCGAGCCTTGTGTCCTCGACTCCACCTCTGTTAGTAACAATGCGTTTAATCATCATTTTCCATTGGTTACAAGCAAATTTAAACCACATAATTTTAAATGGTATGATACTGATTTAAAATCCCTTAATCGGAAAAAGAACAAACTTTTCAAAAAATACATTGTTAATAAATCTCCAGATTCTCTCTTTACCTATCATCAAATTAGAAATAAATATTTTCACTTAGTCAGTGAAAAGAAAAACAGATATTACAAAAATGAGTTCAAAAAATACAAAAGAAATGTGAAAAAAACTTGGAAAACTATAAATAACCTTTTAGGTAAAGGAGTTAAAAGCCCACAAATTACCTCACTACTCTATGAAAACAAAACTTTATCAGATGCTACATCTATAGCAAATGCTTTTAATGATTATTTTTCTAATGTTGCTAAAAAACTAACAAACAAACTTCACGCAAGTCCAAACAATTTTCGAAAAAATTTTACAGCTTCATGCCATTCCTCCCTATACATGAATGCTACTACACCAACTGAACTTAGCTAGATCATAAAAACTTTTAAGGCTAAACTGAGTGCTGGGCATGATAACATTCCCTCCATAATTCTAAAATATCTTCCCGACACTGCATTAATTGCCCTAAGCCATATATTTAATCTTTCACTTAAAAGTGGTGATTTTATCACTCACTTTAAACATGCCAAGGTGATTCCAGTGCATAAGAAAGAAAGTGCTATACTTGCAGAAAACTATAGACCTATAAGTCTGCTACCATGCTTGTCTAAACTCCTTGAAAAGATCGTCTATAATAGATTGTTTTCCTTTCTAACACACACCAAACAATTATCTAGCACCCAATTTGGTTTTAGACAGGGACACTCTACCAGACATGCAGTATCATTATTAATTGAAAAAATAACAAATGCTTTTGAAGAAAAGAAACAAATTATGGGAATATTTATTGATTTATGTAAAGCATTTGATACTATAAATCATAGCATCTTGCTTCAAAAACTACAGCATTTTGGGGTACGAGGAGTAGCACTAAACTGGTTTACGAACTATCTCAAGGGGAGAACACAGCAAGTTTCATATTTGGGAGTTTCCTCATCTAATTCAAATGACATCACCAAATCAGTTCCACAAGGGTCCATTCTTGGACCGTTGTTGTTTATTTTGTATATGAATGACTTCAACAATTGCTTGCAATTCAGTTCTAGCATTTCCTTTGCAGACGACACTAATGTATTCATTTCAGGAATTAATTCTAAGGAAATCTTTAACAAAGCAAATTTAGAATTGACTAACATACATAATTGGATGACAGCAAATAAATTGACTATTAACGAAACTAAAACAAAATATATTTTGTTTAATCCTAGTCAGTGGTGGAGTCCTCGAGGACGTCCTTGGCCTCGAGGACGTCCTCGAGGACACATTTTGAAGTCCTTGGCCTTGGCCTCGAAGCCTCAAGTCCTTGGCCTTGGCCTCGAAGCCTTAGGTCCTCGAAAATTGCCCTGTCCTCGGCTCGAGGACAGCACTATTTTTGAACAGTTGAAATTTTGTTGAAAACGCCAGAAACCTCGCAGAAAATTTGTAAATACCTTTTTTATTTTGCGCAATTGGAGCGTAGGCTTAGCCAAGCGGGCCTCCCCCCCAATTGAAATTTCATCAATGACAAAAATGTGACAAAAATGCCTATTGTTTCTTCAGTTTCAGTTTCTTTTTAGCGTTTTTCGTTTACACCAGTAGCAAACAACAATACTGAAGACCAAGGGCCCCGAGACCCCCTCAAATCAATTTTTGCCAGCCATTTTAAACGTAAATCTGGAAGAAGTGGATAGTTTTCATCCTAAAAGTTGCTATCTCAGGATCACATCTAGCCTTTTTATGAACGTAATGCATTAACCAAGGCCGGATTTACCGCATTATGGCGCAGTACCAGCTAAAGGCTCTGCGCTCAAATCTTAAGACTTTTTATGGTCTTCACCTACATTTGGCAGAAAGATGTTGCGAAAATCTCCAAAGTACCAGGGGCCCAGCGCGATGGAAATCCAGATCGGCAATAACATGGCCAGTAGCGTAGCCGGGGGCGGGGGGGGGGCTATATCCCCACCATTGGCCTGTTAACCAAAATGCAGAATAAGAAAAACACCACGTTTTTAGCTCTTCTGGGACTGTCTTTTGCGCTGGAATTGACTAAAAAGTGATTTAAGGCATTTTTTGAAACATACATTCAGAGGGGGGGGCTAATTTGTCAAAAATTAAAGTCACCAATCAATGAAAACTTTAGAAAATACCCAAAAATAAGCAATCAAATTTGATCGCTAGTGTAAAAACGCCAAACATAGGTTTTATCAACAAATATATTATAAACTCTTATATATTATATATATTATAACAGGAATAAAGATGGGGGGTGGCTACTCAGTGTTAGTTAATTGCCAATCACTTCTCTCAAATATCTTTCCATCAGCCCCCCCCCCCCGATTATTTTTCTTTATAAAATACAGACGAAATAGATTACTTCGTGTGAGTTTTGTTTAATAATAGGATTTTATGATTTACCTGCATGCAAACAAGAGAACTGCAATGTTATCATTAGCCACTTTCCTCATAGCCCGATAATGCAACCAGTTGAATCATGTTGCACTGGCAATTTCTATGCTACGTTTTAAAAGCATTATTTTTTATTAAAATAGCTCTAAAATTAAGTTATATTTGCAAAAACATGCAAAATTTGCGAGCGCTGGGGGCTCCACCCCCAAACCCCCGTGCCTCCGGCGGCTGGGGGCTTTGCTCCCAGACCCCCAAAACAGCCCCCCCCCAATTGCAAATTTCTGGCTGTGCGCCTGACACACGGTTAGTAAGCGAAACTACCCATCTATTGCACTATTTTTCAATAACAATTCATAAATTCACTTCCACCTCGCCAGTTTTTACGCACAAAATACTTTTAAAAAAAATTAGCCTTGGAAAATGCTGATTGAACAAATCGTTGAACTTCAGTAAAGGGAGCCTGGGCCGCCTGGCCTAACATGCACTTCTTTAACTGGCTATTTTCATGACAAAACAAAAATCTCTAAGGAAAATCTTCAAGTGGGTTTTCATTTACTGCTAAAATGTTGCACGAGTCAATACACCTTACTTCCCCCTACCTGGAGCAAATCACGTACAATTAAACTTTAACTCAAAAATGCAAGATGTTAAACGTGTTTTGAACTTAAATTGCAACTAGAACGAGGATTAAACAATTTAATTTTTCTAATTGGCTTTCAAATGTCAAAAATCTAGTGCTTTAAAATGATTCTAAACATGTGCAAAGTGTGATTCAATGGCATTAAAATAGCTTTTTTTTTCCAAAAAATTACAAAAAATCGCCCAACAGCTGGGGGCTTCGCCCCCAGACCCCCGTCTGTGATACGTTTGAGTTACACTGGCTTTCTCAAAACGTCTCCAAAGTTACGTATTTGCACTTTTCAATTATATTAGTTGAGGCCCTCTCCCTTTGCAAAATCCTGGTTAAGTGAAAAGCAGGCAAATTTTTGATGACGTCATTGCATGTGATTTGTGGTTTAGGCCTCCCCAATCAAAAATTCTGGCTACGCCTTTAAATTGGAGATTGCCTGGAAAACTTTTTTGAAGACCTTTTTTTTTGGAGAACACTTGCGGCTGTGTCCTTGGTCCTTGGCCTTGGCCTCGAGCATTCCTGTCCTTGGCCTCGAGAGGTTCTGTCCTCGGAAAGGCTGTCCTTGGCCTTGGCCTCGGATTTTTTTTGTGTCCTTGGCCTTGGCCTCGAGCCTTGTGTCCTCGACTCCACCTCTGATCCTAGTAATAACAGAAATTATGACCAAAGCTTATCAATAAAAATTGGTGGTCAATTAATAAAAAGAGTTCCCTACATTCAATTTCTGGGGGTCAAAATTCAAGAAACTTTATCATGGAAACTGCACATGCTTGATCTAATACGTAAATTGCGAGCCGGTTATGGGACAGCAGTAAGAATAAAACCTTATCTCAGTCGCGAGGCGCTACTGTTGCTCTACCATACTCTGATTGAAAGCCACCTTCGTTACTGCATGGTTAACTGGTGTTTCGGAAACAAAACTTTAGTAATGAAATTGCAAGCTATATGTAATAAATTTATACGTTTAATATTTAACTTAAGACGCACACACAGTGTCAAATACATAATGATTAAATATAATTTACTAACCATCAGCCAAATTTATGAACTGGAATTAGCAGTTTTAATGTACAAATATCACAAAAATATACTACCTCATCAACTACAAAACATATTCAAAATGAACCATTCTCAAATCAAAACTAGAAGTCATAGTAAAATCATAATGAACTATTGTAAATTCACTACTTCACAACAGTCTATTAAATTTGCAGGTCCAAAGCTCTGGCTTAAGATACCCACAAACATTAAGAAAAGCACTTCCACCAAAATATTTGCAACAAAAATGGAAAAACATATCTTATCTACAGCCCAATAATCAACAAAGACAGCTGTTGAAGATGCTTCATTTTTAATAATAATTACTGGTGTCACTACCAGCAACCAGTGTAACCATGCAAAACTACATAAATAATTTGTATAATTTATGTATAATCGATAAATCATCAAACTTTCAAAAAAACTAATGTTCAAATCCCTAAGCCCGAATGTTCAACTCCAAACCCCCAAAACTTTTTATAGTATCTTCTAAAATACAATAACTAAAGCTTAGATGACTGACTACATAACTCTTGGGAATTTGAAAAGTGCTATCAGTCATTTAAATAGATCAAAACACTTCCATCTTTAAATGTTGCTTAAGTAAAGTCATTAATATAAAGAGTTATTTCTTTCATTCTATATCATTTGATCAAAGGTTTTATTGACGGCTGATAGCATTTATTATACTTGTTTTATTGACAATCAATTTTTGCATCAAAATTGTATTATTTTGGTACAGTAAACAATTATCAAAATTGTTTGACACTGCAAATTGTGGCAAATATTTGACTATTCTGATTCTTATTGCAGCAAATATTTAAGCTTCAATCTTGTATAATCTCGAACTAATCCTGAAAATAATTTTTTTTTTTTTTTTTAGTTTTAAGTGTGTACAGAATGTTCGTTTTTGTTTGTTTGTTGTTTTGCCTGTTTTGATAGCCAGGTGGTGTGAGCATGGCAGTCTCTATCTCTATTGTAACTATATTGTATTTTATTGTTATGATTTGAATTTTGCCATGTTATAACGTAAGTTAGCGTTTTTCTTGCGTCTCCTTTTTTGGTGTCAACGTTGTGACTTGGCATTCAAAATAAAACTCAGAAAGAAAGAAAGAAGCCCCCTCTCTTAGCAAAACCCAAGTTGCGCTTCTGGTTGCATTCACTCTTCACTCATACAGACAGACTTTTCAAGTGATTAATACGGGCTGCATACAAAACGAGCTAATAAACGCTGCTGGGCTTATATGTTTCTTTTTTCAAAATTGAATACAAAATTGTAGCTTTAAAACATCAGTTTTTATGTGCAAAAGTTCAGTCTGTTTTGTAGTGCTTCCTCAGTTTCGGCTAGGGTCCCCTCACTTCGTTTGGTCCGGCGACGGCACTGCTGGTAGCGTGTGGTAATCTCTTTCCTACAGTATTTATAGAAACTAGGGACTAAAAATTTAGTAATACGATTAGTGATATGAATGTTTCTTTGCCTTCTACTGCCTTTGCCTTTTCCTGCCTTGAAAAAAATTGGTTATCTTGTTCTAAGCGGAAATAAGGATTGTGCTTTGCTATTTGATGGCTTCTCATTGTAATCCAATGGCTTTTAATCTTCAAATCCCCAGGTTCATTGTAGCATTTTTAGGGGTTTTCGATGGGTTGCGCATTATGCTTCCATGCAGTTTACTGTATACGCAGTAGTGCAACCTGGAGGGCTGGGAGCTATAACCCCCTAAGCCAAGTCACTTAAAAACTTTAACCAAACTACAAGCGTTTAAATCTGTTTTGAGTTGGACCTGAAAGTATGAGGGGCTGGGCAATTTTTAAGTTTGCCATTCGAAAAAGCAGCTCAATAACAAGTTTTGTTGTGGTACGTTTACTACAATCAACAACTGTGAGTAATTCCAGTTACTGCGTGGGCCAAAGTCACAACTTTTGACGTATGTTTGCTAATCAACTCTGAGCAGATCACTTCGGGACATGGTTGATTGCAAAACTCTTCTCCTCGATTCATAAAAAGTTGCGGATTTGCGGTTGCGGACTTCAAGAATTACGAAGTTGCGGACTTGCGGTTGCGGACTTCAAGAATTACGAAGTTGCGGACTTCAAGAATCCTGAAACGTCGTTGCGGACTTGCGGTTGCGTTATAGTGCTTCCTCAGTTTATTCTTTTAAACGCTTATTCTTTTAAACGTGCAACTGCGGACTTGCGGTGGCGGATTAAGAAAATTGAAATTCGGTTGCGGATTTGCGGACTGCGGACTTAAAAAAAAACTTGCGGTGCCCAGCACTGCCGATTTGTGTTGAGCATTTGGGGCGATAATTCGCAATTTTACCCCAATTTTGCCCTATTTTCAGCATTGGGGGAATGAAGCTCGACAGCTATTTTTTTCACCTGAGCAAATCAAGTGAAGACCAAAAAAAAAAGAAAAGGTCTTCACCGAAAATTGAAGAGTTTTTATCCCCGAAATCCGAAATAAAGTGAAGACCAAAGAAAAAGTCCAAAGATCATCCAGCGCTAAGATGCGGACCAAAGTGATTATTGGGGGGTATGCAGATGCAGATCATAGTGAAATTATTGGGGGGGATGCAGTCAAATTATTGGAGGTGATATATCCCCCATTCCCCCAGGGTTTTGGCACCCCCTGAATAGAGGCCTGTCTTTTTGTTTCAGTATATTGTAGATGTGGTGAACTTGAGTCGAAAATTTTCTTAAAGTAAAAATATATTGGCATGAACAAAAAAATTGAAATCTGCACCACTCTTACAATCAAGCTGATTAAAATGATGCTCAAATGCCAGGTATAGCGTAACCCTTTCCCACATGCATGCTTCATTGTAATCTAATTACGCGATTTTAACGTTTTTACACATTTTTTGTATTGTATCATGGCCCAAAGAGGGGGGCCATGGCACAATACCCCCTGTTTATGCTAGTCTTTGTACATGCACTTGCGGAATTTTGGTACTACATAAACTTGAAACTTGACCATGGCGAGTTTAGTGTAATTATGGCCGAAGCCGGACCGTTATTCAGCTGGGCTCAAGACATTCGTATTTGCCATTTACAGCTACACCAGTACAGTATTATGAAATCAATTACACCAGGGCTTTTCTATTTCAAAAATATGTATTCAGTTTTTAAAAAATTCTCTCATAAACGCAATCGAATATTACGCAATCAAAAATAGATGGGTATAATGGACGGATATTTTTTACTATAAGTTACGGGTCTATTTAAAACGTTAGCAAAGCATCCAAGATTTACGTAGGAGACTATAATAGGCTTCCTCTTTCTTGTATAAGGTCTATGCAATGTAGAAGAGGTTTCGAGATTCTAAACTCGAAGCTTTTCAGGTGTCATCATAGTCTGTTTAGAGCAAACTTAAGTGTGACTGATGTGGGGGTCGTACGTTTCAAAGCTTGGCTGTGAATTACAATTCCGTAAGTCTTTCGGAGACTAAGTGTCTTTATCCTTTTGTTGTTGTTTTTTTTAAAGCTTTCTATCTTTTGCTTGCATGGAGCCGCTGTCATTGAAACAGGATACCATTTAGCTTAGAAAAGCAAATTTGTAGAAGAATCTTTAAAAATCACGTCAGAAGCAGTGATAATCATTAATCATGTCCGATATATAACGGTGGTAAATATACTCAGTTTATGTCAATGAATCGGTTGTAAGTGCTATCTTGGAATGAGTTAAGTAATTCTTCATTAATGCTTTAGAAGTCGAATGTACTTCCCACACGCGACTAGTCTTTCTGCTACAGATCAATTCAAGACCACAAAATTTTTTGTTGTTTATCAGGTGCTATAGTTGCATTAAAGATCTGTTTATACATAAATATTTTAGTCTAAATCTAGTCTTGTTCAAATGAAGAGTTTACGACTTGTTACCGCCCAGATTTCCAAGACATGATTACACTACACCGAAAGCAACGCGAAATTAGATTTGTGCCTATCTCAACAAAATCATGGCCCGGATCCAGAGTTGTGTGTTTCGGGGGGGCACAAAAACTTTTGGTAGGACGCTTACGCCGCCGACACCAGACTCTTTCGGAATGCCGCAGCACTCTGACGAATAATTTGTTCCAAATCCTATGTTATCCTCCTTTGGTATGGAATTTGCCCTCAAATTTGGAGGTGAAGACCAAAAAAATAAAAAAAGGTCTTCATCGCAAAATCTTAGGCTACTTGATCACGTTCACTCGATCTGTCTTGCTCTTTCATAGAAGAGAAGCGTTTGTGGTGACCTGTTTTTAGGCAAAAGTTTGCTGGTCCTCTTGTGCTAGTACAAAGTTTACTCTCGCTTGGGAGGCACAAGCAGTGATTTGGGGGACGCAGCCCAAAAAGCCCCTCCCCCATCCCCGTGCATAGGCGTAGCCAGGATTTTTGATTGAGGGGAGGGCCACACCAAAATGACTTCATCAGAAATTTTCCTAAGAGGAACTTTTTGTGGGCAAAGATATCGTAAAATGTATGATCAGAAGCCGTGGCCTGGTTTGGCACTTAACGAAGAGTTTTCAAAAGGGAGAAGCTTGAACCAAAAGTTAAAAATGAAAAAATGTAAATTGGTAGACGTGTTTAAGCAAACAAGTTTAACTCAAACGTATCACAGATGGAGGTCTGGGGTCAAAGCCCCGACTGCTTGGCAATTTTTTTGTAATTTTTAAACTTACAAAAGAAACTTATAAACAGAGGTGGAGTCCTCGAGGACAGATTTTGAAGTCCTTGGCCTTGGCCTCGAAGGTCAAGTCCTTGGCCTTGGCCTCGAGGCCTCAAGTCCTCGAAAATTGGCCTGTCCTCGGGTCGAGGACTGCAGTATTTTTTGAATTGTTAAAATTTTGTGGAGCACTTGAAAAATTTTTTGGAAAACGTTTTTTTGTGGAGATCGCTTGAAAAATTTTTGTGAAGACTTTTTTTTTTTTGGAAATCGCTTGAAAAATTTTTGTAAAGACCTATTTTTTTTTACCTTTTTTTTTCTGGAGAGCACTTGCGCTTGTGTCCTTGGCCTTGGTCTCGAGCATTCCTGTCCTTGGCCTCGAGAGTGTCTGTCCTCGGAAAGGCTGTCTTTGGCCTTGGCCTTGGCCTCGGATTTTTTTGTGTCCTTGGCCTTGGCCTCGAGCTTTGTGTCCTCGACTTCACCTCTGCTTATAAAATGTTCCAAACCATAAACTAGATAACCTTTTTATTTTAGTTTCGAATTCAGAAACTACCGGGCTCGATTCTCAGGTAAGGTATAATTCACTCATACGACTTTAACCCGTATCTTACCGCTATATGTTATGATTGTCAAATTGCGACAAAACTTCAAGAAAAGGCGTGAATTTAGTTGGATAAGAGGCCAAAAAAAATTTTGCCAAAAATATTTATCGTTTACGAGATATGACTATGTTCCCAAATGGGAACATTGGCGGTTTTCAGCACAAACTTTTGAAACCAATTCAAAGTTGTTTATTTCGATACCAAACAATCAGAGCAATAAACTTCATGATACATGGTACATTTCCCATCACATGGCAGCGTTTGATCTGTGCAAAAGCTTGTTGCATTTTATGCACATGATACGAGTGTTTTTCCGCCACACCTTACATATTCCTTGTGCTGTAGAATTGGGAAAATGTCCCACCCCATCAAAATATTTGTCTAAGCTAAGTATGTGCTGATATAAAAAAAACTGGCACCTTACGTTAAGTCGTTTAAAAGCTTGATTTTTGGGGGTCCATTTGGGCAGGCACGTAGCCAGAACGGAATTTGGGGGGGAAGAAAAAATTTGGGGGAGCAAAAAAATTTGGGGGGGCTAAGTAACGTATTTAGGCACGAAATGCATAAAATTTTGTTAAAAATAACATTCAACTGAAATTATTTAGGGGGGGGCAAAGTAAAATTTGGGGGGCATTTGCCCTGCCTGCTCCCCCTCTGGCTACGTTCCTGATTTGGAGAGGTCTCTGGGGAGTGGTACCCAGTGATCCCTCTAAGCTGTGCGCATGTGCGCGCGCACACAGCTTTCAGAGACTGCGCACAGACATATTGTTAACAGACACATTATTGCACATGGGTTGTAGCTCAAGTATTGCACATATTAGTCATTTCAAGAATAGCGCGCACATCCACCAAAACTTCTGCAAACACAGACTACAAAAAATTAGAGGAAACATTGGAGGTACCCTCAAACCAAGTTAAAATATTGGTCTGTTAAGTATCTGCATATACAAAAAACAAACCGGCACCTTAGCTTAAGACGTTCAAAAACCGATTTTTGGAGGGTCCATGTGGGGTCTCTCTAGGAGGGTGGTATCCCCAAAGTATGTCAAAAATATAGGTCAAACATCTACTGATATAAAAAAACTGGCGCCCAAGCTTGAGCCATTCAAAAAATTGATTTTTTGGGTCCCCATTTTTAGAGGAGTTCCCGCTTCAGTGGCCCCAAAAAAATTCGGCAGACCAAATTGCGTTTGCAGCTCAACAACTTTACACTAAAATTAAATTTCAATGTTTTGTGGTTTAGGAGAAGAAGAGCATATAAGATTTAGGAAGAAAAAAAGAAAAAAAAAAAAGAAAAAAACCTCATCGCGGCCAAAATGGTTGGAATAGAAGGGTATTTTAAAACATATAACACGTGAAATATTTTTTGCCGTACTTGAGCCGTTTTTGAATGAGACCGCTTTTTACGCCAAACTTTTGGGGGGCTTTTGATTCCTAAAGCCTAAGTCAATTAATTTATTGCCTCGGTATTTGGTACAAACATACAACTCGTTAACTTCAAACTGCAGTCAAAATTTCATGTGGCTAGACCAAACCGTTTTTGAGTAATAAGCAAAAGTCTGAAACTTCGCAATCGTTAGTTTGAAAATGGTCGAGTAAAAACAAAGAAACACGCGACCCGAGCGCCTGTCGTTCCAATAATGGGCTTTCTAGTACAGCAAAATAAGCAATTCTTGTAGTTTACTCTTATCTAAACAATACGTACAGTAGCGTGACCAAACTACGCTAAGTCATAATTCTGAAAATCTATAAAAAGCAGTCTATTCAGGATTGTTACTCCCTCTTCCCGTAAAACTATATGCAGTATGACTTGCGTACTGTGAAACCGCCAATGTTCCCAAATGGGAACAAATAAGTTCGAAACTAATTTTCTGACAGTAACTTAAAAATAATTACAAAGAAAATGCTTTTGTGAAGCCATGTCTTTATCAAAGAGTGCAAAACACAGTCTTAGCATTTAAAACATTTCTCGCCCTTAGTTCTATACCTCACCAAATCGTGCAACCTTAAACCTCCTGTTTTCACCACTTTTCAAAGTCCAATTTTTTTGTAAATTTTCCTCAGAATCGCCGAGCAAAACTATAGAAATTAATTTCTTAATTCCAAAAAACTATCCAACTTAGTTTTAAACCCTTATATAACTTAGGAGTTACAGAAAATAAAATTTGAAACTATGTTCCCAAATGGGAACATTGGTAAGAAACGGGTTAACATAACCAGTTACTAGGCGAAGCTTTCGACTTGAACCATAGCCAGTTCCCAGACAAACCTCACCACCTGCAGTGGTTCGGTCCTCAGGCAAGACACTCTCCAGGTCTTGACCGAGTTTCGGGCTCGATTCTTACAACTCAAGTCAAGTCAAGTCAAGTCATTTTTTATTTTTGTCTGTATCCGAAATAATACGGTAACAGAATTCACATAATCAACGATAAGGTAATAACAACTAGCTAAGGTTAAATAAACAACTAGCTAAGGTTAGAGCTAGGGTTAGGACTAGGGTTAGAGTTAGGGTTGGGACTGGGGTTAGAGCTAGGGTAAGGACTTGGGTTAGAGCTAGGGTTAGGACCACCACAACTGACGCCGCATTTGGATGACACCCCAATTGGATGACACCGCAAACGCCCCAAACATTCTACGACCCAAACACCTTACGCCCCAAACGACCCACGCCCTATGCCCCAAATGGCCCACGCCCCAATCCCTATGCATTTGAAGCACCATAAACTACTTCCGTTTCACCGCACAAGTATAATTGTTAGGCGTAGTTTTAAGTACATCAGGTTTGAAGGGCACAGAAATTTCATAGCTGCCATTTTTCACTTTTACGTTTGCTTCAACCAAACCACGAGCAATTTTGTCATTTGTTGAAGGTTGAATTAATTAATCTTCTCTCTCAAAATTATGCACCGACTCTTTCAAGGTAGCGATTTCTTGTTTCAGATATTTGCAAGTTTCGCGATCTGTATCCTTTTTTAGTTTAACTTTTAGATTTTGGGGAAGATTCGATCCCAAATTTGCACGACCACCGCTAGCTATATAAGTACAAGTCGTGTAATAACCAAATTAGGCTCATCTTGAACAAGACCCTCCCACTCCGTTAGGACAATAAACAACAGTTTATTCGTTTGTCCGATCAAAATATCGATGCTTTTACGGTGCAAAATTACGGGTATTTCAACGCCTTTAAAATGATTTAAATTTATAACATTCACTGAATGAGGAAGAGCACCTTCATCATTCATAAAATTCGATACCACTAAAATATCTTTTATCTCAAAAACTTCATTTCTTGGTAGCGATTGAAGTTTCAACGCCGTAAATTCTGCGCTTTTGGTCGTTTGCTTCGCAAGCGCCCAAATATTTAGTGCGTGATCATTATTAACGTTTAAATCAAGTTCATTTACCAGCCTCTCTGATATCAAGGTCGCCTAAGATGCTGCGTCATGCTGCGCATAAACAAACGTCGAATTTCCAGTCCGAGGATTAATAACTCGTACCGCGCTACTACGAAGCAAAACATTAGTATTTGCAATTTCTGGTACTAATTTCAAAACAGTACGTGGCCGATCCCATTGGAAGAGGTCCGCCTACTTCAAATTCGCTAGCAGTCACACCCTGTTTACTTTTGGCGACCCCACAGCAACAGAACTCACTGCCACAAAACTCTTGAGCAAAGCACCAGCATGCTTGCTGTGAAACTTGGGTCCGCACCTACGGCATTTCGAAGGGAAAGCTCAATTTCGAACAACACGACCCAATGAAAGGCAGTTCAGGCACCTTCCCGAGCCCATCACAGCCTTCTGCCTGCGTTTGTGAGAAAGGTTTTTAAACTTTTGGCAGTCCCCGAGAAAATGTCTTGACTCGTTGCCACAGAAAAAACACAAGGAGGGGGCTTTGTTTCCGTCGCTCTACGACCACGAGGAGAATCATTACGAGTTTCAGATTCTTGAGCATTAGTAAGCGAACTCGGGCTGTCTTCAGTTTTTACAGCAACCTGCCGTACACAAACTGCACCACGAGTCCCCCCCCCTGCGTCACAAGACTTTTCTTTTTCGTCAGCTTTGAAAAATGTTTGAGCATAATCTGGTGCCATTACGTTCAATTCCCGCAAAACAAATTTTCTCAGAGATTCAAACCCAGGGCGGTTTAAATTTAGACCTCTTTGCTCAAGACAGTCTAAGTATTGACGTTTTAGCGCACCCGGTAGGCGATTTGCCACGTCCAGCAGCAACTGTCCGGACAACTTCTCCACCTCATCGTGCACGTAAGCGAAAACTTCCAAAGAATTTAAATCTTCATTAAACGATTTAAGCGATGTGGAATTAAAGATCACTTTTGGGCCATTATGAATAGCAATTATCTGAGGCTCGGTAGTTGGGCCATCAGACACCCCATATCTTTAGCGCAAACGATCAATAGCTTTTTCAATCCGTTGCGACGTTGACATGTTTTTCATAGAAGCTAAGAACAAATTTACCATTTCACGAGGTTGCCCGCTACAGGATGCTCTCAGCGCTTCCAATTTCCGTTCGTCACATGTACTTTCGCTCATAAGTTTTGGAATTTGGTTTTCATAAAACACAACAGCGATGTTGCGCCCACCGTAACCAATTTGCGCCACGAGATTAATAAACTCGTTTCGCCCTTGACGTTCCAGATATTTTTCGAAAACAGAATTAGAGGATGCCGCAGCGGCATTTGCGTTAACTTGTTCAGGGCGAGGAGTCCTTACGGCGACAGCTTCTTTTCTGCCACATGACCGAAATTTCTTTACATTCGAATTATCTCTATGCGCCACACTATTGGGTTCAGTAGTATTTTGGTAATTAGAATGATGGCCACGCGAACTCAAAATAGATAAACCGCTCACCGACAACTCCAAAAATTTTTCTTCAGCTTCGAGCCTGGCTTCCTCGAACCAAAATCTGGCCTTTGCATCAGCAGTCTCAGTGTCAGCTTTAGCCTTTGCTTCTGCAGCATTAGCTGCCACTTTTGCCTTAGCCAGGTCACGCTTACGAGTAGCGCTAATCTCGGCACGCTGGCGTTCCAGTTCAACTTTACGCTGTAACTTTTTAACAGACACAGTGCTAAGTTTACTAGAGCATTTAGTCACTTGCGATTGCGAAGTACTGTCCTCCGCACTAAGTTCAAAGTCCGAATTCCCAACATTAGTGTCGCCACCCAGCCCATCGCGCATAACGTGTTCATGCGATTTGTGGCAACACTCAAATCTAGCATCTATTTCTTCGAGAAGTTCTGCCTTAGTTTTAGAGTCAGAAATGTTAGAATTCGCACGAGTTTTGAAGTCAGTAAATAAAATTTCGACTTCTCGGAACTGCGTCGCAAGATCCCAAATTTTGTCGGGGGTAACCCGCTTAAGTCTACTCTCCAAATTATGAATTTTTTAAAAAATAGCTGTCTTTTTGAAGACAGCAGCTTGCGGTAACAATTTTTATCATTCCGCTACGAAGGCAACGGAGCACTAGTATGAGAGTCAGTGGATCCATATGAGAGTCAGTGGGTCCATAAACTCAAGGCAAAAATTGACATAAACAAAACTATATTTTTTATAATGTAGTTTCCTTGTTGTACTGTACACCGTTACACGTTTTGGTCTTTTTACTGTTCAGTCTTTGCTACTGCTCCTTTCTGATGCACTGTACTGCGCGTTTGTTTATACTTGCCTTTTCTGCGCAGTGACGTCTTTTTTATGCACCACAGTTTTTGCAGTAGCTGTTGCAGTCATTTTGCCCGGTCTTTGTATTTCTAATTATTTCTAAATTTTTGCTTTTTTTCAGATATTGATGATGATCCTTTGAGACCGAAATCAATTTTAGCATTTTAGTTTTTAATATATAGTTTTAAATGAATTGACAGATTTTGTGTTAATTCAGATTGTTTCTAAATTTTAATGACCGATGCTGGAACATTATGCAAATGATGCGTCCAAATGCTTAGCCTATTTTTTGTTTAAGAAATGACATAAATTTCTAAGCAGTTGGCGGCGTTACCCCAAAATTTTCCAAAATTCACGACCAAAGTTAGTCATATTAATTGATTGGTTGATTGGTGCATCTTTATCCTCCTATAACGAGAAAGCGACGGTGCGCTATGTTTTGGACGAATCCGCACCCGCTTAGGAGTTGACCATTTTCCAAGCTTTCCTGTTGACGTTTTGACTTCTTCCCACGTAAATTTGCTGCTTGTTCGAAGCCACCAAGCAGAGATAATTATCGTAAAGCGTCTTATCCAAGGACGCAACAACATGACCAGGGTGCGGGTGGAACTCATGACCCTGCGATCAGAGTCGTCGTAAAAACGACGCCTTTACCCATTCGGCCACGCTGCCGACATTTTGGCGGGTAAATTACTACGGCACATTGATCTTGTAGATGTTTGGCATCACCAACCAACTGGCCACTGTCGAAACAAATTTCTGATTTAACAGTGACCATTAATTGAACCTGCGTTACATACCGATAACCAAGACTTAAAACCCAAATTTTCTATTTTTGCAATTACCTTAGACGCTGAGTGTTGTCTGCTCAGCGCCAAAGAAAAACATAAAATTTCTAATAAGAGTGAGTTTTCAAACAGAATTAATATCTGCACCCAGTGGCGCGAGCAAAAAGTTTCCGAGTAGGGGCCTAAAGTTTCATCACACTGTGACGTCATAAATCAATGCCAGGGAGATCGACGAAGGCAAGACAATTTTTGGGTGATCCAGGGCATGCTCCGGAAAAAAATTGCAAAATTACACTAAAAATACGCGTTTTCGTGCATTCGGAAAGCAAGTTTTAGTATAATGCTTTTACGAGACTTCTTTGGAGAATGAAATCGTACAATGAAAATGTTCAAAAACATTAGGGAATTAAAAAGCTAGGTCGTTTGTGATGGAAAAAGAACAAACCAAAGTAATGATCGATTTATTTTTGCATTTACGCAGTAATAACGTACATCCTCTTAAAACTGCTTGATTTTGCTTTATCGTGTTTCATTTTTAGGGTCTGTGGGGAAGGCCATGGCACAGTGGCCTACCTCGTAGGTACGCTAATGTCTGCACCGTAACTATGTTGCATGCAATTTGAAAGCTTTTGCAAGACTGCTCTTATCCAAAGTTCAACCAAAAGCTCAAGCGTTGGAATTTTATGAAACCATTAATCAGGACTGTATTACAACTGAAATAAAATAAACAAAGAAACCGAACTTTTGGCTTGCTCTTCTTACACCTAGCACATTTTCATCTTTGAAAAATTTTGCTTTTATATGAACACCTTTCAAAAAAATTTAAAAAATTTTTGCACCAGCACTGTAGCGAAAAAAAACAAACAAAACGCTAACTGCAGTTATCACGTTTGAACTATTTTAATCGTGATCTGCAAATTGCCATGCGTGATGAAGGGAGCAGGAAGTGACATCGACTACGAACCGCCCTTCCCCCATTCCGTCTCTTAAGCAGTAAACAGTAGCCTATAAGCCTGTAAAGTATCATTTTCAAGAACGCAAAAACGCAAGTTTGTGCGTCTCGAGTTTTTACTTTTCCGGGACTCAATAAAGGTTTGTGCATCTCTGTTTGTCCTATATGACAAGTACATGTACTGTACAAGTATGTAAATCAACTAAGAATTTTCAAATCAACGAACATACTGTAGTTAGAAGTTAGAACGAGCGACGAAAGTGACTGGCAGGTGAGATTACTTTTTTCCAAGTCTCTACTCCAGCCACCAGAGTCGCAGCCGTGATCGAACTCCGTCGCAGTTTTGTACAAACCTGCGTACATTTCCACTCGGCCATGCTGCTGACATGTACATTATAACTTACAAAAACAGGATATCAAATAAATCGAAGAAAACTAACTGATGTTTATTACACGTCTGTAGCCTACATGGAGAATATGAATCATTAGTTATGACAAATAAAAGATGAATCATTAGTTAAAAAACTGAGAATCCCCGCAGGGTCGTATTAAAAAGTAAAGCATTGAAAAAATTTGCCCCGGGCCCTCCTTCAACGGTCCACAATTGTAAAAACCGGAAAAATAATAAACCATTATTTTTTTCTAAAAATACCAAATTTTAGCGGAGCTTCAATTTTTCATCTTAATGACGTATAAAAAATTTGTTAAGTTTGTATAAAAAAATTTGTTAAGTACTCCAGGCATTCGCACAATTATTGTTCTATATTTAACTTCACATTAACTGCTGATTGCAGCACTTTTTGTGGTACTTTTATTTGTCAAACCAGGAAAAAATAGCAGCAAAGTTTGCGGTTTAAGTTTGCGGAAGTAAAAAGTTATTTGCGGTTGCGGAAGTGCAAAAATCACCCCAAACGTACGGCAAACTTGCGGATTTTTGGTTGCAGACCACCCATTGCTATTTTGCGGAATTTGCGGTTGCGGAATAGAGTGTGAATTTGCGGTGCCAAGCACTAGGAATTGGTAAACTGCTGACAGACGCAAATTTTTACTCAAAAGCAGATTTGAACAGTTTTTGTGCAGCTTGCTGCTC
The DNA here is from genome assembly GCA_963965965.1 of Trididemnum nubilum. Lineage (NCBI taxonomy): Eukaryota > Metazoa > Chordata > Ascidiacea > Aplousobranchia > Didemnidae > Trididemnum > Trididemnum nubilum. Next base: position 20,308,472 of record OZ014477.1, read on the forward strand.
CGAACTTGCTGTTTTATCTATAGCAGCTCTTCAAAAAGAGTCTGAACGCTAGCGTTGTTTCTTCAGAATAGCAATTTTAGTCAACCTATGTATTGTCTTCAATTCATATTGCAGCGGTGAAGTCCTCAAAAACGTCCTTAGGCTTGAGGACACATTTAGAAGTCCTTGGCTTAGGCCTCAAGGCCTGCAAGTCCTCGAAAAGGTCTTGTCCTCGGCTCGAAGACAGCATTATTTATTGGTTCATTAAAACGGAAAACAACCGAACAAAAGACAACATAACTGCTAGTCTGTCAATTCCTTGTTTCCCTTCCTCATTTGAAAAATAATACAATGTGATATCCAAGTCATACTATACACTTATTTTTAGTAGCGTTGTTTAAAAACTCTAATCGGAGAATGAGAGAGCAAAAAGTATTGCAGAAAATTGTTCTTTTTTCTGCTAATAATTCCACTGCGGGCGGTACAAAACTACAAACTGTAAAGCAGTAAACCATCCAGAAAAATAACGATGAATACGGGGATTCAAACACAAAATAATTTTGGGTTGCTAATGCAAAAACATAACGGAGTCTATTCTGCGTGTCAATTAAGAAGAAAGTGTGTGTGTGTATGATGAAATGTATTACAATCTTACCAGGAAAGGCATATTGATATTATGCTACAGTAAATGTGTTAGTATCTTGAGAACGCAAACTTATTTTGAAAATACGCGAACGAGAAGAATTTGATTTGAGATAAAAAAACAAACTTTGACACTGGCAAGCGGTGTGTGGGGGGGAAGGGGCAAAACCACATCCAATGAACAATTTGTGTGTTGGAAATCGCAGCTAGGAATACCAAACAACAAACTATTATACAGTACCACAAAAAATGCTGCAATCAGCAGTTCATGTAAAGTTAAATATATAACAATAATTGTGCGAATGCCTGGAGTACTTAACAAATTTTTTATACCACGTCATTAAGATGAAAAATTGAAGCTCGGCTAAAATTTGGTATTTTTAGAAAAGAATAATGGTTTATTATTTTTCCGTTTTTAGAATTGTTGACCCGTTGAAGGAGGGCCCGGGGCAAATTTTTTTCAATGCTTTACTTTTTAATACGACCCTGCTGGGATTCTCAGTTTTTTTTGTAATTAAATACCTTATTTTGAATTTAACAAAGTATCTTTTAGCGTGCGAAACGTTCGCGCTCATTCATTGATAGGCATTAGATGCGAAAAAAACGTTACATACAATCAATAGTGTAGCCAAGGGAAGTGGGAGGGGGGGATATAGTCCCCCCATTGGCCCGACGACCAAAATGCAGAATAAGAAAAATACCACGTTTTTAAAAGTTCAGAGACTGTCTTTTGCACTGGAATATACTCAAAAAAATGTTTTAAATCATAGTTTGAAACGTTTATTTGGTGGCAGAGGCTTATTAATCAAAAATAAAATTCACAAATCACAAAAAAAGACATGAAAAAAGGCCTAAAATTGGTAACCAAATTTGATCGCTCATTGAAAAATATTTGACATAGGTTTTGTCAAAAATGTATATAAGCTTAGGAATAAGGTGTGGGGGGGCTACTTAGTATTAGTTAATTATCAATCACTTCTCTCAACCTTCCTTCCATCAGCACCCCTAATTATATCTTTCTCTATGAAAAATAGACAAAATAAATTATTGTTTGAGAGTTTTATTAAACTGCCGTAATAAGGTTTTATGATTTACCAGCTTGTAAATAAGAGAACTGAAATTCTAGCAATAGTTAGTTACCTCCCATATAGCCCATTTGTGCAACTGTATAATCATGTTTTTGCACTGTTCTAGGCCACGTTTTAATAACATTATTTTTTATCAAAATTGGCCAAAAATTTAGTTATTTTTTCCGAAAAAATATAAAGTTTTCAAGCGCTGGGGCTCCGACCCCAGACCACCAATTGTCCCCGATGGCTGGGAGCTCCATCCTCACACCCCCAAAACAGCCCCCGTTGCAGATTTCTGATTACGCACCTGGATACACTGACGTGTAAAGAGATTGCCTTAAAATTAGAGGTGAGAATTTTGCGGAAAAAACTAAACTTTTTGTTATTTTGCATTTACGGTATTTTCTTTTCAAATTGCTTTGAAAATGTAAATGCGTAATCTTCTTTCAAGTCACAGAAATTGCTATTTTTTTCAAAAAAAATCACAAAAACTATTTAACAGGGCATAAGGAATTTGCTCTCGCCCCACAACCTCGTATTTTTTCAATGCCAAAAATTTATGAGCTTACAAATATATTTGTTACGGTATACCTCAAGTCATTTTAAAAACATAAATTTACAGGATTTTGCAACATTTTTAGACAAAAATTTTTGAAAAGTTTTGTGAAAAGAAATCGTTTAACCTAACAATATGGTTTGCATTTAGGAAATTATTAAAAAATTGGGGATCCATAATCAGTGAACAATTGCAACAGGCCTCTAACTGATAAAATTAAGGCCTTAAAATTGACCATTTCTACGTTTATAATTTAGCTGTATTCTAATTCTCGGATTATGGGCTTGTTTCACTACCACGATTAAGGCCTTAAAATTGACATTTCTACGTGTATAAATTTGCTGTATTTCCATTCTCGGATTATGGCCTTGTTTCACTACCACGATACCGCTACGAGGCATATTCAACATTAGCAGCTAACGTGTAAAATTTCAAAATAGCAATCATTATTTTTTTGGAAAAAACTACTAGTTTCGAATTATCGTCAAAAACTTAATGAGATGCAATATCTAAGTAGAATAAGTACTATCGCCTTTAATAATTGTGGAAAATTTGCCGACTATAATTTAGAAAAATTATGTCCTGGGTCCTTGCCCTTGGCCTCGATCATCCCTGTCCTTGGCCTCAACAGGGTCTGTCCTCGAAAACTCGGTCCTTGGCCTCGGATTTTTTTGAGTCGTTGGCCTCGAAGGCTGTGTCCTCGACTCCACCTCTGTCATATTATAGTTCGATCATCACTAACCATTGTTGTACATAAAGAGATAATGTAAAAAATTAAAGTGTGCACTACGCAGTAACGCGCTGGCGCTTTTACCCGAGGCTGTATTAAGTTGCCACGCAGCACGGTAAACCAACACCAGCGCGCGGCCGCGTACGCTGCGCTGTTGCCTTCTCCATTGCGCTGATAGTAAGTTAAGCCTCACTGAGAATGGTCATGCTTGACTGGTTAAAAGCACAAATATTTCACAAAATTAGAAAGCAATTTGAATATTTTTATAAAAATAGCGGAACTGCTGACTGCCAAAGTCCGGCAAATCCGCAATTTTTTTTATTAGTCATTGAAAGGCGCAATGAAAAGCGAAGCCTTTTTGATGAATAACGGCGCCAAGTCATCACAGCCAGCAGCTTTTTTACTTTTTATTTAAACACTTTAACTAGTTGAAAACTTTATTGAAATTAGGTGTTATCAATTTTTTTGCGCAACTCTGTACTAGATGGTAGGAGGAACAGTGGTGAAGTAGCTTTTTTTACCGGAACGCTGTGCCATCAAGTGGTTTTATCGGAAGGCTGTGTCTCGACTGCTCTCAGTGATTTTCCTCAAAAAGGTTCAAAGTTTGGTCGCCAGGGGGAAAATAATCACCAATAACAATCAAGCCAAGGATGATAAACAAAACGTAGGTCTTTTTTTGCGTAAGAGATCAATTTCAATTACCGGCAACTATCGTCAGAATCAAAATTTTGCTTTTCGATTGCAGTTCGAGCTACTGAAATATTAGTTTTTGAATCACCGTTTCGAAACTGAATCTTTTACCAAAGTAGCGTTTCTGACCGATCCGGTTCACCCTCACCACAGTGAAGGAACAGTAATTTTTAAGCAAAATTTATTTTGTAATTAATATATCTAGGGCCAGACTATTTTGTAATGCTTAATTGTTTCTCGTGTAAATTTAATTTTAAACATCAGACTGATTCAACCTGACTGAAATAAAATGCTAATACCTCTCCAATTTCATTCATTGGTTTCCTTCAAATTTAGCATTTTTGAAGGGTGGTTCATTCCATAATATAGGTTGTCATGGGCAGAGTAAAGCCTCTAGTTTAGTAGCGGTATGTTGTCTCTTAGAAGTATGATTTTTCGGTTCTCGGAAATAATCAGCATTCGATTTAAATTGGTTGACAACTCATCTTGATTGCTGTCATCAGGAACTTAAATTAAATCAAGTTTAATAGCTTAACTGGTGAGGCAAAAAAGTTTTTACCTCATCAGTTGAGCTGTTAAGCTTGATTTAAATTAGGTGACAGTTCGCTTAAGCGAATTCCAGTTTGGATGAATACCAAGCTTTTGAATGTTGTGAAAATAAGCTGTTTCTTTAGGTTTCTTCAATAATAATTCCTTAGCAATCCCGTAAGTGTGTGTGTGACATACTACTGGAAAGAGCCAGTCATTATTATTTCGCTCCAGCTCCATCATCACTTTCTTTCTATTCCTGAAGCCCAGCAGATGTTCCCCGCACGCAGGGGTCTGCTGGATGTTGAAGCCTACTCGCCATCTTTCACTATTTTGTTCATTCAACCTTTGGCTCATTCAAGACTGCATTATTTTTGAGATAAAATGGGTCGCAAAAAAGGTATTGATAAACCTTGCAGTAGCAATGCGGTTGAATTTGGCAGTCCAATCGAATCAAACATCTCTGAATTAGCTGGATTTAGTCTAGAAGATCGAGAAAAACTAACTGCTATCTTAGAAAGTTTGAAAAGCCTAGAAACTCAAGTGCAAAGATTAAACAAGAAACTTGACACTAACACGAAAGAAATCGGCAAGTTAAAAGATGAAAATATCAAGTTAAAGCAGGCCCTTTCGCTGGCTGTGTATAACGTTGACGCACTAGAACAATATGGGCGTCGAGAAAACATTCGTATTCACGGAGTTGCCGAGAAACTCAACAGCAATAAAGATGACGGAGAAGAGGTCGTGGCTAACATCGCATCTGAACTAGGGATTGACATCAACGAATGCGATATACAAAGGGTCCACAGATTGGGTAAAAAGAAAAAATCACCTGGTGGTAAGCCGAGACAAATTATCGCACGCTTCATTTCGTATAAAAAGCGAAACGAATTACTGCATGCAAAAAAAAATTTGAAAGGAAGTAAAAATTACCCGAAAGCCTTTCTTACAGAGGACTTGACCCCCCTACGCTCAAAGCTATTAAACTACGTAAAATACGAATGCAATGACAAATTCGTATTGTGCCATTCCATGAATGGTCGTATTCGTATGAAAAAAGCATCTGGTCGTATCGACAAAGACGGAAAAGATAACGGTGTAGGAGACCGGATCAGCGTAGCTTCACCTGATGATCTTTTCAAGCACGGAGTAAATGATATTGACTTTGGTAAATTAAACTATTATCCATTGTTGTTTAATGACGAAAACGATAGCGATGAGGAGTGATTGCGAAGTGCTGTTTTTTGTGTTGTAATATGTTTAGTTTTCTAGTCTAAAAAATGGCTAACTCTAGATCGCAATTGGGTTGCAATGACGTTCAAGCAAATTATGAATTAGAAAATGACTACCCTGAATTTTTTTGAGAAATGCGATTACGTGACATCGGATAATCAAACTATTATTAACAAAAAAAGACAAGATGATTTATTTCTGATGCACTTCAATATTCGAAGCCTTCAAAAACATATCAACGAACTTTACAATATAATAGCGGGTTTTGATGATAAGCCAAAAATTATAGCTATATCGGAAACTAAACTACAAGAAGGGAAAATTTATCGAAATATCGAACTAGATGGCTATCAATTTATTCACAGAGACAGTATAACCAGTGCGGGTGGAGTGGGGCTCTATACAAGCAATTCTCTTGTTTTTAGTGTTAACCCATGCTCAAATCTTAGATTATCTAATGCTGAACACTTGTGAGTTGATTTGAAAACAAACCAAGGTATTGTAGTAGTAGGGGTTGTTTACCGGCACCCGGAAAACTCTACACATGCCATTGATGATTTCAATGCAAATTTAAATATGCTGATTCTCTCCTCAGAAAAACCGTTTTATTATCTCGGAGATTTTAATATCAATTTACTAAACATTTATGCTCGAGATGAAATTCGTAGATATGCAAATATACTTTTAGGCTGCAACTGTCGGTGTTTGATTGATAGGCCAACTAGAGTAACAGAAACATCAAAAACCTTGATTGATCACGTAATCACGAATGATAAGCAAAGAGCAGTAACCACAGGAGTGTTAATATCAGATCTTAGTGATCATTATGGAGTACTTGCGATAATATCGCACATTGATATCAAAAACAAAATTAGTAATCAAGTATTTATCAGGGATATGACCCAATTTATTTTAGATGATTTTTTGCTGGCCTTAAACTATGAGCTTTATAGTTTATTTGAAGACAAATCAAAAAATGTAAATGAGCTTTATGAAGGTTTTGTAGAAGCCTTTACAAATTTAGTAGACCAATTTGCGCCTCTGAGAACTGCAACAAGAAAGGAGAAGAAGTTGGGTCTTAAACCCTGGATTACGAGCGATTTAATAAAATCAATTCGAATCAAAAACAAAATGTTTGATCGACTTCATAAAAACAAAGGTGATCTCGTGTTGACTAAACAATATAAAACATGTCGCAAAGCATTACGCCGAAAGTTGAAGCAAGCAAAACTTGATTACTACCACCATTTGTTAACTGAAAACAAAGGCAACGCTAAAAAAACTTGGGATGTGATTAACGAATTGACCAATATTAAACGTCGCAGCAAAGTACAACCATCAAAACTAACATTAAATAACGATAATACTGTCTCTGAACCACAGATTATAGCCGAAGAATTTAATAGGTTTTTTGTTAACATTGGAAAGGAAATGGCAGCTTCTATTCAACCTAATGATTCTAATAGCGCAGAATGCTCAGTTGGGGAAAAGAAAAATATAACCAATTCTATTTTTCTCTTACCTAGCTGTCAACAAGAAGTGTTCAACTTAATTAAAGAACTCAAAAATAGGAAAGCTACAAGGACTTTAGATATTGAGACCAAATTCATAAAACTCGCTAATCCTATTATTTCCTTTTTCCTAAGTGAATTGTTCAGCTTATGCTTGCGTACTGGTACATATCCAGATTTGATGAAAGTAGCTGAAGTAATTCCAATTTTTAAAAAAGGGCAAAAAGACAAACTGACAAACTATAGATTAATATTACTTCTTTCTCAGTTTAATAAAATATTTGAAAAATTGCTACATAGTCGTATATATTCCTACCTATCAAAATTTAACTTATTTAGCGAAAGACAATTTGCATTCAGAAAAAATTATTCTACTTCTTTGGCAATATGCAACATTTATGACGAATTATTAAATAATGTTGACGAAGAAAAATATAGTTGCTGTATTTTTTTAGACTTAAGTAAAGCGTTTGATTCTGTCCAACACGACATATTATTTTGCAAGCTAGAAAAACTTTATGGATTTCGAGGAAATGCTCTAGAATTAATGAAAAGTTACCTAACTAATAGAGCACAATATACCAAAATTGGTAACAGTAAATCCAAGCAGCTAAAAATAGACTGCGGTGTTCCACAAGGATCATCGCTTGGTCCTCTACTTTTTATGCTATATGTAAATGACCTTCCTCAAGTTTCAGAATTTTCCACCACGCGATTCGCTGACGATACTTATTTGGCACTAGCAGATAAAAGTTTGGTGAGTCTTGAAACCAAGGTAAATACACAGCTTCAAAATATCGATATTTGGCTCAGAAGAAATAAATTATCCTTAAATTATTCAAAAACGACCTATTTGTTATGCAATAAACATCCTTACCAATCAATTAAAACCAAATTCACGGTAGTCATGAATGAAAAGGTACTTAGACGTAGTGATTTTGTAAAGTACCTGGGTGTTTACATTGATGAAAAACTGACTTGGTCTGTTCATATTAATAAACTGTCTTTACAATAGGCTAAGCACAACGCAATGTTGTATCAAATTCGCGACTATGTAACTGAACATACTTCGAACATGCTGTACTATAGTTTTGTATACAGTGTTCTAAATTATGGTATCATTGTCTGGGGCACAGCAACTCAAAACCAATTGCATGAAATAAACGTGAGAATGAACAACATTGTGCGCACTATAACTTGGAACAAAAAGTTTTCTCATGTTACTCATTTGTATAAAAAATTAAATTATCTGAAATTGAATGACATTTACCATTTGGAACTTGCTAAGTTTATGCATAAAATTTGTAATAATAAATTGCCACTTTTGTTTCAACAACGATTTAATAAAATTGAATTAGTACACTCTCATCAAACAAGAAAACTTACTAACTTGAACTATTTTTTACCTCGCGTTTCCAAAACTGCAGGTCAAAAAAAATTAGAATTTCGAGGCGCCAAACTTTGGAATGAAATCGATGAAGACATTAAACGTAAAGCGTTTAATTCCTTCAAAAAATGTTTTAAAGAAAAAATTGTATCACATTATTGACTTGGTATTTTGATTCTTCTGGTACTGTAATCAAATTAATTGAATTCTCTTCAACTATGAGAATTTTGATGCGTGCGCATTCTTTTTTTTTTAAGTCTTAATGTGTACTTCAAATACTTTGTGATTATTTCATGTTGGTTTTTTAATTTGTTTTCCTTTTCTGTGTTTCTTTTTATACACATAATTTTTTGCTCAATAATTAATGCCTATAGGTTGCAGTAGAAATGACGAGAACAAGGAGCGCCTTGACTAGTGTACCTCAGGATTGTTCGGCGCTCCTTGGACTCAGTAATTGTATACGATACGTTTATTTATATGATTTTTGATATATTATTTGTACTCTCTTATTTTATTTATTTTGATCGTATGGAACTGAGTTCAAAAATAAAATTTACTTACTTACTTACTTACTTTGGCGATCATGTCACATTCCAGCAATTCTTTCCATCTTCCTTTTCTTGACCCATCAACCTCCAAGTGTAGTGATTTACCAGGCCCCTTTCTTCATCCATTCTTTCCACATGCCCAAGCCATAGCAACCTTTGTAATCTTAAAAACTCTTCCAATCTCTCCACACCCGTCATTTCACGAATCTGCACATTGTTTATTTTATCCTTTGGGTTTTTTTCACATATCATGCGCAGCATTCTCATTTCTGTTGTCTTCAACTTTCTTTTATCTTCTACCCTCAATGCCCAGCATTCAGCTCTATATAATTTAGAGCACATCTCTCATACTTTCCATGTACAAGGTGCCTCTAACCTTCAATGAAATGCTTTTTCTGCATAACATTCGAAACCTGGGTAATTTTTCTCCATGCCGATACATTTCTTGAAATTACAGCCTCTTGAGCTCTCTTACTGAAAAGAGCCAGTAATTTAACTAATCAATCTGAAAACTAAACTGCTTTTTTAATTGTTTTTTTTTTTTTTTTGTAAAGAAACAGAACGATGCTCAATAGGAAATATTGGCCGTTTCATGTACTTTGTCACCCGATTAGTGATTTGCCACATTCCGCTCACTTCATGGCGGTAAAGTGCTACTTTTTAACCTGTTGCAAGTTTGATCAAAGAATTCAGGCATTAAAGTTTTGAAGTTTATATACATTTGTGTGAAAGCAAAATCAATAGGTGATTAACAGTTATACGAGGGCTTGCAGAAGAAAAAACGTTCACGAAATCACAGCAAAACTGGAGTTCATCAAACAGTTGGATACAGTAATTGATAAAGATTGTTTCTGAAGTTTATACCAGTACTCCCGTAGCGGCGTAGATGTTATTACAAAACCAGAAAATTATTATCGTTTATTGGGACTTCGCATAGGCGCGAAGTACCTTTGTTTTTGTTCGCGAATTTCGGCAGATGAGGATTGATTTGCTTATAACTAGCAAATGGTTAAACTTAGAAAGTTGAAATTTGGACTCAACATAAGAAATAATAAAAAGCCTCATGTGTGCCAATTTTGGGGATCTAAAGTCTCACGATCGTGAAATGACACACAAAAAAAACTTAAAAAATGGAAATTTTTGGCTTGAAAATTTATTAATTCGCCTGTAACTCAAAAAGCACTTAGCGTGGAAAGTTGAAATTTGTACGCAATGTGGGTGTTTATAAACGATTTATGTAAGCCGAATTTGGGGGCTCCCGGTCACGTGACCAAAATGTTACGGGCCGAAAATGGACAGAAAGTGGACGATTTTAAACGGATATATCTCGGTAAATACCAATTTTGATGGAAAATGATTTGTAATTGTTGAGCACACCATCAACTGCCTTTCTTTAGGCTATGTTCGTTTACCCCAACCTGAATACCATTTTTCTTCTTTTTTTCTTTTTTCTTACTTTTTTTTTTCTTCTCCGGCTATCAACTTTTAAACTCCTAAATGCACTGTATTCAAAGTTTAAGCGGTTGAAGATATCATGGATCACTAGTGTGCGACAGAAATTGGGGGTGCCAGGTTGAGAAATTCCCCCTCAATCGGGTCCTCCAAAAATTTAAACTTTTAAAACGTTAGATGGATTAAATTTTCGGAGTGGGTAGAGACTAAAAATAAACTAAACCTAACAAAAATTGGGGATTCCACAATGGGGTTTCCTCCCCAAACAGGCCCTCCAAAATGCAAACTTTTTAACCTTTAAAGCTTGACTTAAAAATTCTTAAAGTAAAGTAAATATAAGGGAAAGAAAAAATTTGAAAAAATTTTGGAGGTACCAAAATTAGGTTTTCCCCCTCAAACGGGGCTGTCAAAATTGAAACTTTTTAACCATTCATGTTAGGCACATGAGTTTTTCAGCGTAGGTAAATATGTAGAAGAAATAAAACTTGACAAAATTTGGGGTTTCTAAAGTGGGGGATTCTCCTGAAATAAGCCCGCCAAAATTTTGAACTTTTAAACCGTTAAAGGCAGATGTATCGACTTTTCGGAATGGGTAGATATTAGAAATAAACTAAACCCAGCAAAAATGGGGGTTCAAAAATAGAAATTTTCCTCAAATGGGGCCTTCCAAAATTCAAAGTTTTTAATCTTATAAGCTGGAAACGTGAAGTGTTGGCGGTAAAAAAATATAAAAAAAAGATAAAATTTGACCAAAGTTTGGGGTACCGAAATGGGGGGTTTCCCCCCGATACAGGTCCGCCAAAATTCAAACTTTTCAACCACTGATTTAGACACATGAAATTTTCAGCGTAGGCCGATATAAGGAAGAGATAAAATTTGACATAACTTGGGGTTACCAAAATAGGGGGCCCCTCCAACGGGGCACCAAATTTTTGAACGTTTGACCGTTAGACCTAAATGGATCAAATTTTCGAAATGGGTTGATATTAAAAACTAAAATAAACTTAACAACTAAACAAAATCATAAACTAAATACACAAAACAGCATCAAAGATGTAATCATAAACAAAACATTTGTGATCGAAGACAGTAAAAAAATTTCTTTTCAATTATAATCTAACATCAAAACACTCAAATTGGAGGTACCTAGATATTGCTTGCGATGTCATACTCTAGTTGAGCTTAATGGCGTTGATAAGTTTGAGCTACACTACATGGCTGAGTTTTTTTTCATGAAACTGTCGCCTGTGACGTTGAGAAAGCGTATTTTTCTTATGGCTCGAGGTTTTTGAAGAATAGAAGTTTTAATGCTAAATAATGGATTTAATAATTGTACAGCGTGTCTCGAAATTAGGGTCCCTCTCTCTACCGCTTACATGAAAATTTACTAAGTTTTCTTCATTAGACTAGTTTGAAGTTTACTTACGTAAGTTTCTACAAAGCTATTTTTGATTTCAAATTTCTTCCACTTTTATGTTGAATGGCTGAAGTAGATAAACCCAGTACTTAAATTGTATGGGGGACGCGTCCCCTCAAACAGATTTAGCGTCACCCCGTCAAGATTTAGCGTCCCCCCATCGAGATTTCAGCGTGCCCCCCACGAGATTTTAGGGCTCTCTCCATTAAGAGTAAAAGAATAAGCGTCTGGATGATTAGACGAAACAGTGCTTGTCAGCACCAATAAATCCCAAATTCTGGCCGAATATGGTACCAAATTGCGGTGAAGACCTTTTTTTGGGTCTTCAATCGAGTTAGGAGACAAAATCCCTTCAATTTTCGGTGAAGACCTTTTTTCCCTTTATTTTATTTTTTTTTTTGGTCTTAAATCGATTTCTGGGACAGCATCTGAACTTGAAGCAAAATTTCCACTAAATTTTGTCCGCATTCCGAATGCGTTTGATCAAGGCTGCGAAAGCGTTCCCAATGAAAAATTTTACAGTGTAAATACTGGATAAACTCTCATAGCTAATGATTCACAGAAAATTAGATGGATTGATAAACAAAAAACACCTGAAATGCCGATGCGTTCTCAGCACTTCTCACCTTCTAACCTAAATCTTCTCAAGAGCCTGCTGGGTAGTTAGTGATCACGAAAGATCGCGTTAATTAAAGGACGTATAGAAAACCGCGATGGTTTACCAAGTTATCCTCTTCAACTTGTGGCAACTTATGAGTGAAGCATTAATATGACTATCTCGACCACATTTTTTATTAATTCATTCCAAGCGGTTAGGTCACTATTTTGAAGCTTAATAAAGTTCAGTAAAAGTTGGATAATGCCGCGAAGTCCCCAGATATCGCTTGCGATGTCACGTTCTAGAATTGAAAAAAGATTTCTTAGAGCAGTTGGATTTAAAATTCAAGAATAACTTACTGTATATATCGTGGAGATCTAAATGAAAGCAAGCTCTAATTAAAATATTCATTCTCGGAAGAATCGTCAGAATGGAGAGCGAAGTACTGTAAAAAGAGACGCTCTTTTTCCGGCGATCTCACATCTGACGATTCTTCGCGGTACGTGTCAGACGAAACGCTGCCTCAAAAAATGAACATTTTAATTAAAGAAATACTGCTTGAAATCTTTTTTTTTTAAGAAATGAGAACTATTTGAAGTAATAAAGAGGGGCCCCTAACCTTTTTCCACAATTCCCTTTTTTCGCGAAAACATGCGCATATCTGTTTGACTCCGTAGCAGTGGCAAACCCACGTTTCGCAATTTCGTGATATCATAAAAGACTGATTTTGCAAAATTTCTAGCAGAGTTTAAGCTACTGCCGATTATAGATGTACTAAAATAACTCCTGCTTGGCCTACCAGTCCTATTTTTGCCAGCTCTTTTTAACTAAGCTGTGTTATGGTACAACAAGCAGTAAAATAACAGAATAGCCTATATTGTGGGTTAATTTGAGATCTGTAATTAGAAACTAGTGCAATAATAGAGTACTGTAGGCCAGAGGTGGAGTCGAGCACCCAGCGTTCGAGGCCAAGGCCAAGGACCGACTTTTCGAGGACAGACCCTCTCGAGGCCAAGGACAGGAATGGCTGAGACCAAGAACACAATTTTTTTAAATTATTGTTGGAAAAATTCCCATTGTTTTTAAGCGCGTAAGTGTTTAAGTCATTGCATTTCGTTAAGTTATTGATGATTATTCGAAAACACTCTTTTCTAAAAATAATGAAAGTCATTGTGAAATTTTACCCGTTAGCAGCAATGTTGATTGCATCCCGTAGCGATGTCGCGGCAATGAAACCAGGCAGTAACTCGTAAATAGGAATAACTAAATTCTAAACGTGGAAATGGTCAATCTTAAGGCCTTAACTTTATCAGTTAGGGCTCCGGTGCAAACATCCACTGATTATGGATCTAAACTTTTTTGGCAGTTTCTCAAACTCAAAACTTATTGCTTGATTAAACTACTTCTTTTCACAGAATTGTTTCAAACGTTATCATAAATTATACTTTTTATGAATTATACTTATCATAAATATCACATAGCGACTCTGATAATTAGCCTATTATCTAAAAGTATTGCAAAATATTGTAAAATATTGTTTTCAAATTGAATTGAAGTGTCCGATATTTGCAAGCTAAGTCTTTGGAGAAAAAAGGGTTATGCGGAGGGAGGGCAAAATCCCCATGTCTCCGTTAAAATATTTTAGTGATTTTTTTTGGAAGATTTTGGTGACGTTTAAAAAAGATTAGACAATTTTCAAAGCGATTTGAAATAAAACACCGTAAAAGTTAAACAAGGACGAAAGGCAAAATCAATGGGGGTATTTAAAGTTAGGCCAATCGTATTAGACTAGAATGGCGGTGACTCCATCCTTTTTGACCTTTGCCCTTCCAGCGACGTTCTATTTCAAACACGACCTCGGAGTCTCTTATAACGTTATAAATTGTACCAATTTTTATTGGCAACCCTGACGTTGATAGCCTTAGCGTCAATAGTGACGACTTCCCAGTTCTAACCTAAAGTAACGCCGCTATTAGGCTACTGCATTGAATCGTTTCGCTGCGCCCTAATCAGTTTGATCTGTCAGCAGAATAGATTCCAGCTGATAAAAAAGTAGACTGTTTGGTAGCCTTACAATCTCAGGAAAAATCAAGCTGTCCGATACATTTCAGTCTAAATCATAGCCTAGCCTAGCAATAAGGTTTTCATTACTAGTCTACAAAGCACAAACTCATACCTGATAACAACACAACCAGTATTTGAGTAGGCCTATTGTATTTACTTACAGTATTTTGTGACCCTAGAATAAACTTTTCCAACTGAGTTGCAAACAATAGCCTACTACTCTAATAACCAGTACTTAAATTGTAGATACGACGCATCCCCCCCACATGGTGAATTAGCGTCTCCCCATCGAGATTTAGCACCCAACCCCTCCAAAAAGAAAGTTTCCTAGAAATTTAGACGAAAACGTGGCCGGAATTTCCAGAAATGCCGAAATTCCCGCCGAGATTAGTACCAAATTTCGATGAAGACCTTTTTTTCTTTTTTGGTCCTCAGCCGAATTTGGGGGCAAAATCCGTACCATAAGGAAGAAGAAATTGAATTTGGAGGAAATTTTCACCAAAATGCTGCCGCACTGTAAGTGCGTCAGGTGACGGCTGCAAAAGCGTCTCCTCAAACAATATTTTAACTCTACTAAGCTCACTTTTGCTTGTTCTTAAACGTTTGTTACCTAGATTACCGTACAGTCTACTCTGTTTTCCAGCGCGGATCTATTCTGCTGACAACATCAAACTAATTAGTGAGCAGCGAAACTACTCAATGCAGTAGCCTATAGCGGCGTTGCTTTAGTGTTGAACTGGGAAGGCGTCACTAACAACACTTAGGCTATCAACTTCAAGGTTGCTAATAAAAATTGGTAAAATTTATGACATTAGAGTCCCCGAGGTCATGTTTCTAGCAGAGTATCGCTGGAAGGGCTGGGTCTAGAAGGATAGAGTCAACGCCAATGTAGTCTTCTATGAGTGGCCTAACTTTAGATACACCTTTTGATTTTGTCTTTACTCCCTATTTAAATACCTAATTTTTACTTTCACGAAGTGTCTTTCGGCGGCCTAAACGTATAACTTGCTCATTCATTGATAGACTAGATGCGAGATTCCAGAGTATAGAGAGACATCACTTTCACTAAACCGTAAAGATTGGCTTAAAATTAAGATTGGGAAAACATGGGAAAGCATAATTTTTCTAACTTAACTATACGGTATTTTCTTTTAAATCGCATTGATTGTTTATTGTCTAATCTCTTTTAAAAGTCAAAAAAATAGCTATTTTTATAAAAAAAAATGTTTTAAAATCACTAAAATAGTTAGGCCTACCGGCCAGTTGGTCGAGCGGTAACGCGTTCGTCTCTGGAGCGGGAAGTCTGAGGTTCAAATCTCGGGGCGGTCAAATCGGGCACAGTGTTGCCAACAGCTTGCTACCGCTGCGACATTTCTTCAAAAGAAGCTGTGTTGCCCGGGCGCAATGACGCGGAAATGGGCCCCGCCAACTCGTTACACGCTTCGGCGTAATACAGCGAGTATAATGAAAGATTTGATTTTGATTTGACCAAAATAGTTTAACAGAGGCATGGAGACTTTGCCCGTGCCCCCCTGAACCCCGTTTTTTTCCGAAGATTTGAGCTTGCAAATATCGGATACTTCAATTCAATTTAAAAACAAAATTTTGCAGTATTTTGCAATACTTTTATATAATAATTATCATAGTCGCTGTGTGATATTTAAAAAGTAAAATTTACGATAATATTTTGTAGCATAAAAATTGGTCTTGAGAAACAGTTTCACTAAGAATAAAAGAGCCAAAGTAGTCGTAAACAAGTCGTAAACAAGTAAAAATAAAATGTTTACGACAGCTTTGGCTCTTTTATTCTTACGATAATATGTTTAACAATTCTATGAAAAGAAGTAGTTTAACCAAACAACAGAGTTTGTATTTGTGAAACTACTAAAAAATTTAGATCCATAATCAGTGGACGTTTGCACCGAGACCTAGCTGATGAAGTTAAGCCAATAAAATTGACCATTTCTACGTGAAGAATTTAGTTATTCCTTTACGGGTTACGGCCTGGTTTCATTGCCACTACATCGCTACGGAGCGTAATCAACATTGCTGCTAACGCGTAAAACTTCAAAATGGCATTCATTGTTTTTAGAAACTACTGTTTTCGAAATATTATTCAAACCTTAACGCAATGCAATTACTTAAACACTTGCACGCTTAAAAACAATGAGAAATTTTTCAACCATAATTTAGAAAAATGTGTCCTTGGCCTCGGATTTTTTGGAGTCCTTGGTCTTGGTGTCGAATGTTAGGTCCTCGACTCCACCTATGATGTACACCATATCACAAAACTTGTAGAAAGCATTTACACAGTTGTGTACCCTTAATGACTAC
Organism: Trididemnum nubilum; assembly: GCA_963965965.1. Taxonomy (NCBI): domain Eukaryota; kingdom Metazoa; phylum Chordata; class Ascidiacea; order Aplousobranchia; family Didemnidae; genus Trididemnum; species Trididemnum nubilum. The sequence continues at coordinate 20,325,211 of OZ014477.1, forward strand.
AAACAAGTTTGAACTACGCATATAGCGTACTATTGTGGTAAATTGCCATATATGGTGTCCACTGTCAATGCTGAGTGATGCTTGCGCAATTCAGTTGAGCTAAGTGGAGTGCCAGTGTGTGATACTGGTCGAGAATCCTCTTTATGGTGACCTTGTTTTCAGACTTTGATCAAAATAATCAGAAAAGGGGGTACGATGACAAAAGCAGAAGTTGCCCTCGCGTGTGGTTTGAAAGTTCGGGTGGGCTGCCAGGATAGGCCATGTGTGAATTGAGATGTTGATGAAAGGCAAGTGTACTGGAAAAGCAGAAATGTGATAAATTGCTACCTCACAGTTGAGAAAAAAGAACTATAAATCAAATATTTTTCTTTATACTCTTTGTATTACGCCAAAGCGTGTTAACGAGTTGGCGGGCCCCATCTCTGCGCCATTGCGCCCGGACAACACAGCTCCTTTGGAAGAAATGTTGCAGCGGTGGCAAGCTGTTGGCAACACTGTGTCCGATTTGACCTGCCCAAGATTTGAACCTCAGGCGTCCCGCTCCAGAGACGAACGCGTTACCGCTCGACCAACACAAAAAACTACTGATCTTATTATTTTTGTTTTTTTACAATAGTAGATATTTTAAAGGGAGGCCCCGGGGCAAATGTCTCAAATGCCTTCCTCCTTTATACAGCCTTACTGGGATCCCCAGGTTTCTTTTTGCCGTTAAATGCTTTAAGTTAAATGTTACTGTCTTTTGGCGGCTGAAACTTACGCGCTCATTCGTTGATAGGCATTAGATGCGATACTACAGAGTATGGAGAGACACCACATGCACTAAACTGTAAAAAAAGATTGGCTTAAAACTAGGATTGAAAAAATGTAGGAAAACTAAAGTTTTTTCTGACTTAAACGAGAACTATATGCAAAATCAATGGGGGTATTTAAAGTTAGGCCTATTGTATTGGACTAGATTGGCGTTGACTCCATCCTTTTTGACCCAGCCGTTTCATAGATATTCTACTTCAAACACCACGTAGGGGCCTCTAATCAGAGGTTGGCAGTAGCGCGCTACTCTAGTAGCGGCGCTACCGCTCCTTTTTGAGTAGCGGTAACCGTAGCGCCGCTACTACAGAAACCGAGTAGCGGGTAGTGGGGGCGACGCTACTTTTTAGGACAAGTAGCGGGAGCGATAGCGCCGCTACTTTTAGAAAATGAACTATCCCGCTACTGCTACTTATTTCATGTGCTTGCTATAATGTTTAATAAAATCAAAAACAGATACACTAGTAAATTGTTATATTTAGTTCACAAAATTGTTAGTACGGGTGAGAACGCCGAAATAACTTTGTTTGTGACGTTGTGATGATGAATTTATAACGTTTTGCAATTTCCAACAAGAGATTTGTAGGGATGATCACTGTCCTCTAAAGTCCTTACTAAACTATGGCCACATGGCCGTGGTTCGGTAGCAGCTATATCTGAAGAGGAGTAGCTACAGGTTAGTTATTATAAACTGATAGTAGGTCTATTAACCCTGTAGCGCCCCACGTTGCAAATATGCAACATAGATTCTAGAGCGTTGAACATGAACTTGTGATTAAATAAATTAATTCTACAAATTTGGCTAGTTACCTAAACGCTCGCTGTTACAAATGTGCACCTTATTTCACTTCCACCTACCGGTACCACTGGCTGCGAAAAGCAGCCTTTTTCATATTTGCTAAGCATTTTTTGCAAAAAGTTGATTAGTGACCAATTTTTGTTTCTTTTTTGAGATTTAGATAGTATAAAAAACAAAATGTATTTTGCGTTTTCTGAATTGGTACTACCCAAATGTCACTTAGAATGCGCGAAACTGTCAGACTTGAAACAAAGTGTTTCGGAGCAAAACGATTTGAAGTGATGTTGCAAATTTGCAACACTGGGAGTTGAGGGCTTGATTGGCAAATTGGTGTAGATGCTGAGTAAAGGAAGCTAGTATTACAAATACGTAGTGCATATTCTTCAATATACTTTTTTAGGTCTAGGCTTATTTTCAAATATTTAAAATAGCTCTAATTTGTGCATATACCATGTAATCCAAATGTAAATCAAGCCAGTTGCGCTTCACACAGTGACGCCAGCGCTGATGTTTTTGACTTCCAATCTTATGTTTGATGTTTTCGATGGAAATCTGCGGTAATTTGCTTTTAGGAAGAAATTTGATGTTTTTGACAAATTTTGATGCGAATTACGAAAAAAGATTACAAAAAGCTAAATCCACTCTATAGCTTATCATTTAGCAAACAGCTTTGGAAATGAGGTGATCTCCAAGCAAAAAGGAAAAAGGTCTTTACCCAAGCCTAAACAAACGGTTGAAAGAGATGTGATATAGTGATCTTCCAAAAAAACAATCTTCAGCCTTATTTTACTTCTATTCATGGATGCAGACCCGGTGCCAGAGTAGTGTGCTGGGGAGGAGTGGGGCATAGCAAATTTTGGTAGGGCAAAAAATGTATTCGGGGATGAAGACCAAAAAAAAGGTCTTTATCGCAAATGCGTCTCCGTGGCGTGGGTCCTGTTGCTTTCTTTTGGGGCACGATTTTCGCATTGGGGGCACAAAAGCCTCATTTGACGCGGATTTTGCCCTCATATTCCGGGGGAAAACCAAAGAACAAAAGTCTTCTTCGAAAATACACCCCAGTGGCATCGATCCTATTGCTTTCTTTTGGGGCACAATTTTCGCTTGGGGGCGCAAAAACCTTCTTTGGTACGAATTTTGTCCTCACATTCGGGGGTGAAAACTAAAAACAAAACAAAAAGGTCTTTATCACAGATGCACCCCAATGGTGTTCGTCCTGTTGCTTTCTTTTGGGGGACACACTCTTGCTTGGGAGCACAAAAACCTCCTTTGGTACGGATTTTGCCCTCACATTCGAGGGTGAAGACTAAAAACAAAACAAAAAAGTCTTTATCGCAAACGCACCCCAATGGTGTCAAAGCTGTTGCTTTCTTTTGGGGCACAATTTTCACTCGCTTGGGGGCCACATTTCTCGCTTGGGGGTCACGGCCCCGAAATGACCCCCGTGGCGCGGGGCCTGCATGGATGTTTCTGTAGGAAATTTACTGCATTGGTTTAGATGTAATCTGATGTTTCTTCTCTAAAAATCTGATGTTTTTGAACAGCAGTTGTTGGCATCACTGGCTGCTGAACAAAAATAGCATTGGTTTCAAAAAGTGATTTAGTTTGGTCATTTTATGCAAGTACTGTGTAGTGGCTTTGTAAGACGATATAGTATTTGCTGCAATGTATATGAGCACTATAGTAACAGAGCATGTCTACTAAGCATAGGTGGGCACAAGTCCGTTAATCGTTAATCCGTTAATAACGAAGCTAACTTTTTCATCAACTCGTTAATCCGTTAAAAAGTTTTTTCATGTTAACGGACTAAATTAACTTCCGTTAAAATGCCCGTTAACTTAACGACAATGGTTCATTAACTTACGTTAAGTTGCGTTAACATAAGGTTTTCATCGTTAATTTCTTGTACCACCCATTCATCGTACCGGTACAAACCAATTTGTGCTGTTAACACCAGAGGTGGAGTCCTCGAGGACGTCCTTGGCCTCGAGGACGTCCTCGAAGACAGATTTTGAAGTTCTTGGCCTTGGCCTTGGCCTCGAAGGTCAAGTCCTAGGCCTTGGCCTCGAGGCCTCAAGTACTCGAAAATTGGCCTGTCCTCGGCTCGAGGACAGCACGATTTTTTGGAATGTTAAAATTTTGTGGAGCGCTTGAAAAATTTTTTGGAAAACGTTTTTTAGTGAAGACCGCTTGAAAAATTTTTGCGAAGACCTTTTTTTTTTTGGAGAGCACTTGCGCTTTGTGTCCTTGGTCCTTGGCCTTGGCCTCGAGCATTCCTGTCCTTGGCCTCGAGAGTGTCTGTCCTCGGAAAGGCTGTCCTTGGCCTTGGCCTTGGCCTCGGATTTTTTTTGTGTCCTTGGTCTTGGCCTTGGCCTCGAGCCTTGTGTCCTCGACTCCACCTCTGGTTAACACTTGTTGCGTAATAAGCACGAGTTTTATAGAAGAAAAAGCGAAGGAGCTGCGAGATAAACAAGCGAGCGCGGGATCAAATGAGCAAGCGCAATAAGAAATGCAGCAAATATAATTTTAATCATGCAAGTATAAAATGGGTTAGATCTTACATTAGTTGAACTGCGATACTGCGATACTGCGATAGACCCATGATGCACCGATGAATAATCTGTTATTGGTGGTAAGATGGAAGTGACTAGCATGGCAGCGTTAGTAAGGAAAGTGGACATGGATAGTTAGTTAGCCTAACCTGTAGCAGAAATTATCTCGATTATAATCGTAGTCTACAATCAGGGCATGGTAAGGAATGGAATGGAACGGAAATTTCGGTATGGAATATGGAAGATGCCAGAATGGAATGGAATGGAAGATTTCAAGAATGGAATGGAAGACAATCTTCCATACTTCCATACCAATTCCATACTACATTTCGTGCATTGTATTTACAGAAAAATACACACCGATGTCGGGTAGTGATAAAATATTGTCACAGAAGTATTCAACTTCAATATCTGCGCATATTATTAGTCGACAAATCGCGGTGCTGTGGTTGTGTACATTGCGTAAACAGTGTACGTATTGCATCATTGTAAGTACATTGCAATTTAATTGCAGCATTGATGTTACAGTTGATGACCTTGATAGACTTGACTTGTTGTTTTTTTTTGTTTTTTTTTTGAGGCTGACAATTTGCCCAGTCGTAAATTTTGTTTTTTTTACGTCACGAAAACTCGTATTTGCTATTTCATCCCCGTTTCAGCTTAACTTTATTTATATTTTTAGTTTTTAACCTTATAGTAATTCTTTTTGGTGTTAAAGTTTGCTATTTCTATTACGGTAAATGTTCTAGTTGATGTGAGGGCAAACTTGTACGGTTATCATTAAACCATATAGGCATAGCCAGAAGAACCGGGCCCTCTGCCTCCCCCCCCCCAATTGAAAAGCTACCAATGATAAAAATGATGACACAAAGCCTATTTATTCAGTTTCTTTTAGTATTTTGGAGTGCAACGGTACATGCGTACAACGGCAATTAGCAATAACTTAATATTAATATTGACGACCAGGGGGCCCATGCCCCCTCAATTTAAATTTTTACCAACCAATTTAAATGTACAAGCCGGGAGAAATTCAGTGTTTTTGTTCAAAAAGGTGCAATCTCAGGCACTCATCAAACTTGTTTATGCAATAATATGTTTTAGGCCCCCAGCTACCTTTTATATTACAAAACATGATTAGCGACCATTTATGGCATCTGATGTACCTACTTTAAATTACCACGCTTAAATAACAATTCATCTCCATCTCGTCAGTTTTCACGCGACAAAATGCTTTTGAAATAACCTAGCTAGGGGAAATGCTTATTGAACAAATTATTGAATTTGAATCGAGGGTGCCTGGGCCCCTGGTCGTACATATATTCCGAAAACTGGTTATTTTCATGACAAAACAAAAATCTTCAAAGGCAAATCTCCGAGCGCATTATTTAATGCTGAAAATGTGGCACAAAGCAATGTACCTTGATTTCCCTGACTTGGGCCAAGTCACAAAATTTAACCCCAAAATGCAAGATTCTAAACGTGTTTTGGACTTGACCTGAAGTAAAGAGAGGGATTTTTTCAATTGGCTTTCAAAAATCAAAAATTTTGTTCTTTGAAATGGCTCTGAAAACGTGCGAAATGTGATCCGAATCGCATCAAAATAGCCATTTTTTTCCAAAAAATTACAAAAAATCGCCCAGCGGGTGGGAACTCTGTAACATGTTTGAGTTGTACTAATTTGCTCGCCACGTTTCCCAATTTTGATAGGATAGAAAAATTTTTAACTTGCGGTTCTAGTCCTTCCTCTGTAGCAAATCCAGGTTACGAACCAAATCAGACACCCAGCTTTTGATCTTTATTCTTAGTCCCATAAAAAGTCCCTCTTTTCAAGGACTTTTGATGACGTCATTGCATGATTTTCGGTTTAGCCCTCCTCCCAATTCAAAATCCAGACTACGTCTATGCATTAAACCATGTGCAATATGCATACCAGATACCGGTCGTTGCATCTTAGTATTGTTGGCGCACCTTCACGGGCGGTAGCTTACAACATTGCAAAGGTGCAAAGCAACAAAATATACGTTGAATTGCTTCCAGTCTAAAATTTCTTTGGTATGGAAGTATGGAATGGAAATGGAACAAAATTTTAGCATGGAATGGAAGATTTTTGGTATGGAATGGAAATGGAATGGAAGAAATTTGCCAGTATGGAATATGGAAAAATCGTCTTCCATTCCATACCATGCCCTGTCTACAATTACTAATTTGTAATTGATTACGCAATTTTCAAATAATCGTACTCAGAAATCAATTACGAAGGATCGTAATCTACGAATTGCAAATAATCGAGCCATGGCTGGCTACTACTATAGGCTAGGCTTCCAGTACCAAGCAAAAGCGTGAATGATGATATAAGTGTATAAACTCTATCATGGGAGGGGTACCGTGGACCAACTACAGAACAGAATGCAAGTGCAAGACATGCATGATTGCAATTTTAATAACAGCTTAATAATATTGATAATGCAAAACAGAATTGCAGGGTTGATTGCAGCAAAAATGTAGGATAGATTCCGACTTCGTATGTGCTGTTACAAAAATTATTTTTTAATTTTGGCGAAGCGATGTAATCGTAATAGCGATGATTAAAGGTGAAATAATCGCAATGGAAAATCGATTGCATGGGTGCGTATTTGTAATCGTAATCGGCGGAATCGATATAATCAAACCAAAGACCATCGAAAGAACAGAATGTAGGTACCGGTACTAAAACATAGCTGTAAAAACAGTGTTTATTTTGAGCTAAGTATTAATGTCATCCAAAAACTTGGAAGTGTTTGCATCCATGGATCGCGAATGGTTTCAAAACGTGAAATCTACGTAGGCCTACACTGTACAGTGGTTGGTGATAGGACTAAAACGAGAATGAATGACGAATATTCATTCGCAATGTTTTTAGTTACTTTTTTAAGAGTCAAGATTAAGCTTTGGGTTAGGTTGGATCTCGACACTGTCTAGAAATTGTTTTGCAAGCCATAGCTTAAATAGTTAATTGTAGATGCTGTTGTAGCGTGAAAGCACAGAGACTTAGAGTAATAGTGTCGTGGCACTGAGTAAGCAACCGTCTCTATCTAACAGTTTCCATGATGTTTAATCGTTTACGTACCATCTGGCCTAAAGGCTATCAGCACGGAAGCCCAGGGAAGAGCCACCAGAAGGGCGACTACAAACAAGCAATGCTAAAAAATGGCTCTTCCTGGGCTTCTGCGCTGGTAGCCTTTAGGCAGGGCCACCGAGAGGGGGGAAGCGAGGTGAGACAATGACCCCGGTGCCCATGGAGTTTAGGAGGCCCATCAGGGGGCCTATGGGCTTCAAGGGGCCTTTGGACTTCAGGGGGCCTATGGAAATGACACTGACAAATCAGTTTGTGTAATATCGAGGATCTTTTTTTTTGGAGATCGCATCAAAATCCGAAGAAAATTGTGGCCATTTCCTCTTCTTTTTTGAAGTTCACAAAGCTGGAGATGCCCAATATTTGAGCTGACCTCTAGCCTACGTTTGGCTCTCGGCGCCCCTACAAACAATTAACGATATATCTATTGCTTTTTGTGGCAAATAAAAAGCTGCAGCCTCATAAGTCTATTGATTATCGCTGTTCGCAACCTCAAAAGATTTTTCTGTCGCTGCTTTGTCACTGCATATGAGCTTATTATTATCTTGAACGTAGATTAGACTGTAAAATGTAACATCCGAAACACACAAGACCACCATAGCAATAAATTTTTCCTTACAATCAGCTCAACTGGAGATTACGCGTGTTCTAAAAGTCAATCAATAAAATGAAATGTAAATTATTCTCAAAATGTTAACGGATTAACGGACTTCATTAACTTCCGTTAATTTCAGCTGAAAATAACGAATTAACTTTAACGGAGGTATGAAGTTTGCTAACGGACTAGTGGTTAACGAAGTTAACGTTTTGCATTAACTTGCCCATCTATGCTACTAAGTATTAGCGGTTACTTAGCAGGACATCTTCATGCAATACTTTTTCAAAGATGGTGGGATCTGAGTTTAAATTAGGGGTAAGGCTTCAGAATTTTCAAATCAAAGTTTTGATTGGAGCAAGGGTTAAATATTGTTGATTTTTACAACTACAAAATGGGTACTAATTTTGTATAAAGTTGTTTTGCGTGAAGATTATTCACCCATTATGCTAAATCCTTTTTGTGTAGCTTATAAATAATAATTAAGTTATGTGGTATTTGCAGCAAATTCGATTTGCATTGAAATCATTTGTTTTTGTGTGATTAAACTTTGTTTTTTCTTTTTTTATTGTAATCCATCATTGCAGTCTGTAAGACCCAGTGTTGCATATTTGCAACATTTCCAAATATGGTAATTAATTATGATACCCCCCAAATTTCACTAAGGTCTGATTATGTATCACCATTTGACTTGAAAAAACCTTTCGTGTATTTTTTTTCTCAAATATTTGTATGCTTGGGCGCTACACGGTTAAGTACGAAAAAAGCGAACTAAAAAAAATGCAAAGATACAGTTAGGCACCAGAGTAGAGACTTGCGCTTGCTTAGGCCGCATTAGACAGTTGGAGGCTGGCCCGGCGCCAGAGTAGAGTGCTTGTGGGGAGCGGCACAAAAAAAATTTTTTGGGGGTGTGGTTTGAAAACAATGAAATACAATAACTTTTTTTCGTTAATTTTAGATGAAGACCAAGAAAACGTCTTCATCAAAATGCGAAGCTTTTTCCGTCAATTTTAGTTGAAGACCAAAAAAATGAACAAGATCTATTTTAGTTGAAGATCAAAATAAAATTACAAAAACAAATAAGCAAAAAAAGCTTTGAAAAAATCTTTGCGGAGTCCTGTCGCTGTGATTTGTAGTTGCTGCCAAACAATTTTATTTGTTTGTTTGCATACCAATATTCAGGGTTGATTAAGAGTTTGCTTTTGTTTCAACAATAAACAAATATAACTTACAGTAATTAATGAAAAATGAAAAGCATTGCATTAATTTGAGCAATTTAAGTACTATAAGCGCTCTCTTTTTAATTACAAAAACGTCGTTAATTTTTTCCCCATATTTATCCTCCACTCACGAGGAAGCGACAGTGGCGCTTTTATTTTGGACGATTCGTTCTCACCCGCTTAGGAGTTGACTATTTTCCAAGTTTTCCGGTTGACTTCTTCCCACGTAAATTTGCTGCTTGTTTGAAGCCACCACGCAGAGATAATCATTGTAAAGCGCCTTATCCAAGGACGCAACAACGTGACCAGGGTGCGGGTTGAACCCAGATCATGCGATCGGGGTCGTCGTAAAAACGACGCCTTTACCCATTCGGCCACGCTGTCGATAAATTTATTAATATTTATTATATACTTTTATATATTATGAATTGTAATATGGATTATATTATAAATTATAATAATTTGTTATATACTTTTTTGTAAGAACAATATTAATTTTATCATAACACGAAACTCAGTTTTGCTCAACATTTAAAAACAAATTTGGACCAAAGCTAACTTTAGCAGGAAAAAAATATCTAACGAGCACTATTTGATTTAACGCATTTGCAGGTAATCAATGGAGTTTTCTTGATCTTTTCTGTATTGCCATTGTTGATTTTAATGATTTGTTTAATAGTATAGGCTTAATAATAATCTAATGCAAAACAAAAGTTAACTTTTAGCTAAGCAGAGTTGGATATGTCACTTTATACTTAATGAAATTTATGTCACTTTATACTACAACCAGTTTTTAAACTGTAAAATTTTGCATGGGGGAACGCTTTTGCAGCCTTGACCAAACACATTTAGCGTGCGATAATACTTTAGTGGAAAATATGTAATTCCGTCGTTGAGTGAAGACCCCCCCCAAAAAAAGGTCTTCACCGCACTTTGGGACTAGATTCGGCCGCAATTTGTGGGATTTATTCGTGCTGACTGACCCTTTTTCGTCTGATCATACAGCGCTCTAATCTCGAAGGAGAGACGCGTCCCTCCTACAATTTAATTCTGACTACAACTATAGTTAATAACAAATGAGATTAAAACGCTGTACGTAAAATTTTAAAGACAATCAGACCCAACCCAAATATACTGGTTTTAAAAAATGTACAGTTTTTTAGCTACGTTATTCACAAGACAGTCGACGATAATCTAGTTTATCTTCTTAATTATTCTAGTTTATACTCAATTACTCACAAGTCACTGCAAAAGAAAATTTAAACGTTGTTCAAAGTAGCGGGTAGCGCCGCTACTTTCGTGGTAAAGTAGCGGGAGCGGCGCTACTTTTGAAGTAGCGCGTGCCCATCTCTGCCTCTAATGTTATAATTTTTATTGGCAACCCTGACGTTGATAGTCTTGGCTTCGTTAGGGACGCCATCCCAGTTTTAACCTAAAGCTACGCCCTTATTAAGCTACATGTATTGAGTCGTTTCGCTGCGCGCTAATCAGTTTGATCTTGTCAGCACAACAGATCCGAGCTGGTAAAAAGAGTGAATTGATAAGAGTGAACTGGTAAAATTTCTAGAAACTAGTGAACTTATTTCCGTGATTGGCATTAATATTGATTCGATTTGTGCGTGTCGATATTTTTTTTGGCATTAAGTTTCTGAAAATTAACTCAAGTGAACAAATAAATTGCATTGAATAGATACCCAATTGATTTGCCTTTAGTCCTCGTTTTAAAGAGAGTGAAGCATCCAGCTGGGATTGTGAGCAAACGATAAAAAATAATCTAAAACATATCTTCACCAAATTTCACCAGCCTACTACTTATTGTTTCTGAGATGTTTTTAAGTCCTTTTCCTTTGGTTCGCAGTTGTTACAAGAAATGGCTGAGTTCAATCTTCACCGACGTTTGAATCTTTTCGCTTCGTATGGTTTTCGTTTTCCTTTTGAATATCACATCACAAATTGTGCAGAAAAAATGAATGCCCTAGGAATAAGTTGTTTAATCGTAGTTTATTTTTGTTATCTTCTGATTGGGGCGGCCGTGTTTTGGGCCATCGAATTCAGAAATGAAGAAGAAAGATGTTTGCGAACCATTGCCGAATTAGAGCAGTATAATATCACCGCAAAAGAAGGAAATGTAACCATCTCTAATTTGAAAAACTTGGTTCAGGTAAAGTTGCACTACCGCACGTTATAACGTACTGTTAGCTGCTGGAAAAAATGGTAAATTGCAGCATATTAAATGGTGAAATAACATTTAATGGTACAAAATGCAAGTTGTTAATATTGACCATCGTCGATCCCTATGCTGGGCTCTGCAATTTTTTTTTCAAATCCACCATTTGCAACCGTTTTTGACCTAAGTTTAGTTCATAAACACTTCAGCGACCGGAATTTCTTGTAAGGAAATCCGCGACGCAATTGCTCAATTGCTGAATTTTCATAGTCTGCAACTCGATCAGTAGCGTAGCCAGGGGGGGGGGGGGGCGAGGGGGGCTCGAGCCCCCCCATTGGCTTGTGAAGTATGCAAAATCGCATGTTTTTTGTGCTTTTGAGGCCGATTTTTTGTGAAAAATTAAAAATAGCCCCCCCCCCCCATACAAAAACAGCCCCCCTCAAACGTCTGAGTTTGCGAAATTGGACGAAAAATTAGTCTCAATTTCGGTGAAGACCTTTTTTTTTTTGGAGATCACCTGATTATGGACAGAAAAAACCTTTGAATTTCGGATTTCGGCCGAAAAATCACTCTTAATTTCAGTGAAGACCTTTTTTTTTTTTCTTTTTTGTTTTTGGAGATCACCTGATTTTGGGCAGAAAAAACCTTTGAATCTCGGATTTCGGCCGAAAAATCACTCTTAATTTCAGTGAAGACCTTTTTTTTTTTTTTGGAGACCACCTAACCTTCGAATTTCCGAGGTTTCCGAGAAATTTTGTCCCAATTTTCGGACAAACCGTCTAAAACTGATTCAAGTTCAATGAAAATTCGAGTCAAGGTCGTTTGCACACTTCTCACTCTTTCAAAATAGCCCCCCCCCCTTTTCCAAATCCTGGCTACGCCCCTGAACTCGATAACTAAATTTGCTAAGTCAGCAACGTAATTTACAATTCTTACTTTTCAAGTTCATAACCAACACCGAAATTGCAAAAATCAACACTGTCAAATAAATTACAGTTACTTTTTTTCTTATTTTTCTCTTTCTGCACAGCTAATTTTAAATGCCTGCATTGACGCCTGTTTTATTATTTTTATGAATACCGCATTCAGCTTTATTACGTAGCCAACTTGCAAATAATAGAAGAGTGGAAACAGTGGGAAAATCAAATTAGTCCTCCAATTCAACGTTGGAACAAACAACCAGGATTTTGTTAAGGAGTGGGCGGTTGAAACCCAAAGTCAAGCAATTTTGCTTGAAAAATGTCTCTATTTGGCAACGAGGTAAAAAAGTGGTGCAACTTGCACGCGTATCACAGGCGGAGGCTAAAGGCAAAGCCTCAACCGCTGGACAATTTTTGCTATTTTGTAGAAAAAATAGCCATTTTAACGCCATTTGGATTAAATTTCGCACCTATTTAGAGCCATTTGAAAGAGATGTATTGCCCTATGGTTTGAAAGCCAATTAAAGAATTAAACGGCCCATCCCCTTCAAGCTCTCTCCTTACTCACAGGTCAAGTCCAAAACATATTTAAACTCTTTCAATTGTGGATTAAATCTTTCCATAGATGGGCAAGTTAATGCAAAACGTTAGCTTCGTTAACCACTAGTCCGTTAACAAACTTCACACCTCCGTTAACGTTAATCCGTTATTTTCAGCTTCAATTAACGGAAGTTAATAAAGTCCGTTAATCCGTTAACATTTTGCGTGTAATTTACATTTTCTTTATGTTCACTCGCTTCTAGAACACGTATTGACGCTGTTGAGCTGATTGTAAGGAAATATTTATTGCTATGGTGGTCTTTTTGTGTTTTGAAAGTTACATTTTACAGTCTAACCTAATTTCAAGATAAAAACAAGTTCAAATGCACAACGAAGCTGCAAGACATAAACGATAAAAACCTTAACGGAAGTTAAGAAAACTTAACGGAAGTTACTTTAGTCCGTTAACAGCACTTAACGGAAGTTAATTTAGTCCGTTAACATGAAAAAACTTTTTAACGGATTAACGAGTTAATGAAAATGTTAGCTTCGTTATTAACGGATTAACGATTAACGGACTTGTGCCCATCTATGAATCTTTCTAAGTGACTTGACTAAGGAGGGATGAAGCCCCTTAGCCACCGCCCTGGTTGCGTCACTGAGTCGTCGGCTTAATCAGCGAAAGAAAATGATTGTTACGTCAAGCTAATTACAAATTATTTCATGCCGAGCCACTTCTTGCTCTTGTGAAAGGCCAGAATTAACCTATTACGAAAGTGAAAAAGTTAACCACTCTGGTTAGCTACAAGACAAATATTTTAACAATGTTTTGGTGTTGCGCAACACTCCGTAAATGTACAGGCTACTAATGGTGGATGGTGGGGGTCCTAAGTGGTGGAGGCCATGCCCGGCACCAGGATAGCGTGACTGGGGGGGAAAAAAACAAATTTTGGGGGAAATTTCCAAAATGCGCAAATTTCCACTATTTCTTGGGTGAAATCACAAAAAAAGAGTCCTTTTTGCAAAATCTGCAAAAAAAACAGTTTTTGCTCACAAATTCTGGGGTGACAACCAGTATCTTAGGAGTCTTAGGCCTCGAACTGCACTCCAGTGGCACCGAGCCAGTTACTTTCTTTGGGGCAAAATCCTTGCCTGGGGGGGCACAATTCTCGTTTGAGGCAAAAGCAGTGATTTCGGGGGCACGGCCCCAGAATGCCCCCCGTGGCGCCGGGCCTGGTGGAGGCCTTGGGGTCCTTGGTCCCCGTAAATCCGGCCCTGCATAGAGTCATAGACGCAGAGCCAAAGATTTTCAGCTGTCGAGGCAAGAGAGACTAAGGGCGGAGCCCCTAGATCTCAGAGGTTTTAGCTCTTTGGAAAAACCAACTAAAAACTTTTTTAATGATATTTTTTATTTATTTGTAATGATTTTAATGAAATCCATTTCTAATGAAAACTTTTTTAGTAATTTTTATTCATTTTTAATGATTGCGAGTTAAACGTGCGTTGCACATTAATTTGCCCGGCAAAAAATGTTTAAACAAGCTGCGAAAGTGACATTGCTGGGCACCGCGAATTTACACTCTATTCCGCAACCGCAAATTCCGCAAAATAGCAATGGATGCTCCGCAACCAAAAATCCATAAGTTTGCGGTACGTTTGGGGTGATTTTTGCACTTCCGCTACCGCAAATAACTTTTTACTTCCGCAAACTTAAACCGCAAACTTTGCTGTTATTTTTTCCTGGTTTGACAAATAAAAGAGACCCATAGCAATATAACTAATGATTCATATTCTCCATGTAGGCTATAGACGTGTAATAAACATCAGTTAGTTTTCTTCGATTTATTTGATATCCTGTTTTTGTAAGTTATAATGTACATGTCAGCAGCATGGCCGAGTGGAAATGTACGCAGGTTTGTACAAAACTGCGACGGAGTTCGATCACGGCTGCGACTCTGGTGGCTGGAGTAGAGACTTGGAAAAAAGTAATCTCACCTGCCAGTCACTTTCGTCGCTCGTTCTAACTTCTAACTACAGTATGTTCGTTGATTTGAAAATTCTTAGTTGATTTACATACTTGTACAGTACATGTACTTGTCATATAGGACAAACAGAGATGCACAAACCTTTATTGAGTCCCGGAAAAGTAAAAACTCGAGACGCACAAACTTGCGTTTTTGCGTTCTTGAAAATGATACTTTACAGGCTTATAGGCTACTATTTACTGCTTAAGAGACGGAATGGGGGAAGGGCGGTTCGTAGTCGATGTCACTTCCTGCTCCCTTCATCACGCATGGCAATTTGCAGATCACGATTAAAATAGTTCAAACGTGATAACTACAGTTAGCGTTTTGTTTGTTTTTTTTCGCTACAGTGCTGGTGCAAAAATTTTTTAAATTTTTTTGAAAGGTGTTCATATAAAAGCAAAATTTTTCAAAGATGAAAATGTGCTAGGTGTAAGAAGAGCAAGCCAAAAGTTCGGTTTCTTTGTTTATTTTATTTCAGTTGTAATACAGTCCTGATTAATGGTTTCATAAAATTCCAACGCTTGAGCTTTTGGTTGAACTTTGGATAAGAGCAGTCTTGCAAAAGCTTTCAAATTGCATGCAACATAGTTACGGTGCAGACATTAGCGTACCTACGAGGTAGGCCACTGTGCCATGGCCTTCCCCACAGACCCTAAAAATGAAACACGATAAAGCAAAATCAAGCAGTTTTAAGAGGATGTACGTTATTACTGCGTAAATGCAAAAATAAATCGATCATTACTTTGGTTTGTTCTTTTTCCATCACAAACGACCTAGCTTTTTAATTCCCTAATGTTTTTGAACATTTTCATTGTACGATTTCATTCTCCAAAGAAGTCTCGTAAAAGCATTATACTAAAACTTGCTTTCCGAATGCACGAAAACGCGTATTTTTAGTGTAATTTTGCAATTTTTTTCCGGAGCATGCCCTGGATCACCCAAAAATTGTCTTGCCTTCGTCGATCTCCCTGGCATTGATTTATGACGTCACAGTGTGATGAAACTTTAGGCCCCTACTCGGAAACTTTTTGCTCGCGCCACTGGGTGCAGATATTAATTCTGTTTGAAAACTCACTCTTATTAGAAATTTTATGTTTTTCTTTGGCGCTGAGCAGACAACACTCAGCGTCTAAGGTAATTGCAAAAATAGAAAATTTGGGTTTTAAGTCTTGGTTATCGGTATGTAACGCAGGTTCAATTAATGGTCACTGTTAAATCAGAAATTTGTTTCGACAGTGGCCAGTTGGTTGGTGATGCCAAACATCTACAAGATCAATGTGCCGTAGTAATTTACCCGCCAAAAAGTCTGTTAATATGACTGACTTTGGTTGTGAATTTTGGAAAATTTTGGGGTAACGCCGCCAACTGCTTAGAAATTTATGTCATTTCTTAAACAAAAAGTAGGCTAAGCATTTTGACGCATCATTTGCACAATGCACAAACTTTGAAAAATCAAAAAGGCCTAGTGTTGTATTATGTTTACATCACCAAATATCACAAAATTATTCAGGATACAGAAATTTTTTCCCGGCTTCTAAAGCGGGCAGTAATATTAATTTCCAAAAATCTTTGCAAATTTCTTGAGCGGCAACGCATATAGTCTAAAGTATGCATTCAAAAAAGATGATCAACGAGCTAAAAACAAAAAGATAAAAAGATAAAACTAAGATTGAAAATGTTGGTAGGCCTGCAGTCTATATACTTACAAGACGCGCTGGGCATGTCATTAGAGTCCTCTTGTGCGACCTTTGCCGCTTCAAAAAGTCTAAGTTTTCCTTGAAAAAAACAAACCGTTGGAAGTTTCTTGACGTTAAGCCAACTCATTTTGCTGTAAGAAGAGCAGCATTTCTGGAAAAGAATCGCTCCACAGCAGAAGAACTTGATAAGGGAGTATTGTACTTTATAAATACATCCACCCAAATCTGTGGAGGCATTGAATCCTAAAAACGAATTTTTTTGGGAAATTGCAGAGAAACGATCCCAGTGATGTTGTTAATTTGCGGATTTGAGGAAGATATCAATTTTTTACCGCAAATGTTTGCGATAAGAAATCGGTTCGCAAATCCGCAAACCAAAACCTTGAGTCTGCAATTTGCGGATCAATTTGCAGAAGTGTCAAGTACTGAAAATTAAGTTCTAGTACTGGTAGGTGGCAAATTGTAACTTGTAACTTAATTGGAAGTTTTTACTCATCTTTCTCTTGTTTTGCACTCGGAGAGCTACATTAATATTAGTATTAATGTAGATCTGCTTGTTTCTAGCTATGTTGCTAATTCTACATAAATTACTACAGCGTTACATAAGCTTCTGAATTATCACGTAGCAATTCGCATGACGCATGAGCTTAAAAAAAATGGGTTGTTTTAAAGAAGCATGGTAGGCATAGTTTGATGCCTATAGTGCGTAACACTAAATTGCTCCAAACGGCCCGGGATCTTCTTTTAATTACTAGACATAGTGTAGCGAAATAGGCATAGTAGGTCACCACCGTACCCGTCAACGCCACCGACAACCCAAACCCTACGCATACGCCAAACCTAATACGAAATCTAACCCAAAACCTAGCCAACTGTACTACATATGCGTAGTCAGAGGGTTCCGCCCCCTTCCCCCAATTGACTGGCCACCAATGATAAAAAAGATGAGAGCAAAGCTTTTTGTTTCATTTGTTCCAGTTTTTTGTAGCATTTTCGCATACAACAACACAGGCATGCAACAGTAATCAACCATAATATTAATATTGACGGCCAGAGAGCCTCAATTCAAATTTATGCAAACCAATTTAAATGTATAACCCGGGAAAAATGCAGGGTTTTTGGCCAAAAATTTGTAACTTTAGACCCTCATCAAATCCTTTATGAACTGTAAACTTGATTAGTAACCAGCTATTTATTGTACCAACCTTAAATAACAATCCACCTCCGTCACCAGTTTTTAAGCGACAAAATACTTATGAAAAAAATTTGCTTTGGATTCTATTTGAATAAAGTTCTGGATGTAGAGGCAAAATAGCCTAAAGGTTAGCCTAGTGTTAAAAAAATATGATTCGTGAAATTGAACCGGTTTAATGAAAACAGCCTATCTTCTTGTATATGTTGAAATTAAGCAAGAAACTCTCATAGCTGAGCAAGCAACAGCTGGATAGCTTGCCAGCATCACCAAAGTCTAAAACTGGTCTGAATTCCACATCACCTAAAGCTTCTGTAGAATCATCTGCATCAATTCAAAATGTAGAAGTCGGTGATACAAAGTCATACATCATCAAATTGCTAAAAGAAACTAATATTCTTCAAGAATGTTTGAAAGGTCAAGAGTTTAAGTCAATGTTAAAAGAAGGTGATGTGCTAGAAGAATGCCTAAAAACGAAAAAGTTCCGATACCCTGATATTTCGATGATGGAAATAGCTGATTCAGTGGTCGAAAGTTAAGCCGTCATGGATTCAGTTGTATCCAGATTATCAATTTATTTGCTTACCAATGAAGCATTTATGGATGCCATTGCCGCCAAATTATTTCTTCTAGTACTTACTAATGAAGACTTTAAGCATGCTATTTTTGACTCTCTTTCATTAGAATATGATCAGCGACTAATGAAGTAAAGGCAGACTGAATAAAAGAGAAATGCCCGATAAGCTTGTGGCTATATTATTTTACTGATCCCTAAATGCGAAGTCGTCGGAATTTCTTCTTTCTTCTCCTGTGTGTGATTTTCATCCAAAACATGGCCTCAAACAACAAACTGAACAAGCTCCGAACTGCAAATACTGACGTAAAGAAGCAGCTGAAAACTACAGAATAGTACTCCCGCAGGAACTGTTTATCATTTCACGAAATCGAATATGACAAAAATAAGTCCACTGATGCGAAAATACAAAAAAATTGCGATTCAATATTTAGATATTGATATCAAGACTGATGACATTGATCGCAGTCATAGAAATAGGAAACAAAGGGCCAATACTTGTGAAATTTGTTGGCATAACCACAAGAACTTTAACTACTTCAAAAAGAAAAAAACTGAAAGGTAAAAGTTATTTTATTAATGAGTCTTTGACTGCTCCTAAAGCTGCATGCTTAAAATCACTCAACCAGTTGAAGAAGAAAAAGGATGGAGCATACTGTCTTGTTGGTCCACAGATGAAGAGATTTTGTATGTTAAACGAAAAAATCTTGAAAAAATAATCATAAAAGTGAATTTTGCTAAAATAGATATATGATATTTTTGCCTGTGCCTGTTTAATCAGTGCTCAGTTCAGTTCAGTTGTTTTATTTCATAACCTCGGGTCCATTGAAAGCATCGTATATAAAAACAGGGGTCAAGAATAAGGTACTGTAGAAGCAGCAAAACGATATACGTTAAGACATGCAGGATGTCTGCATGGCTGCTTCACCATATGAACACACATTGATTGAGACACGAATACACATTAAGCAAAGCAGAAAAACACATAAAACAGATGCAAAAAAAAGAATAGTGTTTATGTACAATTCAGAGTAAACTACTTCAAGAGACCAGCGACGTATCTGACAATAGTTATGTTGACAGTATATTAAGGAGTAAGTTGATACACGCTTGCAGAAGAATAATCTTAGTTTACATGCATGTCTCGCATAATGTTTGGAAAAAAAAGGCAAAAACTAAAGCATTAAAAAAAAAAAGAAAAAACAAAAAAACAAAGACCAGTCAAAATTAAAAAAAAGCAAACAATGGTATTACATTGACTGACTTGTTGGCCCTGTATCAGTAGCATTATTATTGCGCCATACTAATTGACAACTATGCATATTGTTAGAAACACAAGCAATCTGTTTAGAACAAAACAAAAAAACAAAAAAAACTGGGTACAGCAAAGAACAACACAACTTCGATAAAAAACTAAACTTTGTACACAACAGAAATCATGAGAACCATTTCGCAGCTGTTGTTGGATAGTGATGAAATTTAAGGTCAAAAGATTTAAAGGTTTTGTAACTGTTTCGAAGCTGTAGTGGAAGTTGATTCCATACTAGAGGCCCTTTGTATTTTAACGACTGCTGGGTGGTTGATAGTCTACAAAATGATGGATATAAGTTACTGTTCTGTCTTGTACGTACATAGTTTGATCTTTTCGTCTTAAAAAGACACTTAAACCAAGACTGAAGGCCATTATTGAAAAACTGAAAGATTAATTTAGACATTTCTTTAACAAATAATTGGTTTATGTACAACAATTTTTGGCTGTCTCTAGGTTTCAAATTAAATATTATTCTCATATAATTGTTGACTGATCTTTGCAGTTGACCTACCACTGATTTATTTCCATGATACCAGAGAGTAATGCAGTACTAAATGTGACTTAGAATTAAGCTATGGTACAGAGTAAGAAGAGATTCTTTGTTAAGGTATGGCTTAATTTTTTTTACAATGCATAATCCACTTCTTACTTTTCACAATATGTTAGTCATATGGAGTTTCCATGACAAATTTTCATTTATGTTTAATCCTAAAAATTTTACATTTCTCTTTTTTTGGATTGAAATATTTCTTAGTTTTAAAGACAGATCTTTTGGACATAGTTTAGATCCCAATGTTTGGAAAATAATATAGTTAGTTTTTGTGACATTTAATGATAACTTATTCGTAATCAGTCAATTATCAACATTTGTCAATTCCTTGTTAACAATGTCAAAAAGTACTGGTAGACTTTTGTTAGTTGCTAATATTGTAGTGTCATCAGCAAACATAATAGCGTCAGATTTATTAAGACAACTTTTAAAGTCATTGACATATACCAAGAACAACAAGGGACCTAAAGTGGAGCCCTGTGGAACTCCATGAGTCACCCTACTACATGTTGAGGACAAAGTTTTAGCACATTCAACATATTGAAGACGATTGACCAAGTAACTTTTAAACCATTCATGAGCTATACCTCTAATGCCACAATGATATAGTTTAGGTAAAAGTATTTTGTGGTCGATAGTATCAAAAGCCTTGGAAAGGTCAAGGAAAACACCCAAGGCCTTCTTCTTACATTCAAATGCTTGTGTTATTTTTTCAACCAACATGGTTGCAGCAAGACTTGTGGAACTATTTTTTCGAAATCCAAATCGTGCTTCAAATAATATAATATTATGTTTACTAAAGAAAGCGTATACTCTGTTGTAAACTAATTTCTCCAATACCTTAGATAGTGATGAAAGCAGGCTAATAGGCCTGTAATTGTTAATGTCATTTTTCGTGCCACTTTTATGAATCGGAATCACTTTAGCAATTTTAAAGCATTCGTTAAATTTGCCTTGTTTGAAAGATAAATTAAATATATGAGAGAGTGCAAATAGAACGTTTTCAGTGAAGCATTTTAGAAGTTTGGAAGATATTTCATCTATACCACTGCTCGATTTAGATTTCATACCATTTATTATATTTTTTATTTCAGTGGGTGAGGTTGCATATAAATAAATAGATTCTCTATTGGCGTTGCTTAAATAATCCCTGTAATGAGTAGTAGGGTTAGGTAATTTATTAAGCAAATTTTGAGCAATTGTTGAAAAATGTTTATTAAAGTAATTAGCTAGCTCTTCTTTATCAAATTCATGTTTGTCATTGATCAAAAGGTAACTGCAGTTACTTTTCTTAGTTTTACCCATCATGCTGTTAATTGTTTTCCATGTGTCTTTAATACTGCATCTATGATTGTTCAGTAATTGTTTATAATAATTTTGTTTCTTTTTCGCAATTAAATGAAAGTACTTGTTTCTCATTTCATTGTACTTGCTTTTAGCCATTAATGTTTTGCTTGCGATATACTTTTTGTAATATTGGTTCTTTATTTTGTGAAGTTTCTTTAATTCATCATCATGCCATTGATTATTAAAAGTTTTTATCTGAACAGGCAAAAGAGGAAAACATTCATTAAAATTTTTAGTGAATTCAGTCATTAATATGGTGAAGGCTTTATTATCATCTTCATTCTGCAGAAGAAGAGAAATGTCAAGCCGACTTAACCTATTTTGAAACGAAAACTGATTAGCTTCAGAGAAAGATCTTTTTTTGATCATACTTTTTTGATTAGTGGATTTGCTCGCAAAATTAGCACAAAACAAAACAGGAAGATGGTCAGACACTGAGTCAACTAAAATGTAAGCATGGGCTTCTCCAAATTGAGTATTAGTCCAAATTTGATCAAGGACCGTGGCAGTCGTATCAGTTATTCTGGTGGGCTTATTAATCATGGAACAAAAGGCATGTTCGTACATACTGTCTATAAACTTATTCACAAACTTATCTGCATGATTAAGCAAATTATAGTTAAAGTCACCTCCAATTACACAGTTGCAACTGGGTGGAATTTTAGACAAACAGTTATTGAGGTTCAAAAGGAAAATATCATTAGCATTCGCTTCTGGATTTGGGGTTCTGTAAATTGCTCCACAGATAATCGATTTTCCACCAAATATAGCCTTTATAAAGATTGACTCAAAAAACTTTTCTTCCATTTTTGTTAACTCATCACAAACCGAAAATGATATATTGTCTTTAACGTATATTCCAACGCTTCCTCCTTTGTGCATTATCCTACTATTAGAGATAAAATTGTACCCTTTTAAATTTTTGAATGGCCCGGTAGATGATGGCTGAATCCATGTTTCAATGACTGCAATTATATCTGGCCTGCAATTTAGAGAAAACAAAAAAGCTTCTAGTTTGGAAAAATTGGTGTTATTTACTAAAGATCTGATATTGATACACAGGTATTGAAATGAAACAGATTTATCATTTATGACATTGTAAATGTCAGTGCTGTCAATATATTGATCTGGGGTGAGTAAAAATTCATCACCCGTATCTGGTTGCGAAAAAATAGAGTTTAGCTTAGTAACACAAAAATTTGTTTTGGAGGTTTTTATGAAAGATATGCAATTTTTGTTTGACAAATTTTGTTCTTGTAGATAAGCATCATTGTCTAAATTAGAAATCGGGAACATAGTAGAACAGCATGGAAGACATACCCATTGGTTAAAATTTGCTCCTACACAGGTTGTAAAGTACGAAACAGTTGATTTACTTATTTGCTTGGCACATTTTTTATGGTAGGCTAAGTCACAGCTACAACATTTAATAGGAGAAATATTACATCTAATGGTATGGCAGCAAAATTCGCATATGGTTTTGGGGGTATTGTTGGTCATAGGCCTAATATCAATTAACTAGTAAAGATTTTACTTGCAACAAGGTACTGTACATCACAAGGTGAACTAAAAAAAAAGTATGCACAAAAAGCAAAAAAAAAGCAGTAAATGAGTAATGTTCATCATCTCTGGCCAAGTATAATGGCAATCAGTTGATCAAGAAAATTAGTTTGTTAGTGGGGTTAGGCTGTATTCAAAAGCAAGACTAATTTGTTTCATAGGGTTGAATGAAGTTAGCTCTGGACCTGAAATCTGATTTTTTCAATGTCAGGAAAATCAAAGATGTGGTGCTTTTTTCCTCTGAAATTAACAAACACGTCACCGTTGGTGGTCCATACGTTCTTGAATTTGAATACTGATCTGGCTTCCTCTAACAGCTTGAGACTCTTTTTGTAAGGGATTCAGTAATGGACAATTTGGCATTTTTAAT
The DNA here is from genome assembly GCA_963965965.1 of Trididemnum nubilum. Classification (NCBI taxonomy): domain Eukaryota; kingdom Metazoa; phylum Chordata; class Ascidiacea; order Aplousobranchia; family Didemnidae; genus Trididemnum; species Trididemnum nubilum. The sequence continues at coordinate 20,348,552 of OZ014477.1, forward strand.
AAATTTCAAGTTTTTTTTATGATAAAAAACCAGATTTCGAATTGATCTTCTGACAAATTTAATGATGATTGGATTTTTTTTTCTTGAAGGAAGTTAGAGGATGGCAAATGTCTAGTTCATATTCGTCAATTTCACATGGAAGGTCTAAATGATTGTTAATTACATCCAAAACATAATTTTCAACTTGTCGGTCAGTCATCTGCCTAAAGTTGGCTTCGCAACCGTGTAAAATAACACAGTTTGAACGACTATATTGCTCTAAGCTGTCCAGTTTGAGTTCTTGGTTGTAAATGGATTGGTATAAGTAGTCAACTGTGGATTTTAACTCTTGTACCAATGATGAGAGTTTCTTTAGTTGAAGTCCCTTTTTAGCGTGAAAATCATCTTGCAGTTCAAAAGATCCCAGGCCTTCCTGATTAAGATTGGCACTTGTTTCAACACTGGGTTTATAGCTTTCGTTGATTGATTCCGTAGTAATTGCACTTTGACAATCAGTATTGAGTTTTATGCCGGTATTATTTACAGACTCATTTTGATCAACACTTGCTGAACCAAACTCAGCTTTGGAGCAAAATTCTTTTTCAAACTCATTCTATTTTGCCATTACTTGGCTCATTTTGATCAGAATTTTGTTCATCTGATCTTTCATTTCTAAAGCATTCATTGTTGATCAATAACTACAGTACTTCCAGTTTTGGTAAAGTTCAAAAAATTCAATTTCACCACTAAGTCAAAACTATATTTAATATTATGGCAGCCTAACCCACAATTCGGTGATTTAAGCTAGCCTACCAGTCATCTTATTCAAATAGCTTACTCAGCTTAACTGGGTATCTAAATCGGTTTTTGTTCTGTAGCCTACTTTTCCCATTTATAAAACTATTTAAGGTGTGAAAATAATCAACAAGGTGGTCATTTTAATCATTACACACATTGAAAACAATTTTGAGTCACGGTGGACGTACAGCATAAGCAGGGGTGCCGATCTTTGTTGAGCATTGGGGGGGGATAATTTGCAATTTTACCCCAATTTTGCCCTATTTTCAACATTGGGAGGATGAACCTCAACCACCATTTTTTTCAGGTAAGCAAATTCAGTGAAGACCAAAACAAAAGGTCTTCACCGAAAATTGAAGAGTTTTTCCCCGAATTCAAGTGAAGACCAAAAAAAAAAGAAAAAAGGTCTTCACCGACAATTCAAGAGTTTTTTTCCCGGAATCTAGTGAAGACCAAAACAAGGTCCAAACATCAGAGGTGGAGTCCTCGAGGACGTCCTTGGCCTCGAGGACGTCCTCGAGTACACATTTTCAAGTCCTTGGCCTTGGCCTCAAACCCTCAAGTCCTTGGCCTTGGCCTCGAACCTTCAAGTCCTCAAAAATTGCCCTGTCCTCGGCTCGAGGACAGCACTATTTTTTGTAGCGTTGAAAACGCCAAACACCTCGCGGAAAATTCGCGAACACCTTTTTTGTTTTCTGCCATTGGAGATCGCCTGAAAATGTTTTTATTATTATCATTAATGGGCAACGGTGCAAGTGAATCTGCTACCGTTAGGTAAAGTCCATCTACACATTGCGTAGGCCTTATTTGGGCCTATTGCAACTGTAGCTGCTATGCTACTGTTGTTTTGTTTGGTTACTAGTCGAACTTAGAAAGCCTTCAAGCTTCCTTTAAGCATGGGGCCAGTTTATTAACGTTACATTTCGTTACCACATTGTGAACAGTGGTTTTGGTAATTCCAAAATATTTAACACGAATTTCTTGGTAAAGCTTGCAGTTGCCAACATGATGATTTGGTGTTTCATTCTCCAGGCAACATTTTGGACTCAAAAGAAAACTCAGCACTACCTCTAGTTTGCTTGCGTCGCTGTAGATTGCAGTGCCGAGTTAAAACTTGCTCTACTCTATTTAATTGAGGCCTCTTAAGGTTAAGGAGACGTAATGTTAGTTGAGAAGACGTCCAACCTACAGACTCCTTCATCCTCAAGCAGTCCTTTCGTTCATTCCACATAGATTTCGATCTATCTGTGGACCAGTCCTTAACCGTGCTAACACAGCTGGCATACGGGACTGTAATAAAAGATTCATGACCATGCATTTTTGATTTAGATCCTGATTTGGCTAGATAGTCTGCCACTTCGTTACCATGCACCCCTGCATGTCCAGAAATCCAGGCAATACTGACGTGGTTTTGATTACCTAACTGATTTAGGTTTCTATTGCAGTTGAACACTGTAATTAATGTTACAATGCACTTTATTAGTGCTTTGATAGCTGTTTGACTATCACCCAGCGCAACAATAGTTTGATTGTGCATTTTTTCCAAAAGCAGGTTTTTTGCCACTTCGGAAATAGCTAAGACTTCTGCCTGGAACCCAGTATTGTAAATTCCAAGGTGTAAAAATGCTTGTTTTGGGTTGTTTGGGTATTCTGCATAAAAGCCGGCACCTACTCTCCCACCTAGTTTCAAGCCATCGCAGGCCCGGCGCGAGGATAACGTGTCTGGGGGGCAGATATAAATTTGGGAAGGGGCACGAGAAGTTTATTTATGTGAATTCGAGAGGGGCACGAGGGCACGAGAAATTTATTCCAGTGTGGATCAAACGAACAAGGTGAAGACCAAAAAAAAAATCTTCAGTTCAAAAATTTCCACAAATTCTGGTTATTGTCTTAAAATTCTTGCGATGTTCCACGAATTCTGAAGTGAAGACCAAAAACAAAAGGTCTTCGTTCCAAAAGTTTTATGCAAACCGGTGCGAGTCCACAAAAATAACAAAAATACGGGCGGTAAACACCAGTTTTCGGCCTCGATTTGCACTCCAGTAGCCCCGAGCCTGTTAATTTCTTCGGGGCACAGTCCTCGCTTGGGGAGGCACAATTTTCGCTTGGGGGGCACAAGCATTCATTTGGGGGGGCACAGCCCCGGAATACTCCTCCGTGGCGCCGGGCCTGAGCCATCGGTGTAAACCTTGACAGAGTTCTGATTTAGAGCGCTTTCTGATCAGATAGCATTCTTTTTATCCAGTATTTAACATTCAAAATTTCTCTCGAATACCTTAGTTTTCTTTATTCGGTCAGCTGGCATTCGCAGCAGAGGTAAGAATTTCCTAGCCTCATTGCAAACATCACCACGGCGTTTCGTTTTTCCCCAAGGAACCAACTGGGTTGACATGCCAGAGTCCACCAATAGTGATTCTGTATGATCCTCGCACTACCTCAGCCAGTAAGAATTCCTCAATGGGAGTTATGTTGAGCAATATTTCCAGAGCACCAGTAGGGGTGCCAAGAAAAGCTGATGAAATCATCGGGCAAGCAAGTCTCTGCCCCATTTTGAGTTTCCTCATTAGATACTTTTTGTTGAGACGCCAGCCCAGGACACAAACGCATACGACATGATTGGACGTATCATAGCTGTGTATATCCATTTCAACAAAGATGGTTTTGTTCCCCACGTTTTACCCACAATTTGTCTACATTGCGTTAATGCTGTAGTTGCTTTGCGGTTAATTCGGGTAATATGTGTTTTCCAAGTTAGCTTGCTGTCCAGAGTAACACCTAACAGTCTTACTTCCTAGGAAAGTTCAAGTTTTGAACCATTCATTGACAAGGAACCCAAATCTGGATTCCATTTGAAAGTGAACAGTACAATATCGATTTTCTTGCTGCTAAACTGTACAGTAGCTCTTGTTCCGAAGCCCAGTTTGCAGCAGCATTTATTGCTTTCTGGGCCATACCTCTGATCCAAAGCGTATCAGCACCAGTGACCGACACCCAACACTGCTAGATCATCGGCATTGGCTTAAACATAAAAGCCCCTGCTACGTAACTCTAGCACTAGCAAAAATTTTTTTGAAGACCCTTTTTTTTGAGATCGCTTGAAAAAAAATTTTTTTGAGAACAATTGCGCCTGTGTCCTTGGTCCTTGGCCTTGGCCTCGAGCATTCCTGTCCTTGGCCTCGAGAGGGTCTGTCCTCGGAAAGGCTGTCCTTGGCCTCGGATTTTTTTGTGTCCTTGGCCTTGGCCTCGAGCCTTGTGTCCTCGACTCCACCTCTGCCAAACATAATCCAGCATTCAGATGTACACCAGATTCAAATTATTGGGGGGGTGCAGATGTAGATTATAGTCAAAATATTGGGGGGATGCAGTCAAATTATTGGGGGGATATATGCCCCATCCCCCCCGAGTTTTGGCATTCCTGAGTATAAGCATTGCTATTTGATAAACTCGTCACAGCTAGCTTACTTAACACGTGCTGGTAGCCTACTGGCCCAGTTCAAGTGATTTTTTGGATTGATTTGTGCTTTTTAAACTTTACGAAGGTGTGCAGCTTATTCATGTGTGATTTTAACCAGAAAGGATTCATTACACCCACTTTAAGTTTAGCTTGACTCCGCAGATCTTGTGTAATTATATGATGCACATATATAGTCTATATCTCTTGTTACAAAATATTAGCTTTCAGTCTATTTAACTCGGAGACTTGTTAAAATTAGAAAGCGTAAATATGGTTTAATGAATTGAGAGTTATCTTGTAGATCATGTAATAATATAGTATATTACAAGCAGTGAAAATTGAAAGCAATTATTTAAAAAATTTTGGACTAGTATCTGCTTGCTTACAAGTTCTTAATGGATTTAGCTAAGCTTATTGAAAGAATTAACTAAGTTATTTAGTTCTTGCTGAATGATTTAGAGACAGAATGACTACGAAAAATTCTTCTCTGATCTACTTACAAGTTTAATTTTGAATAGTGTTCTGACTTTTCTTGTTCACATGATTAACTAAGCCAATTAGTTTCCGCGAATTAATTTTGAGGCTGAATAACTAAGAAAAATTGTTCTTTTTTTTGGCACTTTTAGAAAAGTGAACAGTCATCGATATACAGCTAGCCTAGCCCTTTTTATGATCACATTTTTTGTTGAATTCCTTTGCATAAGTGCTGAAATAGAATTTATTGCTTGTGGTAGAAGAAATTGTGCAATAAGTTGACTGCTAATTGACTTTGTGTAAAAATTCTTCTGTGTACGAGTTTTTTTTTGTGATGTTTATTATAGGTTTTTGTGACACTGAAACTTTTTTCTTTTTTTTAAAGTTTTTTTTTCTCTCTCTGCTTTTTTGCTTAATTGTTTAACAAGATGGAGAATACATTTAGTGATTTGGACTCTCCAAATCCTGTGCAAATAGATAGCAAATATTATTCCACACATAGGCGTAGCCAGGATTTTTGATTTGGGGGGGGCCCAAACCACAAATCACATACAATGACGTCATCAAAAATTTTCAAAAAAGGAAGTTTTTGTGGGGCAAAGATATTGTAGAATGGAAGATCTGAAGCTGTAGTCGTTGGCACTTAACCAGGATTTTGATAAAGGGAGAGGGCGAAAACTAATCATTAGAAAATGCAAATGTCTAACTTGGGAGAAGTTTTGAGTATGCTAGTGTACTCAAACGTACCACAGACGGGGTCTGGGGGCGGAGCCCCCAGCCACCGGTGGCTATGGGGGTCTGGGGGCTAAGCCCCCAGCCGCTGGGCGATTTTTGTAAGCTTTTGGAAAAAAAAAGCTATTTTAATCCCATTGGATCACATTTTGCACGTGTTCACAGCCATTTGAAAGAACTAGATTTTTAACATTAGAAAGCCAATCGAAAAATTTTAATTGTTCAATCCTCCTTTTACTTGCAATTAAATTCCAAAACACGTTTAAAATCAAGCACTACCGTGTAAAATTTTAATTGTGGGTGATTTGGTCCATGTAGAGGGAAGTAGGGCACATTGCTTCCTGTAATATTTTAGCAGTAAAAAATAATCCAATCGAAGATTTTTCTTAGAGATTTTTGTTTTGTCATGAAGTTAACCAGTTACAGGATTACATGTACGGCCAGGGGGCCCAGGACTTCTCAATTCAATTTCAATAATTTGTTCAATGAGCATTTTCCCTAGCTATTTTTTTTAAAGTATTTTTTTCGTAAAAACTGGCGAGGTGAATTGTTGGTACAATAGATAGTTATGCTTACTAAACATGTTATTCCCGGGCCGGATTTACATTGCGCATGGCCCCTGGCACTTAGAGAATTTTTGCAACATCTTCCTGGCAAATATAAGTGAAGACCAAACAAGATCTTATCATCTGAGGGCCGGGCCCTGTGCCATATGGCAAATACGGCGCTGGTTATTGCATTACGTTCATAAAAAGTTAAGATGAGGGCCTGAGATAGCAACTTTCGGACAAAAATCCTAGATTTCACCATGGTTATAAGTTTAAATTGGTTGGAAAAGATTAAATTAAGCAGATACGCCGGGCCCCCTGGTCGTCAGTATTATTTATTTTTAATTACTGTTGTACGCGTGTACTGTTGTACGCAACGATGCTAAAAGAAACTGAAAAGAAAGAAAGAAGGTTTTTTTTGTCAAGTTTGTGTCATTGGTGGCATTTCAATTGAGGGGTCCCGAGCCCCACTGGGCCACTCCCCTGGCTACGCCTATGATTTTGAGATAAGATCGCGCCCTTAAGCTCTTTCATAAAAAAAACATTTAAAGCAAAATTAAAAAAAAAATTTCCAAAACGTGGAGGAATCGAGTCAAGTCACTTGACAGTTTTTTGAAACCTCCAAGAATTGCATGACATTATTATGACGTGGACAGGAGGTCGTCATTATTATTACTTGCTTTTGCACGCGTAAATTCTAAATTAAAGAATTTGCAAGACCGGACAAGGACAACATACTGGCTATGCTCTCATTGTATGTATCATTGGTAGTATTTCAGTTGGGGGTTTGCATTACCGCCTATGTCATAGCATTAAGTTCATAATAACGTTAAACGAGGGCTTGGGGTTGCAACTTTGAGCACAAAAATTTTCGATTTTTCACAGGTTTTGCGTATGTATTGTTAAAAATTTGAATTGCGGGGCCCCTGGCCCGGGACCCTTGGTCATCAGTTAGGGGCTCGAGGGCCCTCTGGTCGTCAGTTAGGAGCCCCGGGCTCCCCTAGTTGTTAGTTAGGGGCCCTGGGGGTCTTTGGTTGTCAATTAGGGGCCCCAGGGCCTCCTGTTTGTCAGTTAAAAGCCCCGGGGCATTCGTTTGTCAATTAAGGGCCCAGGGCCCCCCTGGTTGTCGGTTAGGGACCCTGGGGTCCTCTGGGTGTTAGTTAGGCCCCATGGGGCTCCCTGGTTGTTAGTTAGGGGCCCCGGGGCCCCCTGGTTGTCGGTTAGGGGCTCGGGGCCCCCCGGTTGTTAGCTATAGGCCCTGGGCCCCCTGGTCGTTAGTTAGGTGCCCTGGGGCCCCCTGGTTGTTAGTTATGGGCCCTGGGCCCCCTGGTCGTTAGTTTGGGGCCCGGGCCTCCTAGTTGTTGGTTAGGGGCCCCCTGGTCCTCAGTTAGGGGCATGGGGCTCTTTGGTTGTTAGTTAGGAACCCTGGGGGATCCCGTTTTTTACTTTGGGGCCCTGGGGCCCCCTGGTTGTCGGTTAGGGGCCCCCTGGTCGTTAGTTAGGGGCCCAGAGCCCCCTGGTTGTTGGTTAAGGGCCCCCTGGTTATTACTTAGGGGCCCCCTGGATGTTAGTCTGGGGCCCCTGGGCTCTCTCGTCGTCCGTAACTGCTACTAAACATCGCTTAGGCTATGTTATCATAATTTTATATCATTGGTGGTATTTCAATTGGGGGGGGGCCGGGCCCCCTGGGCCCCCCCCCTGGCTACGCCTATGATTCCACATCTCAACTTGCTGACAGCATAAAAACTAAAAAAAAACTAGAATTAGGTATATTGCATTTCAATACGAAATCGCTACCAAAAAACAAATGCAAAATTGAACCCCTTTTAATGCAACTGCCCAATTTGCCTGAGTTAGTTGCAATCTCTGAAAATAAAATTAATTCTTCAAATAAATGCAATAAATATTGAAAATTATAACTTTGCTCATGTTGAATCATTGTCCCAAGCTGAAGATGTGGGGTATGTTAATCAAAAAGATTAAGTTTTAGAATAAATAAAGATCTGTATATTGATACAAATAGCTTTGAAAGCTACTTTGTTAAAATATTAAGAAATCCCATGAATAACAGAAAGCAACCAGGTAAGAATACTATTGTTAGGGTTATATATAGGCACCAAGGTTTGTCTTATGCAACCTTTTCAGATAAATTTGGAAAAATGATCCAAAAGCTTAGCCATTCAAATTCTCCATTTCTTCTTATTGGTGACTATATAACATTGATGTTTCCAAGCAAAATGCCAGAGCTGAAAGATATTTGAATGATGTCTATTCAGCATATTGTAGCTCTTTAATTAATATACCCACACTTATTACTCCCACATCTTCAACTATTTTGGATCATGTCTATACTGGCGTAATAGACAAATCTTGTTCATTTGGTGTCCTGAATTATGATATATTTGATCACCAGCCCACATTTTGTATATTGCAAAGCAACTTTGACCAACCATCACCAATGGAATAATAATTCATGATTTGAAAAACTTTATCACGGAAAAATACTGCGATGAAATCAATAGAAGGTTGCAGTTTTTACCCCCCATGTAGATCCAGGCACTGTCATTATAAATGTATTGAATGCTATTAAAGATATTACACTTCTTCATGCTCCATTAAGAAAGTTATCACGCAAGGTAACAAAAGTAAAATATCAACCATGACTTACTAAAAGGTTAATTAAATCAAGACATACCTAATCAAGTTAACTAAGATAAAAGAAATAGCAAAAAGAAAGTTCTATCAGAGTCGGTTCACATATCATAAAAACAACTTGTCAAAGCAATGGAGCATAATTACTGAAATTACATCTAACAAATGTAAGTACCAAGAAATGATAACTTCAAATATTGATCATGGAAAAAAGTTAACTCTGATAAATCAGCTATTTGTAACCTTGCAACATCTTGACGTCCTTCGTGGTCGACTCCTGGGAAGCCATGTCAACTTCCACTGGCAGTTAGGTGGCCAGAACAACCACCAACCCTGCAGCTCCAATGATATTTCACATTGTAGCTCAAGTCAATTAAGCACAGAGCTGGACAGCGCTGTTTCGAGCTTTTAGCTCTCATCGGCAGCCCTCAGCTATCTTTTCAAAGGTATTCCCAGCTGAACAAACATTCCCAGCTGAACAAACATGCCAGTTAGGCCAAGATGTTTGTTCAGCTGGGAATACCTTTGAAAAGATAGCTGAGGGCTGCCGATGAGAGCTAAAAGCTCGAAACAGCGCTGTCCAGCTCTGTGCTTATTTGTAACCTTTTAAATGATTACTTTGTGAATGTTGGACCGCGTATGGATGCAAAAATATCTCATACAAACAAAATATTTCCTGTTCCTAATCTTGCCAATTCTTCTGTTTATGAGCATATCACATCAGAAGAAGTTTATTTTCAACTTAATCAGTTAAATTTTAGGAAGGCTAACGGGCCTAAAACATACTGAATGAATTTCTTATAGTCTTAGCACCAAGGATGGCAGTACGGTGCGGTATGTTCAGAATTTGCGTACTACGTACCTCTTGTGGCTATCCTGTGCTTCATTTTCATTTTGCTTACAATTCCTGTGTTGAGTTTCGAACTCGTGGTCTCTGCAAGCGCTCGGGTTGGTGAGATGTGATGCGCGCGGCACGTCTTGCTTGCCGCGGGACTTGCGGTGATTACGAGCTCAATCTCCGTTTCCTTTGTTTTTGAACGTTTAGTGCAAAGTTTGACTTACAATTTGATTTGCAACTTAAAAAAACTTGGTTTTCAGTTAATAGAATACAGTTGGTCTTTTCCTTAGTTGTGATCATGAGTTAATGAAGTACAGTTTTTAGTTTAAGTGTTAAGTTCTGAAAATCATCTAAGTCGAATAGCGAAAGTGGTGACCCCGTTTTCAAGAACATGCCTAGACCGAAACAACAATAGCTGAGTCTATTATGGATCATAGATGTTGATCAACATGCAACTCCAATGTCAAATAAACTTTGTCAAGAATTTCGAGAGAAATGACAAACTACAGCAGACAATACCCGAATTCGTAAATATTGATCGGTTGAAGCGGTTTGTGGAACGACACAGCAGTGACAGCGCTGATGGTGACGACCTTCGTACTAGTCAGGAGTCAAATGAGATGTCGACGATAGATACTTCGGCCGGTTCCATCAAAGCAGTTTCTTTACCGTTGAATCCGGAAGCACAACCTTGGTTTCCCCAGTCTTCCAGAGGACGATTACTGAGGCCAACCAAAAGACTGATTTGTGAAATGTGAATTACACATTATAACTGCGGCGTGTAATATTGTTAGGTACCGGTACCGCACTGTTGTAACTTGATAAATTTAGACGTCCGCCAAGTGTTATACTTTTCCGATTGTTTTCGCAAGGGTGCACACTTGCGAAACAGCACGAGTGGTGTGATATTCTGAACGCTTGCATTTTCTTCTGGATGATAGATTAAAGTTGAATGTTTTAAAAGGCATGATTTTCAAAAATACGTATACCTACTGGTCGAGTCTGTTCCTAAACATTTTTGGATTTTTTTTGTTTTGGTCCGCCAGATTTTTTTTCTTCTGGATGATGTCGGATCAGTTTTTCATACTTATTTGATTTTGAAGCCGGCATATGCATTGTTTTATGCATAGTTTTTTTCTCTCAATAGATTTGACATTCCTCCTTTTTGAGAGAATGTAGGGCAGTTGCAACGGAACTTTGTTTACGCTATAGTGACTTCACAAAAAAAAAATCGTATGATCTTGTGTTACTTTTCTTCATTTTGTGTTGTACGAGTTGTATATAAACATTGTTTTTGCTATTGCCCCATCCCCTCACTTTTTTTTTTCATCTCTTGAACAGTTACGGCAAGTATTAAGCTTTTCTCTTTCTATTTTATTCAACGACCAATCAATGCAAGTCTCGAATTTTAAGAGCAATATAATGAACTTTTGAATCCATCCGATTGGGTCTTAACGCCTTTACTGAACATTAAGTATACGATACTATCGGCATTACAGATCTCATCTGGCAGTTTAATGTGAAACATTAATTCACTCAATGTTCACCCCCTTTTCATATGGACGCACTTGTTGATAACTGCGTTGCAGACAAATCAAGATTTTGAACTTTGAAAACAGCAGCGAGTGATTTTCCATTTACTGGTGTCTTGCTCGAATTTCAAGCATTTGAGCAAATGGAAATGGACCTTATCAACAATACATGAATAATCGTGATTCAAGATGTCCGTCCTACGAAAGAACATGCAGCGTATATTCAATTGAACAGCAAGAGTTACTTATTGGCGCAAGACTACATAAATTTATTTGGACTCTATACAAACGCAGAACGAACGACCGATAACTGTTCCATCTGATCTCTCCTTCTATGTTGGACAACATGAACACTAACAAAATTTTTCGGCCAAAATTTTTTTTTTGTCGAGAGGGATGTGTGGCTATTCTGTGCTTCATTTTCATTTTGCTTACAATTCTTGTGTTGAGTTTCGAACTCGTGGTCTCTGCAAGCGCTCGGGTTGGTGAGATGTGATGCGCGCGGCACGTCTCGCTTGCCGCGGGACTTGCGGTGATTACGAGCTCAATCTCCGTTTCCTTTGTTTTTGAACGTTTAGTGCAAAGTTTGATTTACAATAATTTGATTTGCAACTTAAAAAAACTTGGTTTTCAGTTAATAGAATACAATTGGTCTTTTCCTTAGTTGTGAGCATGAGTTAATGAAGTACAGTTTTTAGTTTAAGTGTTAAGTTCTGAAAATCATCTAAGTCGAATAGCGATACTCTCACCTTCAACCGTAACGTACCAGCGTACCGTTCTTCAGTTTAATTTTTAAAGCGTACCGTACCAACGTACCGTACCCATACCATTCCAAAATAGGCGTACCGTACCAGCGTACCGTACTTTTTAGCAAAAATTGAAGCGTACCGTACCGTACTTACGTACCGTACCGAACTGCCATTCTTGCTTTCAACTACTCGCAACTTTAACTGACACTTTAAAATCACTAGTCTTATAAATCAACGATTTCAATTCACGCATTTAGCGTCGGCTTCAGCTGTCTTTTACCTCTGCATACAAAAATCCTGTGCAACGTGCGAAAAGTCTCGGATTTTAAATTCAAACAGCGTACCACATTACAAAAAAACGTACCGTTCCAAAGTACCGTACCCGTACCATTACAAAAAAGGCGTACCGTACCAGCGTACCGTACTTCTTAGCAAAAATCGAGGCGTACCGTACCGTACCAACGTACGTACCGTACTGCTATCCTTGCTTAGCACCAGTAGTGGTGCCATATTTAGCTGATATATTTAATAATTACTATGAGACAGGAAAAGTTCCAGACATGTTAAAACAAGCCAGAGTCATTCTTATTCACAAGTCTGGGCCAAAAGATGTTGCTAGCAACTATATACTGTACCTATATCAATATTGTTGGCGGTATCAAAGGTCTTTGAAAAATTATTTTATGTTCACCTAGAAAAATTTTTCTCTAAGCACAATATTATAACTAAACATCAATTTGGATTTCGTCCTGGATGGCTGTAACTGAGACGGCTATAACTGATTTTACTGCAAGAGCAAGAAAAAATTTAAATGAGGGGTGTTTTCTTTGCTGCGTATTTTTAGGTTTATCAAAAGCCTTTGATACTTTTAATCATAAAATGCTGCTCAAAAAGTTGCAATTTAATGGTATCAAAGGTAACATGTTTAGTCTTCTGAACAATTATTTATCTAATGGTTACCAATTTATTCAGTGTGATGAAACACAATCACACATCAATAAAATTGTGTGTTGTACACCACAAGGTTCCACCCTGGGTCCACTACTCTTTTCACTATATATTAAAGATTTGCCTATCCCAGCTAAATTTCATGTCAATGTTTTCGCAGATGACAGAGTAGTGCTAATACTCAAAAACAAAAATGTTGACCAATTGCAAAAAATATTAGTTGAACAATTGAGCGGTATTAATGAGTGGATAAAATTTAATACGTTGTCTACGAATCACTTAACAACTACATACTTTATAATTTCTCCTAAAAACAAAAAATCTTGTTTAAATAAATTAAGAGTTAAAACTGCTAAGCATATAATTCCAAAAAAAAGTGCTAAGTATCTAGAAATAACCTTTGATTATAAACTAAAGTGGAGCCTGCCCATTGACGATGTTATCAAAAAACTTAATAATGCTGCTAGAATTTTGTGTAAAATACGACATATTGTAAGTAAACAAACCATAGTAAATCTTTGCTATAGCGTGGCATACGCACACCTGAAATATGGGATATAAGCATGGAGTAATTCTAATAAAACCTTGATACGAAAACTCCAAGTTATGCAAAATAGAATCATCAGAATTAGTAACTTTAAGTACCTAAAAGATCATGTAAAAATACGTGATCTTTACAAATAACTAATTACTTAGTAAATAAAAGATATATTTAAACTAAAAATGGGCAAAGTTATGTACTCTTTTCATCATTGAATTCTTGCTGAAATTTTTAATTACTTGTTTCGTCTGTTAGTAGCTATCATAATTACCATACTAAATCTGTAACTAAAACTGATTTTTTCATCCCCAGAATGAATACACGCTATGGGCAAACTGCAGCTGCACATACTGGAGCAAAAATATGGAACAACATTTCGCCAAATCTGAAACTCTTGTCCTAGAATTCTTTTAGCAAGCAAACCATAAAGAAAATAATTTGTAAATACTAATTTCTTGCAATCTCTGTAAAAGCTTGTGTCTGTTTATATTTTGTTAATTTTGTATTTTGCGTTTCTTTTGCTTTAAGTCATTAATGAGTGACAAATCAAAGTTCTAGTTAACGGGCCGCTTGACTTGGATGACCATGAAATGGTCTTTCGCTGCTCAGTTTATACGGCATGGTTGCCTAAAACTGTTGCATTACAACTTATGGTTTGTACTAAGTATTAATGGTGGCTGTGTTGCATAAACAAATAAACTTGATTGATTGGAAAAAGCTTATTCAACAAAGACATGTCGATAAAAATGCAATAGGGGCGAGCCATTGTACCACGGCACCTCCCTTTTTGGACGTGGCACAATCCAAAAAAACAAAACCGCAAAAACCGTTAAAATCAGATTTCAGAGTATATTGGATCAGATTTAATAATATTTTTAGACTAGTAAGGCAGACGTTTTGTTGGCTTGAAAGCATCGAAATCAAAATCACAAATTTAAAATACCACAGAAAAAGCTAGCTATATTTCATACCCAATTACGTTCGGGGATGTCGTGTCTATTCCATTTTGTTCATGTCATAAAAACCTAAAAAAATCTGCAACACGCCATTTCAATAGCTTTAATCCGACGGCTGTTTTATACGTGTTTTCATTATTATAATTATTTGCGCTGCTAAACAGCATATCTTTTAAACTAAAATTGAACAAAAATAGTCTCAGAATCGAGTTATTTTAGTTAAAATATCGAAAACGTTTTTAAGCTTTAGGGGGGCCCATTCCCCCAGATTCCCTTAATTGTCTCAGGCGGCTATTTAGCTCCCAGTCTCCGCGGCGGCTGGGAGATCTGCTTCCAGCTTGTAATTGCTTGTAATTCATTTTTACTGCATACCCCCTTTGAAATTCCTGCCTACGCCATGACTTAACATACATGTACACCTAAAACTGGTTATTTTCATGGCAAAACAAAAAACTTCCAAGGCAAATCTTCGAGTGAACTATTATTTACTGTTAGAAATATTTTACGGGGCAATGTAACTTGCTTCCCGGCCTCCACCTGGTCCAAGTGATTAACAAAATTTAACCCAATACTGTAAGGATTTAAACGTGTTTTGAGTTTGACTTGTTAGCAAAGTAAACAGAAAACAAAATAATTTAAGAAAGTAAAGAGAGGAATGAAGAATTTAATTTTTTAATTGGCTTTCAAATCAAAGAGATTTACTATAGTTCTTTCAAATAGCTCTAAAATTGTGCGAAATGTAATCCAAATGGCATTAAAATAGCTATTTTTTCGAAAAAATTACGAAAAATTGCCTAGAGATTGGGGGTTCCAGACCCCGTTTGAGAAAAGTTTAAGTTACATTAGTTTGCTCAACACGTCGCTCGATTGAAACATTTTTAAATTGAAAAAACTTTAAGCTTTGGTTAAAGTCCTTCTCCTTTCGCAAAATCCTGGTTACGAGCCAACCCAGACCCTATCTTTCATTCTACGGTACTTTTGTCCTATAAAAAGTCACTACTTTTAAATTTTTTTGATGAGGTCATTGCATGTGATTTGAGATTTTTGCCCCCCCTCCACCCCACATTTAAAATCTTCGCTACGCCTATGCTGTTCCATTCCTATTCAGAACAACCGCAAAAAACATTAATATGTTTTCAGTATCTACGAGACTTCAAAAGGCTTTCAGGTCGAAAATTTTTTTGTTCGGTTTTCTCTCAAAATTTTTTTGGCAGATCTAAAGACTAACTTAAATAAATTTGAGTTTTCTGAAATCTTCCATTACCGAGACAAAACAGTTTAGATTTCCCTTTAGAAAGGCTTTTTTCCCTTAAAAATTTTTCCAGGGTTGTCAATTAGGAAGAAAATTTTAAAGCTTTGCTGCATTTTCCTTATTCTCGTTGAGTGCTTTACAGCAGAGTTGTTGTCAATGTAAAGTAAATAGTTAGAACTGTAAATTGCTTTTCAAGTAAAATATGTAAGCCAGCTTTCTGAAAATTTATCTTCTGTCACAAATACTGACTAAATGACAACTATGAACGAATACGAAAATTGTTAATTTTGGACTGCAATATCTTGAAAACGGGAAGAAGAAGAACATTCAAATTTGGTGAGATTGCATTTTGGCTTTTCTTAACATTTTGGTCAACAGCGAAAAACTACTAAAAACCGAAATTCCGCAATCCACAACGAAAACAGCTGCAAATCTAGAATTGCGGACGTTTGCAGATTTGCCCAGCCCTGTCTGTTCCATTTTAGGTATCTACCTGCGATCCTTTCTCGCACCAGAATCTGGTTTGATGTTTATAATCGCCAAATCTGGTTCATCACGCTTTGAGTGTTGCCAATTACTTTGCATTCAACCTATGTAGCGATAATTTCTAACGAATCTGTGCAATCACTGGTGCAATGACGTAGGAATGGGGTATGCCAACATTCATAAGCTACAATTGTAGTCGTATTATTTCTGGTTTACGAACAAAATAAATGATAATTTTAATGGCATAAAAAATCTGCCATCAGAAAAGAAGAGAAGCGACGAAACAGGCGTGCACGTTAAAATTAAAGAACTGCACAGCCATAATAAGTAGCAAAGTAGAGCATGAACGCAACACCCAGCAAAACTTTTTTCTGCCAAAAGTGTTTTTCTTAGCGAATGGTGGCTATTGCACCAAGTTTCAAAGTTTTGCGTTCAGGTATTGCTTACTGCCAATTCAAACAGCGTACAATTCGACCAACAATTGCGACTGAGCTGTGCGCAAAACTGGGACTTTCCACATGCTTTTTTCTTTGCTGGAACAGTAGTCACAACAATCGGTTAGTTTCCATATTTTTTTATTACTTGATATTTTTATTGCCAGTATTTATTTAATATTAAAAGTTTTAAATACTGATGTAAATTTTAAATCAAAATTTGCTAAATCTTGTTTGGATAATCGGGTAAAAATTATGAATTAAGAATTGAAAAAACAGAGATTGTTTTAAAAAGATACCCTTTTTGTCATCATTCTGTCTCCCAAAGTTGCTGTTTTGGAAGTCGTACTGATATCATATCACTTATTTATTTCCAAGCCAAACAAGCAGTAATATCCCCGAGCAAATGTATTTTACTTGACACAAAAATGCATCATTTTCATACTCTGTGTCCGACTAACTCTACCATGCCAACGCAAAGGAGCCTTTTTTTGAGTTTTGTTTGCAAAGTATTCGTCAGGCTGAGCCGAAGGCTGCCGTCAGGGTAGGCTCGGTTTACCTAGTTAGTTTGGCAGGGTAGGCTCGCGTAGGCCCTCGAGTTTTAAACCACGCGATTTTCGTCGTATGCTTGATTAGCGATAGCGTCTAATCGAAATTTGGCCGAAAATTGCACCAATTTTGCTGAAGTCCTTTTTTTCTTTGATTTTTACCTAAATTCAGGTCCAAAACTAGTTCAAGTCTCGGTGAAGACCTTTTTTGGTCTTCATCTAATTTCAGGCCGCAAGCTGCCCTAATTTCCACCCGCAATGAAAATTTTCCTATGCGATTTTCACCAATTGTTCGGCCGGATTTTGATCATCCAGAGCCTACCCTCCTCTTACAGCGAAGTCTTAACAGAACAAAACAGAAATGATTTATTCAGTGGATCAAGACAAAATTCGGCGGCATAATACATTTACTCGGATACATTCAGACTATCTTGTTCCACAGCTAGGAGGCTGCGAAGGGGCCGGTAAAGGTCTTCGCGTCAAGTAGCCACCCAGAAGATTAGACGATGAAGCATCTTCAAAGAGTAACTATACTGCAAGAGCAACACTAGCAAAAAGAGCTTCGAAACATAAAAAAAAGAGTGTGCAAGCATCGTTCATTGTAAAATAAAGTAAAAAAATACTTACAAATAAACATTATTGCCAATTATCGTCGGTATTTCTCGAGAAGTGAGTTTTTGAAGTTATTTTTGAATTTATTAAAATTTTGATCTTTAATGTTAATGGGAACAGAACTCCAAATTTTGGCGCTTTGGTATTTGATAGACTTTTGGCATCGTGAAAAGTAGAATTTTGGAATATACAGGTTTTTCTTAGTTGAAGATCGGGTACGACGACTGTGGATAGGAGAAAAAAAAACGAGGAGATACAGGGAGGAAGAGCTTATTTGGAATGTTGGTACATCATTCTTCCAGAGCTTTTCCATTTTCCGGAGCCTACCGCTAAGTTCTCTGGAGCCTACTTACAACGAAGCTTCCAAAGCCTACACACAACTCTTTCTTCAGGACTGCAGCACTGGCTGAGCCACCTTGACATGTAACGAGCTTGGCCTTAATAAGAACGATACTTTAAGTGTCATTACCAAACCCAAAACGATGCAATACCAATTTGAGAATCGAGTCGAGAGCCAGCAATCTTTTGTTTCTAACCTTGCCGCCGTCCAGCCAAGCTAGAATATTTTTTAATTAGTACTGCTCAAAGAAGAAGCAAAAACCAAACAAACTTTTACAGCTTTATTGCTCAGTAGGAGCTAAATTTTGGGCTATTTCAAAAATTTCAGAGCAATCTTGACATAACTGATATTTGACTTTGCTATAATGAAGTTCATTGCTGGCACTTGCGTTTTTGATCTTGCTTTTTGCTACAAGAATTAAATCAATTTGATCAATATTGTTTTTTTGCGTAGGTTATGGTAATATCTCCCCAAGCACCTACGGTGGTCGAATATTTTGCATTTTCTTTGCCGCGTTTGGTCTGCCGATTTTTGGTGTTATGTTTGGCGAGATTGGAGATAAATTTGCCGGAGTCTTTAAAAAGCTCAGTGGAAAAGTAAAAACAAAGGTCTGATTAATAATTTTTTCATTGTTGTTTTTCAAAGCGTTTTCCTCAAAAACGGTTTTTATAAAAAATTATTGCATAATTATAATTTTGTTTTCGAATCCAAAAAAATAAAACAATAATATTCAGTCGAAATTCTTCCTTTTGCGAAAGATTGCTCAAGAGTCAAAGACCCTTATACTGTAGTCTCAAATATTTCCAGTAAAAAATGTCGGATAAAAATACGACTCGAAACGCAATCAATTCCTTGTACTTCGAACAATTTAATTAAGTCGTATGTTGCTAAGCACTAGGGTGTTGTTTATCATGTTAGACTGATGTATGTCATTGATTTGAATAAACCGTGTTGAGTTTGTGTCTTAAATATTGACACTTGAACGATTATTTGCTTATTTCGGTGTTTCACAACTTACTCCGTTTTGCTCCAACTATTTTTGTTTTCAGCATCAAAGTGTATTTTCAATTGTTATGCGAGGTATACTGTAAAAGACAAAGCCTACCAATATCTAGATTTCGATCTTCTCTCGTGTTATTGATTCTGTACAATGCATATTGAACACACTTTTTCATTTACAAGTTGCCTGGTGACATAGACTGCAGAACTTCAGTATTGCTTTCATCAAATTGTTTATGTTTCCAAAAAATTACTGCGTGAGATAATAATTAAAGAGGTGCCCCAAACCTATTGTTTCACTTAGTATCTATTGTTTCACTACTATAAACAAAAGCCCTAAAATTGTTTCACTATTCATCCTAATCCGCTTGACTCCGTACCATCGTCAACCCTACGTTTCGAATTTTCGTGACATCAGAAAAGAATAATTTTGCAAATTTTTTGCAGAATGAGCAATGCGATTTTTAATCATCGAACATCGGGTTGCTTATTTTACAAGAAATTTTGCAAATTAAAAAATACTGTTACCTGCAATCCATATTCGATGATCGAACATCGCGTTGTTGTTTTTGCCAGAAATTTTGCCAAGTTAGCCTTTTCTGATGTCACGAAATTTAGAAGCGCAGGGTTATCAATGGTACAGAGTAAAACGGATTAAATCTATTTTTCGCGGATAAGGTAATAGTGTAGCAAGGTTTAAAGGCACCTATTTATTACCCGTAGTTCTCATTTCTTCAATAAAACTGTATCTCCTCAAAAGCTTTTGTCTGGCGCTTGTTAACAAGAATTGTCAGAAAGGAAAGTGCAGCAAAAACGGTTGTTTATGGAAAAACATCCAAGCCGTGATTGGCCAAAAAGAAAGACCAACAAGAACGCGGCAAGTTTTTGCGAAAGCTTTAAGACTATAGTAATTGATCAAATTAAATGCATTGCATTAACTTGCCGTATTATTTTTGATCCTTTCTTCTTTTCAACCGATTTCCGCTCGGATTTTTTCTAAATTGCCATTTTCAAAATTTTTTCAAAAATTTTTAAAAATTTTTCAAAATCGTTTTTCTTGACAAGTGCCAGAAGAAAAGTTTTAAAGAAAAAAGATATTTTGAATAAAGCACTTTAATATTTACGTTAAAACGTTTTTATGTTTAGTGTTTAGTCAACAACTTTACTTGCATCAATTGCCAACTCAATTTTACACGGGCTATTTGTCCAAAGCATTTTGCACATGCTGGGGGAGTGGGTGGAGGGTCAAAATGCATCCTTAACTATTGCTCCTTAAACGAATTATATAAGTTGTGAGAACATCAAATATGGCAAGTGAATATTTTTTTAAAATAGTTTTGAGTTTTTTTTAATTAATTTTTTTAATTACCAATTTTTTTAAATTAGTTTTGAGCTTAGATGTCGTTTTAGTGCGTCTCTGCCGCAGAGTTGTAAGTCGGGCCGGGCTTTTCGGGTCGAGTTCGGGTTCGGGCTCAAGGTTGAAAAAAATTTCGGGCTTAATTCGGGCCTGAGACGTGCTTTTTGTCATAGATGCTCAAAAATAAAAACAAAATAATTGGCAAAATTGTTAAAATTTTCGGATCTAACTTAGCTTTCGGGTATTTTCGGGCATGATTTAGGCTTCAAATTAATTTTCGGGTTCGGGCCGGGTTCGGGCCTGAACCAATCGGCCCGTTTACAACTCTGCTCTGCCGATTTTTGCATAAATGACGTCAGGCGGCGGTTCTAATTTTGCACAAAAGTTTGTTTTGCGCGTAAGTTAGTTGGTTTCGTTGTACTTTCGCGTCCCACAAAAATGCTGAATCTGCCGCTGATTCGTAGAAAGCATTCTTACTCTTAATGTGGTTACTTGCTGAACTTAAAGAATTGTTTTTAGGCTGGATATAAACAGCTTCCCAAGAGCATTGTTTTGTTGTTGGTGGTGGGATCTTTGCTTGTCTTCTGTCTACTTTTTCCATCGCTAATTTTTATGGGCATAGAAGGATGGACGTACGACGAAGCTTTTTATTATTCTTTCATTACACTGACAACGATTGGTTTCGGAGATTTTGTTGTCGGTATGTTCAAAATTAAAGGCTGATACGAGGGTTTAAGCAGTAAGTTTGATGTTATTAGTAAGACTTCAGCAGAAATCTTCTAAAATTTGAAAGATGCTATAATCTGTGAAAAGACAACTTTAAGCTCAAATCTGGTTTAGAAAGTTGGAGCAAAATGACGGAATCGGCGCATAATTCTCAGTAAAAAGCATTACCAAGAATTAGTTTAGAAAGCTTTTATTTTATTTGCACTTCAAATTTTAATTTAAACTAACTTTGGCCTAAGTAAGCCCTTGTAATCGGCCCCAAAGAAAGTGACAATGTACTTAGTATAATGTTTTGTAGAGTGACTTATATGGGTGAAACTACAATGAAAGGCCAGCAATTTATGAAAAGATTATTTTATAATACACACGTAGCTACGTTTACAGCTACTCATACCAGCTACTCATACTGTAGTATAATCACATTACTGCAATAGATTATAATTTTCTAATAGTCAAAAATATTTCTATGTGGGCCTATGTTTGATTTTCAACTTCAGGGTGATATATTTTTTCACCAGGGAACGCTACAGAAATATCTTGTTTCTGTAAGTTTTAATTTGATTTTTAGGAGCAAATCCAGATAAAGAATATTCTAGTATATATAGATTTGCTGTATATATGTGGATTTTATTTGGTTTGGCATTTATGGCTGCTGTTATAAATGCTTTTGGCGATTTAATCTTTCGCAGAGAAGGTAAGCTATATTTTACTCTTATATGTTGTGCTTTTTTTGGGTAAAATATAGATTAATATAAAAATTTTAAAATAAAACTTCGTTGAAAAAATTGTCATTTTATGAAATACCAAAGAATTTATTGGTTTAAACAAAATGATACCGTTTTTTTCATTTTGCAACAACGTTATTTTCAAATTATTGTATGCTTGCAAATAGCTTAATATATGACAACATTCAGAAGCGGCAGTACCGAGTACAAAAGTACCGCGGTACTTTTTTTCGTATCGATACCGGTACCGATAGTACTTTTTCAAAAATGGTACCGAAGTACCGATACCGGTTACTTTTTTAAAAAGCATTCGGTATTTTGAGTTTTATGTAATCACTTATCAATTGAAAATCAAACTTTCTCTCTATCTACGAGTGGCAAAGCAATCAGAGATAACGGTGTGATCTCTGATTGCTTTGCCAACTGATTTACCAAATGCCTGAAGGTCAAGTGCAGCACATGAGACAGGAATTTAGCCAGTCTGCACTCTGCGGCTGTGCACTTTGTGCTTTTATGCACTAGCATTGATGATTACGACCTGCACCACAATGCTGGTGCCCATGGCATACTATCTAGTGCCTAACTGAATCGAGCGTATGGCCTGCAGAGTGTGGGCTGGATAAGTTGTTGTGTGATGTGCTGCAGTCGACTTTCAGGCATTTGGCTGTCAGTTTGTGGAGCAATCGGAGATCAAAATGATATCTTCTGCTTAATTGAGTTTAATTGAGCTAATAAATTTTTAACTCCGAAATATTCCGTTACGGTTCGCTTCAAAGAAAGGTTTAAAGATTGCTTGCCAACAATGATTATGCAGTTGCAATTTCTCTGCATCCACAGTTCCGTTGATCTACACTACGGCATGATACCGATCGAAGACGAAAATGACGAAGACTTATTTGCGCATAAAGAAATGCAGCAAACGGTCAATGTCAAAGTAATTGTTACAAGAGAATAGTAGTAGTAGTATTCTTTTATTGTCGAGCAAAAACAAATACAGAGAGAGAGAGAGAGAGAGAGAGAGATGAGTTTATTGTGACGATAAACGACGCACAACACGGCACACACAATTTACACAAAAATAAATAACTTTATGCAGAAGCATCAGTCACCTGAGTAAGCACGAAAGACCATGGGTCCGGTCCAAAACCGGAAGGTCGCCGAGTCTGCACCTACTCGTTTGTCATTTGGAGTAATTTTTTTTTCTTTTATATAAATTTAATCATCGTGCATGAAAAACTTTTTTTACACCTACACACACACAAACAAAAGAACAAAACGACAAAGGTTTTATGAGTAAAAAATGTAACAACAACAAAGGAAATGATCAATGAAGAGCTATTGCGTATAGAGCACCATACAAAATTTGGTATCCTTTGCGAATGCATAAAGGCGAAACCAGAACTCAACGAACGTATGATCAACTATAATTTTGCTCTAATAAAAAGTGCGATTTGATCAGCTTTTTAAATAGCGGAATATTATTGGATTTTTTCATTACTTTACCAGGTAATGCATTCCATATTTTTGGTCCAGTTACTCGAATCGATTGATCAGTTTTAACATGCGGTGTTTTTGGAATGTAGAACTTGTCAGATACAGCATTGCGAGTGGTGTACGAATGTGTTGCTGAAATCTTTTTAAATGATGGTAAAAAAACTTTTGGAAGTTGGTTATTATGCAATATGCATTTTACCCATAAATTTTGCAACTTCCATTTTAAAGACTGAATCAACCTTGAGAAATTTTAGTTGTTGGAATAAAGGTTTCAGTCTCGTTTTAAGTCCAAAATTGTTAGTTATTGTTTTAACCAGGCGGTTTTGACGGACTTGTAATTTATTGAGCTCTTTAGTAGGAGCATTTCCCCAACACAATATTGCATACTGCAACTAAGAATAAGTGCATATACTGATATACTGATATTAGTGCATTTTTTGGTAAATACCTTCGGAGTTTACATAAAATTCCATTAGCTGCGGAGAGCTTATTTGCGACAAAATCGATATGTTCATGCCACTTCAGTTTATCGTCAATCAAGACTCCAAGATACTTAATTCTTTTTGTTTGCTCTGTCTTAGATCCTTTAATAAATACATCTAAGGTTTTTTTTACTTTTAGTAAGCAAAAGCGACACGGTCGCCGAGTCTGCTCTTCCTCTTAGAAATAGGACAAAACTCAGCTGTAGAATTTCGACACTGAAAGAAAAGTTTTGTTCTGATTTAGGCAATTAGAAAAAAATTGATAAAAAAAGGAAAAGGAAAAAAAAGAAAAAAAAAGACACGCACAATCAAACAGATAGACATTCCTTTCGATATACACACAAGTAAAAAATGATTTCGTTTATAAACAGGTACGGGATTTCAAAAAGGAAAGTTTTAGTATCTTTGAGAATGTTTTGTCACTGGAAGTTAAAGCTTTATCTCTTATATGTCTGGGTTGACTATTCCAAATTTTAACACCGGAAATTTTAAGCGATTGATTAGTTTTAACCAGAAAAATTGGAAAAGCAAGATGTTTCTGATGAAAGCACTGAGCAACGATATAAACGGAATTGAACATTCGAGCAATAACATTTGCCGAGAGAGTGCTACAAAGATTTTTGAAAGTTTTGTCGATCAAAAACCTCAACGGCAAATTACTTCATCTACTGTTTAATTTTCAAAATGATGCGCTGAAAAATCTTTTTATTATTAATTGTAGACATTGCACTGCCTTTGTGGCTATCCTGTGCTTCATTTTCATTTTGCTTACAATTCCTGTGTTGAGTTTCGAACTCGTGGTCTCTGCAAGCGCTCGGGTTGGTGAGATGTGATGCGCGCGGCACGTCTTGCTTGCCGCGGGACTTGCGGTGATTACGAGCTCAATCTCCGTTTCCTTTGTTTTTGAACGTTTAGTGCAAAGTTTGACTTACAATTTGATTTGCAACTTAAAAAAACTTGGTTTTCAGTTAATAGAATACAGTTGGTCTTTTCCTTAGTTGTGATCATGAGTTAATGAAGTACAGTTTTTAGTTTAAGTGTTAAGTTCTGAAAATCATCTAAGTCGAATAGCGAAAGTGGTGACCCCGTTTTCAAGAACATGCCTAGACCGAAACAACAATAGCTGAGTCTATTATGGATCATAGATGTTGATCAACATGCAACTCCAATGTCAAATAAACTTTGTCAAGAATTTCGAGAGAAATGACAAACTACAGCAGACAATACCCGAATTCGTAAATATTGATCGGTTGAAGCGGTTTGTGGAACGACACAGCAGTGACAGCGCTGATGGTGACGACCTTCGTACTAGTCAGGAGTCAAATGAGATGTCGACGATAGATACTTCGGCCGGTTCCATCAAAGCAGTTTCTTTACCGTTGAATCCGGAAGCACAACCTTGGTTTCCCCAGTCTTCCAGAGGACGATTACTGAGGCCAACCAAAAGACTGATTTGTGAAATGTGAATTACACATTATAACTGCGGCGTGTAATATTGTTAGGTACCGGTACCGCACTGTTGTAACTTGATAAATTTAGACGTCCGCCAAGTGTTATACTTTTCCGATTGTTTTCGCAAGGGTGCACACTTGCGAAACAGCACGAGTGGTGTGATATTCTGAACGCTTGCATTTTCTTCTGGATGATAGATTAAAGTTGAATGTTTTAAAAGGCATGATTTTCAAAAATACGTATACCTACTGGTCGAGTCTGTTCCTAAACATTTTTGGATTTTTTTTGTTTTGGTCCGCCAGATTTTTTTTCTTCTGGATGATGTCGGATCAGTTTTTCATACTTATTTGATTTTGAAGCCGGCATATGCATTGTTTTATGCATAGTTTTTTTCTCTCAATAGATTTGACATTCCTCCTTTTTGAGAGAATGTAGGGCAGTTGCAACGGAACTTTGTTTACGCTATAGTGACTTCACAAAAAAAAAATCGTATGATCTTGTGTTACTTTTCTTCATTTTGTGTTGTACGAGTTGTATATAAACATTGTTTTTGCTATTGCCCCATCCCCTCACTTTTTTTTTTCATCTCTTGAACAGTTACGGCAAGTATTAAGCTTTTCTCTTTCTATTTTATTCAACGACCAATCAATGCAAGTCTCGAATTTTAAGAGCAATATAATGAACTTTTGAATCCATCCGATTGGGTCTTAACGCCATTACTGAACATTAAGTATACGATACTATCGGCATTACAGATCTCATCTGGCAGTTTAATGTGAAACATTAATTCACTCAATGTTCACCCCCTTTTCATATGGACGCACTTGTTGATAACTGCGTTGCAGACAAATCAAGATTTTGAACTTTGAAAACAGCAGCGAGTGATTTTCCATTTACTGGTGTCTTGCTCGAATTTCAAGCATTTGAGCAAATGGAAATGGACCTTATCAACAATACATGAATAATCGTGATTCAAGATGTCCGTCCTACGAAAGAACATGCAGCGTATATTCAATTGAACTGCAAGAGTTACTTATTGGCGCAAGACTACATAAATTTATTTGGACTCTATACAAACGCAGAACGAACGACCGATAACTGTTCCATCTGATCTCTCCTTCTATGTTGGACAACATGAACACTAACAAAATTTTTCGGCCAAAATTTTTTTTTTGTCGAGAGGGATGTGTGGCTATTCTGTGCTTCATTTTCATTTTGCTTACAATTCTTGTGTTGAGTTTCGAACTCGTGGTCTCTGCAAGCGCTCGGGTTGGTGAGATGTGATGCGCGCGGCACGTCTCGCTTGCCGCGGGACTTGCGGTGATTACAAGCTCAATCTCCTTTTCCTTTGTTTTTGAACGTTTAGTGCAAAGTTTGATTTACAATAATTTGATTTGCAACTTAAAAAAACTTGGTTTTCAGTTAATAGAATACAGTTGGTCTTTTCCTTAGTTGTGATCATGAGTTAATGAAGTACAGTTTTTAGTTTAAGTGTTAAGTTCTGAAAATCATCTAAGTCGAACAGCGATACCTTCAAGTGCTGCGGTTGAAAGAGCGTTCTATGTAAAAAAAGACGCACGCCTTAAAACCAGGGATGTGGAAACGGCAAATTTTTGTGAGAGCGGAAACTGGAAGCGGTAAAAGAGTACCGCTTTCACTTTGGTCATTCATATTGAACGTTGAAAACTTACGTGGTGCACTTTTTTGTAAAATATAAGACTAAAAGTTATTGCTTGATCACCAGCATTTGCAAAGAAACTTGTTTCAAAGCTTGTTGTTTACTAGCAGGGCCATCTCCAACTCTTATCAATTCAAAGACAAACCATGTAGCGTAACAAATGTTTGAATTTAAAATTTGTTTATGGATTCGCTGTTTTAGTCCTAAAATTTTGAAGATTTTTTCAAAAATTTGTTGGCTTTGCTCATTTCTTAAAAATAAGTAGGGGCATTTTTGGTATAACACAGCATTCACTGGCATAAACAAAGTTTACAATTCCAACAATAAATTTTTCTCACTAATGACAATATATTATTTTTAGAGAAGTAAACAGGGAAGAACATCACATTGTAACTTCTCTTAATCAAAAAACAATATTGCAGAACTTCTAAACATGATGGTATAATGCATGTCTTATTGCATAGTAGGCCTATCGTTGCAGGGTTATTCTATTATGGTATTTTAATCAAAAATGTTTTGAAGTGTTTACTGTTTTATAGTCTTAAAAATACACATTGCTGCGAAGAAATTTGGAGCAAAGCCACAAATAAAAATGAGGTCACTTTTAGAAAATTCTGCGATTTTTGGGCTTTGCCCCAGGTGCCTGATTATACTCAAGTGTAAGCAGTAGCGTAGCCATGGGGGGGAACTATAGCCCTCCCCCATTGGCCTCTCAACCAAAATGCAGAATAAGAAAAATAACACGTTTTTAGCTCTTCTGAGACTGTTTTTTTTGCGCTGGAATGGACTAAAAAGTGATTTAAAGTATCTTTTTAAACATATATTCAGGGGGGAGCTACTTTGTCAAAAATTAAAGTCATAAATTATTGAAAACTTTGAAAAATCCCCCAAAATAAACAATCAAATTTCATTTCAAATGTAAAAACGTCAAACATAAACTTTATCAACAAATATATTATAAACGCAGAAATAAGTAGGGGGGCTATTCAGTGTTAGTTAATTACCGATCACTTCTTTCAAATATCTTTCCATTCGCCCCCCCCCCCGAATTATTTTTCTTTTTAAAATATAGACGAAATAGATTACTCCATGTGAGTTTTATTGAATAATAGGATTTTATGATTTACCAGCATGTAAACAAGAAAACTACAATGTTATCATTAGCCACCTCCCACATAACCCATTAATGCAACCAGTTGAATCATGCTGTGCTGGCAATTTCTATGCCACGTTTTAAAAGCATTATTTTTTATTACAATAGCCCTAAAATTAAGTTATTTTTGCAAAAAATGCAAAATTTTTGAGCGCTGGGGGCTTTGCCTTCAGACCCCCATTGGCCTCCCCCATTGCCTTCAGACCCCCAAACTAGCCCTCCCATTGCGAATTTCTGGCTACGCGCTTGAGTGTAAGATTTACAATATTCGGAAGATCCAAATAGTTATTGCGAGACGTGCAAGCGAAACTAATTGCTACTGATTTAGCAGAAAATTTTTATACTGAATTTTAAATCTATTATAAGATAGCACCCTAATTTTTTGAGGTATGGAAATCCGTACCTAGACCTCAATAAATAATTGCCTCCAGGGGCGTATTTAGGGGGGGTCATTGGGCCATGGCCCCCCTTTTGGGTTACCAGGATAGTATAATTAGCATAGAATAGTATGCAAGCGGCATGGCCCCTCGTTTGTAAGTTGAGCACACAAATGGTGGGCGAAGACCTTTGTTTTTGGCCTGTAACAAATTTTGGGCAAAAAATCGGACTAAATTTGAGTGAAGACCTTTTTTTTTTTTGGTTTTCACCTAATTTTGGGCAAAAAATCGGACTGATTTTGGGTGAAATAATTTTCATTCTGATCTTTGTTCTTCTCAAATTTTCTGAAGTGCCTGGCATAGGGGTAGCCAGAGGGGGGGGCCAGGGGGCCCGGGGCTTCCCCAATTGAAATGTTACCAATGATAAAAATGTCACAAAAAAGACTATTGTTTCTTCAGTTTCAGTTTTTTTTGCATCTTCGCGTACAACAGTACACGAGTACAACAGTAATTAACAATGATATTGATCCAGGGTGCCCAGGCCCCCTCAATTTAATTTTTACCGACCAATTTAAATGGACCCCCTACAATAATATTTAATTGACTCCCAATTTAAATGAGCCCCCAACGATAATATTGATTCAGGGGGCCCGGGTCCCCTCAATTTAATTTTTGCCAACCAATTTAAATGTACCCCTTACAATAATATTTAAATGGGCTCCCTAAGATAATATTGATCCAGGGAGCACGGGCTCCTTCAATTTAATGTCTGCCAACCAATTTAAACGTATAACCCGAGTGAAATTAAGGTTTTTATCCTAAAAGTTGCTAATTGAAGCCCTCATCTAACTTTTTTATGAATGTAATTCCACAACCATTTACCAATGGACGGATTTAACATATGGCACAGTGCCAGGGGCCCCGCTCTCAGAAAAGACTTTTTTTTGGTGGTCTTCAACTGTATTTGGCAAGAAAATATTGCGAAAACCTCAAAATTCCAGGGTCCCAACTCAATGTAAATCCGGCCCGAAAATAACATGGTTTGTAGGCGTAACTATCTATTGTACATTTTTCAATAACAATTCACCTCCACCTCGCCAGTTTTTATGCAACAAAATACTTTTTGAAAAAAATTAGCTACAGGAAGGGGAATGCTCATTGAACAAAAGTTTAAATTGAGATGTACTCTATATGTATATGTACTCTGATAACTATTTTTTTTTTCATGACAAAACAATAATCTCTAAAGAAAACATTCGAGTGGATTGTTATTTACTGCTAAAATAATACAGAAGGCAATGTACTTTACTTCCCCTACCTAGGCCAAATCACTTACAAAATTTACCCCAAAATGCAAGATTTTAAACGAGTTTTGGACTTAAATTGCCAGCAAAAAGAGGAATGAACAACTTAATTTTTTCAATTGGATTTCAAATGTTAAAAATCTAGTTCTTTCAAATGGCTCTGAATACTTGCGAAATGTGCTCCAATGGCATTAAAATAGCTTTTTTTCCAAAAAATTACGAAAAATCGCCCAGCGGCTGGGCGCTCCGCCCCCAGACCCCCATACCCTCGAGCGGCTGGGGGTTCTGCCTCCAGACCCCGTCTGTGATATGTTTGAATTACGGAACACTTTTCTACTCAAACACGTCTCCCAATTTAGACATGGTTGCATTTTAACTATTAGTTTAAGCCCTCTCCCTTGAACAAATTCCATAGCTACGTGCCAACACCAGGCCACGGCTTCTGATCTTCCATTCTACAATATCTTTGCCCCACAAAAAATTCCTCTTTCGAAGTTTCTGATGACGTCATTGCATGCGATTTGTGGTTTGGGACCCCCCAATTCAAAAATCCTGGCTACGCCTATGGTTCCTGCCCCCCCTCCCGCTTTTCAAAATCCTGCGTACGCTACTGATTGCCCCTTATTTTAAATTTCTAGTTGAGCGCTTAGAAAAATTAGTGTCCGATGAAACATTATGTCCATGTGTATGTGGTTTGTACGTTTCCTTTCGCGCCGCTTCCAATCCGAAGTTTTGGCTACACTTATGCTCTGCGATGTCAAGCCATAGCAATTATTTTAGTTCCATTTTTTTTGGATGATGATGACGCACTCTTAATCGTTTTATTTTCAAATATTTGGAAAAAAAATTTTGCCAAAAAATTTTCAAGATAAAAAGTTTAAAGCCAAGCTTACGTCGTCAAGTGTTGGAAGCGAAAGCAATGAACATGGAAGCGGAAGCAATTCACGAACTGGCTCTTCCACATCTCTGATAAAAACCCAAAAGAGTTGGGTTGTATGAGGGTCGTTTTGAGATGCTTATTCTTCTCAAACTAAATAGTTGCTCTTGCTTGTAATCTTGGTATGCCGTGCATTTTTTCACTAAAAATTACAAACGTTCTTCAAAGATTGTAAGACAATTAAGTTAAATCATCAAAAAGTACCGTACCGAGTACCCGTACCACAACGCTTTTTGAACATAGTACCGGTACCGCAATACTTTCAGAAAGTACCCTGCCGACCTCTCACAATATTAATCAATGACGCCATTGGCGCTTAAATTGTTTTCAAATGCGTAGAGCAAACCACTAAAATTGAAGTAATGTGTTCGCTGAACGTATGAACATTTATGATAACACGCCATCTAACTGAATTTAGATTTAAAATTTTATCATATCTGTTGATTGAGCTAGACTAAGTACTTCAACATATCCTTCATATTATGGTGGAAGAGACTATTTCACTACAAATTTTTATCTAGTTTTTTATTAATTCTGATCCAAACCTAACCCAAACTGAAATTCTTACTCTAAAACTAATCCCAAACCTAACTCAAGCCTAACTTAAACCCTAACCTTAACTCTTAAAAAAATAAATCAAATTTGCGTGGATGAATATTTGTAGCTCATTTTCGTTTTATTCTCTTAAACTTAAAAATTTTTGGTAACATAAACCCTATAACAATTATAATTGCTATACTTTTGTAGGTTTAAACATACTATAATTGATAATATTACTGTACAGATGCAATTATTGAATGAACTTATTGGCGATTACAACACCTTAGTTTCTTACGATATTATGTTCAGTTAACTCCAAACAAATGAACGAAACCGAAGAATCTAATGAGAAAAATGACCTGCAAAATAAAACCGAAAAAAAGCAATTTGAAGGATTAGAAAACAAAGCTCTTTATTACGTCAAGAGCAATGAAGTAATCAAGAGAGAGAAGCCAAAAAGCATCAAGAAACTGAAACTGCAAGTTCAAATTGGAACGGATGGACTTGCAAATGCGGAGTCAATTAGTATTTAAATGGATGTTGTGAAGCAATTCATACTGTACCCACTTTATCACATATCTTTTCTAAATACTGTAACTACGAGTTGCTTGTCATTGTTTGTCTTTATCACATATCTTTTCTAAATACTGTAACTACAACTCGTATGAGCTGTTTGTGCATCCTTTTTTTGAAACGATATGAAATGGAAAGCGCTTTTCAAAAACTTTATAAATAATGCAGGGATTAAAGAAATTTTTAATGACTATATAAAATACTAAATGATCTGCCTGATTTGTTTGCAATTGATTATTCTAGCTTCATCTTTTCGGCCAATCATTTTAATTGAAGATACCTTGCTATATTTTCACCCTCAAGCCAAAAGCATTTGAACAAAATACTTAAAAGTTTTACGTCAAGTACAATCACCTGAATCAGTTCGGATTCTTTTAGTCTTTACCGGCCAGTTGGTCGAGCGGTAACGCGTTCGTCTCTAGAGCGGTAGGGATGAGGTTCAAATCTCGGGCCGGTCAAATCGGACTCATTGTTGCCAACGGCTCGCCACTGCTGCAACATTTCTTCGAAAGGAGCTGTGTTGCCCGGGCGCAATGACGCAAAGATGGGCTCCGCAAACTCGTTACATGCTTTGGCGTAATACAGCAAGTAATAAGTATAATGAAAGGTTAATTTTGATTCAATTATTTTTGTCTTTTAAAGAAGTTAGTTAATTTTGTAATGATTAAGCCTAATCATCTTTTCTTGCAGTATGCTTACCAACAGGGGTGGAGTCGAGGACCCAACGTTTGAGATCAAGGCTATAAGAACTAAAAAAATCCGAGGCCAAGGCAAAGGACCAACTTTTTAGGACAGACCCTCTCGAAGCCGTGGACAGACCCTTTCCAGGCCAAGGCCTGGGACTAAGGACTCAATTTTTCTAAAAATTATGGTAGGCAAATTTTCTATTATTTTTGGGCGTGAAAGTGCTTAAGATGCTGCATTTCGTTAAGTTATTGATGATAACTCAAAAACAGTAGTTTCTACAAACAACCAATATCATTTTCAAGTTTTACGAGTCAGCAGCAATTTTGATTACGTTGCGTAGCGGTATCGCGGTAATGAAACCATTAAGGCCGTAACTCGTGAATGAGAATAACTAAATTCTAAACGTAACAATGGTCAATTTTAAGGCCTTAACTTCATTAGTTCGGGCCCAGATGCAAACGTTCACTGATTATGGATCACCACCTTTTAAGTAGTTTTTTTTTTAACACAAACCAACCTTATTGTTTGGTTATATACTGTAACTTCTTTTCACTAATTTGTTTAAATGTTATCGTAGTTTTTATATGGTACGTACATAGCGCGTATGATATTATTATCTAACAGTACTACAAAGTACTGTAAATAACTTATGTTTTGAGGTAGCGTAAACGGTAATTGCAAGTTTGTTTTCGGAAAAAATGGGGTTCTGGGGACGAGGGCAAAGTCCACATGCCTCCGTTGAATAATTCTAGTAATTTTTTTCAAAAAAATAGCAATAATTTTGACTTTTAAAGGAGATTACACAATTAGATTTTCAAACCAATTTGAAAAAAGAAAATACCGCAAAAGTTAAGTTGAAAAACTATAGTTTTCCTCATTTTCCCAATCCTAATTCTAAACCAATCTTTTCTTTATGTTTTAGTGCACGTAATGTTTCTCTACAGTCTCGAATCTAATTGACGGATAGAGCGTCTGCTACTGAAGCGGTAGACTCGGGTTCGATTCCCGGTCGGGTCAAACAAAAGACTATAAAAATTGGTATTCACAGCTTCCCTGCTTGACGTTCAACATTAAAAGGGACAGTGTGAAGCCTCCGCCGTGTGTGGTAAACAGGTGAGCAGGTGGCAGCTTGACTCGAAGACCGAAAGGTCCCTTCGCTGTCTCCTGGCCAAGGCAACTTGGTGAATAAAAAGTAATTACAATTACAATTATCAATGAATGAGCGCAAACGTTTCGACCGCTAAAAGACACTTTGTAAAATTTTACAAAAGGTTTTTAACGGCAAAAAAGTAACCTGCAAATCTCAACAGGACTGTATTAAAACAGGAAAACATTTTCAATTTGCCCCGGAGCTCCTCTTCGAAAGGTTCACAATTGTAGAAACGTAAAAATAATAAATCATTATTTTTTCTGAAAATGCCGAAATTTTTCGCGGCAGCTTCACTTTTTCATCTCCACAACGTTGAGTAAAAAATTGGTTAAATGCAGCTCACATCTTTCCAGGGCATTCGAACAATGGTAGTTGTATTCAATTTTACTCCCGCTTTTTAATAATTCTTCATGCAGCGTTTTTTTCTGATATAGTAGTTCATTATTTGGGATATATATAGCGGCGATTTTTAACACAAAAACCGTTCAGCGGAAGTGGTTTTGCCCCCAGACTGCTTGCCACTTGTTAGAGTTTCTTTCGTATCTCAAAACTATATTCGCAATTTCCGCTTGCATATTTTCAGAACAAGTTCGCGTTCTCAAGTTAGTTAAGTTTTGCTACTTATATCAAGGATATGGCCTGCTAGTATACTTTGTATAGTATGGTATCCCCTGCAAACGTATTTGTGGTAATGTGTATGGTTTAATTTGGTAGTCTTGTATTACGTTAAAACGCCTGCAACGCTTTTTTGTTATTTCGTAATCTTAATTGCATTTTCATCTCTGCGTAAAACGTAAACATTTGCTTGAAAAGTAGTTGCCACTGTGCAGTTTAACTGACAGTAGGTTTGCAGTATAGCTAGAACAGTATGGCCTGTGTATTAAGTTGCAATGTTTATTAACCGTACTATGAGTTTTACAATATGTTTTGCTATTTTGCTTATTGTAGATGTAGTTATGTTATAGCTTGTTAAAGCCTATAAGTTTGTGAATTGTATATTAATAAATGTTATATTGATGATCGGCTTCATTACAATTTAACAAGCTATAATGAGAAAACTTATGAAACCTGAGAGACTAAGTGTGGATCCTAACAGTCAAGATGCTGCTAAGCAATGGAAGCACTGGGCGCGAACCTTTGAGAATTATTTGGAGTCACTAGAGCAAGAGAGACGAGACAGGGATCCAGCTATTAACAAGTTGAGAATTCTGACAAACAGCGTTGATTATAAAGTATTCGATTACATCGAAGATTCGGAGTCTTATGACGCGGCTATCGCCACATTAAAAGCTCTGTACGTTAAAACTCCAAATACAGTGTTTGCCAGACACAGACTCGCAACGGCGAAACAACAGCCAGGTCAAACGCTTAGCGAATTTCTTCAAAAGTTACAATCTTTAAGTAAAGACTGCGAATTTCAAGCTGTCACGGCTGAGGTCCATCGCCAAGAGGCCGTCCGTGATGCCTTCATCAACGGCCTACTGTCCAGTGCAATTCGTCAAAGACTCTTGGAAAATCGAGAGTTAAACTTAGACACTGCGTTTACTCAAGCCAACTCTCTCGACTTAGCTCAGCAACATTCTCAAGCGTATGATACGTTGAAAGGTGCTCAAGTGATGGCAGTTCCTACGCACAATAGTGATGAAAACTCATCTTCATCTGATGAAAAAGACCATACCGCTTCCGTTTCGAAACCAAAGAAACCTTGCTATTTTTGCGGAAGTAAGTTACCACATTTACGAAGAAATTGTCCTGCTCGAAATGCTCTTTGTTTTAAATGCCAAAAAAGGGGCCATTTTTCCAAGTGCTGTAAAAGTCAACGCTCTCCTGCAGCAGCGTCCCCTTCATCTTCTCAGCAGATGCGTGCAATCAAGACTGCGCCGTCTTGTCTGTCATATTCGACCATAAAATCATTTGTTCAAGGACACGAACTGTCTACTATAATTGATTCTGGTAGCTCCATGAGCTTTATTAACGATGTTACAGCAAAGACTATAAACTTACCCATTGAATCTTGTCGAGACGAGATATCGTTAGCATCTTCCAGCACACGAGGTCAGATTGTGGGACATTGTGTAGTTGATTTGACAATTCAAGGTAAGAAATATGAACAAATTGCCCTCGGAGTTCTTAAAGATTTGTGCGCAGATCTGCTTTTGGGCGGAGATTTTCAGAAACAACACAAGCGTGTGGTCATTCACTACGATGGTTCAAAGCCTGATCTTGTAGTATTGAAAAATCAACATTTAAGTGTAGTAGCGGCATCTGATGTTAAGCCGGCTAATCTGTTCAACAACCTGGCTCCGGAGTGCCGCCCGATTGCAACTAAGTCCCGTCGTTTCAATGCTGAGGACCGAAATTTTATTGTTGATGAAATTGAGCGGCTGCAATCAACAGGAGTAATCCGTCCCAGCAACTCGCCGTGGCGCGCACAAGTATTAGTAGTGAAGAACCCAGAGTCCGGTAAGAAGCGACTTTGTGTGGATTACTCTCAAACGATTAACTTGTATACGCAGTTAGATGCATATCCTCTGCCGCGTATTGAGGACCTTGTAAACAAGTTGTCTACATACCAAATATTCTCTACGTACGATCTCAAGAGCGCCTATCATCAAATACCCATTGAGGAATGCAACAAAGCTTATACTGCCTTCGAAGCTTGTGGAAAACTCTTTGAATTTAACAGAATTCCATTTGGCGTAACTAATGGGGTACCACAATTCCAGAGAAAAATGGATGAGCTTGTTACGAACTCTGGACTGAAGGACACTTTTCCATATTTAGACAATGTAACTGTGGCCGGTAGGAATCGGAAAGAGCATGATACGAACGTCAAAGCCTTGTTTGATGCATTTCGAAAGCATGGGGTGACGCTAAATGAATCGAAGACTGTTGAGTCTGTCACCGAGATTAACATTCTTGGCTATTGTGTGGGAAATGGGCAAATCAAACCTGACCCAGACAGGCTCCGCCCACTGTTAGACCTGCCACCACCCAAAGATGCAAAAGCGTTAAAACGAGCTCTTGGTTTGTTTTCGTACTACGCAAAATGGGTGATGAACTTTTCTGACAAGATTCTCCATCTCAAAACTGCAAAGAAATTTCCTTTACATGCAAATGCACTCAAAAAATTTAACGTTTTGAAGAAAGAAATCGCTAAAGCCTCGTTGCAAGCAATTGACGAAAATCGTCCATTTGTTGTGGAATGCGACGCCTCTGAAGCGGCTATTTCTGCTACACTAAACCAAGGTGGCCGACCGGTCGCCTTTATGTCTCGCACACTCCGTGGAGGCGAAAAGCACTACCCAGCGGTTGAGAAAGAGGCGACGGCCATAATAGAGGCTATTCGTAAATGGGAGCACTTACTTGCTCGGCAACATTTTACGTTAATAACGGACCAAAAATCGGTCGCGTTTATGCTGGACAACCGAAAACGCACCAAAATCAAAAACAACAAAATTCAATGTTGGCGATTAGAATTAGCATCCTTTTCTTACACCATAAAATACAGGCCTGGAGTTGAAAATGTAGCTCCTGATGCATTAACTCGTGTTACTTGTGCTGTTACAAATCACTATGATCTAAAAGAGTTGCATGAAAATATGTGCCATTCTGGGGTTAGGCGGTTGTCACACTATGTGCGCTCTAAAAATCTTCCGTTTTCCGTGGAAGATGTGAAGAAAGTTTGTTCGTCATGCCCAACGTGTGCGGAACTGAAACCGCAGTTTTATAATTTAAGTCAGGGCACTTTGATTAAGGCCACTCAGCCTTTTGAACGGATTTCGATTGATTTTAAAGGACCGTTGCCTTCCACTACCCGAAACGTGTATTTACTAGTCATTGTTGATGAGTTTTCAAGATTTCCTTTTTGTTATCCGTGTTCTAATATGCATGCTCAAACTGTAATCAAATGCTTAAATGATTTGTTTACTATGTGTGGAGTTCCAAGTTGTGTTCATTCTGATAATGCTAGCTATTTCAGATCTTATGAATTAAAGCAGTTCTTAACCGGTCTGGGTATTGCCACCAGCCATAGTTCTATTTATCATCCCACTGGCAATTCGCAGGTTGAACGATATATTGGTGTAATATGGCGGACGATTAGATTGGCACTAAAATCTCGTGGTTTGGACATTGCTAAATGGGAACTTGTGTTGCCTGAAGTATTGCATTCTCAACGATCATTGCTTTGCACCAGTACTAATGCTACACCGCATGAGTTGTTTTTCAATTTCTACCGAAAATCGTGCTGTGGTTTTACACTACCGAGCTGGCTTGCTGAGCCGGGACCTGTATTGCTGCGTAATTTTGTGCGTACACATAAGAATGATGACTTGGTGCGAAAAGTCGAATTAACTGAGGCAAATCCTTCATTTGCTCGGGTACGATTTCCTGATGGACGCGAGTCTACTGTATCTTTGAAAGATTTGGCACCTTATCCGGCGTTAGCTGACGCTCATGATAGTGATAAAAGTATTGACAATTCTTCTCTTGAAGAGTCATCATCGGAGCTTGATAAATCAACTGTGTCTAATGCTGACAATGTTATTGTGTCTGATTGTAATGTTGATAGTCGTTCTGAATCGCCAGTGAAGGACCTGCACAAAACTCCAAGTAATTCTCCATCTGTTCGTAGGTCTACAAGAGCTAATAAAGGAGTACCCCCGCCACGTTATGGAGACCCAGTATCTTTTTAAGAAGGGGTGATTGTGGTAATGTGTATGGTTTAATTTGGTAGTCTTGTATTACGTTAAAACGCCTGCAACGCTTTTTTGTTATTTCGTAATCTTAATTGCATTTTCATCTCTGCGTAAAACGTAAACATTTGCTTGAAAAGTAGTTGCCACTGTGCAGTTTAACTGACAGTAGGTTTGCAGTATAGCTAGAACAGTATGGCCTGTGTATTAAGTTGCAATGTTTATTAACCGTACTATGAGTTTTACAATATGTTTTGCTATTTTGCTTATTGTAGATGTAGTTATGTTATAGCTTGTTAAAGCCTATAAGTTTGTGAATTGTATATTAATAAATGTTATATTGATGATCGGCTTCATTACAGTATTATATTTCATTATCAGGCTCATTATACTTTGTTTTGAATCCACACCCAGATAGGCACGGTCATGTTTTAGCTTTAGCATTAGCAACTCAAAAGTGTTTTTGTCCAGGCCCCCAGATCCATTGTTTTATGGCCCTAAAATCCTAGATAATTTGATTGCTTTGCTGTTTCTACCATCCGCACCGGAAGTATTATCAAAAATAAAAACAAGTGTTCTACTCTGCCTTTTGCCATGTCATTCTCCAATTAGAGCTTTCACACAATGCAATTTAAAAAATGGTTTACTATGACTTGGCTGTCACATTATGTTTTTTCAAATAAGGAAAGGAAACGAATTGACAGGCTAGAAGTTTGGGTTATTTTTTGTTTGGTTATTTTCCTTTTCAACTAATCAGACAATAATGCTGTCCTTGAGTCGAGAACAAGACATTTTTGAGGACTTGTAGACTTCGAGGCCGATGCCAAGGACATCAAAATGTGTCTTCGAGGACGTTCTCTAGGCTAAGGACGTCCTCGAGGACTCCACCTTTGCTTACACCAAAAACCTTGATTTTACACTACACTTGGCTATATCCAAAATTTTCACTGCAATTATAGTGCCAAAGTCAATTATACGTTTGGCCAATAATATTAATGGTTTATTTTTGTTTGGTGTCGCAGGCATTGTTTGTTAGTTTGTCTTCAGCGCTGAATAAAAACGTCTGTTTGGACAGTATCTTCCAAAACTGCAAAAAATTAGTGTAGCAATTTTATGCCGATGTCAGAATAAGTTAATTGTCTTACCATTAGTGGTTTATTTTATGTAAAATATTATATTAAAACAAATTTTTCATTATACTCGCTGTATTACTATAGTCCATAAGTCTGCAAAGTCAACGTGTTTAGCTTGCGAGGTTGTAT
This sequence comes from Trididemnum nubilum, assembly GCA_963965965.1. NCBI lineage: Eukaryota > Metazoa > Chordata > Ascidiacea > Aplousobranchia > Didemnidae > Trididemnum > Trididemnum nubilum. The sequence continues at coordinate 20,388,018 of OZ014477.1, forward strand.
CACAACGTGCTCTCTAGCGACTGTTAGTGGGAAACTTTAATTTTTTATTGGTTGCTGCTGCGCATCGGTAGGCTAGTGCACTTCTGCAAAGTATTTAAACTAAACCTGACGTTAGCGAAGAAAAAGTAAATGCGAATTTCATTTGACTATGTTTACTAAAAAGTTATGTGATTAAAATAAATCAAATTAAAGCCTCAAGAGCAGGCACGTAGCCAGAACGAATTTTTTGGGGGCAAGCAAAAATTGGGGGGGCAAAGAAAAATTTTTTTGGGGCAAAGTAATGTATTTAGGCACGAAATGCATAGAATTTTGTTAAATATAACGTTTAACTGAAATTATTTGGGGGGACAGTTGTCCCCTCTGCCCCCCCCCCCTGGCTACGTCTATATTCAAGAGAATTGGCTGTTAAGAAATCAACATTTGCCCATGTTTGATTTTGTTTTTGGATTGACTTCCAAACCAACCTTGCTAAAGCACAAAGGATATCAAAATAAATTTAATAAGGAGCGAACTTTGGTAGAATATTAAACGTATGTTATAGATTTTGCCTGGTGTGCGTTGCGAAGCACATTAGGCTTATAGAATATTGTGTGGTAATGACATAAGTGGTTGAAATTCTGAAAATTTATTTAAAGCTATCGAACTGCTGAATTTTGACAATGTAAACTATATTTGTATGAATTTTTTTAGGCTGGGTCAAGACCATTTTAGAACCATTATGAGTTAGCTGAAAGGATGTTGAAGCAGCAGTTTACCAACAGCTTTTGCTTGCGCAAATTGAAATTACCCGAGCCTACCAGTATGATCAAAACACTAATCTTTAACCTTCACCCCCTGGCCTCGTAACTTACGGGGCGCTATTCCCCTTCTAGCCGTTCAAACGTTGCTCCCCTGTAGACATAGGCTCCCAAGCGCGTGCCACACCAACTGAAAAAAGCAATGAATATTTGGCAGAAGCTAATTTTGCAAAAAGCTTTAACAAACTTCTGTATTTAAAGTGAAGCTTGTCCTTGTCTCAAACTTCAAGTTACACCTCTGTCTTTGACCTTTAACTACTACATTTTTGAATTATTGCTTGCCACGTATTAGTGACTAAGTTATGGGTTTACTTGTGCTTGTGGTACTGGCATGAAAGTGTATTTCAAGCTACATTAATGAGTATACCATCACACTCGGCAGTGGGCCAAAGTAGCTTAGTAATAATCAGAGGAGGAGTCCACGAGGACGTCTTTGGCCTTGATGACGTCCTCGAGGACACATTTTGAAGCCCTTGGCCTTGGCCTCGAGCATTCCTGTCCTTGGCCTCGAGAGTGTCTGTCCTCGGAAAGGCTGTCCTTGGCCTTGGCCTCGGATTTTTTTGTGTCCTTGGCCTCGAGCCTTGTGTCCTCGACTCCACCTCTGATAATTCATGACTTCTTGAGAGAGTAAGGGGTTAGAAGACCAAGCGTTTTGTGGCAGTAATATGAAGGTAGTCGACTAGTTGTCATACACTACAGTTTATCGATTGAATCATTTGTTTATTTCGCTTAAATACTTTCAGAAATACTTGTACTTGAGTACTTTTAAAATGACTGCTTTTTTACTTTTACTCAAGTACTTTTTGGTCAATACTTTGTACTTTACTTCAAGTACTTTTTTGTTCAAGTAACAAAACTTTTACTTGATTACACTTTTCGGGTACCTTTTTGACCACTGACTAAATTCAATATAAAAAGGAGATTCAAATTTACTGCTGAAATGGCAAAATTAGCAACTGCATATTGGTGCAAAATACACAACTACTGTTTCGACCCAAAAAGTCCACCTCTTTGCCGAAATTATAATTTTGCATTGCTAATGCTTGAACATGACCGAGCAAATTCTGCGAGTGAATTCAGAAGAAAGTATGTGTGTAATAATAAAATGCAATACAGTATTACCAGGGAAGGCATATTGATATCATACTCTAGTAAATATGTTCGTATGTCTTGATATAACTAACAAAACTTATCTTGAGAACGCCAACTTGTTCTGAAAATATGCGAGCGCAAAGAAGTTGTTTTGAAATGAGAAAGAACAACTTTAATCACTTGCAAGCGATTTGACGTCAAAACCAAATCTATTGAACAATTTGTGGCTGGAAATCGCCTCAGATAATGCCAAATAACAAACTTTTAGATCACATAAAACGCTACATGAAAGAATTGTTAAGAAATTACTGTACAGTAAGTGTGAAGTGAAATATAACTAATTAATCGAATGCCTGGAGTACTTAATAAATTTTTTTTCCACTATATCATTAACATATGAAGAGGCGAAACTTTCGCGAAAAATTGAGCATTTTTAGAATAATTATTAATGGTTTATTATTTTTGCGTTTCTACAATTGTGGAACCTTTGAAGGGGGCCCGGAGCAAATGTCTCCAATGCTTTCCTATTGGGATCCTCAGTTTTTTTGTAATTAAATATCTTATAAGTTTTTGTTAAATTTAACAAAGTGTCTTTTGGCGGCAGAAACTTTTGCGCTCATTCATTGATAGGCTTAGATGCGAGAAAGACAAAATACACTGAAATGTAAAAACAAAGATTGGCTTGAAATGATGATTGGGAAATTGTGGAAAAACTCAAGCTTTTCAACTTAGCAATTACGGTATTTTCTTTTCAAATTGCTTTGAAAATCTAGATGTGTAATCTTCTTTAAAAGTCACAAAAATTGCTATTTTTTTCAAAAAAAAAAAATACTAAAATTATTTAACGGGGCATAGGGACCTTGCCCTCTCTCTAAAACCCTGGATTTTTTGAACGCCCAAAACTTATGAGCTTACAAATATACCCAATACGGTATCTTAATTCATTTTGAAAACATAAATTGATAGTACTTTGCAATATTTTTAGACTATAATTTTTGAAAATTTTTGTGAAAAATGGTTTAACCAAACAATATGGGTTGTGTTTAGGAAACATCTAGCAAACTTGGTGTCCATAATCAGCGAACGTTTGCATCGGGGCCCTAACTGATAAAATTAAGGCCTTAAAATTGACCACTTCTACGTTTATAATTTAGCTATATTCGTATTGACGGGTTATGGCCTTGTTTCATTAACACCAAACAACTGTGGCAGATAGTCATTATCAGCTGCTAACGTATAAAACTTCAAAATGGCATTCATTATTATTTTAAAAAATTACTATTTTCGAATTATCATCAAAAACTTAACGAAATGCAATATCTTTAGCACTTTTAAAAATCATGCAAAATTTACCGACCATAATTTAGAAAACCTGTGTTCTTGGTCCTAGTCCTTAACCATAGGCGTAGCCAGGATTTTTGATTGGGGGGGGCCCAAACCACAAATCACATGCAATGACGTCATCAGCAACACTTAAATTGTAAAATTTTGCATGGGGGGATGCTTTTGCAGCCCTGAACAAACGCATTTGGCATGCGAAAGTACTTTAGTGAAGATTACGTAATTCCGTCGCCGAAATTGAATGAACACCAAAATTAAAAGGTCTTTCCTGAAAATTGAAGTGTTTTTTCGCCAAAATTAGGTGAAGAATTAGATCTTTTTTGTCTGATCATCCAGCTGTCAAATCTGGATGAAGGAACACCTAAATCTCGATGGGGGGACGTTAACTCTCGATGGGGGGACGCGTATCCCCGCGTCCTCCTACAATTTAAGTACTGGTCACCAGAAATTTTCAAAAAAGGAACTTTTTGTCGGGCAAAGATATTGTAGAATGGAAGATCTGAAGCTGTAGTCTGTTGGCAGTTAACCAGGGTTTTGCAAAGGGAGAGGGCGAAAACTAATCGATAGAAAATGCAAATGTCTAACTTAGGAGACGTGTTGAGAAAGCTAGTGTACTCAAACGTACCACAGACGGGGGTCTGGGGGTGGAGCCCCTAGCCGCCGGTGGCTATGGGGGTCTAGGGGCAAAGCCCCCAGCCGCTGGGCAATTTTTTTAAGTTTTTGGGAAAAAAAGCTATTTTAATCCCATTTAATCACATTTCGCACGTGGTCAAAGCCATTTGAAAGAACTAAATTTTTCACATTTGAAAGCCAATCGAAAAAATTTAACTGTTCATTCCTCCTTTTACATGTAATTAAAGTCCAAAACACGTTTCAAATTTTGCATTATGGTGTAAAATTTTAATTGTAAGGGATTTGGTCCATGTAGGGGTAAGTAAAGCGCATTGCCTCCTGCAATATTTTAGCAGTAAATAGTAATCCACTCGAAGATTTTTCTTAAAGATTTTTGTTTGTCACAAAGTTAACCAGTTGTAGGAATACATGTATGGCCAGAGGACCCAGGCCCCCTCAATGGAAATTCAATAATTTGTTCAATGAGCATTTTCTCTAGTAATTTTTTAAAAAGTATTTTGTGTGTAAAAACTGGCGAAGTGGAGTTGAATCGTTATTGAAAAATTGTACAATAAATGGTTACGCTTACTAAACATGTTAATCCTGGGCCGGATTCATATTGCGCGGGGCCCCTCGCACTTAGGGAATTTTTGCAACATCTTCCTGGCAAATATAAGTGAAGACCAAAAAAAGTCCTACCATCTGAGCGCTGGGCCATGGCGCTGTGCCATATGGCAAATACGGCGCTGGTTTTTGCATTACGTTCATAAAAAGTTTAGATGAGGGCCTGAGGTTGCAATTTTTAGGACAAAACTCTTGATTTCACCCTGGTTATACGTTTAAATTGGTTGGAAAAAAGTGAATTAAGGGGGTGCGCTGGGCCTCCTGGTCGTCAACAATATTTATTGTTAATTACTGTTGTACGCGTGTACTGTTGTACGCAACGATGTAAAAAGAAACTGAAAATGAAAAAACAAGGTTTTTTCGTTAAATTTTTGTCATTGGTGGCATTTCAATTGAGGGGGCCCGGGCCCCCTGGGCCACCCCCAGGCTACGCCTATGATTTTGAGATAAGATCGCGCCCTTAAGTTCTTTCATAAAAAAAACATTTAAAGCAAAATTAAAAAAAAATTTCCAAAACGTGGAGGACTCGAGTCAAGTCACTTGACAGTTTTTTGAAACGTCCAGGAATTGCATGGCATTATTGTGACGTGGACAGGTGTTCGTCATTATTATTACTTGCTTTTGTACGCGTAAATCCTAAATTAAAGAAACTGCAATTCCGGACAAGGACAACATACTGGCTATGCTCTCATTATATTTATCATTGGTAGTATTTTGTTGGGGGTTTGCATTACCGCCTGTGTTATAGGATTAAAGTTCATAATAACATTAAACGAGGGTCTGGAATAGCAACTTTAAGCACAAAACTTTTAGATTTTTCACAGGTTTTGTGTATATATTGTTAAAAATTTGAATTGCGGGGCCCCTGGCCCGGGACTTTTGGTCATTATTTAGGGGCCCCAGGTTGTCAGTTACGAGACCCAGGGCCCCCTGGTTGTCGGTTAGGGGCCTTGGGGCCCCTGGTTGTCAATTAGGGGCCCCAGGGCTTCCTGTTTGTCAGTTCGAGGCCGCAGGGCACCCGTTTGTCAGTTAGAAGCCCCGGGGTCCCTTGGTCGTTAGTTAGGAGCCCTGGGGCCCCCTTGTCATTAGTTAGGGGCCTCGGGCTTCCTGGTTGTCGGTTAGGGGCACTCTGGTCGTCAGTTAGGGGCCCCAGGGCCCCCTGGTTGTTAGTTAGGAGCCCCGGGGGCCCCTGGTTGTCAATTAGAGGCTACCTGTTTGTCATTGAGAGGCCCCGGGGCTCCCGTTTTTCACTTGGGTGCCCTGGGGATCCCTGGTTGTCGGTTAGGGGCCCTGGGTTGTCGGTTAAGGGCCCCTTGGTTGTTAGTTAGGGGCCCCTTGGTTGTTAGTTAGGGGCCTCGGGGCTCCCTCGTCGTCCGTAACTGCAACTAAACATCTCTAGGCTATGTTGTCATAATTTTTTATCATTGGTGGTATTTCAATTGTGGCGGGCCCGGGCCCCCTGGCTACGCCTATGTCCTCAGCCATTCCTGTCTTTGGCGTCGAGAGGGTCTGTTCTCGAAAAGTAGATCCTTGGCCTTGTCCTCGGATTTTTTTGAGTCTTTGGCTTTGGCCTCGAACATTGTGTACTCTACTACACCTCTGGTAATAAGGTCTTGTATTAACATAACATAACATATTTTTATTAAAAAAATAATAGTCAAGGCTACAACAACGTTGTAACATCTTTGTTGTATGTACAGTATTTTGTATTTTATTGTTGGTCAATATGAGCATCGCCACTGATTAGATCTATCCTGAATTAAGTCACCGAACTCCAGAACATATTTGATTACGCTTAGGCCTACTACGTTAATTAGCTAGGCTACGCTTATCAGCTGTTACCAAAAAATATTACGGTATATTACTCAAATCTGTATTTGTCATTTTATTTTTACGTCATTACAGATTTTACTAATCTAAAGCCTCTTAAAAGTTGCTCCTTAAAACCAAAATCCTGGAAAGCTACTGCAATATGTTATTTTGACTTAGGTACAAGATTTTAGTTGGAAAAGAAACACCAAAAAATAAACAGCATCTTTCTTGATATGCAAATTTCTTCCAAATGACCTTGCCAATTTCATCTTGATTCTGTTGGTCTTACCTACAAAAAAAAAAAACAAAAAAAAAACAACAACTTCGTGTTAAAATTTCGATTAAATATTTGTTTCTCAGAAATAACGAAATAGTAAGCTACAGTATCATTACTAGTGATGTAAATAAAAAAAACGAAGCTTGTTTTTTTTAAAAAAAACGTTTTTTTTGCTTGTTTTTTTTGTTTTTAATTGTTATTTTTAAATAATATCAAATTGTTGTTTTGTAACACCCTTTAGCGAGCCGGTCCTGAAAACCGTGAAAATCTTTAACAGCTTAAAAGCTTGAAAAAAGACATCAAAACTAATATTTTCTTATTGATGGATTGCACGTGACGTCATCACGCTGCTAGTCAAACCACTGGACGTCAAAATTGCACATCGGCCCTATGTAAATGCATGCAAAAACAGTAATAGGTAAGATATAGAGTGTATTTTCAGGCTTTAAATCAGTTGACTCTTTGTAACCTCAAAGTTGAATAGCAGATAAAAGCTTGCAAAAACTTAAAAGAATTTAATTAGTCAGAATTCGGTTTTTGTTTGCTTTTTTCAGTGATGTAAATTCGGCTTGCTGTCTAGTAACCACGAGAATTATGTAATTAAGATGGTGGTATTTATCTTCGGTTACCAATTCATGATCAAATTTGAGGTTATTATTGATGGCGCTGAAATAGAACAGTTGTATCTCCTTCATTTGTGATAAAATTAGCACTTCTTTAAACTTTTGTAATTTTATAAGTCTATTTTGCAGGATCTATGTTGATTTTTTGGATTTAGTGTTGTTATTAACGGCTAGCGCTACGGTTGATTATAAGTCAAAACGCATAAACTGTTGTTTTCATTGAGTTATATTTCGTAGGTATGTCATTTAAGTTCAAACTAATGATTTAACTGCCCTCAGTGTAATGTTTTTCGAGCCTTAATTTGCATCTATTTCGACTTTAACTAGTGGTGTTAACAATTATTCGTAATTAGTGCTTGATTTAAACGTTAATCTATCGCATGGTATTGCTGTGGCGTAAAATTTTATGTATTTTAGGATATGGTCAAATTTACGGTGTGAACCAAAGCCAAAAACCGCGCAAAGCAGACAATAGCAGGCACAATGGACGAAGCGATTTCACAAAAGGCATAACTTTCTAGATCGGTTAAGTTATATAAGCTGCTTAAATTGCTCCTGGTAAATTTCAACTAAAGCCGGCTACCTACAAAAGTTTAAACTTTAAAATCAAATGCTTTAAATATGCCGACTGAACAAATTAAGCATTGGTTTTTACCTTTAGTCACTTTCCATATAGCCACTGCCCATGTATGCAACCAGTTTAATGATGCTTTTCACCGCTAATTTCTTTGCCACATTTCAAAAGCATCAGTCTTTATCAAAATAGGCCTAAATTTAAGTTATTTTTGCAAAAAAATACAAAATTTTTGAGCGCTGGGCTCCGCCCCCATACCCCCAGAATAGCCCCATTTCAGATTTCTGGTTAAGAGTCTAATCATGTTTTTGCTCATTTCTATGCCACCAGAATTCTCCCTGATGCCACGTTTTAAAAGCATTTTATCAAAATAAGCCTAAAATTAAGTTATTTTTGCAAAAAAAATTTAAATTTTTCGAAAGCTCGGGGCTCTACGCCCAGACCACCAATGGCCTCCGGCGGAGCTTACAGACCCCCAAAACAGCCTCTCCCCCATTGCAGATTTCTAGTTACACGCCTGAATATAAACGTGTGCTGCCACGGTGCTGCTCATACTCCTAAGTCATCGAATCTTACAATGAGAATTTATTGAGCTAGCCAAATAACAACCGCTATCTACGGAAATCAAGTAGTACCGTTATCTTTAAAATAACACTTTTTGCAGCTTGCTATACATTATAAAGGGTGACACCACAAAATTTCATTCCGAGTGTCACCATCCCAGCGACGCCATTGCGAATTGTGGTGAAATAAACCAGTCAGTGAGTAAGAAAGTAGCAGAGTTGCCATTCCACCTTAACTACCGAAACTTCCGCATTTTATTCTCTCAGCAAGCAATTTTTAAGTCTATGTAGCTCAAAAGAAGCACAGTACCTAACCAAATCTTGAAAAACCATTTAAGTATTCTCAATCATCTAAAAACTACAATTACATATAAAAAAAACAAAAAAACGACAAAAAAAAAATAAAAAAAACAAAAAAACAAGGTAAAAAAACGCTCTTCAAAAAAAACCGTTTTTTTACAACACTAATCATTACCAATTTGCTGGTAAAATGAAATTTTACTAGTGGAACTTCATTTTGTGTAAATGGGAAAACATCAAACATGTTGGATAATGGTATTGCACCAAAAAATAGTTTTGGCTATGTTGCAGCAGTAATTAGTTGCATCAGTAATTACCGTACAAAATTGCTCTGCGAATCAGTATTGAGCGCTGTGAAATTTCCAACCCTCCATATCCATAGGTGGGCACGTTAATGCAAAATGTTCGCTTCGTTAACCATTAGTCCGTTAACAAACTTCATACCTCCGTTAACGTTAATCCGTTGTTTTCAGCTTTAATTAACGGAAGGTAATAAAGTTCGTTAATTCGTTAACATTTTGCGTGTAACTTACATTTCTTTTTATTCACTCTCTTCTAGAACACGTATTGACGCTACTGAGCTGATTGTGAGGAAATATTTATTGTTTTTTTGTTTTTTTTGTTTTTTGTGTTTCGGAAGTTACATTTTACAGTCTAATCTAATTTCAAGATAAAAATAAGTTCAAATGCACTAACGAAGCTGCAATCGGAAAATCTTTGAAAATTGTGAACAGCGATAATTAATAGACCTCTGAGGCTGCAGCTTATTATTTTTCACAAAAAAGAGCTCCTTTCTTCGCTCTCTTCTATAAAACTCGTGCTAATACGCAACAAGTGTTACCAGTGCAAACTGGTTTGTACCGGTACGATGAATGAATGGTGCAAGATGTTAACGATAAAAACCTTAACGGAAGTTAACAAAATTTAACAGAAGTTAATTTAGTCCGTTAACATGAACTAACTTTTTTACGGATTAACGAGTGAATGAAAAAGTTAGCTTCGTTATTAATGGATTAACGATTAACGAACTTGTGCCCACTTATGTCAATATTTGTTGCGCATTGAGTTGCTTTTGACTTTCATCGATGTAAGAGTCGTCAAGGCAGGAAAGAGAAGTTAGACGCTCGTTATCAGAAATCAACATCACTTTTGATGTTTTCGCTCGTGAACAAGCATGGCAGTATGGTGCATGGTACGTAAGTTTGGCAAGGTACGCCTCAATTTTTGCTGAAAAGTATGGTACGCTTGCACGATACGCGCTTGTAGTGAAGGTATGGATACGATACGTTGGTACGCTGTTTGAATGTGCGTACCATGCAAGAATGTTACGTGACAAAGCTTGCAACTCGCTGACGACGCTACTAACCGTACTTGAGTTAGTATGATGCATTGTTACGTGTCTGTAAATTATTTTTGACCCATGTTCTGATTTCTTAGTTCTGATTATTTGTTCTCCTATTTCTTCCCCCAAAACTAAAGTCAATATGCGTCACATGAGTTGAAAAGTTCCAAACTTGGCAAAACTGATATTCATGAATTCGATTTATATGCAGTTAAACCTTTTTTTAAAGCGCGGAAAACGAGAACTTGAAAAAAAACCTTAGCAATTTTTCGTACTTACCGTACCTTTTTAGGACGATACGTTTAGGGCATACCATGCAATGAAAAGTACGTAGGTACGGTACGCATTCAAAATTTTTTGGGGTACGTTACGTTAGTACGGTACGGTAAAATTTTAAAGCACGCAATGTTCAAATTTTGAACGCACCGTACCGTATTACCGTTCTTGCTCGTAAATCTACATCACATAATCGAAACAGTGTTAGCAATCAGAAATTGATATCGCCTCATTGTAACCAAGTATATTGTCGGGAATCAATCTCGCAAATTCAAAGTCATAAATGCGTTTATTATCGAAAACCAATGCGCAAGATCCAGAGGTTAAGTTTTATGCACTCTACCACAAAAAATAATGAAAATCGAACCCAAAATCTAATCCCCTTTTTACACCGTACAATACAGAAATATACCTCTGCCTTTCTTTTTTGACGGTTGTCTTTCTTGCCACAATACTAACTATTGGAACCGAGATGAGCTACTGTTGTTTTAGTTAAGCAGATAGCTATTGTTGAAAAGCCAGAAGTAGGCTACAATAATATTTTGCATGCTACCAACTTGCCCACTACCTTGTCGCCCACTATTAACTGCACTTGAACAGTAGCCTACTGAAATGGTTTTTGTATGTAGGCTCGTCTTGCATCTCGATTCTCCTTGATCACATGTTGACTTTTCAAAGTAGCTGCGAACCCAAAATACACAGAGCTCTGTACAAATTAAAATCAATGTAATTCAAAATCATAGCCACTTAGCACATGATTTCTTACAGGAAAACGTACCCCACACTCACACCGTCTGCTGTAATGAGTAGCGGAAGCGCTGCTATCAATTTAGTCATTTACTTGCGATTTACTGAGTTGTGACTGACTGTTTGCTATTAGTTTGTCTTTTGCTGAATACCTTCTAGATTCATAATCAGTCTCATTATCATCAAATTAAAGTTAACAATTTTTCTACATATCAGCATATCAAATTACATACATACATAAATTTAGTTGCTCAATGATAAATAAAACGCCTCAGGTATAGACAAAACAATTCGCAACAACGCAATATGACCACCAAGCCAGGAAACAACGAAAAACCTAAAAGGTATCCAGTCAAGATGCTTCCTGATTATGCCGAGTAGTTTTTAAAAAGCAAGATGAAGGCAAGTTTTTAGAAAAGCAAATAATAAAAATAAAAACGGAAAAAAACTAAAAAAAGATGATTTACTGATAAAAAAGATGATGAAAAAAAGATGATTTAATTTAAAAGAACATCTATTATAGACGCTGAACTTTCAAAGGATAAATATGCTTTTCATTTTTAAGATGGCCTTTTTTCACGATAATTCTAGTTGTGGCCTTGAAGCGGACACTTTTCGTCATCTTCGCATTTACACTAATAAATAACTTGTTCATGTAGTCTAGAACTGTAAATTCTTACTTCAGCACTTTAATAAGTTTAATTCTGGCCTGCATAAAACTTCATTAGAATGCCAGTTGTCACCACTTCATTCTATTTGAATTAGATTTGCAATAGTACTCGATTCAGAGGTAGAAGTAGGACGCGTTTTTTTGCTCTTAAATTTTCCAACTAAATTTCAAAACTTTGGAAGAGGTGTCGCTTCAAATTACAACTAAACAGCTCTTAAAAGAAATTGGAATCTTTTGGTTAAATTTGTGTACAAAAACTTAATTTCGGCTTAAAAACCAAGAAAATTAAACAAAAAATTTGACAGCTACTCAAAAAATTTTCAATTTTGATCAAAGCCATCTTGGTTTTATTACGTCAAAGCTGCAAATGGAAAACTTGAAGAAAACATGAAATTGGATTATAACTACAATAGGGCCATTTTTATTTTGACCAAAAAAAGTTTATTTTTGACTTTATGTTAGTTAAATTTTGGCTTTATTTGGACTTAAACTGTAATGGCCGTTTTTGATGTACAAATTTTGATTAAAAATGTTTCATAATCGCAGTTTACTAAGTTGAGTTCAAATTCTTCTTCTTCTTTTTCTTTCTTCATTACCCGCTTTTCCGTGAGGGTTCGGGGGGCAGCAGCTCGAGATTAAGCTGCCACACTTCACAGTCTTCAATCACATCCATTATTTCGCTTGAGTAAAGTTTTATGCGATTTTTTCCAAAATCCTCAATGTAATTGGTCCATCTAGTTTTAAGTCATCCAACTGGTCTACTATCCTTTGCTTTGGCCCGGAAAGCTTGTTTGGGGAGTCTTTTTTGCGGCATTCTGCTTCCATGGCCAAATCATTTAAGCTGAGATCTTTCAATTCGGGAAGTAGCACATCGATGTTAAGAAATTTTTGAATCTCAGAGCTACCCACCTTGTTAAACAGCGTAACTCCTTCGATTCTTCGTAAAAACCTCATTTCGCTCGCTTGCACTTGTGATCGCACTCTTTCGGTCATTACACAAGATTCATTTCCATAAGTAAGAATGAGGACAAAAACTGCTTTGAAAATTGAGAGCTTTGCCTTTTTTGACAATTCTTGTTTCATGAAAACCGATTAGAGCAAAGCTCGCATTACTGGACTTGCCTTGCCTATTCGAGTATCCAGTTCTTTGTCTTGCCTTTTGTCACCCGTGAATGCAACCCCAAGATATTTGAACTTCTCTACCTACTTCAGTATCGCTCCATTTACTTGCAACGAGCACTGATCAGGGTTTCTTGAAAGATGAAGTACCTCAGTTTTGGCCGTGCTTATTTTCATTCCGGCAGTGTTGCATCTGCAAAGTTATTTAATTCGCGCAGGAGGTCAGATTCTGTGGAAGAAAGCAGAACCAAATCATCAGCGAATAGCAGACGACTGCTTGCCATTTATCCGAACACAAACCTCTAGTCGATTGTAGAATAACTTAATGGCGTGTAACAACTGACCATCAACGCCATACTCCTGCAAAACCTTCCAAAGTTTATCCCGAGGAACTCGGTTATATGCTTTTTCAAGATCGTTAAAACATGCAAAGAGATCTTTGCCATGCTCCCAAGATTTCTCGAAGATTTGCTTCAAAGTGAAGATCTGGTCCGTGGTGCAGCGACCCGGATAAAAAACCGCACTGACCATCTTTCCAGTTTTGATTCCACTATTTCTCGGCTTTCCGTTTTAGGGCATTTGGCATATACTTTCTCTGGCAAACTGAGCAGAGACATCCCTCTGTAGTTTGTGCATTGTTTGCGATCTCATTTCTTGAATATCAAAATAATCACATCTGTTTGCCAATCTTTGGGAGTTTTGCCAAACTTTCGCACAAATTGGCACACTCACTTTAACCAGAGAATTCCTTCTCCATTCAGCACTTTCAACATCTTGGATCTGACTTCATCTTCACCAGTGGCTTTTCCAGATTTTATCCCTTTAATTGCCGTTGCCACTTCTGCTGCTGTGAAAAGTTCCTCTTCCCCTAAATGCGTCACTTCGTGTGTGTCACGAGTCGATGCTTTTACAGGATTCAAAAGATCTTCAAAGTATTCTCTGCATCGTGAAAGGATTTCATTCTCATTCGTTAGAATGTTACCGTCAGAATCCTTGATGGAGTACGTGACACTCGATCTTTTGCGACGTAAACGGCGGATGGTCTGCCAAAATACTTTGTTTGCGGAAAAATAGTCGGAATTGAACCGACCACCAAACTCTTCCCATGACTTCACCTTGGATTTCCTGACTGTCAAAGTTGTTGCTTTTCGCGCCTCAGTATGCCGGGATTCCAAATCAGATGACGATCTATCCGGTAGCAAGGCCTTGAATGCATTTTTTTTGCTCAAATAGCTTCTTTAACCTCTTGGTTCCACCAAGGTGTTCTTTCCTCACTATCGCCCGCCACTCTAAGCCGTTTCCGCCCACAACTTTCAGCTGCTGATAAAATGATCGCTGATCTGAACAGCACCCATTCCTTCTCGATGTCCTCGGATACATCAGAAAGTTATCTGAACTTAGATTATACAGGGTGTTTCAAAAGTCACGCTCGATTTTTAATATGAAAAAACGTCACGGACAATACGGCCATAATGTGGAGGGGCGCCATCTTGTTGGAAGTAGTCATTTGTATCCTTAATTCGAGGCCATAAAGCATAGATATAGAAAATATCATAGAAAAATATCCATTGACTTTTTAACTGCATAAAATCGGGCGTGACTTTTGAAACACCCTGTATATTGGATGCAAACTGTTTCCTTACTTCTTAGTCCTCCAAAACCTCCCATTTGATCCGATAAGTCACAAACGACCTGGTTGATTTTCTGTTTGGCCAAGGTTTCGAAAGTCGCAAGGAACATACTACCAGATGGTGATCAGTTAACAGTTCAGAACCTCGCTTCACTTGAACATCCAGCACATCAGAAAGCAAATCTGACGAAACTATGCAAAAATCTATCAAACATTTTTGATCCATACTAGGTCGACTCGATACCATGTATACTTGCGAACCTCTCTGTGCTGGAAAACAAAGATATTTATGACGTGGAGTCCGCTGCTACAACACAGCTGCAATAAGTGCCTTCTGTTTTCATTCAGTCCAGTGACTCCGTGTTTTCCGATCACACCCTTCCACGAATTTGTGTCTGTTCCAACATGTGCTTTAAAATCCCCCATAAGGACTATAGATTCAGTAGGTGATACTCGTAGAAGAGCATCATTTACTTCATCCACAAAAGCCTGATATTCACTCGTGGCATTGAGGACATATACCTGCAATAGGCACAATGACCGATCCAATATATTGAGCTTCAACATACAGACCCGTGATCCCTAAGGAATCCATTCTGACACACATTCTGACAACCGGGGGCTTGTGAGAATCCCCAAACCCGCTTGAGCAAACATACTAGGATCAGCACCAGAATAGAAAAGTTTCCATCCGCCATCCAGATCCAGAGTTCCTGAGCTACGTCGTTAGGTTGAAGAAACTCTGATAGCATGGAGATGATACCGCTTTGCTTCCTCAATCAATTTTAGCTCTTTTCCTGTGAGGTGAGGATATTCCAATTGCCCAACAGCAGTTGGTGACAGTTGACCCGTACGTCTACGACATTATCTCGAGTACGAATACTCTGCGCTGCCTCCATTCGCTCTCCAGACGTGTAGCCGGCACATTGATGGAGATACCACTAAGGCTGGCTGGTGAAGATTGTCGCTTATTTTTCGAACGAGCTCTTCAGCCTAAGACTCGAACGCTATAGGGGTTTCGCTGAATCACGACCTGGGAGTCCTTAGGCGTACCTCTGCCAGACGAGGTTCCACTTGTGAAGGTGGACCCATTAACGTCGTTTACGTAATTTTCATTATTTGTGCTCATCATGATTTGTTTTGCAGTTTAATCTAACGGAGGAGAGGTTTTATATCAGTGTTGTCCTTCTCCAAGGTTATATGCTTACCACAGCTTTTAAGTATAACATAACCAACCCAGGTTTTAAGCTTTCCCATTTGTTTAATTTGAACTGTACTTCGTCTCGCTTCTACCATCATTTAAAACAGTCACCCTTTAGCAGAAGTTAGTGCAATCCTACATCATAAAATATTTAACGTCACTATTTAAAATTTAAAACCCTACAGGTTACCGGGGTATCTGCAAAAAGTAAAAACAATATTTAAAATCAGAAACTAAAAATTAAAATGAATTATGAAATATCAAGATCGTTCCAAAACAAAGGCAGACCATGATCGACTTAGAGGTGACCAAACAAAGGGTGCACTATATGTATTGATCATGGTTCCGGAACTGAAACGATCTTTGAAATTTTATGCTTTATTTTAATTTTTAGTTTCTGATTTGAAATTATATTTTTACTATTGGAAAAACCCTTCAATGATCTCGCATGCGCGTGAAACAGCCAGTAGGATTTTAATTTTTGTTTTTAAATTGTAACGTGTACTGTTTTGCAATAGCAATTTACATAAGTTTGAATTGTATAGTTTACTTCACTTTTTATCAACCTCATTTGGACACAAATCTCGATTAGCCGTCTTGTGGCTAATACAACCATGCAAAACATGACAAAAATTTTGGAAACTGAGCTGAGCATAGCACTCTTATCCAGGTAAATTAACACATTCATTTCAGTCATTTGTATGCTATTGTGACAACTGAGTTAAAATTTATAGAAGTTTCACAGCTTGAATTGCAAGACTTTGGTGAGACACTTATAAAACTGTGCATAAAATTTTGATAACTGCTCAAAAATTCAGAAAAATAAATAATAAAGGTAATTTGTATGGACATTTTTAATGAAAGACAATTTTGATAAATTTTGACATTATTTAAAATTTGACCTTATTTTGACGTATAAAATGTATCAAAACAGACTTCTGAGCACCCAAAACCAATGTTAAAAGATATTTGATGATGTACGAAGACCCAGAAAAAATTTTAACTTCATTATCTTTAGCGAGCTCTAAATATATTAACGTTAAGCTAATGATCAAGGATGGCAGTACGGTAAAGCACGGAGGTACGGTACAGTACGCCTCAATTTTTGCTAAGAAATACGATATGTTGGTACGGTACGCTTTTTTGTAATGGTACGGGTACGGTACGTCGGTACGCTGTTTGAATTAGTCTACTAAACGTTTTATCTGCAACGTGCAGCCGTCAATGAAGATTCGTACGACCCTGCCCGGTGTGCACATAGTCTAGGCTATTCCCAAGTAGGCTAATCATTATAGCCTCTTAATTTGTCGTTACAATTCTGTTATGATTGTGGGGATTGTGCCCTGCGCTAGCCCACATCAGCCGCCTACGTCCTACGCGACCGCTGCGAGAGGGTGTTCCCACTTATGCGCGCCTATTCTTAACTGCCAAACTAGGACAAGGTAAGTCGAACACCAAAATTGATTTAATACACAAATGCCGATATTTGCAAACCCTGCCCTAAAGCTTGCACCTGCAAGGGTCAACGTGCAGTGTGGGAATTTGCAACAATAAAAGGTTTTGCTATCTGATCCTGTAAAATAACGATAAACATAAGCCGAACTATACCAAAGGGGTTATACACAGCAATCAGTATCACAATCTAATGCAACACTTACATACTGTACACTTTCTCCATATCAGTAGGTAAATTTACGGTACCTCAACATTGGAGTAAGAGTTACACACGATAACTTGATTTCTAGATGTTTTCGGTAAAGGATAATACAAAAATATATAAAAGGCAACTCACTGACAATTTAGGTAACGGGCTTCGTATCCAAAAAACTAAATCTCTGCAACTAATTCGATAACTATCTATCTGGTCGAGCCCACGGTAAAAGAGAGCGACGAAGGAAAAAAGCCGCCTATATGGAAGCCGGGAAAGTAAGTCAAGCACGACGCACGTGCGCGTAAGCGCACGTGAGCACTTTCATACTTTCTGGCAAAAATGTTTAATTTGGTCACAAAAATGATGTCACAAGTCACAGTCTCAAGTATGGCCAATTTTGATGTCATAACTATCGCCTATAGATGCTAGGAGCCTAAGACTATTGTGGTCTGTCATATATTGAAGAAAAATTTGAATGGACACAACTGCGACATTTTAGCTGAAAACGCAGTGGTTTAAAAATCCCAGACTTTTCGCGCATTGAATCAGTTTTTTGCATAGGTGGACAGTACCGCGGTACTTTCTTGGTATTGGTACCGGTACCGTCGGTACTTTTGTGGTACCGGTACCGATACCACGGTACTTTGCTATTTTTTGGCGGTGCCGGTACTTTAGTTTTATTTTTTATCAGGGATTTTAGGAAGTTAATTAAACATTTGAAACGTTGTAAAAATGCTTGCGAATGATACGGATAAACAACGAACATTTTTTCCAAATTTAGTGTTTAACTGTTGGTCCTACTTGCTACTACCACCGCAGGGACTTGGCGTTAGCAGTTTTCTGGCCCACTTGGAAAATTGACTTTGTCTTGTAATGTCACAATGATGCATTACCAATATTCATGCGCCGGTGAAACAAAAGGAAACCACTAACAAAATTGTAAGAGACGACTTACAGTACGTTATGAATACTCATCACATCAGGCATGATTACAGTAGCGTAGCCAGAGGGGGGACTAAAGCCCCCTAATTGAGTAATTGGCCTTCCGACCAAAATGCAGAATAGGAAATGTACCTCGTTTTTAGCACTTGTGAGACTGTCTTTTGCACTAGAATAGACTTAAAAAGTTTGTTTAAGCATATTTTGAAACGTTTTTTAAAGGAATGAGGGCTAATTTGTCAAAAATAAAACTTATAAATAAAAAAAAGACTTCAAAAAATAGCCAAAAATTGGTATTCAAATTTGATCGCTCAATGAAAAACGCTTAACATAGGTTTCATCAAAAAAATATATATATATTGAGCTCAGAAATAGGAGGGGATGGCCTATGGCGTACGCAGGATTTTCGAAAGGGGGAGCCAGAAAATTTGAGAATAAAAAAAACCAAAAGAAAAATTTTTTCACTCAGAATCATTCCTTTTTTTTCTGCCCGAAATTAGGTGAAGACCAACAAAAAAAAGGTGTTTGCTCAGATTTAGTGTGGTTTTTGGCCCAAAATTAGGTGAAGACCAAAAATTAAAAAAAGGTCTTTAGTCAGATTTTGTCCGTTTTTGTGCTCAAACTTTCTGCCCAAGTTACAAAGGGGGGGCCATGCCGCAATTTTACATGCTATTCTATGCTAATTATACTATACTGGCGACCCAAAGAGGTGGGGGGCATGGCACCATGCCCCCTAACTACGCCCCTGGGGATGGCTATTCACTATAAGGTAAATTACCAAACACTTCTCAACTCAACTCAAAATTTATTGCGTCCAACTCACTCACACTTAAATAATACAAATCACATATTGATTCATGTATAAATTAACAAGGAAAGGACAGGGAGATTGCGAAGGGACCGTTTGGTCTTCGAGTCAAGCAGCCACCCAATATTGGTAGGTAATTTGACAATTAAATTCGAATTAAAGCTAATAGTATTTGGATGTCTCTTGCAACTTGTGTTGCTTTACATCAACATTTCAATCAAAATTTTTGCATTTGAATTTTAGTAATTTGCAATTAGCTGGTCTTTGTAGTTAGATTTGAATTTTCGTAAAGTGTTTTTCCTTACATCGGAAGGAATATTGTTCCAAACAATAACGCCTTTATATTTGATTGAACGTTGCATTCGGGATGTTTTATAAAGAGGAATGCGATAATTGCAACCAGTCAGTCGTCTTCTGGTGTCTATTGTGTGGATTTGATTCAAACCAACAAAAAAATTTTGGAAGGTCAAAGGAAGTTTGTTATTGATATTCTCTCAATCTTCCTTCCATTAGCCCCCCTAATTATGTATATATCTTTCTCTATGAAATATAGCCAAAATAGATTACTCTTTGAGAGTTTTACTGACCTACCGAAATAGGATTTTATGGTTTACCAACTTGTAAATAATAAAATTCTAGCAACAGCTATCTCCCGCATAGCCCATTTATGCAACTAGTACGGTATAATCATTTTTTTGCACTGCTAATTTCTATGCCTCGTATTAATGTAGCATTAATTTTTATCAAAATAGGCATAAAAATAAATTAATTTTGCCAAAAAAATAAAAAGTTTAGAGCGCAGGGGGCTCCGCCCCCACACCCTATGCCTACGGTGGCTGAGAGCCTTGCCCTCAGACCCCCCATGCAATTGCCTCCAGCAGTTTGGGGATCCTCCCCCAGACCCCCGTAACGCCCTCTCCCCATTGCAGATTTTTGGCTACGCGCCTGCACGAAGAAGAATTTACTGCACGTTACTGCAGGCCTCCTTTTACATTAGCTTTTGGCTTTAAATGTGTCTGGAACGTTTGGCAAAGAAGACTTTCTCATTCAAAAATGGTGTATAATAAGGCCAAGAGTATTTCACTAGGAAATACTTATAAAGAAAAATTATTTCAAAAAATTCTTTCATCTGCACCAACCCCATTTTGGCTTTGGCCGTGATGAGTTTTTTTTTTCCTGAACATAGTACGCTCTTCTAATAAGTGCTAAAGGGCAAAACAACGCAATCTAATTTTTGTGCAAAATTGTCGAGATAAAAGCACAGTTTTGCCTCTTGAAATTTTTGAGTGCCACCTCCCCAGAAACCCCACAAATTAAACCCCCAGAAATCAAATTTTCTGAAATTACACCTCTTTTAGAAATCCCGAAATTGAACCTTACAAAAAATAAATATTTTAACGGCTCTAGCTAAAAAAGTAATTTTTTATAATCACAAGAGACCAAGAATCTTTTTGACAGTCCCCCAAGAGCGTGGCCAGAAGTACCAAAGCTTTGTTTTGCGACAACTCTAAATGCATAATCTGGGTTCAACCCACACTCATGGCCACGTTGTTGCGTCCTTGGATAGGGCGTTATACGATGATTATCTCTGCTTGTGGCTTCGAACAAGCAACAAATTCAGTGGCAAAAAATCGAAGAAATTTACTGGACATTGGAATACTGGAAACTCTTAAGCAGGTGCAAATTCGTCTTAACGCGAAGTAATTATCACAATGACAGGGTGCGGATTGTCCAATAATTAGCGTTAAACGCTGTGCTGTGACGGGAGAATAAATATGCAATACAACAGCAACAAAAAATGCTGCAATTTTGAAATTGCGTTCATAACGGGAAAACAAAAGGCTTTTTTGAAAATCACCATTAACATGCGTCGTTCGTTTGTAGGCTGGCAACTGGTAAGCTCCCATCTAGCCTTAACTAAGAAATGCAAAAAGTAACTGCAGCAACAAACCAACCAAAAACAAGTCAAAACAGCACACTTTGCCAAAAGTGCAATTTATCCCCCAATTTTTAAGTTTTGAATGAATGTCACTTGTGCAATAATTGGGAGCTGGTGTATCGTCAAAGTAGCGTACAGTCCCAACTTACGCACCTGATACTTTAGAGATGCCTGCTGTTAGGCTATTACTGGTGACAGAATACTCTACTACAATACGTAGCCCGGTGACCGTAGAACGTAAGTTAGGTACAGTAATTTATTAAGTCAACTCCATCGCTTGTTAGTACTTTGAACTCACTATACAAGTAATACTAATACTTCAACCGTTTACCATTCTACTGCAGACTTTCTCTATAACGCAGTTCACGCAGTTCGCACTAGTCGCGGAAACGAACCAAATTGCTAAAAGTGATGATTTACAATACCGTAAACGAGGTCAATCAGTCCAATTTTTTTTATATTAAATTTTTTAAAAAAGTACTGCAAAAGTACCGCGGTACTTTTAAGTTGAAAGTACCGGTACCGGTGTCGCAGTACTAATTTTAGCAAAGTACCAAGTACCGGTACTGTGGTACTTTTGCAAAGTACCGTGCCCACCCATGGTTTTTTGTCTGCAGAGACAAAAGACAGCTGCAAGTAGTTTACAGTGATGGAAAACAATGAGAATCGTGGGGGCGGTGGGGGATGCGGGGCTGCCCAATTGCGAGGTTGTGCAATTGTGGGGTTATCTAAATGCAGCGTTGTCGTAATGTGACATAGTGGTCGTCTTAAACCTAACTTTATTCCAGGGATCGGCAACCTACAGCCCGTGGGCCGGATGTGGCCTGCCAAGGCATTTTACATGGCCCGCGGCCTTTTTTCTTTTGTCAATGATAGATATGCAGCAATAAACTGCCGAAATTATTCTCATCTCCAGGCGAAAACTTTTTTCGTGGTCTTCGCCACCGATTCGTCTGAAAAAAGGCCTGAATTTTTGGCGAAGCTTTTTTTTGTGTGTTTTCACCATCAATTCGGCCAAAAACACGTGTGAATTTCTGGCGAAGACTTTTTTTGTCTTCGCCATCAATTCGGCCAAAAAGAGGCCTGAATTTCTGATGAGGACCTTTCTCTTTTGTTCCGCTGAAATGTTGGCGGCTCGCTGGAACTTTGTTGGGACTGAATGTGGCCCACTAGTTCAAAAGGTTGCCAACCCCTGCTCTAACCCTAGCTCTAACACTAACTACAACCCTAGCTAGTTTTAGCTCCAACCCAAGCTAACCCTAGCTCTAACCCTAGCTAGTTCTAGCTCTAACCTTAAGAATCGAACCCCGAAACGTAGTCAAGAGTTGAAGAGTGTCTTGCCAGAGGACTGGACCACCGCAGGTGGTTTGAATTTGTAAGGTTTGCCTGGGAACCGGCTATGGTTCAAGTCTAAAGCTTTGTAAGGCTTGACTGGCAACCGGCTATCGTGGTTAAAGTTCGACTGAGAGTAGAACGAATTATTGTATGACTCACCTGAAAATCGAGACCGGTAATACTTTAATTAAAAAGTAAATTGAAAAGGTGGTAAGATAGTTTACACTTTGAGTGAATTGAAGCATTTGAAGTTTCTTATAAGTTTGGGATTAGTTTTATTGAGTAAAGTTTTAGGTGTTCGCGTGTGATCTGAAATGGACTACGTTCCTGTCATGATTGTATGACGTGAAACGCAGCGCTGTATAACCAGGGATATACCTAAAAGGGATTGCCAACTACCATTGTTAATTGCTCTCGTCACGCATGAGTAATGCTCAAATTTTCGGTCAGATTTCTGATCAAAATACATTGTTTCGTATGGAGCGAGGTGCAGTAGGTCAGATTATTTTTGTTGTATTTTTACTGATGGATAGCCTAGGACTTAAACGAACTCGAAAATGGTTTGTTATTGATATTATGTATCCGAAAAGGCGTAAAACGGAGTGTTGGAGTGAGAATGATAGAATTGGCGAATAGGCTAACCTATCAGTCACCTTGCAATAGCCTAGCATAGGCTTCGATGAGGGCAGCTGAGAATGTTGAAATCCTGTCGAAAAAAGGAAAGGGTCATATTATTTTAACCCTTCCTATCTCGCTCGCTCACAAAATCGCGAAGGAAATGAAGTAGAGGCCCAGTTCAGTGCCATTTGAGCCAAAAAATTTGCTAATTCCTTCCTGGAACAATTCGTGAAGATTATTGTAATGACATTGGGAGAAACATATGTCATGGATCTGATTCCGTGGAAACAGCAAAGAAAGAAATAGCTTTATGGTTTAAAGAAGGTGAACTTAACAATTATTGCTGTGCTAACAACTCTTGGGTGTATGAATAAGAAGGATACTTCAACCTGACACTCAGCGCTCTTTTGGTGTTTTGTGCCTACATAGCAGGATCTGACATTTGTAGTTTTTGTATTTTTGTGTACATAGTTGGATCTGACTTTTTTTTTCTGTACCTTTCTGTATAAATTTATAATTACCAGTATATTGAAAGATACTTTTCACCTGTTTTCATTTTAAATTCAAAACAACTTTTTCTGCGTATTTTGTGGCTGATTCTAAATTTGCTATTTTGTCTAACTAGTGTAGAATCTTTCATTGGTTTGACTGCTTGATAATGCCAGTTAAATGTCCATGTGAAATATGTTTAAGACCTTGTAAAAGGAACCAGTGTGCTATTCAGTGTGATATGTGTGATGGATGGATTCACCTCAAATGCACAGTCATTAGTCCCCTTAAATTTCACACTCTTTGTTCTTCTACTGAACCATACTTCTGCCAAAATTGTTACAGTGAATTGTTTCCTTTTCAAACCCTAGATGATAAGCAATTGTTAAATGAAATGAGAAATGATGACAAACTAAACTGTGATATTAATCACACAAATAATTCGTTTTTCCCAGCTAAATGCTTACAGGCAGACAACAAGATAAAAAGCTTACTAAATGATTTAAATTCTGGTTTGGTTGACTCAAAATACTGCTCACAGGCCGAAGCCAATATTATTAACAAAAAGTGTAAATTTTCCATGCTTTGCGTGAATATAAGAAGCTTAAATGCAAATTTTGATAAATTGAATGAACTTTTAACAAATTATGATATCTTACCTGATATCATTGCTGTAAGTGAAACCAAACTTAAATTGTTACAGGTATACAATGCAAAGTTAAGTGGGTACCATTTTTACCACAAAGGCACAACTACAAGATGGGGAGGAGTAGGATTGTTTATTAAGGAGTCTTTATCAATTTCGATTTGCAAGGAGTTTGATTTAAACATTCCTAACTGTGAAGATATGTGGTTTCAACTAGATTTAGGGAATAACAAAAAATGTATAGTGGGAGTAATTTACAGACACCCTAAACAGAAATTATCAGAGTTTTGCAAGATTTTTGAATCAAACATTGAAAAATTGAATTGTAGAAAATTGATGTATTATATCGGAGGAGACTTCAACGCAGATTTGTTGAAAAGTAACTCTGATATCAATATTAAAGATTTTATGAATTTAACATATAGCTTAGGCTGCATTCCCTTATTACACACCTGACAAGAATTACCACTACAAGCTCAACTCTTTTAGATCATGTTTATACAAACAATGTAGTGGGTGAACACAAAAGTTTTATTCTGGTGGAAGATGTAAGTGATCACCTGCCAGTAATGGTGTGTTCTAATTTAAGCCTGCCCAAGAGTGAAAAATCAACTGTCACCCTAATTCGTGATACAAAAAATTTTGAAGTAGAAAAATTTCTAGACAAATTAACTGAAGGAATGGAGCTATTAGGTGATATCAAAGAGGAATGCATTGACAACTACACTGAAAAGTTTATTGACATTTTTCATAAGACTTTAAACATACATGCACCATTACGAAAAGAAAGCAGAAAGGAAACAAAACTAAAAAACAAACCAAGGTTATCCAAAGGAATCCTTATATCAATCCAGCAAAAAAATTTATTGTAAAAAGAGCCCTTAAATTAAATGATAGTAATACATGGGCACAATACAAAGTCTATAGAAATAAACTGACTCATATTAAGGAATATGCAAAACGACTTTACATTAAAAATTTAGTGAATGATAATAAGCATGACACCTCGTCGCTTTGGAAAATTATAAATAAAATTATTAACTTGAAAAATGTGAAGAAAAATAACATTCCTAATAAAATGTATGCTTCTAAAAGTGAAAGTGCACAAGGTCCACAGGCCATCAGTAACTTGTTCAATAAATATTTCATAGAGATAGGAATTAACCTTACATCTACAATCGAACACACCAGCTATAATTGATGGCAAATTTAATGCCACATCTTTGATTCAGAGTAGTTGCAATTCGTTTTTTCTAGAACCAATTGTTGAAGAAGAAGTAGTAAATTACATCAGAGCTATGAATCCATCAAAAAGTACAGGAAGACATGGAATTCCTGCAAAGTATATAAAAATGTCAGGCTCTGTTATAGCTCCAGTTCTAACTAACATTTTTAATGCATGCTTATCAACAGGATATTTTCCAAAAGTGTTAAAAACCGCTGAAGTTGTTCCAATTTTCAAAAAAGGCGAAAGAGAGTTATGCAGTAATTATCGCCCTATTTCTATTTTAAATCCTTTTGCCAAACTTTTTGAAAAGTGTCTGCTTGATCAACTAAACAATTATTTTGTGAGCAATAATTTGATTAGTCCAAACCAGTATGGTTTTGAGAAAAATTGCTCAACAAATGAAGCCGTTTTAGGTATTTACAATAAGCTACTTGACAATATGGATAAAAAGCTCATTACATGTTCTATTTTCTTAGATTTAAGAAAAGCATATGATACCATCAATCACACAATACTGATCAAGAAACTAGAAAAGTATGGAATTAGAGGATTACCATTACAGTTACTAGCAAGTTACCTGACTGACCGTCAACAGTATACAATTGTAAATCAATATAAATCCAAGTCAAGAGATGTTATTTGCGGTATTCCTCAGAGCTCAACTCTAGGTCCGTTGTTATTTAATATTTATATCAATGATCTACCACTTGCCTCAAATTCCACAATTCATCTTTTTGCAGATGATACAAACCTTACTCTCTTCCATTCTAATGTTTCAACACTGCAACAAAATATTAATGATGAATTAGTCAATGTAAGCAATTGGTTCAAGGTGAATAAATTATCAATTAACTTTAATAAAACTGAGTTTATGATAGTGACAACAAAACAAAATAAACCTGAACTCAAAGTATCAATAGATAATAATCCAATCAAGCAATCACATCACATAAAGTATCTAGGTGTTCTCATAGACGACAATCTAAACTGGAAACAACAAATCAAGGAACAATGTTCAAAGGTAGCAAGGGGATCTTGGGCCCTTAATCAATTAAAACACTTTGTAGATGAGCAAACCTTAAGATCTGTTTACCACTGCCTCATATACTCTCATCTACAATACTGCATTAGTAATTGGGGGACTGCTTCAAAATCAACATTAGCACCTCTCTTTATTCTGCAAAAAGGAAGCATCAGATTGTTAACTGGAAGTGGATATCGTGAGCATACTAATCCTTTGTTCTATCGAGCTAAATGCTTAAAACTCAAGGATATTTACTCTCTGGAAACTGCAAAGCTAATGTACAAAATTCACAATAATGTATTATCTTTTGCAAATTCAGATAAGTTTAATCTAATAAAAAACTGCTATACACATAAGACAAGATTGAGCCACAAAAACAACTTCTTTCTTCCAAGAACTAGAACAAGATTAAGGGCAAAAGTATCTATCATTTGCAGGAATTAAAATTTGGAATGAAATTCCAAGCAGTATGAAAGAAGTTTCATTCTACAGATTTAAAAAAGCTGTTAAAGCTCATTTTTTATCAAACTATGAAACCGATAAAAGCTAGAATAACAGCTTTCTTTCAGCAATGCAGAAGTAATTACAAGAATCATAGTTGCATATTTATGCTTGAGTTCAACAATAACCTATTCTATTGCTTGAATGGCATGAGTTTGGTGCATTCATCTATCACACATTTATACAATACGTTATCTCTCATTTTGATGTGCCCTTGAATTGTAAGTAATTTTGCATTAACTGACTGAGGTTGATATATACTGGTATTGGAAATTGTATTAGTACTAATGACATATTGGCAAACAATACAAAACAAAGCAAGGAGGGTTTTTTTTTCACTCCAATTGCCCACTTTAAATTCTATAAAACATAAATAAGCATTATGAACTTTATTAATTTTATTTCTATCCAATCTGTAGTTACAGTATTTTTTTTTTTTGCTTAGAGTCAGAACAATTCTAATGTTGTCTTGCATTTTCTTTACATGGCGATTGTGAGTTTTGTGTATACACTGTACAAAGTGTACATATCCTTGCAACACTTTGTTTTAATTTTGCGTAAAATTTTTTATCATAGAAAGTAGCAGACTGAGAAAATCTAGAAGCTGCTTTTTTAACCTTAACTTGGTGAGGTGGCAGTAGACTTAGATGACCTTTCGGTCCTTCGCTGTCTCCTCACCAAGTGACTAAATATCGCTTTGACTCTGCAAGTTTTTGTGTTGGTTTTAAAGGAATTGCATATTTCGATGCTTTGGTGATAGAACTAGCGGAAGTTGAAGTTTTTTCTTGTGATATGACGTCACTTGGTAAATAAATAAATATGATGATGATGATGATGATGATAATGCGGTAGTCGAAAGAGAAAGCAGTTTGTGAGAAATAACAAAGGCAGTTTGTGAGAAGTTATTGCAGTTATCTTGGTACTTGGAACCTGCAAAGTTGGCTGTACACTTAATTGCAGTGAACGCTTCTGTTTGAAGGCGAAGCTCGCTGAAATGCGGTGTTTACAGCTACTTTGAAATATCATCAACCAGGTACCGGATGCAACAGAATCAAGACAAAAAAGTTCAGAACGAGCTAGTTTCAGAATAATCAGGCGGTTGCGTTCGATTGCTCTTGACTGCAAGCTGATTACATAGAATCACGTTTGCATACGGGTTACTGGTAATCCACTCAATTGCAATGTTTCCTAGTCCGCTCCTATTGCAAGGCCGTAACCAGAGGAGAGGGTCAAGCAGGATAACATCTGACCTTAGACCCTGTCTGGAAAAGTTTCTCTTAATAGTTGTGCAGTCAATAGTGCTACGCTATAGCCTATTAGATACAAATACCGTCACCAATTATATTAGGACCAGAGTATATCCTACTTCGGCTTAGGACTAGCTTTTTTGATCTCTAACTCATGTTTGAAAATTGGCCCCAAATTTCCACCAAGGACTGTTTTATTTTTTTGTTTATTTAAAATTGTGCGAAATATGTTGAGCTCTGTTTGAATTTTTCTTTGTTCCGTTTGGAGAATTAACACGTCTCGTTGCGAGCCTACGGACCGTATCGAATGGCCTGTCCAGTGTCCAATCTATGACCAAAACAGCAATCATTTTATAAGTTCGATTTTAGTGAATTTAAAAAATAAATGAATGAAACGCCTTGTCAAATTCAGTAAGTGTTGCACAACCCTGTTAAGAGTTAATCGGTTTATAGTTGTCTAGATACCTCGGGTACGACGCCGATAGAATTACTTCTTTTTATGCTTTCTCTCCACAAAATTAGCCTGTCAGCTGTCATTCCGAAAGTCAAACGTTGGCGAGGAGGTACAACAAATTAATCAGAAATCAGAACATACTTTTATTAAATGATGATTAAGTTATACTATGGTTATACAACTATTTCGTGTTCGTGTTCAAATAAAGAAAATGAAAAGCAACAAATTAAATAGCTACAATTATTAAATTCCAAAGAAATCAGGAACTAGGTACAATTGTTCAAACGAATAAGAAAATCAAAGGTAAGGTAAGGTAAATTTATTTTTTACCGCACAAAGTACACACAAAATAAAGAGTAAACTCAAAACCAAACAAGTATAAATTCCGAATAATGCGGAAGGAAGACCGCGAAGTGACATGAAGTCTTCGAGTCGAGCGGCCAACCTAGCATATAATAAAAGAGATTTATTCTCAGTCATTCTAATGATAGTACAGACATAATCGAAATAGTGCAGACTAACGTCGAAATTATCTGATAAAATTATAATTTATAGTTTTGGATGAGATTGGATTTATATTCAGTGGAAAATTTTTGAAAAGATAATTTTTTTAAATTTAACGATAGTGAATTCCACAAAGTTACACTCTGATACTTCACAGATTTTTGAGTTCTTGGCGATTTAAAAAGAGGGACTTTTAATTTTTCTCGTGTTCTAGACCTAGTATTGAGATTTAAATCATTTTTCACATCGTCAAAAATTTTCAGTAGAGGTGTAGGTAGAGTTTTCTTTTGTACATGATGCATGAATTTTGCAAGTTCATATTTATAAATATCATGAAATTTTAAAACTTTAAATTTATAATATAGAGGAGAGGAACTTTCATTCCACCCTGCACCCTGCACCACCAACAGCCCGAATTGCTTTATATTGGAGCGATGTTAATTTTTCTAAGTGTGATTTGTATGTTGATCCCCATATGATGATGCCATAGCTTAGATGTCTATGCACAAGGCTGTAATATACACATAAGAGAGTCGAGGTTGGAAGAAAATTTTTAATCTTGTATAAAATACCGACACCACGTGAAATTTTTGCCACAATCGATGTGATGTGGTACTTAAATTTAATTCTTCATCAATGTAAATTCCTAAATATTTTACTGTAGAGGTTATGCAAATTTCAGATTCTTTTGTTTTTATATTGTCGAATTTCCCTTTATCTCTTAATTTAGAATTGATCAGCATAACATTTGATTTAGATGAATTCAATGTCAATTTATTTGCATCCATCCAAAGATGGAGATTTTCAAGTTCAGTTTTTGCTTCATCTTGTAGAGTTTTTTTGCAGATGTTTGATAGTAGCAAACAAGTATCGTCAACGAATAGTTGTACTGTTGAACGTAGTAATTTAAAGTGCAAGTCATTGATATACAGAGGCGCCCGCAGAAATTTTTTCAGGGGGGTCAAACGACGTATCCAGGATCTACTGGATAAAATAAAACCTCACAGCTGCAACCAGGATTTTGCTAAGGGATTTGAATCAAAAGTTAACATGACCCTGTTTAAAAAAATCCTACAATTTGGGCGGATGTTGAGCAAACGGATGCAATTCAAGTGTATCATGGACGGGGGTCTAGGGGCAAAGCGCCCAGTCGTTGGGCAATTTTCGCAATTTCTGGAAAAAAATAACCAGTTTAACGTCATTTGAATCTCATTTCGAACGTTTTTAAGGCCATTGGATAGAACAAAGTTGCTGATATTAAGAATCTACGAGAAATTTTTTGATTGCCTCGCTCTTTCAGCCCTCTTTAATTGCAGGTCAAATTCAAACTACGTTTAAACGTTCGTAGCCAAAAATTCGCAATGGGGGGTCAGTTTTGGGAGTCTGGGGGCGGAGGTGCTGAAATCCATTGGTGTCCTGAAGCTAAGCCCCAGCCGCCCGAGGCTAGAGGTTTGGGGGCAAAGCCTACAGCAGCCAAAGGCATGACGGTCTGGAAGCGGAGCCCCCCAACACTCGAAAATTTTGCATTTTTTTTCAAAAATAACTCAATTTTAGGGCTATTTTGATAAAAAATGATGCTTTTAAAACGTGGCATAGAAATTAGCAGTGCAAACATGATCAAACTGGTTGCTTAAATGGTCTATTTGGGAGGTGGCTAAGGTAAAATTTTAGTTCTCTTTGCATGCTGGTAAATCATAAAATTCTCTTGTTCGATAAAACTCACACGGGGTAATCTATTCCGTCTATATTTTATAGAGCAAAATAATTGGGGGGGGGGGGGGGGGGGGCTAATGGAAAGATATTTGAGAGAAGTGATTGGTAATTAACTAATCCTGAATAGCCCCCCTCTCCCTATTCCTGAGTTTATAATATCTTTGTTGATGAAACTATGTTCAGCAATTTTACACTAGCGATCAACTCTGCTTATTTTTGGGCATTTTTCAAAGTTTTTATTGCTTTGTGAGTTTTGTTTTTGACAAATAAGCTCTTCTGAATACATGTTTCAAAAGATGCTATAAATCACTTTTTAGTCCATTTTAGTGATTAAAACAGTTTCAGAAGTGCTAAAAACGTGGTATTTTCCTTAATCTGCATTTTGGTCGACAGGCCAATTGAGGGGGGAGGACTATAGCCGCCCCAACCCGACTACGCTACTGTATGTGAGATAAGTTTTCCAAGTGAGTTGGAAAAGGGGAGGCTAAGATCCCTTAGCCTCCTTGGTTGCCCCACTGATTGCACTAAATTTTGTTTAGGGGGGTGATTAACCTAAAAATTGAAATTTTTCGCAAAATGCCTCAATTGGGCAGCGTGCCGTGCAAACAGGAGCAACTAAAGCATATCACAGACCGGGGTCGTTGTGCAAAACCCTAGCTGCTGGGAAAATTTGGTGATATTTCAGAAAAAAATAGCCATTTCAACGCTATTCCAATCAAACTTCGCATCTTTTTAGAGCCATTTAAAAAACTAAATTGATACACTTTGAAAGCCATTTAAAAGAATTACAGTAAATAGCTCAACCCCTTCAAAAATCGTTACTCATAGGTCAAGTCCAAAACTTGTGGTAATTACATAAACTATATGCTGAATAGCCCCCCTACACTTTTTTTCCTATGAAGCTTACGTTAAGCATTTTGCATTAAGCGATCAATTTTGACTGCTAGTTTTTAGCCATGTTTTGAAGTTTTTATCGATTAATTTGTTTGCTGTATTTTTGATAATCATATTAATACTAAATGTTTTAAAAAAGGCTTTGAACAACTTTAGAGGCCATATTACTGCAAAAAATGCCTCAGAAGGCCAAAAGTTGTGACATTTTTCTTATCGCGCACTTTGGTCTACAGCAGGCCAATGCAGGTGGGCACAGTCCCCTTGGATACGCTATTAATTGCAAGTTTGGTTTTGATTTCGGTTCTGGGCCAGATTAATTTAATGGCGGAGTAATCATTATTTTAGTGTTTATTGAAGTGCTGCGTAAATTTGAAACATTAAACAATTTATTGTATTTAGATCCTATAAGAGCTCATTGACAGAATGCAGAAACGTTTGATATTGATAATTATTTTATCAAACAGTTTAATGCTTAATCCTGGAGCAATGCTTACGCTCGCTTTTAAGAAAATGCTGTATGATAATTCACGTAAAATGGGCGAGGAAGGATTTATTTCACCGGAAATTTTTATCTACTTTTCTATTAATTCTGACTCAAATCTAACCCAAACTCCAATGCTTACTCTAAAACTATCCCCAAATCGAACCCTAACCCTAATCTTAACGCCTAAAAAAGCAAATGAAAAAAACGCGGATGAATATTTCTCATTTTTCTTTTATTCTTGAAAATTTTCGGTGAAATAGTCACTACCAATGGGCAATCCTATTTCTCCTGCCCCTGCCCTCTGCACCATGGCAAAAAAGCTCCACAAAGGGTTGTTTTTTTTGTTTAGATAAATATATTTGACTTATTTTGCAAATTTAAACATAAAAAATTCTTGACATCCTAATTTCCAGGGGGGCAAGTGCATCCCCCTGCCCCCCCTGCGGGCGCCCCTGTTGATATATATTATGAAAAGCAGAGGACCTAAAACAGAGCCTTGTGGCACTCCAGATTTGACTAAGCGCATAGTTGAACTTTCTTGAGCAATATACACTGTTTGTTGTCTGTTTGAAAGATAACTTCTAATTAAATCATTACATATACCACGAATTCCATAGTAATCAAGTTTTTCGAGAAGAATTTTATGATTTACTGTGTCAAAGGCCTTAGTTAAATCTACTGCCACAAGACTAAAAAGTTTGTTTTTAGAAATGTTATCATACAAATTAGTTACTAGATCTAAAACAGCTTGAGTAGTGGTACGTTTTTTTCTAAACCCAAATTGCCGATCATACAGAATTCCACTGGCATTTAGAAAACTTGTCAATCTTACAACGAGTAGCTTTTCCATAACTTTTGATAATGATGGCAGTAAAGAGATTGGTCTATAGTTGTTAACTTTAGTTTTGTCTTCGGATTTATAAATAGGAATTACCTTAGATACCTTCAGAACTTCCGGAAATAAACCGTTATTAAAACATACATTGAATAGATGTATCAGATATGGGGTGATCACTAAAGAGGCTACTTTTAAAAAATACGATGATATAGTATCTACTCCAAAAGACTTTTTATTATAAAGAGAATGAATTGCATTGTAAATTTCAAAAAACGTTGGCGAAAACAAGGCCATTGAATTTGGATTTCGACCTTTCAAAAAACTTTTAAAGGATGTTTTTGTTCGAATTTTTGCTGCAAGCTTATCTCCAATATCTGAAAAATGTTCATTAAAAGCTTCAGCGATGAGCTTTGGATCATTTAGTGAGACGTTTGATTCATCTCGAATAAAAGTAGGTAAATTCAGGTTTTTCTTTGTTGAAATGAACTCACGCAGTACTTGCCAGGTAGTACGTGAGTTATACTTTCCTTCTTCAATCTTTTTCTTATAATATAAACATTTTGCAGCGCATTTAATTTTTGTTAAAAGATTAGCATATTTCTTGAAATAAGCAACAAAAGCCGGATTACCAGATAAGAAAAATGATTTGTATATTTGTTGCTTGTGACGAATTGACATGTAGATCCCTTTGGTAATCCAAGGTTTTCGTTGCAATTTCATTTGACGTCTTGGTAGTTGTTTCAAGGGAGCATGTTTGTTAGTAATTTGAATTAACATTTACATAAATTTTGAAAAAATGTCATTTACATTTGATGCATCAATACAAGGAAAGCCAGCAAAAAGTTGATTTAAATTAGATTCTAAATCATTGCAATATTGATCAGCCTGAAAATTCCTCCGATTTCGAAAAACAATTTGCTCTGTCGGTATTGCATTACAACTCTTAAGTTTGTCTATCGAAACGAATACTGGATAGTGGTCGCTTAAATCCCCATACTCAATTACTCCCGGTGCAATATGAGAATTATGATCATTAGTAATTATGTGATCAATAATGCTTTGAGAAAGATCGGTAACTCTTGTTGGCTTGTCAATTAACTGAAAAAAGGAGTAACTTTTCAAGATATTGGTGTAGTCCACAGCATGGGTAGACATTTTTGATTTGTTAATATTTATGTTCATATCCCCGAGAATAAAACACGTAGCATTATCTACATTTAATAGATGTAAGATTTCGCTAAATTTTTCTATAAAGAAGGAAGGGTTCTGTTTTGGATGTCTATATACTGTCCCAATTACCAAGTTTTTATTATTATTAAGCTTAACGTCAATCCAGATGTTTTCACATCCCGATACTTCAAAATTATATTTACCAGGTCTTTCAAATTTAGTTGAGTTCTTTATATACATAGCAACACCACCAATAATTGTAGGAGAGTTTTCATGTATGAAGGTGTATCCAGGCAGACCAATATCTATAAGAGGTTCAGCTTGAAGTCTAGTTTCCGTTATGCAAATGATATCCGGTGGAGATCGGCAAAGGGCTAAAAAATTTACCAAATCATCGTGGTGTTTGTGGAGAGAACGAATGTTAATGTGAATGATGAAAAATTGATTATTTCGGATAGCTGTTGGGGGCGTTTTGCTAGCGTCATAATATAAGCATTCACCTACGTTTTCAGTCAATATTTTAAAAAGACTATCAGTGTCAACTTGATTTAAATTCGATAACTTAGAATCCTCCAAGTCCGTATTATCTTTGTTTTGCAAATTTGTTGTTTGATTAAGCTTAGTTGAATCCACTCGACTCGAAGATGGCTGTAAATCATCAGTAGGGCCAATCAATGCCATGAGTCAAACAGCAAAAAAAAGGCAGGCTTAACATATCAGGACGAAAACACAAATAAAATGCACACATCATCAACCCACGAAAATACAAAACTTAGTTCAGCCACTGACAGAAAATAAATTCAAATCGGCTCTGTCAATTCTAATTTATAGTTTATAGAGAGTTTAAAATTATAGTGAGATCATTTAATCAGACAAATAAAACTTAAGTTTGTTACCAAAGTACAGGAGCTTTAAGACTATTCCTGTCATTAGCCGACTCAGATTTGTTACTTTCCTTTATGAGACTACATTAAATATTTACTTTTTTATCGTCTACAAATAGGCAATATTCTCCATTTTGCACCATCCATGTAGTTTTTAATTTCATTTTTCTCGCATCTTTGAAGTGTGGCATCAGTAACTTTTTTTGCTCATACATTTCTTTTGGCAGATGTTCACTTACATAAACCTTTGGTGCAGTTGGACAGCTTTCCTGTTGTCGTTGATTGTAGTCTTTTAACATTTTTAATC
Source organism: Trididemnum nubilum (assembly GCA_963965965.1). NCBI lineage: Eukaryota > Metazoa > Chordata > Ascidiacea > Aplousobranchia > Didemnidae > Trididemnum > Trididemnum nubilum. The sequence continues at coordinate 20,423,291 of OZ014477.1, forward strand.
TAGTCATTATGGTGTGCTTGTCAAACACACTAGCGACTCTGAATATGATTGGGCGGCTTATTTTGACCTTGTCTTTATAAATTGGATGTTGAGGTAACCTATGTAAGTCAGTCAGTTTAACTTGTTCAGGATTTAGTTGTAAAGCTTCAGTCAAAAATTTGTTTAAAATAGCTTCTGTTTCTTCTCTTTTTTCCGAAGCTACAGATTCATCTTCAACTAAGCCATGTACAAGCAGGTTTAACCGTTTGCTGTAGGCTTCTTTGCTAATTTGCTCTCGTTTCGATTGTAGTTTAGTCAAATTCTGCTCTTTCAATAATTCTTGAACTTTTTCTTCTAATTGATGAAATAATGCCATGTCAACTTTCTGATTGATTTTCATCTCTAATTCATCACATCGCTTGGTGAGCTTTTTGTCTAATGTTTCTAGATGTTTATTAATGTCTTGAACCGATTCTTTCAAGTTGTTGATTTGGGCGTTCATAACTTGAATAGATTTCAGTATTTCATCAAGCTTAGTGTGTACAGATTTCTTGTCTGACATTTTGAATTTATCAATTTGCTCCAGCTAAAAGATCTTATTTTCAAATATTTCAAACTGCTTACCAGTTTTGCTGCAGAAAAAAAACTAGCGTCTGCACTGCATGATAAAAAAAGCGTTCTGCCATAAAAAAAGCGTTCTGCAATAAAAAAAGCGTTCTGCATTTGATGAATGCTTTGATAGAATAAAGGCATTTGATGAATGCTTTGATAGAATATCGGCTGATCAAATTTTTTTGCTTCCAATTCCATGATATTGGCATATGCCGCGCTCTTTGCAAAAGTCTGATGCTGATCTTTATCTCCGCGCTTATCACCCTTCAACCTTTCCAGCTTGTAACTTACATACCGGTATAGTTGGCAGCTTTATTGTGTCGTACAGTCAAGCTAATCAAATCTGAATACGATCAATACCGGTACCGGCACTCGGTAGCTATTACTTACAGTATTTCTGAAGAAAAAAAAATTAGTAAATGATTGAAGATGATTTTGTATAGGTTACAGGAGGACCTTATCTAGCCTAGCGAACATTGAAATCGAGCAGATTGTCACCAACTTGCATACAAACGTGATTCTATGTAATCAGCTTGCAGTCAAGAGCAATCGAACGCAACCGCCTGATTATTCTGAAACTAGCTCGTTCTGAACTTTTTTGTCTTGATTCTGTTGCATCCGGTACCTGGTTGATGATATTTCAAAGTAGCTGTAAACACCGCATTTCAGCGAGCTTCGCCTTCAAACAGAAGCGTTCACTGCAATTAAGTGTACAGCCAACTTTGCAGGTTCCAAGTACCAAGATAACTGCAATAACTTCTCACAAACTGCCTTTGTTATTTCTCACAAACTGCTTTCTCTTTCGACTACCGCATCAGCAAATTTTTTGGCTCAAATGGCACTGAACTGGGCCTCTACTTCATTTCCTTCGCGATTTTGTGAGCGAGCGAGATAGGAAGGGTTAAAATAATATGACCCTTTCCTTTTTTCGACAAGATTTCAACGTTCTCAGCTGCCCTCAGCATAGCCCATACTAGGCTATTGCAAGGTGACTGATAGGTTAGCCTATTCGCCAATTCTATCATTCTCTCTCCAACATTTCGTTTTACGCATTTTCAGATACAAAATATCAATAACAAGCCATTTTCGAGTTCGTTTAAGTCCTAGGCTATCCATCAGTAAAAATACAACAAAAATAATCTGACCTACTGCACCTCGCTCTTTTGAGCATTAAGGTGCGTTTAGACTGGACGCGAAGCAACGCGAAGCGAAGCGAAGCAACCAAAATTTGACGTCATCGACAGCTCGCGAAAGGTTGCGACCGCTCGCAACCTTTGCGAGCAGTTGTGCAACATCGCTTGCTTGCAGGCTGTAGTAAGATAACCTACTAAATCACTGATCGGATTTTTACGATCGCAGTTTGCTAGAAAATAATGTAAATAGTATATTTGCATGGTTTAGCGCCTATTTGTCAGTCCAAAGAGTAGGTTGTTGGCAAAGTTAGATTCGCGATAGCCCTAGCTAGGCTAGCCAAGTTAATTTGGATCTAGACAGCTAAGGCTGTAAATCCTAGAGTGATTTTTCATAGCTATGCTGGATCTCAGAGCTTCATTATAATGAATACACCAAAGCAGTAGGCCTAGCCCCACGACATCTAGCTTTTAAAACAAAACTTTTTATTCTGTGCAGATAGCAGAAGCTATTGCATCAATCCAGTGGTTCTTTTGGCTGAGCAGCTTTTGCTTTTTTGTCTTAAAGTAAACTTAAACTAACATAGTGTTGTTGTTTTTTCAGAATATAAAATAACCCACAAACAGGCTAGTTTTAAATGTGTTGATAGTGTTTTTACCCATTGTTTAACTACTAGTTGTTTTAAAAGTAACCACAATTCAACAATTCCTGGAATACTGGAAAACTCGCAAAAGTTTTTTCACTGTCTAACCTACTTGACCAAGCCAACTTGGTGAATAAAACTGTATTTAGAATTGGTTTCAAGCTACACTGCTACATACAAGAGCTAGATAGATACAAAAAAATTCTATGAACTTTTGGGTTGGCCTAATTAGTAGTCACTTGTTTGAATAGCAACAAAGATGGAATTTTTTCTTCGTAATGTCCTCGTAAAAGTCTTCTTGTTTCTGAAGATTTGTGACAGTGATCAAGTTGAACTGGAAGCAATGGTTTTGGACTACCCCAAGTTTTATAATCATGAATGAATATTGTAGTTTGGTAGTGATTTTTCACTCGAGTCCTATGTGATGAAAATAGAAGTGTCAAGTGTGTTAAATATTCATTTACTGATGTGTCTTTGTGTAATATCTGAATTTAGTTGTTTGTGAATTTTAAAATATTCTGCCTTTTAAAATTTTAACTGCTTTACATGGTGAATAAAGTGACAAAGTAAACAATTTTAGGTCTGAAGTTCAATGATTACAATTACAGTCAGTGTATTTAGATGAACTGGAAAGCCAATACAAATCTAACCAGTAGAAATAAGTGAGTTCTATTTTTTTGCTGAGGTTACTATTATTGGTAGAGAAGTACCCGCCAAGCAAGTTCATTAATATTGTTCCATGCACATTAGTCACCACTAAACAAAAAACTTGATACAGCATTTACAATAAAAATAATTGGACTGGGGAAGGAAGCATCAGTTGCATGAAAATGTGAGAACTAACAACACTTTTATTCAGATACTTGAGTAACAATTTTCACATAAAAAAATCTAAATGTTTTTTTTTATCAGGGACATAACCAAAAACTTGCTGAGAAGAGGGGGCTTGACATTACAGCTATAAGTTTGTCTGTATCTTACAAACGGTGGTTTGGAGCGAAGCCCTTTGAGGTAAACGCGACCGTCGCAACGTAGCCTACTGGTACCGCAAGAAAATGCAAACTAATAAAATGCTCTCAAAAGCATTTAACTTCGCACTAAACATCAATACGCGCTCCGCTAGCGAGTAAAACACCAAACTTAGTTTTAGAAGCTGACTTTTCCTCAAAGCAACTGCTGGTATTATTGGGCTAAATTCTTGTCCTTCGATAATAGTGTCAAATCATGCAAAAACTGCAATGTTTTTTTGCTTTCTCCAGCAAATCAACACAGCAATCCATTGCACAATAAGCAAAAAATCCGCTACACAACTGATGACAAATCCAGCTTTCAGTTTCACTCATAGCGTTAACATTGGGAGTCTTCATAAACAGCACTAAATAACAAATACAAACAACTGTTTGAGCTTACTACAGGTATCATAACATGCTTGCCTGAAAAAGAAAAATCACATTAAAAAAACAACATAGTTTATGCTTTAAATGTACCGGTAGACTAGCCTATTGGTTTACACTCTACAAGATACCGGTTGATCTACCACTACCATAATGAGACATGGACGATGAAAGGTTTAAGGATTTGTTAACTGAGTAAACACCTAAAGAGAACTTTTAAAATCTGCTTGCAGCTTTTTGCGTTTCTGCATTAAAACCCAGAACTGTCATCCGTCGTCAAAACAGATTATGGCAAGTTTTCAGTGAAAGGATCTAATCAAATCATTGATAGCTAGTAAATAGGCTAAGTACTACAACGTTTTTGAAGAAATGACTAGTCTTTTTATTTCCAAATTCGATCTACTGTACTTCGTTTTTCTCTTATACTTTACGAAGTTTTTTCTCAAGATTGTTTTGTTACCTGAGCTATTAGTCCAGACTCTTCTTCACGATTATTGCGTGATAACATAATATAAACTCAATCTTCGTTTTACCGGTAATTCCAGCGCTCTATGACGAAACAGAACCTGTGATTACTATAATAGCGCTTCAATAATAAGGGTGCGTTTAGACTGGACGCGAAGTGACGCGAAGCAACCAAAATTTGACGTCATCGACAGCTCGCGAAAGCTAGCGAAAGGTTGCAACCTTCGCAAGCAGTTGCGCAACAGCGCTTGCTTGCAGGCTGTAGTAAGATAACCTACTAAATCACTGATTGGATTTTTACAATCGCAGTTTGCTAGAAAATAATGTAAATAGTATATTGGTATGGTTTAGCGCCTATTTGTCAGTCCAAAGAGTAGGTTGTTGGAAAAGTTAGATTTGCGATAGCCCTAGGCTAGCCAAGTTCATTCGGATCTAGACAGCTAAGGCTGTAAATCCTAGAGTGATTTTTCATAGCTATGCTGGATCTCAAAGCTTCATTATAATGAATACAACAAAGCAGTAGGCCTAGCCCCACATCTAGCTTTTAACACAAAACTTTTTTTTCTGGGCAGCATAGCAGAAGCTATTGTATCAGTTCAGTGGTTCTTTTGGCTGAGCAGCTTTTGCTTTTTTGTCTCAAAGTAAACTTAAACTAACATAATGTTGTTTTTTTCAGAATATAAAATAACCCACCAACAGGCTAGTTTTGAATGTGTTGATAGTGTTTTAACCCATTGTTTGTTAGCTTGTTGTTTTAAAAGTAGCCTAACCACAATTGAACAATTCCTTGAATACTGGAAAACTCGCAAAAGTTTTTTCACTGTCTGCTTGACCAAGCCAACTTGGTGAATAAAACTGTATTTAGAATTGGTTTCGAGCTGCACTGCTACATACAATAGAGCTAGAAAGATACAAAAAATCGAAAAATTTCTATGAACTTTTGGATTGGCCAAGTAGTAGTCACTTCTTTGAATAGCTACAAACATGGAATTTTTTCTTCTGAATGTCCTCTTAAAAGTCTTCTTGTTTCTGAAGGTTTGTGACAGTGATCAAGTTGAACTGGAAGCAATGGTTTTGGACTACCCCAAGTTTTATAATCATGAATATTGTGGTCTGGTGGTGGTGATTTTTCACTCCAGTTCTATGTGATGAAAATAGAAGTGTCAAATGTGTTAAATATTCATTTACTGTGCCTTTGTGTAATATCTGAATTTAGTTGTTTGTGAATTTCAAAACATTTTTACTGTCTCTTAAAATTTTTACTGCTTTACATGGTGAATAAAGTGACAAAGTAAACAATTTTTAAGTCTGAAGTTCAATCATTGCAATTACAGTCAGTGTATTTAGATGAACTAGAAAGCCAATATATATCTAACCAGTAGAAAGTGAGTTCTATTTTTTTGCTGAAGTTACAATTATTGGTAGAGAAGTACCCGCCAAGCAAGTTCATTAATATTGTTCCATTCTCATTAGTCACCACTAAACAAAAAACTTGATAAAGCATTTATAATGAAAATAATTGGACTGGGGAAGGAAGCGTCAGTTACATGAAAATGTGAGAACTAACAACACTTTTATTCAGATGCTTGAGTAACAATTTTCACATAAAAAAATCTAAATGTTTTTTTTTATCAGGGACATAACCAAAAACATGCAAAGAGGGGGCTTGACTTTACAGCTATTAATTTGTCTATGTCTTACAAACGGTGGTTTGGAGCGAAGTACTTTGAGGTAAACGCGACCGTCGCAACGTAGCCTACTGGTACCGCAAGAAAATGCAAACTAATAAAATGCTCTCAAAAGCATTTAACTTCGCACTAAATATCGATAAGCGCTCCGCTAGCGAGTAAAACACCAAATTTAGTTTTAGAAGCTGACTTTTCCTCAAAGCAACTGCTAGTATTACTGTGCTAAATTCTTGTCCTTCGATGATAGTGTCAAATCATGCAAAAACTGCAATGTTTTTTTGCTTTCTCCAGCAAATCAACACAGCAATCCATTGCACATTAAGCAAAAAATCCACTACATAACTGATGACAAATCCAGCTTTCAGTTTCACTCATAGCGTTAACATTGGGAGTCTTCATAAACAGCACTAAATGACACATACCAACAACTGTTTAAGCTTACTACAGGTATCATAACATGCTTGCCTGAAAAAGAAAAATCACATCAAAAAAACAACATAGTTTATGCTTTAAATGTACCTGTAGACTAGCCTATTGGTTTACACTCTACAAGATACCGGTTGATCTACCACTACCATAATGAGACATGGATGGTGAAAGCGTTTAAGGATTTGTTAACTGAGTAAACACCTAAAGAGAACTTTTGACATCTGCTACCAGCTTTTTGCGTTTCTGCATCAAAACCCAGAACTGTCATCGTCAAAACAGATTGTGGCAAGTTTTCAGTTGAAGGATCTAAACATATAATTGATAGCTAGTAAATAGGCTAAGTACTATGGTACTACTACGTTTTTGAAGAAAAGACTAATCTTTTCATTACCAAATTCGATCTACTGTACTTCGTTTTTCACTTCTACTTTACACACTTTTTTCTCAAAATTGTTTTGTTACCTGAGCTATTAGTCTAGACTCTTCTTCACGGTCATTGCGTAATAACACAATATACACTCAATTTTCGTTTTACCGGTAATTCCAGCGCTCTATGACGAAACAGAACCTGTGATTACTATAATAGCTCTTCAATAATAAACTACACAAAGCTTTCTGGTCATTGAATACATTTTAAAAGTAAGTTATTGAAATTAGCCTATGAAGCGACCAGTCGCGAAGATTAGCAACCTCTCGCGAAGGTTGGCAACCTTCGCAAGTGACGTAATCGACCACTCGCGAAGGTCGCCAACCTTCGCTTCGCGTTGCTTCGCGTCCAGTCTAAACGCACCCTAAAGTACACAAAGCTTTCTGCTCATTGAATACATTTTAAAAGCAAGTTATTAAAATTAGCCTACGAAGCGACCAGTCGCGAAGATTAGCAACCACTCGCGAAGACTCGCGAAGGTTGGCAACCTTCGCGAGTGACGTAATCGACCACTCGCGAAGGTTGGCGAAGGTCGCCAACCTTCGCTTCGTGTTGCTTCGCGTCCAGTCTAAACGCACCTTTACTCATGCGTGACGAGAACAATTAACAATGATATTTGGCAATCCCTTTTAAGTATATCCCTGGTATAACCATAGTCGTTATAATACTAGTCTGGCAACTAAACGCATAATCATGTGAAGGTTGTTGTTTGCACCGCCAATCTAGTGTTGGAGTCCTATAGCAACAGCACAGTATAAGCTAGAGATTAGCGAACATGCAGTAGTTTCACTCCCATTGATTCCATTGTCCACTATTTTAATCGGTGGTCGCCAGTCAATATAAAGTGAACATGCAACCTTTTCAACACTAGAGACGCTAAAGTATTTTCGAATGTTATGCAACACTAGAGACGCTAAAGTATTTTGGAATGTTATATTTTGATTTTCGGTATCTTTTGCTTTGTCGCGGTTTAGAATAAAATAAACTACAAACCTAAAAGTGGTGTATCGGTGCGAAGCATGCTGGACGTAGTTGGGATTCCAATATGACGTCATAATAACCTGACAAACTTGCTAATTTCAAGCGATTACAGTGCCATTGTTGAACGTAGATTGATGCAAATCATACTGTTGCTGTCGATTTCCCCGAAGACTTGTAAATATTGTCTGCCTTTGGTTAGTTTGTGTGTGGCTATTTGTCTGAATGAATGTCCTATGTTGTTGCGTTTGTGACGTCATAATGCCTGTCGCTTGGTATGCCTGTTGCTTGGCATGCTTGTACTTGTTCGTTGTGCTTGTGAGAGCGTTTCTGGGCTAGGCTAGGCTAGTTAGTCAGGTTAGGCGAAACGGGTATTAGGGGTTAGGTTAGTGTACGTGATGGCAGGCATAGTTATGCATATCAGATTAAACGGATAGTTTAAACGTGATGTTTAAATATCAATATAGTTTAAATAAATATCAATATAGTTTAAATAGTTTAAATATCAGATTAAACGTGATGGCAGGCGTAGTTATGCATATCAGATTAAAAAATAGATTAAACGGTAGGCCTAGTGGTAGGCCTATTCATAGTTGGTGGTGGAATCTTTTAACTTTTGGTTCAAGCCTTCCCCCTCTTTGGTCAAATCCAACTTTTTCTTGAAGATTTTATTCCAGTGAAGCCAGATGGTGTTCAGCTGGGTTTAGTTGGCAAAATAATTTGCCGTTTCGAGGAGAAAGGTTTTAGGCTTTGTGCCATGAAAATGACGACTGCCAGTAAAATTTGCTAGAAATGCACTTTGCAGATCTCAGTTCAAAACCATTATTCCCAAAACTTGTTGAATTTATGTTGTCTGGGCCAGTTGTGGCAATGGTTTGGGAAGGAAAAGGAGCAGTTAAAACTGATCGTAAAATGCTTGGAGAGGCTAACCCTGTTGATTATCTTCCTGGAACAATTCGTGGAGATTATTGTATTGACTTTGGGAGAAACATATGTCATGGATCTGACTCTGTGGAAACAGCAAAGAAAGAAATAGCTTTATGGTTTAAAGAAGGTGAACTTAACAATTATTGCTGTGCTAACAACTCTTGGGTGTATGAATAAGAAGGATACATCAACCTGACACTCAGCACTCTTTTAGTGTTTTGTGACTACATAGCAGGATCTGACATTAGTAGTTTTTGTATTTTTGTGTACATAGTTGGATCTGACTTTTTTTTTTTTCTGTAGGCCTACCTTTTTGTCTAAATTTATAATTACCAGTATATTGAAAGATACTTTTCACCTGTTTTCATTTTAAATTCAAAACAACTTTTTCTGCATATTTTGTGGCTGATTTTAAATTTGCTATTTTGTCTAACTAGTGTAGAATCTTTCATTGGTTTGACTGCTTGATAATGCCAGTTAAATGTCCATGTGAAATATGTTTAAGACCTTGTAAAAGGAACCAGTGTGCTATTCAGTGTGATATATGTGGTGGATGGATTCACCTCAAATGCACAGTCATTAGTCCCCTTAAATTTCACACTCTTTGTTCTTCTACTGAACCATACCTCTGCCAAATTTGTTACAGTGAATTGTTTCCTTTTCAAACCCTAAATGATAAGTAATTGTTAAATGAAATGAGAAATGATGACAAACTAAACTGTGATATTAATCACACAAATAATTCGTTTTTCCCAGCTAAATGCTTACAGGTAGACAACGAGATAAAAAGCTTACTAAATGATTTAAATTCTGGTTTGGTTGACTCAAAATACTGCTCACAGGCCGAAGCCAATATTATTAACAAAAAGTGTAAATTTTCCATGCTTTGCGTGAATATAAGAAGCTTAAATGCAAATTTTGATAAATTGAATGAACTTTTAACAAATTATGATATCTTACCTGATATCATTGCTATAAGTGAAACCAAACTTAAATTGTTACAGGTATACAATGCAAAGTTAAGTGGGTACCATTTTTACCACAAAGGCACAACTACAAGATGGGGAGGAGTAGGATTGTTTATTAAGGAGTCTTTATCAATTTCGATTTGCAAGGAGTTTGATTTAAACATTCCTAACTGTGAAGATATGTGGATTCAACTAGATTTAGGGAATAACAAAAAATGTATAGTGGGAGTAATTTACAGACACCCTAAACAGAAATTATCAGAGTTTTGCAAGATTTTTGAATCAAACATTGAAAAATTGAATTGTAGAAAATTGATGTATTATATCGGAGGAGACTTCAACGCAGATTTGTTAAAAAGTAACTCTGATATCAATATTAAAGATTTCATGAATTTAACATATAGCTTAGGCTGCATTCCCTTAATTACACACCTGACAAGAATAACCACTACAAGCTCAACTCTTTTAGATCATGTTTATACAAACAATGTAGTGGGTGAACACAAAAGTTTTATTCTGGTGGAAGATGTAAGTGATCACCTGCCAGTAATGGTGTGTTCTAATTTAAGCCTGCCCAAGAGTGAAAAATTAACTGTCACCCTAATTCGTGATACAAAAAATTTTGAAGTAGAAAAATTTCTAGACAAATTAACTGAAGGAATGGAGCTATTAGGTGATATCAAAGAGGAATGCATTGACAACTACACTGAAAAGTTTATTGACATTTTTCATAAGACTTTAAACATACATGCACCATTACGAAAAGAAAGCAGAAAGGAAACAAAACTAAAAAACAAACCATGGTTATCCAAAGGAATCCTTATATCAATCCAGCAAAAAAATTTATTGTACAAAAGAGCCCTTAAATTAAATGATAGTAATACATGGGCACAATACAAAGTCTATAGAAATAAACTGACTCATATTAAGGAATATGCAAAACGACTTTACATTAAAAATTTAGTGAATGATAATAAGCATGACACCTCGTCGCTTTGGAAAATTATAAATAAAATTATTAACTTGAAAAATGTGAAGAAAAATAACATTCCTAATAAAATGTATGCTTCTAAAAGTGAAAGTGCACAAGGTCCACAGGCCATCAGTAACTTGTTCAATAAATATTTCATAGAGATAGGAGTTAACCTTGCATCTACAATCGAAACACCAGCTATAATTGATGGCAAATTTAATGCCACATCTTTGATTCAGAGTAGTTGCAATTCGTTTTTTCTCGAACCAATAGTTGAAGAAGAAGTAGTAAATTACATCAGAGCTATGAATCCATCAAAAAGTACAGGAAGACATGGAATTCCTGCAAAGTATATAAAAATGTCAGGCTCTGTTATAGCTCCAGTTCTAACTAACATTTTTAATGCATGCATATCAACAGGATATTTTCCAAAAGTGTTAAAAACCGCTGAAGTTGTTCCAATTTTCAAAAAAGGCGAAAGAGAGTTATGCAGTAATTATCGCCCTATTTCTATTTTAAATCCTTTTGCCAAACTTTTTGAAAAGTGTCTGCTTGATCAACTAAACAATTATTTTGTGAGCAATAATTTGATTAGTCCAAACCAGTATGGTTTTGAGAAAAATTGCTCAACAAATGAAGCCGTTTTAGGTATTTACAATAAGCTACTTGACAATATGGATAAAAAGCTCATTACATGTTCTATTTTCTTAGATTTAAGAAAAGCATATGATACCATCAATCACACAATACTGATCAAGAAACTAGAAAAGTATGGAATTAGAGGATTACCATTACAGTTACTAGCAAGTTACCTGACTGACCGTCAACAGTATACAATTGTAAATCAATATAAATCCAAGTCAAGAGATGTTATTTGCGGTATTCCTCAGAGCTCAACTCTAGGTCCGTTGTTATTTAATATTTATATCAATGATCTACCACTTGCCTCAAATTCCACAATTCATCTTTTTGCAGATGATACAAACCTTACTCTCTTCCATTCTAATATTTCAACACTGCAACAAAATATTAATGATGAATTAGTCAATGTAAGCAATTGGTTCAAGGTGAATAAATTATCAATTAACTTTAATAAAACTGAGTTTATGGTAGTGACAACAAAACAAAATAAACCTGAACTCAAAGTATCAATAGATAATAATCCAATCAAGCAATCACATCACATAAAGTATCTAGGTGTTCTCATAGACGACAATCTAAACTGGAAACAACAAATCAAGAAACACTGTTCAAAGGTAGCAAGGGGATCTTGGGCCCTTAATCAATTAAAACACTTTGTAGATGAGCAAACCTTAAGATCTGTTTACCACTGCCTCATATACTCTCATCTACAATACTGCATTAGTAATTGGGGGACTGCTTCAAAATCAACATTAGCACCTCTCTTTATTCTGCAAAAAAGAAGCATCAGATTGTTAACTGGAAGTGGATATCGTGAGCATACTAATCCTTTGTTCTATCGAGCTAAATGCTTAAAACTCAAGGATATTTACTCTCTGGAAACTGCAAAGCTAATGTACAAAATTCACAATAATGTATTATCTTTTGCAAATTCAGATAAGTTTAATCTAATGAAAAACTGCTATACACATAAGACAAGATTGAGCCACAAAAACAACTTCTTTCTTCCAAGAACTAGAACAAGATTAGGGCAAAAGTATCTATCATTCGCAGGAATTAAAATTTGGAATGAAATTCCAAGCAGTATGAAAGAAGTTTCATTCTACAGATTTAAAAAAGCTGTTAAAGCTCATTTTTTATCAAACTATGAAACCGATAAAAGCTAGAATAACAGCTTTCTTTCAGCAATGCAGTAGTAATTACAGGAATCATAGTTGAATATTTATGCTTGAGTTCAACAATAACCTATTTTTTGCTTGAATGGCATGAGTTTGGTGCATTCATCTATCACACATTTATACAATACGTCATCTCTCATTTTGATGTCCCCATGAATTATTAGTAATTTTGCAATAACTGACTGAGGTTGATATATACTGGTATTGGAAATTGTACCAGTACTAATGACATATTGCCAAACAATACAAAACAAAGCAAGGAGATTTTTTTTTTTTTTCACTCCTATTGCCCACTTTAAATTCTATAAAACATAAATAAGCATTATGAACTTTATTAATTTTATTTCTATCCAATCTGTAGTTACAGTATTTTTTTTTTTTGCTTAGAGTCAGAACAATTCTAATGTTGTCTTGCATTTTCTTTACATGGCGATTGTGAGTTTTGTGTATACACTGTACAAAGTGTACATATCCTTGCAACACTTTGTTTTAATTTTGCGTAAAATTTTTTATCAAAGAAAGTAGCATACTGAGAAAATCTAGAAGCTGTTTTTTTTTAACCTTAACTTGGTGAGGTGGCAGTAGACTTAGATGACCTTTCGGTCCTTCGCTGTCTCCTCACCAAGTGACTAAATATCGCTTTGACTCTGCAAGTTTGTGTGTTTGGTTTTAAAGGAATTGCATATTTCGATGCTTTGGTGATAGACGTAGAGGAAGTTGCAGTTTTTTCTTGTGATATGGCGTCACTTGGTAAATAAATAAATATGATGATGATGATGATGATGATATCATAAACTTGTACTTATTAATATACTGTGCTGCTGAATCTAAGCTTAGAAGGCCTATATTTGTTAGATGGTCCAGCGCTGGGCTGGTTACGATTTTTTTGAGCTCAAGTGGCGAGCTATATGTTTAATTGAAGATTCCCGGTTTGGCAAGAATTTTTTTGGTAAGTTTTGACTGCTATGTTTGTATGTATGTTATCGTAGTAGAGTAGCCCTGGGTGTTGGATTGCAGACCGATTTTTTCAAAGTATTGTCGTAGGCTAATGGCGTCAATCTAGTTGTGTGTGCTATTAATTGAATGATTTGTCAAGTTTTGTTTTACGTGATGTTTAATTGTGTTTTTGCTTGTGCAGAAACCGCCACCATCGAAAGGTGCGTATTTTAAAATTTTTCTTATTAAAATCAATTCCTGTTTAAACAAGTGTGGACCGCGACGTCGCCAAACCCGCGCGAGCTCAGTTTCAACAGTTGCAGCTGAAAGTTTTGCATTGAGTCGAAGTGATCGAGACGTTGTTGTGACGACACAACTCAATGAGAGTTTTTCTATTTTATTTTATTGCTTTTTGTGACTTCGTGGGACATTTATGGTTTCCTTAAATGTAGATTAATTCATGCACAGCTGAACGTTTTTATGATATTGATTATAAAAACTCGAAAGTAGTAAATGCGCTCGAAGTAGTCATGACTCCATTATGACGTCACAATGTGTTAAACAAGTTTGCTATTTTTAAGCGATTCTGGAGCATTTAAAAATTTTAAACTATAGAAAGATGTTGTTAATTGCCAGTATATATCAAGCCGATGTGATCGAGATGATATATTGTGACGTCACAATGTATTGACAGTTTTTTTATTTTATTTTTTCATTTTGCGACTCGATCATTTTGACTGATGTAAAACTTTTAAGCAACAAGAAATTTCTTGATATCATTTATCATCAATAACTTGCAATCCAAAATTGCTTGAAATTATCAAATTTTGTTCCAAGACATTATGACGTCATAATAAAATCACGACTACATTCGAGCGATTTTTTCATGTCCAATTTCGTTATCAAAATAGCTGTTTATCAATAAAGCATCAATCAGTACGAATTTAGGTAAACAAAAATGCATTATCAAGCCACAATAGCATCTCTACCTTTTTCCAACCTATATGAAATCTTCAACTGCAATGAATCCTTTAGATACCAGTATAATTAAATACCACTAACAGATATAAGTAACATTTGGAATAATCAATGTTGTTAACGTCATTATGATGTCATAGTACTCTCCCGACTTTCGAACCGATTTAGCACCATAAGGTTTGTTACTTCTAATTTTTTCAAAGCAAACACCAAAATGCTGTTCAACAGCAAGCATCAATATGAATTTTGTAAAAATGCTAATTCATTATGATATCATAACAACATCCCGACCACTTCGGTTGGTACAAAACTTTGACATGCAACGATCGAATACCTTGACATGATTTAAGATGAATAACTGTTTTAATATCCCTTAACACCGGAAGTTTGCTCAACAACATTATGACGTCACAATAGAATCCCGACTAATTGCAGTCAATTTTGCACTTTCAGTTTTGTTAATTAATATAGTAAATGCCAGCACAACTAAATTAATCAGCAGTGCATCAATTATTTTGAATTTTGTTAAACCGTAAATGCATTTTGATGTCACAAAAACATCTCGGGAGAGAAACTTTCGATCGTATCAAAGACCTTGATGAAATTTATTGATAACTTTGTTAGAGTCATCTAAATATGCATTTTGTCACTTCATTATGATGTCATAAAGCAGTCACGACTACTTGGAACCGATTTAGCAGTTTCAAGTTTGTTTTTTTGTTTGTTCAATATGAGCACTATAAAGCTTTTAGTGGCAAGCATTAATACAAAATAAAAAAAGTCAATACTTAGTGACGTCACAACAGCACCTCAGTCACGCCGACTTGGTGTAATATTGTCAGCCGTTTCGAAAAGACCTTGCTTCGATCTAGAATCAGTAATTGCTCTGAAATTGCTTAAAATCAGCGTATTTGTCAAGTTATTGAATGTCATAATGGCATCGCAACTACTTCGAGTGTGTCTGGAACTGATACAACACTTTCAGATTTGCAGTTTATTTCATTTCATACCGACAAAGCGAAAACTAGCGATGAAGGCAACTTAACGAAAAACGAAATACAACATTCGAAAATACTTTAACGCCTCTACTGTTGACAAGTTTGCATGTTCACTTTGTATTGGCAGCTAGGAAAGCGGTAGCCATTGATTGAAAATCATGGAAGCAAAATTGGCAGAGTAAAACTACTGCACAGTATGTTCTCTATACAGTGCCAATATCTACCAACAGTAATTATAGTCACATTAAGACACTAACACTAAGTGGCGGTGCAAACTATAACATTTCTTAAAGATTTTCCAGGCTTCTAATACAACGACTATGGTGTAGCATCTAAATTTTCGGGATGGTGGTGTAATTGTACAGTGTTGTTATAAAAGAAGGAATAACACAGCTGATGACTCGTCCGGACCTGTCCAAGGTGCAGTGGTGTAAGAGCCAGTATCGGTGTTTTTGCTGGTATAAATACTGGAGAGGTTTCATGATCTAGTCATTCTACCAAGATGTATGTATGCGAGTATTGCACGAAATCTTTTAATTAAAAAGATTATTTTGTGGCGGGTCAAAAGGAGCGCGCTTCAATTGCGGTTAACCGGCTCGGTTGAACAACCTATGAGCTGCTATATCCTGTTGACTGAAGAAGATATCGGTTCCAATTACATCTTGCTTGTGTGCATTTCGCTGCTAGCTTCCACAACGTCATTGGCTGAAGCAGGAACTGCGACAATTTGTTGTGTCACAAATAAGAATTACACACATGGCAATTGTGATTTGAGTGTGAAAAATGTGAAAAAAAATTTAAAAGGATACCAAACCTTGAGAGACATATACGCACCTGCTGCATTTGCCACCAGTGTCATGCTCAATTCAAACCACACCATAAGAAAAAAACTCATGCATGCGAACCAACAACCAAAAAAAAGCCCAAATCGCGGACAAAAAAGTGCGTAATCGGTGCAGTGTCTAAGAGTTCAGTCCCCAACAGAGCCACCACCACTAAAACCCCAACCAAATACAATAGAACAAATGCCTCTGAACTCTCAAACAAATATAGCTGAGCAAACACCTCACCTTCCTCCAGCAACTCAACCCCCACCAATTTCGAGCAGAGCTCCAACAACAGCGCTGACTTGTCCCCCACCGTTAACACCTGCACCTTGACGATGCAAAAGTTTAAAAATTAAGAGACCAACCGGGGTCTCAAATCTCCCTTCCCTTCGCCATTAACACCTGCACCTGGATTGCTTGCAACTGGTCCCGAACCGTCATGGAAAAAAGAAAAAGCTGAAACCAAAAACAAATGGCAGGAAATCAATCAAGATGAAAAAATCAGCAAACCAGAGCCAAATTTGAAAAGATTCATCCTTTTAAACTGGGACTCGATTCGCACATTTTTGCGTGGAGGGCCTGTTCAACATCTTTTTACTTGTGATTCTGACGATGATGTATGTAATTTAATTGTTCATATCGCATAAACTATCATGTAAAGCAAAAAAAATTACGGTTTTGATTTTGTGCTTAAAAATATTGAAACAGGTAAATTTCGTTATTATCACCCTTCATATAATTCGTTAATACTTGACACTGCAGTGTTGATTTCTAATGAAGCCGAGTTAAACGAATTTTTAGCGAAAATCGCTGATGTGGATTTGCCTGATTTTGTTTCGAGATCGAATACAAAATGGCGACTGCATCAAATTACGAATTTACTGTTTTTTGTAAACTATTTCAAACATGCGCCATTAGGGGCACCGTTACCACTACCAAATTTTATCAAACATAATCGCGGTTTAATCAATGTTTCACGTGACCAGAATATGTGTTTTTTCCGCTGTTTCGCGATTTTCAAAGGTGCTGACAAGAAGCGTTGTGAAACAAAAGCTAAAGAATTATTTGCGCACTACGCTATGAATTTTGAGGTACATGGTTTTAGCGGTGTTACTATTGATGATTTGATTCCAATCGAGGATTTGTTTAAGGTCAATATTTTCATATATCAGCTCGATGAAAATTCAGCTCGACTCATTTACAGGAGCCGAGGTCTTTATCAAGAAACAATGGCATTAAACAAATACGAAAATCATCCGAGTTTGATTATTGACGTTGGCAAATATTGTGCTGTGTATCGTTGCATGTCATGTAATAAGTTGCATTACGAGCATGATAATTTTTTGCGCCATTGTAAAACGTGTAATGCTGGTCAAGTTTCTGATCTTAAACGCTTACCTAATAAGCGTTGAAAAGGATTATAATAGTTGTGCGGAATTGTAGTTAAGCGTGAAATGAGATTATAATTGTTTCGCCGTGAGAAGCGGCAGCGGTAGTAATTAAGACAATGACATACCCAATACTCTTATTACAGGTCGACGAAATTATTCAAGCATCAAAAAAATTTTGGACAATTTTAATTATTTGAACTGATTTGATGATGTAACATAGTTAGATGACATATAATAAACTTTATTCATGCGTTCGTTTTATGAATTGATATTTATTGCACAATTGTATTAAATTCTTCATCTTTGTGAACAAAACGGTACCGTAACTTAGTGCCCCTCTGCATAGTAAATTAATTGAATTATGTTTTGGGTAAAATACTGCACGTACAATGATAACCTGTAAACGTGAAGACAACGTATGTACAACAGAGTTGATGCAAAATCAAATACACCACTTTTTCATCAACACGCAATTTCTTTGGCTATGAGAATATAGCGATAAGCTGCAAGCTGACCTCATTTACTTCAATTTTGGCGTATTGTCTTATCGCATTTAATTCAAATCAAATATCTCATTATACTCTCTGCATTACGCCGTTGGCTACACTTTGCCCAATTTAACCGGTCCAAGATTTAAACCTCAGACTTCTCGTTCCCGAGACAAACGCGATTTTATTACGATTTGAAACTTTTGAAACAAAATGTTTGCAGCAACAAATTAACATATAATTTTTCGGCTAATAACGGCTATTGCGGTTTTATTTACTGTAGTTTACTGTGGTTTTACTTTGCAAAAAAATTTAATAATGCCGTTAAAGTTTTTCTGGTTATAAGTTAGAAACTTCAAGTTTTTTTGCTTATTTTTTTTTAGTTTTGCTGGAATGATTTATGCTAACAAAGGATTTATTCTATCATTCAGTCCGATTAAATGCTGCTGATTTGCTCATATGATACAAAAGAATGATTGTTTTGGATTCTAAAATCTCAAATTTTTTGTGATCTCCATTTTAGGGAATCAAGCACGAAATTACTCCCAAACGTAATCAAACAAATAAAAACATTCTCATGTGAAACAAGTAGGAATCGTTTACAAAACTGTCTGATAATGGTTTTGACAATAGAGATATTAATTAAAGTCAAACCACAGACAAGAACAATAATTAGAATCAGCGCTAAATAAACAATACGGAATAGCAATCAGGCATTGGTTTTTATACTTAACTGTGTGTTTATCAGTATTGATCATCTATCTATACAAAGTATAGCGCGTTACAATAATGAATAATATTGTCTTGTTGACGATTTGTAATTTGCCTTACAAAATTGCAATATAGCAATAAATACGGAATTTATTTGTTATAGCTTGCACAACAAAAAAACTGAGTGTTTGTATAATAAAAAGCAGAATGTGTTATAAAATGATTGGCATTCCTATTAGTTTTTATGCTTTTCCAATCATATAAAACACTTTTGTACAATATAAAAATTCTATCAGAACAAAAAAAAAACTTTTGATCATTCTTTGGGCTTAGTCTTCAGAAATCCTGAGGTTTGGGGGTCACCAGGCAGGGCCTGCGAGAGTGGTCTAGAGGATACATCGTACCCGGGCCCGCGTCTGAGGGGTCCGGGAGGACCTGTAAGTTCACGCGCACTCAATTAAAAGTACGCCCTTGCGCAAATTAATCTGGGCAGTTGAAAAAAATACACAATTTTCAAACATTTTGCCTTTATTCAAGAATTGAAGGACGTAAACTTTAATTTCGTAGCCATTAGTAGTTGACATGACCACCTTTTGCCTATAGGATTAAAGCTACCCGTTTTTTGCATTGATAACACAAACTTCTTGCAGATATTTTATATCTTATCTTTGTAAAACCAGATGTGTCTGACAGAGTAAATCAGCTTCATTTTTCTACTGTAGTGTAGTGTTGTTTTATCAAGCGATTTTTCACAATAGCCACAGGTTTTCTATATGATTGAGGTCTGGCGAGTTGCCAGGCCATTCCAGTAGTTCCATTTTCAGCTTTTTGAGATATTGTGTTATCATCTTCGCCTAGTGGCATTAGGCCAAGTCGTGTTGAAAAATGGCTTGAGGATGGAGGTTAGCCGATTCTCTGGAGACTCTTCTTTCTATTATTGGCAAATGTTTTTCATCCCATCAATAAGCCCTAGAATACTTGAGGCTATTGAGGGGATCATGAACATCAAAACCTATTTGTCATTAATAAAAAGGAGAGTCTCCTGAAAATCTGCTAACCTCCAATCTTAAGCCACTTATCAACACAACTCGGCCCCATGCCAGAAGGCCAAGATCATTACAAAATATTTCAAAATGATGAAAATGGAAGTACTCGAATGGTTTGGCAACTCGCCATACCTAAATCCGATAAAAAACCTGTGGTCTATTGTGAAAAATCGCTTGAGAAAACAGGACTGCTCTACAAAAATACAGCTGATTCAGTCTGTCATACACATATGGTTTCACGACGATGGAATAAAAATTACCTGCAAAAAGTTGGTGTTATCAATGAAGAAACGGGTAGCTTTAATGTTAAAGGCAAAAAGGTGAACATATTAACTATCAGAGGTGGAGTCGTGGACACAAGGCTCGAGGCCAAGGCCAAGGACACAAAAAAATCCGAGGCCAAGGCCAAGGACAGCCTTTCCGAGGACAGGCCCTCTCGAGGCCAAGGAGAGGAATGCTCGAGGTCAAGGACCAAGGACACAGTTGCAAGCGTTCTACAAAAAAAAAGGTCTCCAAAAAAGTTTTTCAGGCAATTTCCAATTTATAGGCGAAGCCAGAATTTTTGATTGGGGAGGCTTAAACCACAAATCACATGCAATGACGTCATCAAAAATTTGCCTGTTTGCACTTAACCAGGATTTTGCAAAGGGAGAGGGCTTAAACTAATATAGTTGAAAAATGCAAATACGTAACTTTGGAGACGTTTTGAGAAAGCCAATGTAACTCAAACGTATCACAGACGGGGGTCTGGGGGCGGGCCCCCAGCTGTTGGGCGATTTTTTGTAATTTTTTGAAAAAAGAGCTATTTTAATGCCATTGAATTTTTTGAAAAAAGAGCTATGTTTAGAGCCATTTGAAAGCCCTAGATTTTTGACATTTGAAAGCCAATTAAAAAAATTAAATTGTTTAATCCTTCTTTTAATTGCAATTTAAGTCCAAAACACGTTTAACATCTTGCATTTTGGTGTTAAAGTTTAATTGTACGTGATTTGGTCCAGGTAGGGGGAAGTAAGGTGCATTGTCTCGTGCAACATTTTAGCAGTAAATGAAAACCCACTCGAGGATTTTCCTTAGAGACTTTCGTTTTGTCATGAAAATAACCAGTTATGGAAGTGCATGCTGGGCCAGGGGTCCCAGACCCCCTCAATTGAAGTTCAACGATTTGTTCAATCAGCAATTTCCGTGACTAATTTGTTTTTAAAGTATTTTTTGCTTAAAAACCGGCGAGGTGGAGGTGAATTACTTAATTGTTATTGAAAAATAGTTTAATAGATGGTTACGCTTACTAACCATGTTATTGCCGGGCCGAATTTACATCGCGCTGGGCCCCTGGCAGTTTGGAGATTTTCGCAACATCTTTCTGCCGCATGTAGGTGAAGATTATAAAAAGTCTTAAGATTTGAGCGCACGGCCCTTAGCTGGTACTGCGCCATATTGCGGTAAATCCGGCCTTGGTTAATGCACTACGTTCACAAAAGGCTAGATGTGAGCCTGAGATAGCAACTTTTAGGACAAAAACTATTCATTTCTTCCAGGTTTACGTTTTAATTGGCTAGCAAAAATTGATTTGAGGGGGTTCCAGGGACCCTGGTCTTCAATATTGTTGTTCGCAACTGGTGTAAGCGAAATACGCTGAAAAGAAACTGAAACTGAAGAAACAATAGGCTTTTTTGTCACATGTTTGTCATTGGTGAAATTTCAATTGGGGCGGGAGGCCCGCTTGGCTAAGCCTATGCTCCAATTGCGGAAAACAAAAAAAGGATTTGCAAATTTTTCGCGAGGTTTCTGGCGTTTTCCAACGAAATTTCAACGGTTCAAAAAATAGTGCTGTCCTCGAGCCGAGGTCAGGGCAATTTTCGAGGACTTGAGGCTTCGAGGCCAAGGCCAAGGACTTGAGGCTTCGAGGCCAAAGCCAAGGCCAAGGACTTCAAAATGTGTCCTCGAGGCCAGGAACGTGCTCGAGGACTCCACCTCTGTTAACTATTAATTGCCATAAAAATGAAGTTTACGTTCTTCAATTCTTGAATAAAAGCAAAATGTTTGAAAATTGTGAGTTCGGTGTGCCTGCATACAAAAGTCAGTCGGATTTGCGGTAGAGATCTTTTTTTGGTCTTCACGCAATTTCTAACAAAAGCTGGCCGAATTTGCGATAAAGATTTTTTTTTTGGTCTTTACTTAATGAAAAGCTGTTGGTCTTCACCCAATTTTCCGCCCTGATCTTGGCAAAAGAACTCGATATTAGTCTTTGTATCTCCTAATAAGATTTCTCTCCGAGGCTCTGGTCACCAGGCAAGACCTAATCAAAGCAAGTTTCAAAGCAGTGAAAAAGGTAATAAGGTATTACTGCAATACGAAATCCAAAATTTAGAAACTGAAAACTTCTCTGATGATTATTACGTTTGAGTAGCGATATACTTTAATTATTATTATCTAACTAGCGATAACGCGTTCGTCTCTAGAGCGGGAGGTCCGAAGTTCAAATCTCGAACCTGTCAAATTTTTGCAGAGTGTTGCCAATCTCCGCAGTGTGTTGCCAACGGCTCGCCACCACAACAAAATTTCTCCGAAAGGAGCTGTGTTGCCCGGGCGCAATGACGTGGAGATGGGCCCCGCAAACTCGCTACACGCTTCAGCGTTAATACAGCGAGTTCAATAAAGATTCAATTGATTTGATTTGAATTTATTTGTCACGTAAAGCTAATTACAAAAATATTGTGTTTGTAACATAAATAATAATCAATAAATAATAAAAAACATCCACTTTGGGGCGTGTCACAAAACTAGTTGAAGGCTTTATGTGTAGGTTGAAAACAAGCTTTTCGATTTTAATGCTTTGCAATTTTTGTAAATCGGATATAGGGCAAACTAAAGGTAGACTACATTGAGCATTAGCTTTTAGTGGACAGTAGGTTAAACTTTTAGTGCACAGTAGGTTAAACAGTAGGTATATTTTGCTTTTAGTGGGCAGTAGGTTAAACAGTTACGCGATTGCTTATAGAACGACAAGTTAAAATTCAATTCCCGGGCTGGTCGAACCCGACACAATAAAGGTTACGGCTCGTCACCGCTGCTACATTTATTCAAAAAGAAAGTGCTGCCCAAAGGCTATGACTCGGAGCTGGGCACCGCAATCTCATCACACGTTTTGACATGATTTTGCTAGTATAGCACAATGAGAACTTGGTGTTGATTTTTTTATATTGGCGTATTGCTAAAACGACCTATGATTGTACAGAATCATTATTCGTTTTATGCTATAATATGCTTTTGTGTGATTGTAGTTTGCACAGAATCATTGCATTGCAAACCAAAAATAACTCTTTTCAATCGAAATTAGCGTGAAAACAAAAACAAAGGAACCTAATTCTCATTTGTTGTCTCGGGCATAGTAGCTTTTCGTTCGCAAAGTAGTCGCGCTAATTATTGTAATCCATCTATCCTCGGACACCAATTTACTTTAATCCTCTTAATATCTACCAGAAATATTAAGTGGGAAATTAAAATTTTACACCGAAAGCCAGAAATTGACAAAATTTCAAAAAAATTGTCAAAACCTCCCTTTTACTCTTGAACCCTTAAAGTTGCATAAACAAAAACAGCATCATCGTGATTGGCAAAAACAAACAGGAAAAGTCAGGAAAATTCAGGTTTTTATTGCAAACCAGATTTAAGCAAGTACTGTTTGTAACGAGTGTTGGCTTCAGAAGTCCTACCGTTGATTAATATTGGGTTAAATTGCTGAGGGGCTTTCGCGCAGCATCAAAGTTATTTTTGAATCATCTATGCCAAATTAATGCAAAAACTTTGTACTTCTGCATACTGGATTTCTCATGCGCAACCCACATGGCACACGACAAGCATGGTAAATTTATTTAACAACAATAACCTAGAAAATACTACATTTGGGTAGCCACTTAGCAGTTTCTAGACATGCTAAGAATGGATCGTTTCACAAATACCCCATGTTTTTTCAATGATTAATTAATCTAAATGCACTTCACGACAAAGTCGCTTTGTCCTTGGATCCTACAATTCTGAATTACTTATTTGTAGGATTGTAAGATCCATGCTTTGTCAGAGGATCATTGGCAACCCCACAATTTTGGAACAGTAACGGAGTGACATTATGTACAGTAATAAGATAGTGGAACTTGGGAATACTGTATCCTAGTAATGGAAAATTTTGTATAATACTATTATCTATTATAAGATGTTGGAACGGTTACGGAATGACATTTCGTACGATAATGAGATGGCATGGTGGTTTGCGATACCGGCATTCTCTTTTACGTAGTGGAGATTTTGCTTCAGAGCTTGTGCTCCATAACAGTTAAAAAACAGGAAGATAATTTAATTCTTTGGCCAAATGAGACTTAGATCATCTATAGGCAGTGGTGGGCAAGTTACAGAGGTGGGCAGTAACTAGTTACTTTTTTGGAAATTGTAACTGTAACTTAGTTACTTTTTCAAACAAGTAACGAAAGTGGGAACTAGTTACTATTTGGAGTCATAAAAAGTTACAGTTACTTTTAGTTTTGGCCCTGTCAAAAACGATTCTTTAATCGTTGGATTTTGGTTAAATGAAGCACTTCCATGTAATCCCTGTTGGCGCTACGGATTACGTTTTTTTATTGTGCACTAACGTGCTAACAGGAGATATTGTGGGACGTGCTAACAGGTGCTACTGTGCACTAACGGGGCTAACAGGCTTAGCGGTGAAAGCGACAAAGGCGTTGAGTCCGTTAATAACGATGAATTTTTTGGTTGTTTGTTCAACCAATCTGACGCAAAAAAAGATATGACGCTACAAATAGACGATAATTCCTTTTGCTGATGCAGCGCTAAAGAAACTGTTCGTCCAGTACAATACTTCTTTGCCCTCGAGCGCTGCAGTTGAAATGCTTTTCAGCAGTGCTGGGCACCGCAAATTTAAACTCTATTCCGCAACCGCAAATCCACAAAATAACAATAGGTGATTCGCAACCGCAAATCCGCAAGTTTGCGGTACGTTTGCACTTTCGCAACCGCAAATGACTTTTTACTTTCGCAAACTTGGATCGCAAACTTTGCTGTTTTTTTTTTTTGGTTTGATAAATAGAGGAGACCTATAGCAATATAACAGTGCTTGATATTTTCAATATCGGCTGCAGACCTGTAATAAGCAAATACAAAACTACGACAGGAGTTGAATTACGGCTACGACTCTGGTGGCTGGAGTAGACACTTGGAAGAGAGTAACCTCACCTGCCAGTCACTTTCGTCGCTCGTTCTAACTTCTAACTACAGTATGTTCGTTGACTTGAAAATTCTTATTTGATTTACATACTTGCACAGTACATGTACTTGTCATATAGGACAAACGGACATGCACAAATCTTTGTTGAGTCGCGGAAAAGTAAAACCTCGAGACCTAAAAACTTGCGTTTTTGCGTTCTTGAAAATGACACTTTACAGGCTTATGGGCTACTATTTAGTGCTTGAGTGACGGAATGGAGGGAGTTGTTGTCGATGTCACTTCCTGCAAATATTCCAGTGGATTATTATTTACTGCTAAAATATTGCAGGAGGCAATATGCCTTATTTCCCCCTACATGGACCAAATCACTTTTGATTAAAATTTTACACCATAATGCAAGATTTTGCACGTGTTTTGGAATTTAATTGCATTTGAAAGGAGGATTGAACAATTAATGTTTTTCAATTGGCTTTCAAATGTTAAAAATCTAGTTTTTTCAGATAGCTCTAAACACGTGCAAAATATGATCCAATGGGATTAAAATAGCTTTTTTTTCCAAAAACTTACAAAAATCGCCCAGCGGCTGGGGGCTTAGCCCCCAGACCCCCATCTGTGATACGTTTGAGTACACTAGCTTACTCAACACGTCTCCTAAGTTAGACATTGCACTTTCTAACTATTAGTTTTTGCCCTATCCCTTTACCAAAATCCTGGTTAAGTGCCAGCAGGCTACGGCTTCAGATCTTCCATTCTACGATATCTTTGCTAAAACAAAAAGTTATTTTTTGAAAATTTTTGAAGACGTCATTGCATGTGATTTGTGGTTTGGCCCCCCCCCAATCAAAAATCCTGGCTACGCCTATGACTACACTACGCCAATCGCAGCAGTGCAATGTCAAAATGCCGTATTTAAGCCAAATATATGAGAAAAAGGCAATAGAGGATTACACTTGATTGCGGCTGCTTGCATGACTTTTGAATAATAGCTTCTACTAACAAAAATAGTAGAAACTAGTCAAGCAAAACTCACACACATGCCATTGCCTTTTTCTCATACATTTGGTTTAAATACGATATTTTGTCATTGCATTGATGCAAGGGGCGTAGTGTAGTGGTCATCGTGCTCAGCTTCCAACCACTGCACCTGCGTTCGATTTGCGCTTGGGTGGCGAATGCGTGACGCAGTATGCAGGAATGGGAAGGAAATACACAGAGCAATCTTTTTTTGTTTCAAAACCTTGCATTACAGTTAGGGTTGGGGCAGCGATGCCAGCCTGAGCGGATAGCAATTACGTGGCAGCAGCTTTTTCGCTTACAAAAGCGACGTACCATTACGCTTGAGTGCGGCTCCCTGCTAGGTTTTGAACGACTAGCTCCTCGTATTTTTGTTTTGTGGAATGGATCAGTGATGTTTGAAATGATGTAACTCAGTAACGATAAAAAGAAGATAAATAACTTTTTTTGCACAAACCTTAGAAAATTCCAGAGTTTTGATTTATTTGCTTTTTAGCGAAATTCAAATCATGTTCAAACATCGTTCCGTTCCTGTTTAATAACTACTAGTTTAAAGTTTTAGGCAATTTTTTGGATTTATTTACGTTACAATTTTCACTCAAGATAAACAAATCGTAAGGTTTTAAGATGTTTTGACAAATTTAACCCAACATAACAACATCAAGTAATGAAAAACACAAGTTTTTAGAGAAATTTTTATTAAAAGTTGTCAAATAACATTCGTTTTAAGATTGAACTGCCGTTTAAATCAAAAAGTTTTTCAGCAGGTACCTCGATGGGTATCACGAAATCTCTTTTACTAGACGTTTTTTCTGCTAGCGCAACAACGCCTAACTCGTAAGCTCACGATTTGCGTGAAATTTTAAAAACTGGTTTGCCAAGTCTCGAGGTAGGTTAAAATTAGGTTCATAAGTTTTATTGAAAAAAAGTTGATTTTCACAAGAGAAAGTATGCGTGTTGGTTTGAAATAGCCTAATTTAACATGAAAATGGTCAATTTGCGGCTCTATAAGGAAAAACTTGCAAAAAAGAGGCTTAAGTCGATAGGCCAAAAGTGAATTATGATGATGTATGAATTGTTTGTTGTTATGTAGCATTTGGTTCGCCTATTCTAAATAAAGAAATTTGAAAATTAAAACTGATGTGTGGGTGTGGCAATGCAGATCACAGTCCAGATCAGGGGGACTAGCATAGGCCAAAACCAGTACCGGTAGGCCTACCAGTATGGTACGGTAGGTCTACGTCTTGGTGGTACTCGTACCTAGCGTGTATTATACCACACAGTTAAAGTAAACTGGTAATCTTAGCCTGATAGCTACTGTAGGCTAGTTTACTTCAAAAGGTTTAACCTACTGATGCAATTTGCAGGTGCAGTGATGTTGTATAAGAGATACTGGTAAACAAGCAACTTAGTAGCCTAGGCTACTGTTAGAAAATATGCAAAGTTAAAAAATTAGTCTGCCGATAAAATCTAGGCTCTGATTTTTTATATCAATGAAACTCAAAAGTATTAGAGCCTACAGTATCAGTTAGCCTACAGCAATAAAAGCAGAATTAAAATGCAATAATCTAGGCGTACCCTGGTACTAGCCTACTGATATGATAGGCTGTGCAGTAGCAGCTGTAAAGGCATGTAAAATTATTCTATTTCAAGATGCACACATTTATTATTCAGCAACTATCAGGCTTTAGACTTTTACAAATAGTTGAGTTGAATTGCAGACACTGTCCAGCCAATAGGTTTGACCTACTGTCAGTGTCAATAAGATAGTGAAATCAAAAGTTTTTATATTGTGCAATTACTTTTCAGAATTGTAAATTAAGACTCTATTAGCAAGATTTTATTGTAGTGAACAAATAGTAACTGTAAATTGGATTTTAACACATTTATCAATGATATGGTACTCTTTTGGTCCAGACTCAAAGAGACTTATTGATGAAATTATGAAGCAATGTTGATCTTTAATGCTCAAAGATTTCAAGGATGATGACCAATCTAACAGTGGCATTGTCAGGTTTTCAAGGTTAGTTATGTGTATTTCTAGATTGACAATCTTTACCAGCTCTTTGAGCTTTTATTAAAAAAAAAAACTTTAGGCGTTTTCATAATGAAAATAAAAAAGCATATTCGGAAGTTTCACCTGAATCATTGCTTTTATTTAAAATAATCATTTATAATTAGCAGTGGGCAAAAGATAATTTGTCACTTCTAAGGATTTTTTCTAATGTGATGACGTGACAAGATAGTATTCACATCACTGCAACTTAACTACACAATTTTAAGTTTCTTGTAACATATGAGTAGCATTGCTTGTTTTTCTCAGGTGCAACTAAGATTTTAAAGGGTCATATTTTTCAAGCCATAAGGTGCACCAATAATACTTAAAATTTTTTTAAAATCTAACTTGTGCCTTATACACTGATGCATTTAATCTATACTTCTGGTTGGGCTCTCTTACGGCCAGTTGATCAAGTGGTAATGCATTCGTCTCTGGAGTGGAGGTCTGAGATTTAAATCAACCTCGTCAAATCAAACACAGCGTTGCCAGCTTTTTTGTATCGCGGCAACATTTCTTTGAAAGCAGCTATTTTGCTCTGGTGCAATGATGCTGTGGTGGGCCCTGCCAACTTTTTATGCGCTTCAACATTTTACAGCATGTACAATGAAAAATTTAATTTGATTTCTTTCGTGATTTCATTCAGAGTTAAGCCATTTAGATTTTTTAAATTTTTTTAGAGTTTAATAAATTTTACGTAATGTAGTGCATCTTATAGTTTGGTGCACTTTGTGCCTAAAAGCAAAAGCTATAGAAGCCATTTGGTGTGTTTTATGCTAGAAAATAAGAATTATAGAAGCCATTTATCGATACTACGAAAGTGCACCAATTAACAGGTATATGTTCCCGTTTGCTGCGCCTTATGGTCTAACGAACGCTGTAGTGATATCTTTGCTAGAATTAATTTTGATAGAATAAAGTATTCTTTTAGTGTTAAAAAAAGGTTTTTCTTTTCTTTAATTTATGCTTACTTGATTTGATAGCTTTGTTCTGTAATATAATACCGGTACTTTTGTGAGATTTTAACGTGAATGGTTTGATGCAAGAAGATTTGATGCCACAGTGATATGGTTAGGGTTTTGCGTCAAACAGCTTTCGGGTCTGGTTCCGACTAAGATTAAAGTTGGACAAGTTAATCGTCTTGTGTCAACTGGTTGCCTCTAGAAATTTTGTACTCTTCTCTGAGTGCAAGTGTTTTAAGCATAATTGGTACATTTTTTGATACGTCTACTGCTATTTACGGTTTTGGAAACTTTGCAGAATTATGTTTGTTTTGGTAGGAGTAATTTTTTTTTTTTACTCTAGATCGTCCAATGAGTAGAAGATAATTGGAAAATTGTTGGAACTGCATGATTGAAAGCCAAAAGTAAAGCCATTAAGTTCCATTAATGCTTGTTGTGTATTTCCACAACATGTTTCATGGTCATCACACCCTACTGAAAATTGATCATGGTTTGGGTTAAGTGCTGTTGACTAAACATATGACATTTTCTCCTTTAGTGAAAAGAGTGAAAAGCAGAAGTAAAGCCATCAAATTTCATTATTGTTTGTATTGCATTTCTTCAACATGCTTCATGGTTAACATAGCGTAATGAAAATTGCTCATGGTTTGGGTTAAGTGCTTGCTGTTAGCTAAACTTGTGACATTTTCTTCTTTTACCACCTTAAAATCAACCAAGACGTTGGTGATTATTAATGCTTCATAGAGTTGCTGCTTGACTTTTCCTGGATCCAGGCATTACTCATTTCCAAGCTTTATAATCGAAATGTTGGTGATGTATAACATAGGCGTAGCCAGAATTTTTGATTGGGGGGGGCCAAACCACAAATCACATGCAATGACGTCATCAAAAATTTTCAAAAAAATAACTTTTTGTTGGGCAAAGGTATCGTAGAATGGAAGATCTGAAGCCGTAGCCTGCTGGCACTTAACCAGAAGCTTGGTAAAGGGATAGGGCAAAAAATAATAGTTAGAAAATGCAAACGTCTAACTTAGGAGGACATGTTGAGTAAGCTTGTGTACTCAAACGTATCACAGTCTGGGGTTGGAGCCCCCAGCCTCTGGTGGCTATGAAGGTCTGGGGGCAAAGCCCCCAACAGCTGGGCGATTTTTGTAAGTTATTGAAAATTTAATCTCATTGGATCACATTTTGCAAGTGTTCACAGCCATTTGAAAGAACTAGATTTTTTACAATTGAAAGCCAATCGAAAAAACTTAGTTGTTTAATCCTCCTTTTACTTGCAATTAAACCCCAAAACACGTTTAAAACCTTGCATTATGGTGTAAAATTTTAATTGTAAGTGATTTGGTACATGTAGGGGGAAGCAAGGCATATTGCCTCCTGCAATATTTTAGCAGTAAATAATAATCCACTCGTACATTTTCCTTAGAGATGTTTGTTTTGTCATGAAGTTAACCAGTTATAGGAGTATATGTACGGTCAGGGGGCCCAGGCCCCCTCAATTCAAATTTAATAATTTGTTGAATAAGCATTTTTCCTAGTTGTTTTATTTAAAGTATTTTGTGCATAAAAACTGGCGAGATTGTGGTGAATCGCTATTGAAAAATGGCACAATAGATGGTTACGCTTACTAAACATGTTATTTCCGGGCCAGATTTACATTGCACAGGGCCTCTTGCACTTTGGGGATTTTTGCAACATCTTTCTGCCAAATTTAAGTGAAGAACAAAACAAGTCCTACTATCTGAGCGCGGGTCCCTGGCACTGTGCCATATGGCAAATACGGCGCTGGTTATTGCATTACGTTCATAAAAAGTTTAGATGAGGGTCTGAGGTAGCAACTTTTAGGACAAAACTCTTGATTTCACCCTGGTTATACATTTAAATTGGTTGGAAAATATTGAATTAAGTGGGTGCGCCGGGCCGCCTGGTAGTCAATATTATTTATTGTTAATTATTGTTGTGCGCGTGTACTGTTGTACGCAAAGATGCAAAAGAAACTGAAAATGAAGAAGCAAGGCTTTTTTGTCAAATTTTTGTCATTGGTGGCATTGAGTTGGCCCGGGCCCCCTGGGCCACCCCCTGGCTACGCCTATGATTTTAAGATAAGATCGCGCCCTTAAGTTCTTTCATAAAAAAAAACATTTAAAGTAAAGTTAAAATAACTTTTTTTTCCAAAACGTGGAAGACACGAGTCAAGTCACTTGACGGTTTTTTGAAACCTCCAAGAATTGCATCACATGAATATGACGTGGACACGTGGTCATCATTATTATTATTTACTTTTGTACGCGAAAAACCTAAATTAAAGAAACTGCAATTCCAGACAAGGACAACATACTGGCTATGCTCTCATTATTTTTAACATTGATAGTATTTCAATTGGGGGGTTTGCACTACCGCCTGTGTTATAGCATTAAGTTCATAATAACGTTAAACGAAGGCCTGGGGTTGAAACTTTTAAGACAAAGCTCTAAGGTTTCTCACAGGTTTTGCATATAAATTGTTAAAAATTTGAATTAAAGGGTCCCTGGCACGGGACCTTTGGTCGTCAGTTAGGGGCCCCGGAGCCCCCAGGTTATCAGTTAGAGGCCCGAGGGCCCCCTGGTTGTTGGTTAGGGGCCCCTGGTTGTTAATTAGGTGCTCTGGGACCTCCTGGTCGTCAGTTAGGGGCCCAAGAGCTCCCTGGTTGTCAGTTAGGGGTCCCAGGGTCCCTAGTTGTCGGTTAGTGGCCCCGGGCTGCATGGTTGTTACTTAAACGCCCTGGAGCCCCCTAGTTGTTAGTTAGGGACCCGGGGCTCCCTGGTTGTCAGTTAGGAGACCCAGGGCCCCCTGGTTGTCAGTTGGGGGTCCTGTGGTCTCCTGGTTGTCAGTTAGGGGCCCCAAAGCCCCCTAGCTGTTATTTAGGGCTCACGGCCCCCCGGTTGTCAGTTGGGGTCCTGTGGCCCCGGGGCCCCCTGGTCGTTACTTAGGGGCCTTGGGGCCTCCTGGTTGTCAGTTAGGGGCCCCCTGGTTGTCAGTTAGGGGTCCTAGAGCCCCCTGGTTGTTACTCAGGGGCCTTTGGCTTCCTGGTTGTTAGTTAGGGGCTTCGGGGCTCTTGGTTTTCAGTTAGGGGCCCCAGAGCCCCCTGGTTGTTATTTAGGGGCCCCGGGGCCCCCTGGCTTTCAGTTAGGGGAGCCCTGGTTGTTAGTAAGGCCGGGTCCCCCTGGTCGTTACTTAGGGGCCTGGGGCTCGCTTGTAGTCATTAATATTGTTATTAATTACTGTTATGTGCATAATTACTGAAAAAAAAACTGCAAC
Source organism: Trididemnum nubilum (assembly GCA_963965965.1). NCBI lineage: Eukaryota > Metazoa > Chordata > Ascidiacea > Aplousobranchia > Didemnidae > Trididemnum > Trididemnum nubilum. Next base: position 20,455,668 of record OZ014477.1, read on the forward strand.
TAAACATCGCTAGACTATGTGGTCATAATTTTTTGATCATTGGTGGAATTTTTACTGGGGGAGGCCCGGGCCCCCTGGGCCCCCCCTCTGGCTACGCCTATGATGTATAACAAAGTATCTGCTTTCTGATACTGTTTGGACATTGACATCATTTTTAATCCTCTGGTTATTTTTTCCTACAAGTTTTGATTAAACCTATGAGACAGCTTTTGCTTTAACCAAAACTCTTGAGATGAACTTTCCTACAAGTTTTGATCAAATCTGTGAGGTAGCGTTTGCTTTACATTTAATTATACATCAATAGTAATATGAGCTTGTCTAATCTGCGCTGATATCTACGTGAAGCGACAAGCAGATGAAGGGTTCCTCACTCCCTCCGAAGTATTAATATTAACTGCTTTGCGCTTAGAATTTTGTAATTTTACTTGCAACAAATTTAGTTTATTGAGTTTTTGAAAATATTGAATACAGTTGTATCACAAAAGCTGCAATATCTGTCTTATTGAGAGAATACAAAAGTTCCTCCTCAGAGTACTGTAAACTTATTGAACGCTCTAGTCACACAATCAATTTTCTGCAATTTCAGTGGTAATAATATTGCTGCAATATAGGGTAATTGAAATTTTTTAGCTACCATAATTTGCCCTATTTTCGTTTTATGTTTTATGAAAGTGCAAGTAGCTGGACATCTGTGAAATTTCTCTCAATCTTCGGCTAAAGCTAGGGTAAGCCATAAGCATTTCTCCGAATAAGTTTAGGTTTAGCGGGTGAGGGATTGAATCCAAAACTTTTATTATCAAATTCTTGTGCGTTACTGTGATACAAATCTACCAGAGTGGTAGTAAAAAAAAAGCGTTCAGTAGAAGCGTTTGAGTGAAAAAGAAAAGATGAATGCTACAATAAACATCTCAACAAAAGCTGTAGTAATGAAATCAGGAGTTATAATGCAATTGAATCTGATTGATTACAAGGAGTTAACGCAAACCGCTTGGGGGGAGGAGTCATCACAATAATGATAAAATGCGTGTTGTTTTTGCAGAAGAGATTAAATGCGTAAAATATTGTAGTTTAATGTGATATTGCATCACTTTAAGGTGGTGAATCATCCAGCCAATTCCGGTGGTTTATAATAGCTAAAATTCAACTATAATTTTTAATATTTTTTGTTTTGATTTTGGGGCTGCGTTGGCAAAGATATTCAACAAATACAAAAAGATATCCCCGAAAAAAGTTTTTGGAAACTCTGAGTTTTTTTCTTCCCGCCAAAACCACAATTCTCTAAACGATTAGGCCTACTGTAATCTTATTAAACTATTAGGCCTAACTATCTCTAAAGTATTAGGCATAATAGTTTAGATATAGTTAGGGCTAATTAGGCCTAAACTATTTAGAAATAAACTATCTCTAAACTATTAGGCCTACCACAGTTCTCTAAACGATTAGGCCTACTATGGTTTTGGCGGGAAAACCAAAATTCAGAGTTTCCAAACACTTTTTTCGGGGGGACATCTTTTTGTATTTGTTGAATATCTTTGCAAACACAGTCCCAAAATCAAAACCAAAAATATCAAAAATTATAGTTCAATTTTAGCTATAGTAAACCATTGGAATTGGCTGGATGATTCACCGCCTTTAATGACGCATTATTCGCACAGTCAAACCGTTTGACAATTCGAGAGGATAACCTATAGCCTACCTGCATGCTACGCATCATGCACCGTCTATTTTGTTTCCAGGGGTGGACTGGATAAAGTTTATATAAAACTGATATGGGAGAGAAGCAAAAGACGCTCAAAATTTGGCAGAGGTGGAGTTGGGGGCACAAGGCTCGAGGCCAAGGACACAAAAAATATCCGAGGCCAAAGACAGCCCTTTCGAGGACAGACCCTTTCTAGAGTAAAGATACAGGCGCAAGTGTTCTCCAAAAAAAAAAATAATAATAATGTCTGCAAAATTTTTTTTCACGCGTTTTAAAAAAAAGGTCTTCAAAATTTTTTTCAGGTGATTTCAAAAAACCAAAATCAAAAAATCTCCAAAAAAAAAATTTTTTTTACAGAAAACGATCAACAAAATTTTAAAGATTCGAAAAATATTGCTGTCCTCAAGCCGAGGACAGGGCAATTTTTGAGGGCTTGAAGCTGCTTGGCCAAGGACTTCAAAATGTGTTCTCGAGTACTCTACCTCTGTAAACGAAATGCAACAGTAGAACTGAAAAACAGTTGAAAGCTGAAAACAAAATGTACCCTGCAAAACATTTCGATCAGATCTTTCCATCGAGCATAGGCGTAGCCAGGATTTTTGATTGGGGGGGCCCAAACCACAAATCACATGCAATAACGTCATCAAAAATTTTTAAAAGAGGAACATTTTGTGGGGCAAAGATATCGTAGAATGGAAGATCTGAAGCTGTAGTCTATTGGCACTTAACCAGGATTTTGGTAAAGGGAGAGGACGAAAACTAATCGTTAGAAAATGCAAATGTCTAACTTAGGAGACGTGTTGGGTCAGCTAGTGTACTCAAACGTACCACAGACGGGGGTCTGGGGGCTAAGCCCCCAGCCGCTGGGCGATTTTTGTAAGTTTTTGGAAAAAAATGCTATTTTAATCCCATTGGATCACATTTTGCACGTGTTCACAGCCATTTGAAAGAACTAGATTTTTAGCATTTGAAAACATATCAAAAAAATTTGATTGTTCAATCCTCCTTTTACTTGCAATTAAATTCCAAAACACGTTAAAAATCTTGCATTATAGTGTAAAATTTTAATTGTGGGTGATTTGGTCCATGTAGGGAGAAGTAAGGCACATTGCCTCCTGCAATATTTTAGCAGTAAATAATAATCCACTCGAAGATTTTCCTTGGAGATTTTTGTTTTGTCATGAAGTTAACCAGTTACAGGAGTACATGTACGGCCAGGGGGCCCAGGACCCCTCAATTCAATTTCAATGATTTGTTCAATGAGCATTTTCCCTAGCTATTTTTTTGAAAGTATTTTGAGCGTAAAAACTGGCGAGGTGAATCGTTGTTGCAATAGATAGTTACGCTTACTAAACATGTTATTCCCGGGCCGGATTTACGTTGCGCGGGGCCCCTGGCACTTAGGGAATTTTTGCAACATCTTCCTGGCAAATATAAGTGAAGACCAAAAAAAGTTCTACCATCTGAGGGCCGGGCCCAGGCACTTAGCCATATGGCAAATACGGCGCTGTTTATTGCGTTACGTTCATAAAAAGTTAAGATGAGGGCCTGAGATAGCAACTTTCGGACAAAAATCCTAGACTTCACCAAGATTATACGTTTAAATTGGTTGGAAAAAATTGAATTAAGGAGGTACGCCGGGCCCCTTGGTCGTCAGTATTATTTATTGTTAATTACTGTTGTACGCGTGTACTGTTGTACGCAAAGGTGCTAAAAGAAACTGAAAATGAAGAAACAAGGTTTTTGTCAAATTTTTGTCATTGGTGGCATTTCAATTGAGGGGTCCCGGGCCCCTTGGGCTACTCCCCTGGCTACGCCTATGATTTTGAGATAAGATCGCGCCCTTACGTTCTTTCATAACGAAATAACATTTAAAGCAAAATTAAACATACTTTTTTTCCAAAGCGTGAAAGACTCGAGTCAAGTCACTTGACAGTTTTTTGAAACCTCCAAGAATTGCATGACATTAATATGACGTGGACAGGTGATCGCCATTATTATTACTTACTTTTGCACGCGTATATCCTAAATTAAAGAATCTGCAATTCCGGACAAGGACAACATACTGGCTATGCTCTCATTATATGTATCATTGGTAGTACTTCAGTTGGGGGTTCGCATTACCGCCTGTGTTATAGCATTAAGTTCATAATAACGTTCAACGAGGGCCTGGAATTGCAACTTTTAGTACAAAACTTTTCGATTTTTCACAGGTTTTGCGTATGCATTGTTAAAAATTTGAATTGCAGGGCTCCTGGCCCGGGACTCTTGGTCATCAGTTAGGGGCCCCAAGGCTCTCTGGTCGTCAGTTATGGGCCCCGGGGCCCCCCTGGTTGTTAGTTAGGGCCCCGGGGGTCCCTGGTCGTCAATTAGGGGCCCCAGCGCCTCCTGTTTGTTAGTTAGAAGCCCCGGGGCACCCGTTTGTCAGTTAGGGGCCCCGGGGTCCTCTGGTCGTTAGTTAGGGGCCCTTGGTTGTTAGTTAGGGGCCCCGGGGCCCCCTGGTTGTCGGTTAGGGCCCCCTGGTCCTCAGTTTGGTGCCCTGGGGCCCCCTGGTTGTTAGTGAAGGGCCCCCTGGTTGTCGGTTTGGGGCGTGGGCACCCTGGTTGTTAGTTAGGGGCCCCCTGGTTGTTGGTTAGGAGCCCCCTGGTCCTCAGTTAAGGGCCCTGGGGCTCCCTGGTTGCTAGTTAGGGGCCCCAGGGGGGCCCTTGGTCATCAATTAGGGGCCCCCTGTTTGTCAGTTAGAGGCCCCGGGGCCCACGTTTTTCACTTAGGGGCCCCAGGGCCCCTGGTTGTCAGTTAGGGGCCCCTGGTTGTTAGTTAGGGGCCCTAGGGCCCCCTGGTTGTCGGTTAAGGGCCCCCTGGTTATTACTTAGGGTGCCCCCTGAATGTTAGTCAGGGGCCCCTGGACTCTCTCGTCGTCCGTAACTGCAATTAAACATCGCTTGGCTATGTTATCATAATTTTATATCATTGGTGGTATTTCAATTGGGGGGGGCCCGGGCCCCCTGGGCCCCTCCCTGGCTACGCCTATGCCATCGAGTAACCCTCGGCTAAGAGGAATTTAAAAGAGGAAGAACCGGACCTTTGAAACCAGCCTCTAGTGCCCATCAGTGCAGGCCCGGCGCCACGGGGGACATTCCGGGGCCGAGCCCTCCAAATAATTGCTTGTGCCCCCCAAGCGAGGACTGTGCCTCGAAGAAATCAACAGGTTCGGGGCTCCTGGAGTGCAAATGGAGGCCTAAGACTCCCAAATTGGTGCTTATCGCCATAGAATTTGCGAGCAAGAACTGTTTTTTGTGGACTCACACCGGATTTCATGAAACTTGACGAAGACCTTTTTTTTTTTTTTGGTCTTCACCTTTTTCGTTTGATCCACACTCTTGAATTCACATAAATAAACTTATAAACTTCTTGTGCTCCCCCAAAATTTATTTCTGCCCCCCCTAGTCACGCTATCCTGGCGCCGGGCCGGCGTCAGTGGCCTATAAGTTAATTTTTGTAATTTTGTTGTATTCACCAAGTTGCTTTGGCCAGGAAATAGCAAAGAAACCTTTCGGTCTTCGAGTTAAGCTGCCACGTCTTGTCTACCACACACTGTGGAGTCTTCACGGTGTCCCTTTTTATTGCTAAACGCTAAGCAAGGAATCGAACCCAGATCTAGCATATCAGTAACAGACGCTCGATCACTGATTGGTGCAAATTTTTTTTTCTTCATCCAACAAAACCTTCGCTACCTAATAGCCACCACAACACTCTTGATTGGTCATACGTTATGTTTTTTTGTAAGGAAGGTAGAAAAAAATTCACGGTTAAATTATCAAAAAGACAATACTACTTCTCGTGATGCATAATCTGACCCAAATTTAACCGAAACAACAAAGAATGGTAATAAATCTGTGATTTCCGTCATCCAATTCAGCACAATATTATGGCCACCCACAGAATACGCTGTTAAGGCGTTACGCTCGTAAGCGCCATTTTGTATAGTGTAGACACCTTTGACGTACGAGCGTAAAAACTTTTGTAATTTTGTACGCACAGTGTAGATAGGCCCTTAATGCTAAATGTATTATGTAATCAACGGATAAGCAACAAATTCACAATTCATCATTCAAAAGATAACGGGAAAAATTCTCCCAATATCCTGGCCACGGATCTCCTGTTGGTTTGAGACAATGAATCCTCATAGGCGCATGTTGGTAAAGAAGCTGAAGCAACCGAACTGCAGAAGGACTCCAATTAATACTACCGTACTGAAGCGGTGATGAGGTATTGGGCTGAATCCTAATAAAAATATAAATGCTTTGCGTTTTGATAAATAAATTTAAGAAAAAAAATATAGATAAATGAAGATCCCAAATTACAGAAAAAAGAACAGCGAAAAAAAAGCATCGCAATATTAATCGTGCTACAGTAATAATTTATACTATTTTGTTCAAATAATCTTTTATATTTTTGCTTAATTACAAAGCAAAACATATAGTTTTTAAATCGAGAGATGAAGCAAAGTTGAATACGGTACACATCAACTTCATCTGCAGACGCGTGTTTTGAGGTATAGCTCTCATTAGAGTAGCAAAAATTCTGGACCCACTTTCAAGGACGGAGCCGTTTTCACATTGAAAAATGACTTGCTGTTATGAATGATAAGATAGTAGCAAGGCATCCCCGCCTTCTGAACTAATGAAATGACTCAACAATTATGAATGAAGTAGGTTACTTTCTTGCCTAGTTGTTGAAAACACCTGAATTTATTTTTGCAGCACTTACATGCCAAGTAACGATAAATATCCTTTCAACGCTTGATGAGAAACCGAGCTTTTGCAGACTTCCAAGTTGCTGTCTGGATAGTAGTGGACGTACGAAACACACATCTCCCCATGAATCCCCAGTCCTCCATAAGTCACATTTGGATTTCCATTCGTTTTAAATTCGCAAGATAAAGTTAAATGATCTCCCTAAACAAAGTTTAAAGAGAAATGACAAAAATGTTGAAGAAACCAAAATTTTGGTCAAACTCAGTGTACTGTATTGATTAGATCAGCAGTTCTTAAACTGGGTTCAATAAGTCAGTATCTAGGTTTCAGTGGAGATTAGGATAAATATACACACGGTGTGTGTATAGCAATCACAATGTCCTCTTTTTAACACAGAAACGACCAGGCGCGTCAATTGACAAACACAGCTGATGTGGAACAGATGCTGAATTCACTTTAGGCCAGGGCCACCCAAAGTGCGGCTGCACAACAAGTTTTTACGACCCGTAACTGGTCTCGAGATTTACTCTAAGTTTCTTTTGGTGCTTGCGAGTTTTTCACCACAAAATTTTTTTTGTCAAATTTATTGACTCTTGTCTTTTCAAACACTAATTTCAAATAATTTTTTAGTGACAGTTATTTAGATAACAACGCCACTACGAGTTACACAGCAGCAATTTTGGGTTACGTTGGCCTTACAGAAGCTGGGGTGTAATTATTTTGTTTCATTATTTTTATTTTTATCACCGTGCAATTTGCATTTCTAGAAGCTGTTCGTCTTAGATGTGTTCAGTATTGCACCTATTGGGGAACTGGAGTTGCTTGGACTGATTAGAAGCTTCCCTTTTTAGCCAAGTAGGCCTAATTCAAAAACTTATAAAAAGTATCGCAATTTAAAAATCGAAAATATGGTATATTGCTACTATAGCTTTTAAACATGCTTTAGACTGACCAATAAGTGGGGAATGAATTGACGTAGCAATGCGATTCTTTGAAGTCGCTCTAAAAACATGCAAAATTTCTTTCAAATAGCGTTAAACTTTTCTTTGCTATAAGGCTTCACTCCCGGATGTGGTCTATGATGCGTTTTAAACCTGAAGCAGTTTATTCAACATATCGGGTTCTGGATACTGCAAAACTTCTGTATGGAAAAATGTTAGCTTTTAGTTCAAGCCCCTCCTTTAGCAAAATCCTGGATATGCTGCTGTGTAATAATAATGGGGTTGTTTTTTGGTGTAATAAAAAAAGTTCTTTCACTTACTACAATTTTTGGTGAACACAAAACGAAGTTTAATTTTATTAAAGGTTAAGCCCGGTTTAAGAATTATCTAGTTTGCAGAGGTGGGCAGTACCGAATTACTTTTGTACCGAATTACAGAACCGAATTACTTTTTTTGTACCGGTACCGGTACCGACCGGTACTTTTGAAAATAGTACCGGTACCGGTACCGACTTACTTGTGCTTTTGCAAAATCGGTACTTTTTTCGGTACTTTTGATTTTATTTGTGGCAACCCTTCAGTTTTTTTAAGATTTTGCAAATTTAGCGCTTTCGTGCATATCTTGCCCTTTTCTTTGAACAAATTGGTCGTTTTTGTGTCCTAAACCGGTGAGAAAAATTTTAAGGAGGGGTCAATTGAGCATTCGTCATACAAAACGCTAAGTGAAGCTTTGCTTTTATGATGATTAATTTCTTTTATGACGACGTCATTATTTTTTATTTGTTTCAAGCGACTTCAAAACGATTGCCAGTAAAACTCTCCTGATAGCATAATAGCTAGTAGCTGCCAATAATTCTGTGTTTTAACATAATTTTTAGCACCGGTATTGCTTTTTCCTTTTAAGTTGTAGTTGTTAATTATTTAACCTGTCTTAATTTCATTACTAGTTTTTACGCCACTGATGTTAACACTTAACAGTACATATATCTTTACGAAATATTTAATCGATTAATGCCATTTAGCAATAATCCTGTCATTTCTACAAGTTTTTGTGGGCTATTTTGGCTTTTTACCTTAAAAACTTACCAGTACGTGCTATTTTCTTAATTCTGAAATTTTTTGAATAAAATTTGAGAATCTCAACTTTTGCACTCCTGATGTTGATTGTATTCTTTTAATTTCCTATTAAGTTAGCTGTTGTTATTATATATATGGTTGTGTATCCCGTCTAATGGTGCCGAACACGTGGGTATTGGAGGGTTTCATCTCCCAGTATTTTAGTCACATCCCCTAACATTGAAGGCAGAATATCTATAAAGAGGTGCACTAATTTGGGGAGAAAATTTACTACATTTTTGTTGGAGGTAGTCACTCTCATTTAACCTTGAAAGTGGCAACCCCACGATGTTCCAAATCGGGTAAAGTATCAAAATTCCCTCCTTATGCTCAGCATAGTTGGACACCAGTGATCCCGTTTGAAGATTGAGGGTGGAGAAACTCTACGAAGCTAGCTACCCCATCAAGGTCTTGACCGTAAATCCCACTCAAGCAAAACAGCAACCCCATCAAGCGAAAGTAAAATTCCAAATGTAGCTCTTCTAAGAGTTTCAGACGCAGCATTGTTGTGACATGTGTAGGTTAAATTTCTGCACACCGAGAGCTAGTAAATGTTTTGTTTTATTAAGATTCACTACTTCGATGTCTTGTCTAAATTATTAAATTTTTGCGATTTTATTTTAATCTAAATATCTAAAGTAAAAGGACCATTTGCGCTGTTTGAAACTTCGTTGAAACCTTGAAATATCCCGTAGTTCATGACCACAGGTTCTGCAATAAGAAGTCTCAGACCATTTCTGCGACGACATGAGCAGAACTTGAAGCTGTGCCTACAACACGTGTGGCAACGAAGACGAGAGAGGACACCCCCTAACCGGAATAATGCATGAAGTTCACTTTTTTTTGCCACCAATGGTCGAACTTTAATATTGCACATTTTTTTCAAAAAGTACCGGTACCGCAAAAGTAAGTCGGTACATTTTAAACGGAGTACCGGTACCGAATTACTTTTAGGGGCAAGTACCGAGTACCGGTACCGACTTACTTTTAAAGTACCGATGCCCACCTTTGCTAGTTTGGTAGAACAATGCGAAATTTAAGGGAGCAGTATTGGGGATAAAAATCGTCAAAACATTTTATGACAGTTGAACCACTGGATTAGATAGTTTAATTGGACAGAAAGCCAAGAAGTCTCTGATTTCGATTGTAACTCGACTTTTTTTATCGTCAGCAACCGAGTTAGCTTATCATGAAAATAAAACACAATCATTAATGATTGTCATCAGTACATGTACGGCATACCGGCAGGATTTTTGTCATAGGCATCTCTGGTACAATTTCCTCATTCCAAGTTGAGTAATTATCATCTCTGTTTAATTCCGGAAGAATTGTATTTCCCCTTGTGTGAGATATCCATAATTTTCGTCCTGTTAAGTGAGCATGAAGTTGAGTAGCGAAAATGGTGATTCCATCATGTGGCAAAGCCTGAAATGCAACAATACTGTACTAAAGCTTTCATGTACTTTTCATATAGTTTCATACCCAACCAATCAGTAGTAGAGTGGATAGAGCATCTGCTACTGAAATGGTACATCTTGGTTTGATTTCAGGTCGGGTCAACCAAGAAGTCTAAAAACTGGTATTCACAACTTCCCTGCTTGACGTTTAGCAATAAAAAGGGACATTGGGAAAACTTCACCGTGTGTGGTAGACAGGTGGGCATCTTAATTCGCATACCGACAGGTCCCTTCGCAGTCTCCTGGCCAAAGCAACTTGGTGAATAAAATGTATCACTGCCTACTGAATTCAAACCAATGTCTAATAGCTTGTGTTAACATTCGGGAGATTAGGATCTGATTTATAATTCTTGAAGTCGGTTTTCAATTTCTAACATCTTATTTTTATGTAAGTTGGAAATCTATACGACTCTATAAATTTTTGCCACTTACTACAGAATTACATTAACGCTGAATAGAAGCTCAAGATTTGCAGTTACATTACTATTCAGTGCTTGTACGGTAACTCTTTTAGTTGGGTGTTCACTTATTGTAAGAGTTTATCATACTCGGAGGCTCCACCTCCAGACCCTGAAATCCAGGGGTGGAGTCCTCGAGGACTTCCTTGGCCTCGAGAACACATTTTGAAGTGCTTGGCCTCGAAGCTCAAGTCTTGGCCTCGAACCCAACAAGTCCTCGAAAACTTTATTAAAGTAAAACTTTATTCATGAGCAAATCAAAGTAATGGAGGGTAAAGTGACGCGCTCAGTTGGAATACTAAATAAACTTAAACAGATTTTTCCTCAAACTTTGATGTTACAACTCTACTATGCATTGGTACATCCGTTACTATTGTATGGTATAATTTTAAAGGAAGCAACTTATCCTACTTATTTACAAAAATTAAAATTCTTACAACATCGAGCGATAAGAGCTGTTGTTGGTACTCATTTCAGAAATTCAGCTACGGCTCCACCAGCGTGATTACGAAATTCTCACTTACCGTATTAATCTTTTCGGTGATAATTTCTTTTCGTTCAAATTAACACAGGTGGAGACAAAATTTTTTTGCTAAACAAATCTTACCAGAGTACCCCTGCTCCACCAGTGAGAATTGAAAATTATCACTATAAAACTCAGAGTTAATTTCGAAAAAATTCGCACTGGTGGAGACAACGCAAGTTTTTCGAATTAATACTGAATGGGCAGTGGGAGATATTGTTTGATTATATGTGTTGTTTCTCAATGGTAAGATATTCTTCCTTCATAAATCCTTTTTGAAAGTTCTTTCATGAACTAGCTTGAGCTCTTCAAGTAGCGACGACGAATACGAGTCTCGTAGTCGTAGTCTTTGCTTTGAGCAAAAGCAAACGAAGGCACAAAAAATTGGTAAGAGATTTTTCGAAGAAAAGAGACGAAGAAGGTAGCTACAATATGGCATGAGAGTTAGCCGTGGGTGACAGAAATATGTACTTTAGATATTTACGGATGACACCCGATCAAAAGGTGCACTTACTTTTTTTGTGTGCTCCTTTCATAACTAAGTTATCAACTAATTATAGAGAATCCATTCCCCCTGAGCAGCGGCTTTCGCTCACTTTGCGCCATCTTGCTACAGGATAATCTCAAATTTCCCTTAGTTAGCAATACCGCATTGGACGACAAACAATTTCAAAAATAATACCCGAAACATGCAAAGCTATTTACGATGCACTTATTGCTAAGTATGTTAACACGCCATCGTCACATGAACGTTGGCTTGCAATTTCACAGCAGTTTGAAGATCGATGGAACTTGCCTCACATTGTAAACACATTTGAATACCACTCTATTTTACAATTATAAACGCTTTTTCAGCATGGTTTTGCTCGCTGTATGTGATGCAAAGTACCCTACTGCTTCGCTATGTTTGACGTGGGCCAATACGGTAGCAACAACGACAGTGGCGTGCTACTCAACAGTAAAATGGGCAAAAAACTTGCTCAGGGCTCGCTAAACATTCCTAGTGGAGCTACACTCAATGGATGCGCTTTGAATACGCTTTCCTATTTTTTGCTAGGATTAACACGTTGCCAGCAAAATGTGATATTATGCTATATTGATTATGAGGGTACAATAGGCGTTAATGAGGTCTGTATGAACAAATTTCGGTAAGAATTTTAGTGAGAAAACATGAAAACTTTTTCATATTTTCTTACTGAAATTATCACCCAAATTAATGGCAAAATTAAAATTAATACTGAAAATGAAATTCAGTGAGAATATCTGGCCGGTGAGAATTTTCAGTGTTAATTTTTTGACGCGCGGTATTAATTTTCTTACGCACGGTGATAATTTCAAAATTCTCACTGCAAGAAATTAATGCATGTTGTCTCCACCTGTGCGAATTTTTAAATAATACCGAATTTTGCGGTAAGAATTTCAAATTCTCACTGGTGGAGCCATTGCTTGAGAATTTTCGGGGTTAATTTTTTGACTCACGGTATTAATTTTCTTACGCACGGTGATAATTTCAAAATTCTCACAGCAAGAAATTAATGCATGTTGTCTCCACCAGTGTGAATTTTAAAATAATACCGAATTTTGCGGTAAGAATTTCAAATTCTCACTGGTGGAGCCATAGATATATTGCTCCTAATTGAAAATTCTGCAAATTGATAACTTGTTCAAATTTGAAGTCGCCAAATTTGTTTATGGTTCCTTAAACAGCAAAACTCTAAATTCATTTTGCAAATATTTCAGTAAAACCAATGACCGCTCAAGTCAAGCTACGAGGCAGTCGACTGATTGCAATAAGTTAAACACACCTCGTTACAGTGCTAATAAATTACAGAGGTGTATTAAGTATCAGGGAGTCAAGATTTGGAATTGCATTCCCACAAATATTAGGGCATTCTCACACAAAAAATGTAAATCTTGCTACACAAACTTTCTATTATCTTCGTACAAATATTAGCATCAAAGATTTTATTTACGCAATTTTCATATTCCTTTTCATGATATAATTAAGCAGATGTTTGTTTTGGTAACATGAAAGGTTCATGCTGATGACGAGTGGTCTTTTTTTTTGAAAACGTCAAAACGTTGCAACTCACTTAGACAAAGTAATAAAAATCATCCATGACACTGGCAAACATTGCCTCTCAGACAAAAGGGTGGTTGTTCGACTCGATGACCGTTAGGTCTTTCGCAACTTCCCTGTCGCCTTTTTCAACGAATGCTGATTATAATTTCTTCTTCATGTTATTACTAAGCGATAAAATACTGTAAATTTGTCTTGTCTTGAAAATGCCCAGTCCTCGGCTTGAGGACAGCATTGTTTTTTGATAGAGTGAAAAAAAATATCCAAACACAAATTTTTTTTGAATTTTGGCATAAGTCTAGCCAGGATTTTTGATTGGGGGTTCCTCAATCCGCAAATCACATACCATATGACGTCATTGAAATTTTCAAAACAAAGGACTTTTTATGGGACAAAAACATCTTAGAATGGAAGATCAGAAGCCTGGGGCCTGAGTTAGTGCGTAAACAGGATGTTGCTAAAAGTGGAGGACTTGAACCAAAAGTTAATGTTTTCAAAATAAGCGTTAAATTTTATTGTGGAAGGTGGTGAAGAAACTAATGTAACTCAAACGTAGTTAATACGGGGTCTGAGTGCGATCCTCTAGCCGCCGGAGGCTATGGGCGATATTTTGAAAATTTTTGAAATTTTTGGAAAAAAAACAGCTAATTTAATGCCATTTGGATCACATTTTGCACAGTTCTTGAGCCATTTGAAAGAACCAAATTTTTCTAATTTCAAAGGCAATTGAAAAAAATTAAATTTTCAGTCCTTCTTTTGCTTACGATTCTCGCTTATTTTGGATAAATTTTGTAATTGACTTGGTTCAGTGAAGGGAAGTAATGTACTTTGCGTCCTGCAATATTTTTAGCAGTAAGAAATAATTCACTCAAAGATTTATTTTCTTTGGAGATCTTTCTTTTTTCACGAAAATAACCAGTTTTTGGGATTATATGTAGGATTATGGGGCTCGGAGCTCCTCAGTTCAAATTCAATAATTGTTCAATAAACCTTTCTCCAAGCTTTTTTTAAATATTTTGTCTCGTAAATACTGGCGAGGTGGAGGTAGATTGTTATTAAGTTGATATAATAGATGGTTACCTCTGTAATCATGCTATAGCTTAAGTTTATAACAAGGTTAGATGAAGGCCAGAGGTTGCAACTTTTAGGACAGAAACCTTGAATTTCTCCCGAGTTATACGCTTAAATTGATTGATAAAAATTTGAATTGGGGGGCCTGGCCCCCTTGGCCGTCAACATTAATATTATTGGTAAACTGGTAATCTTAGCTTGATAGCTGCTGTGGGCTAGTTTACTTCAAAAGGTTTACCCTACTGGTGCACTTTGCAGATGCAGTGATGCTGTGTAAGAGATACTGGTAACTGGCTAAGCAAGCAACTTAGTAGCCCAGGCTACTGTCAGAAAATATGCAAAGTTAGAAAATTAGTCTGCCGATAAAATCTAGGCTCTGATTTTTTATATCAATGAAACTCAAAACTAGAGCTCGACCGATATGACTTTTTCCGGTCGATACCGATATCGAAATTTTGGAAATTTTTAGGCCGATACCAATATCGGTAACTGATATATTAACTTATAAAATATGAAATTTTGTCACTATTTTTCAATTAACTTGACACTATAAGATTCACTAATTCCCCTCCCAAGAAAGACTATTGCAAACACAAGTCACACTCCAGTATTATTCAATGAAAAAGCCAACCAAAAATGCAACGATTTGCCAATCAATAGTCAAGAGCAACTGTGCTTGCTCTCAAAAATGCACAGTTCAAGGTAATTGTGCTAAGCTGATCTCGGTTCTCGACCAAATCGGTTTTCGAACAATAAATTCGAGATTTTTACGTTTCAGACTTCGAACAAAAATTCGGATCACGACCAAACCGAAAGAAGCCGAGCAAACACGAATGCGCCATGATGCTGCATATGTCGGCTTTTTTCACACGATTTTTGGTGTAACTGAGCTGTTGCATTTTTTTTTACTGCTTGATTAGTAATTTCTGCAAATTTTTTCAAAATTTTTCGTATTGTACTGCATCTTAACCTTTAATGTTTTTGATGTTTTAAAAATAAAACATAAGAAATGTTTACTTTTTGTTTTTTTTCATCATCTTAGATAGGAAATCTTTATTAAAATAAAATACAATCTACTTCAACCCATTTTTATTTGTGGTACTACAGTACACAGTACAGTTTATGGTGTAAAATAGTAAACAAAATACTTTACAAAAGTTGTTTTCTAGAGTTGGAACGGATTAAAATTATTTGCATTAATTTTAATGGGAAAAATTGTTTCGGATTTTGAACAAATAGCTTTTTGAACAGCCTTCTGGAACGGATTATGTTCGAAAACCGAGGTTTGACTGTAACTTGACACTAAAAGCTTCACTAATTCCCCTCCCAAGAAAGACTATTGCAAACACAAGTCACACTTCAGTATTAGTCAATGAAAAAGCCAACCAAAAATGCAACGATGTGCCAATCAATAGTCAAGAGCAACTGTGCTTGCTCTCAAAAATGCACAGTTCATGGTAATTGTGCTAAGCTGATATTTTATCGGTGGCAGATAGCCAATACGATATATCGGCTTGACCCTGATGTCAGCCGATATAAATCGGCTGACTCATATAGGCCTATCAGTCGAGCTCTACTCAAAACTATTTGAGCCTACAGTATTAGCTAGCCTACAGTAATAAAAGCAGAATTAAAATGCAACAATCTAAGCGTACCCTGGTACTAGCCTACTGATATGATAGGCTGTGCAGTTGCAGCTGTATAGGCATGTAAAATTATTCTATTTCAAGATGCACACATTTATTATTCAGCAACTATCAGGCTTTAGACTTTTACAAATAGTTGAGTTGAATTGCAGACACTGTCCAGCCAATAGGTTTGTTCTACTGTCATGTCAATAAGATAGTGAAATCAAAAGTTTTTATATTGGGCAATTACTTTTCAGAATTGTAAATTAAGACTCTATTAGCAAGTTTTTATTGTAAACAAAATATAGTAACTGTGAGTACTTGAAATTTAATTAATTTATCAATGATATGGTACTTTTGGTCCAGACTCAAAGAGACTTATTGATGAAATTATGAAGCAATGTTGATCTTTAATGCTCAAAGATTTCAAGGATGATGACCAATCTAACAGTGGCGTTGTCAGGTTTTCAAGGTTAGTTATGTGCATTCCTAGATTGACAATCTTTAACAGCTATTTGAGCTTTTAAAAAAAAAAACTTTAGGCGTTTTCATAGTGAAAATAAAAAAGCAGACTTGGAAGTTTCACCTGAATCATTGCTTTTATTTAAAATAATCATTTAAAATTAGCAGTGGGCAAAAGATAATTTGTCACTTTCAAATTTTGTTTTAATGTGATGGTGTGACAATACAGTATTCACATCACTGCAACTTAACTACACCATTTCAAGTTTCTTGTAACATATGAGTAGCATTGCTTGTTTTTCTCAGGTTCAACTAAGATTTTAAAGTGTGATATTTTTCAAACTATAAGGTGCACCAATGATACTTAAATTTTTTAAGATATCCAACTTGTGCCTTATACTCTGATGCATTTAATCTATACTTCTGGTTATGCTCTTATGGCCAGTTCATCAAGTGGTAATGCTTTTCAATGATCAAGTGGTAATGCTTTTGGAGTTTAATAAATTTAATGTAATGTAGTGCATCTTGCAGTTTGGTGCATTTTGTGCCTAAAAACAAAAGCTATAGAAACAATTTGGTGAGCTTTATGCTAGAAGATAATAATTATAGAAGCTATTTAACGATACTACGACAGCGCGCCAATTAACAGTTATATGTTCCAGTTTGCTGCATTTTATGGTCTAAAGAATGCTGTAGTGATATCTTTGCTAGAATTAATTTTGATAGAATAAAGTATTCTTTTTTTAGTGTTAACAAAAGTTGCTTGTTTTGCTTTAATTTTGCTTACTTGATTTGATAGCTTTGTTCTGTAATGTAGTACCGGTACTTTTATGAGATTTAATTTGACTGGTTTGATGCAAGAAGATTTGACGCAGCAGCGATGTTGTTAGGGTTTTGTGTCAACATCTTTCAGGTCTGGTTCCGACTAAGATTAAAGTTGGACTAGTTAATCGTCTTGTGTCAACTGGTTGCCTCTAAAAATTTTGGACTCTTCTCTGAGTGCAAGTGTTTTATGCATAATTGGTACGTTTTTTGATATGTCTACTGCTGATGATGGTTTTGGACACATTGCAGAATTTTGAACTTCTTTTGGTAGAAGTAATTATTATTTGTTTTACTCTAGGTTCCCCAATGAGTAGAAGATAATTGGAAAATTGTTGGAACTGCATGATTGAAAGATTGAAAGCCACAAGTAAAGTCATCAAGTTCCATTAGTGTTTGTTGTGTATTTCTACAACATGCTTCATGGTCATCACACCCTACTTGAAATTGATCATGGTTTGGGTTATGTTTTGTTGACTAACAATATGACATTTTCTCCTTTAGTGATAAGAGTGAAAAGCAGAAGTAAAGCCATCAAATTTCATTAATGTTTGTTCTGTATTTCTTCAACATGCCTCGTGGTGAACACACAGCAACGAAAATTGCTCATGGTTTGGGTTAAGTGCTGTTGGCTGAATTTGTGACATTTTCTTCTTTTCCCTCCATGAAATCAATCAAGCCGTAGATGATTTTTAATGCTTCATGGAGTTGCTGCTTGACTTTTCCAAGATCCAGGCATTACTCATTTCCAAGTTTTGTTATTGAAATGTTGATGATCTATAATAAAATATCTGCTTTCTGAGACTGTTTGGACATTGACATCATTTTTAATCCTCTGGTTATTTTTTTCCTGCAAGTTTTGATTAAACCTATGAGACAGCTTTTGCTTTAACCAAAACTCTTGAGATGAACTTTCCTACAAGTTTTGATCAAATCTGTGAGGTAGCGTTTGCTTTACATTTAATTATACATCAATAGTAATATGAGCTTGTCTAATCTGCGCTGATATCTACGTGAAGCGACAAGCAGATGGAGGGTTCCTCACTCCCGCTGAAGCATTACAATCGTAAGAGATGCCCAATGGGTTACTTTCTAAAATATTAACTGCTTTGCGCTTAAAATTTTGTACTTTTGCTTGCAACAAATTTAGTTTATTGAGTTTTTGAAAATATTGAATACAGTTGTATCACAAAAGCTGCAATATCTGTCTTATTGAGAGAATACAAAAGTTCCTCCTCAGAGTACTGTAAACTTATTGAACGCTCTAGTCACACAATCAATTTTCTGCAATTTCAGTGGTAATAATATTACTGCAGTGTATGGTAATTGAAATTTTTTAGCTACCATAATTTGCCCTATTTTCGTTTTATGTTTTATGAAAGTGCAAGTAGCTGGGCATCTGTGAGATTTCTCTCAATCTTTGGCTAATGCTAGGGTAAGCATTTCTGCAAATAAGTTTAGGTTTAGCGGGTGAGGGATTGAATCCAAAACTTTTATTATCAAATTCTTGTGCGTTACTGTGATACAAAACTACCAGAGTGGTAGTAAAAAAAAAGCGTTTAGTAGAAGCGTTTGTGTGAAAAAAGAAAAGATGAATGCTACAATAAACATCTCAACAAAAATTTTAGTTATGAAATCAGGAGTTATAATGCAATTGAATCTGATTGATTACAAGGAGTTAACGCAAACCGCTTGGGGGGGGAGTCATCACAATAATGATAAAATGCGTGTTGTTTTTGCAGAAGAGATTAAATGCGGAAAAGATTGTAGTTTAATGTGATATTGCATCACTAATTACGCATTATTCGCGCAGTCAAACCGTTTGACAATTCGAGAGGATAACTTATAGCCCACCTGCATGCTACGCATCATGCACCGTTTATTTTGTTTCCAGGGGTGGACTGGATAAAGTTTATATAAAATTGATATGGGAAAGAAGCAAAAGACGCTCAAAATTTGGCTTAAACGGACACGGTACAGAGGTGGAGTTGAGGGCACAAGGCTCGAGGCCAAGGACACAAAAAAATATCCGAGGCCAAAGACAGCCCTTTCGAGGACAGACCCTTTCTAGGGTAAGGACACAGGCGCCAATGTTCTCCAAAAAAAGATAGTAATAATACGGTCTTCAAAAATTTTTTTCACGCGTTTTAAAAAAGAAAGGTCTTCTGAAATTTTTTCAGGTAATCTCAAAAAAACAAAATCAAAAAATCTCCAAAAAAATTTTTTTTCTACAAAAAACGATATACAAAATTTCAAGGATTCGAAAAATATTGCTGTCCTCAAGCCGAGGATGGCAATTTTCGAGAACTTAGCTTTGAGGCCAAGGACTTCAAAATGTGTCCTCGAGTACTCCACCTCTGTAAACGGAATGAACGGAAAAGCAGTTGAAAGCTGAAAACAAAATATACCCTGCAAAACATTGCGATCGGATCTTTCCACCTAGTCACGAGGAGTTCAAAAGAGGAAGAACCGGACCTTTGAAACCAGCCTCTAGTGTCCATCAGTGCGGCCCGGCGCCACGGGGAACATTTCGGGGCCGTGCCTCCTCAAGCGAGGACTGAGCCCCAAAGAAATTAACACGCTCGGGGCTCCTGGAGTGCAAATCAAGGCCTAAGACTCCCCAAGTGGTGCTTATTGTCCTAGAATTCGCGAACAAGAACTGTTTTTTCGTAGTTTTTGTGGACTCACACCGGATTTCATGAAACGTTGGAGATAGACATTTTTTTTGGTCCTCACTTTAGAATTTGTGGAAAATCGCAAGATGACAACGAAAATTTGTGGACATTTTTGAACTGAAGACCTTTCTTTTTTTGGTCTTCACTTTAGGATTGGTGAAAAATTGCTAGAATTTTGAGATGAAAACCAGAGTTTGTGGAAATTTTTGAACTAAAGACCTTCTTTGTTTTTTTGGTCTTAACCTTTTTCGTTTGATCCACACTCTCGAATTCTCATTAATAAACTTCTCGTGCCCCCAAAATTCATTTCTGACCCCAGTCACGCTATCCTGGCGCCGGGCCAACGTCAGTGGCCTATAAGTTAATTTTTGTAATTTTATTGTATTCACCAAGTTGCTTTGGCCAGGAGACAGCAAAGGAACCTTTCGGTCTTCGAGTTAAGCTGCCACGTCTTGTCTACCACACACTGTGGAGTCTTCACGGTGTCCCTTTTTATTGCTAAACGCTAAGCAAGGAATCGAACCCAGATCTAGCATATCAGTGACAGACGCTCGATCACCATTGGTGCAAATTTTTTTTTCTTCATCCAACAAAACCTTCGCTACCTAATAGCCATCACAACACTCTTGATTGGCCATACGTTATGTTTTTTTGTAAGGAAGGTAGAAAAAAACTCACGGTTAAATTATCAAAAAGACAATACTACTTCTCGTGATGCATAATCTGACCCAAATTTAACCGAAACAACAAAGAATGGTAATAAATCTGTGATTTTCGTCATCCAATTCAGCACAATATTATGGCCACCCACAGAATACGCTGTTAAGGCGTTACGCTCGTAAGCGCCATTTTGTATAGTGTAGACACCTTTGACGTACGAGCGTAAAAACTTTTGTAATTTTGAACGCACGGTGTAGACCGGCCCTAAAGCAAAATTAAAATAGCTTTTTTTTCCAAAACGTGGAGGACTCGAGTCAAGTCACTTGACAGTTTTTTGAAACCTCAAAAATTGCATGATATTATTATGACAAGGACACGTGGTCGTTATGATTATTACGTATTTTTGTAGCCTACGCGTAAATCCTAAATTAGAGAAACTGCAATTCCGGACAACGACAACATACTGGCTATGCTCTCATTATATTTATCATTGGTAATGTTTCAATTGGAGGGTTTGCATTACCTCCTGTGTTATAGCTATTTGAATAAGAATTTTGCTATTTCTCGGATATTCTATTTGAATAAGCAGTCGTAATAAGTTGAATAAGGTTGTAGTAGTAGTAGTTGGTGCTAGGTAAAGTCTGTTAAACCATTTGCTTTTAACTGATTTCGCTTGTGTATTCCAAACGGGTTCATCTCAACATGAAGTTGTTGCTAACACCGTACTATGGTTCATTCATGAAAAAATGAAAATTTTGAAAACTGATCTTTTAGTTAATGGTGTTGTTAACTACTTTGATTCAAAAATCATTGAATCTGCGAAAGATATTTTATACGAAAAGTTTCTCGTTGAATGTAGACCTAACAATTTGAGGAAAAAGCAACGACAGGGTCCGAATAAATCTGAGGGTGATGTAAGAGATATAATTGGTGTTATGCATGAAATGTTTATGGTCACTTCGTTCACACCTCCTTTATTTGCCACTGTTTCAAGTAATTTTCCCTCAGTTGAATTGAACAATCTAGATGCCCCTACCATGTGGCATGATATTATCAATCTCAAGGAGTTGGAGCTTCTAAAGCAGGTGCAAAACGGAGAAAAAAGACTATGTGGATGACCTGAAATCTGAGTTAAAATAAGTGAAAACTTTACTTCAACTTCAAGTTTCAATTCCTATTTTTCAAAACAGTATGGATGTGTCTTCTCAGCCCCAGCCTGCAGTGCCTTCTTTTGCTGACATTGCTAAGCAACCAGCAATAAATGATAAAGTGTTACCTCCTAAGCTTGGTGGAAGTGGTAGGCCTATTTCTTCTCAGGTTCCGGTACATAGGTATGATGTGCAGGAACAAATCTCAAAGAAGAATGACTTTGTTTGGAATGAAGTGACAAAAAGACGCAAACCAGTCAAACAACCAAGTATTGGCAAGAAGGCAACTAATGATATAAAAACTGTTAATGTGAAGCCACCAGCAAAAATTTTTCTATCTCGACTACAAGCAGAAACAACATTGGAACAGGTTAAAGTATTTGTTAAACAACAGTTCAAAACAGAAGCTGTTGATGTTCTCAAACTTTCAGATAAGTTTCCGGAATCTTATTCCTTCAGAATAACTGTTTCTGTAGTTGCCATAAAAGATGCTTAAAATATGGAGTATTGGCCTGAAGGGGCATTAGTGAAGAAATTTTTTTCGCCCAATGATAAAAAGTTTGATAATAAGCCTCCCACTGTGGGTGCTGAAATTCCAAATTAATCTTCTCATTCTTAAAGTTAAAGATTTGCTCCTACAGCTGTAGGGGTCTCAGCTCTTCCTTAAAAGAAATTTCGGACTCATGTCAAAATTACCATATCATATTGCTTCAAGAAACTTGGCTAACTAAACAAACTCTGGATAAGCTTAATGATATAAGTGATTCTCATCTTCCGGCTGGGACTTATGTAATAGACTGTGCTGATGGAGTGATAAATGGTAGGCCCCATGGTGGAACTGCTATACTATGGAGCAAAGCACTTAATGCTTCCATTTTTTACAATGATGATAAATCTATTATTGGGCTTAAATTGTCTGATTCTGTTTCTGATTACTATTTTATAAATGCTTACCTACCCTACTGTTGTACTACAAATATTGACAAATATCTTTCGTATCTCGGCGCATTAGAGGCTATGTACAAATTATTGAATAGTTCTAATATTGTTGTTCTTGGCGACTTTAATGCCAGTGATTCTAATTCTTTTGATAAATTATTGAATGACTTTTGCTGTAATAATAATTTTAAGTTATCTGATAAGCTTTTATTGCCTTCTAATTCCTTTACATACTAAGCTTTCCTAAGCTCACTCCACTACTTCTTGGTTGGATCATTGTTTATCCTCTCATTCAGTGCACAGCCTAATTGAATGTGTGGAGATTCTTTATGGGTACATCTCTTCTGATCACCAATCCTTTAGCTATGACTTTAAATATTTGTTTGCAATCACAGTGTGTAAATGTTGACAAAACTTATGGTACTCCTTCATTCCCTAACTGGAATAATATTTCTTTTGATTACAAGTATTGCTATTTTTTGGGGAGTGGTGAGTTACTTTCCAATATCAATTTACCTATTGATGCTATTCCGTGCAAAAATATTAAATGCAGCAACATTAATCATTTCAACGATATTGATATTTTTAACAATAATATTATTGAGTCACTCATAACCGCTGCATGTAATGCTATACCAGTTGGTGATAATTTTAGTACCGGTATTAGAAAAAATGCCTCCAGTAATTACAGTATCATACCAGGTTGGAATAGCTTAGTAAAAATTGCTCATGCCACTGCTAGAAATGAATACTTAAAGGCAGTGAATCATTGAGCCAATTTCGGTGGTTTACAATAGCTAAAATTGAACTATAATTTTTGATATTTTTTGTTTTAATTTTGGGACTGCGGTTGCAAAGATATTCAACAAATACAAAAAGATGTGTCCCGAAAAAAAGTGTTTGGAAACTCTGAGTTTTGTTCTTCCCGCCAAAGCTACAGTAGGCCTAATAGTTTTGAGAACTGTAGTAGGCCTAATAGTTTAGAGATAGTTTATTTCTACATAGTTTAGGCCTAACTATCTCTAAACTATTATGCCTAATACTTTAGAGATAGTTAGGCCTAATAGTTTAATAAGATTACAGTAGGCCTAATAGTTTAGCGAATTGTGGTTTTGGCGGGAAGAACAAAACTCAGAGTTTCCAAAAACTTTTTTTCGGAGGACATCTTTTTGTATTTGTTGAATATCTTTGCAAACGCAGCCCCAAAATCAAAACAAAAAATATCAAAAGTTATAGTTGAATTTTAGCTATTGTAAAACACCGGAATTGGTTAGATGATTTACCGCCTTTAAATTGATTGAATATTGGCAAGCCTTTATATCAGGGTGTCGAACCGTTTCAAATAACGGTTCGGGTTCAGGTTTAGCTCCTGCTTAAAATATTTTAGTGGTTCAGGTTTGGTTCGGGTTCACTTGAGCACCATTTTCGAGGTTCAGGTTTGGTTCAGGTTCACTCAAGTAAAATACTTCTGGTTCAGGTTCGGTTCGGGTTCATTGACTTAAAATTTAACGGTCGTTACTCGTTTCGTCCAGAAAAAAAAAACGAGATATTGCTGATCCTCAGAGGCGTTGCTAAGAATGGTCGTACCCGGGGCGGGATTTCATGGTGGCACCCTGTATCGGCCAAAAAGTAGGTAAAAACCCAAAAAAAAGGTCTTCGCTGCAAAACGAGTTGGTTTTCAGTCCGAAAGTATGTGATGACTTAACAAAAAAAAAAGGGTCTTTGCCTACCATTCAGTGGGTTTCCGGGTCTCAAAAAAAAAAAAAAAATCCAAATGGTGTCACCCCAAAATGGTGACACCCGAGGCGGGCCGCCCCCCTAGCGACGCCACTGCTGATCCTGTTGATGATCACCACTGCTCTTATTGTGCGTGTACCAGCGCCAGCGGCATCCGGATATGGAAAAATATATTCTTACTTTTGTCAGGGGTTCAGGTTCGGTTTGGGTTCACTTGAGCACAATTTTAGGGTTCAGGTTTGGTTCAGGTTCACTGAAGTAAAATTTTGCTGGTTCAGGTTCGGTTCGGGTTCACCAAAATGAAACGGTTCATTCGGGTTTACGGTTCGGTTCGACACCCTGCTTTATATTGCCCTACTTATTGTCTGATGAAAGAGTCGAGAAGAAAGTTTAAAGGCGGTGAATCATCCAACAAATTCCAATGGTTTACTATAGCTAAAATCGAACTATAATTTTTGATATTTTTTGTTTTGATTTTGGGACTGCGGTTGCAAAGATATTCAACAAATACAAAAAGATGTCCCCCCGAAAAAAGTGTTTGGAAACTCTGAGTTTTGTTCTTCCCGCCAAAACCACAGTAGGCCTAATGGTTTAGAGAACTGTGGTAGGCCTAATGGTTTAGAGATAGTTTATTCCTAAATAGTTTATTTCTAAATAGTTTAGGCCTAACTATCTCTAAACTATTATGCCTAATAGTTTAGAGATAGTTATGCCTAATAGTTTAATAAGGTTACAGTAGGCCTAATAGTTTAGAGAACTGTGGTTTTGGCGGGAAGAACAAAACTCAGAGTTTCCAAAAACTTTTTTTCGGGGGGACATCTTTTTGTATTTGTTGAATATCTTTGCAAATGCAGCCCCAAAATCAAAACAAAAAATATCAAAAATTATAGTTCAATTTTAGCTATTGTAAACCACCGGAATTGGCTGGATGATTCACCGCCTTTAAGTATGCTCTTTGACAATGTAAGTCTGATGAGCAATAGTATAGAGCTGATGCTATTGCAGCTGCATTGTATAAAGATCCTACAAAAAAGTTTTTTGGCATACTCTGTCCAAAAATAAGCGTCAAAATTGTACTTCAGCTAGTGTAGGAGGTTTTTCGAGACCTCAGGCTATTTCTGGTATGTGGAAGCAGCATTACTCTAGTTTATTAAATTGTATTCTAGAAACTAGTCAAAATGAAAAAGATTTTGTTAATTCGTTTATTGACTCAACCATGCAAGTTAGTGATGTTGAAAATTTCAAATGTTCAGTACCTCTTTTAAGTCCTCTTTTAAATAATCTTTCATTGAGATTTTCTAGTGGGGCAGATCATTGGTCTGCTCATCATTTGTGTTAAGCCGACCCTAGTATCAACATTTACTTTAGTATTCTGTTTAATTTGTTTATTTCATGGTGTTATCCCTGATTATTGTTTAGCTTCAGTTATCATCCCGATTGTGAAAGATAAGAATAAGGATCTTCAAGATGTAAATAATTATCGACCTATTGCTGTAGCGTCAACCATTTCTAAACTATTCAAAAGCTTTATTTTGCACCAGATAAATCCATTTCTTCAAACTGCTCATAATCAGTTTGGATTTAAAGAGCAACATAGCTCTGATATGAGTGTCTTTCTTCTAAAACAAACTATAAACTCCTATGTTGAGAGCAACACATGTGTCTTTTCTGTATTTTTAGATGCTACTAAGGCGTTTGACCGCGTGAACCATTACAAATTATTTAAAAAACTAAATGCGCGTCATGTACCCACGTGTTTTGTTCACCTGTTACAATATTGGTATGCTCATCAAACCATGCAAGTTAAATGGGGTAATCGTCTTTCTGAATCTTTTCTAATTACAAATGGTGTACGGCAAGGAGGTGTGCTAAGCCCATACCTATTTGCTATCTATATTGATAATCTGTCGATAAACTATAAACTCCTATAAAAAAAAAAACTATAAACTCCTATGTTGAGAGCAACACATGTGTCTTTTCTGTATTTTTAGATGCTACTAAGGCGTTTGACCGCGTGAACCATTACAAATTATTTAAAAAACTAAATGCGCGTCATGTACCCACGTGTTTTGTTCGCCTGTTACAATATTGGTATGCTCATCAAACCATGCAAGTTAAATGGGGTAATCGTCTTTCTGAATCTTTTCTAATTACAAATGGTGTACGGCAAGGAGGTGTGCTAAGCCCATACCTATTTGCTATCTATATTGATAATCTGTCGATGGAACTTAACAAACTTCAGGCCGGATGTTGCATTGGAAATATTCTAATAAATCATATTCTATTTGCTGACGATTTATGTTGCTTTTCTGCTAGCCTTGATGGTTAGCAATCTATTGTTAATGTATGTTCTAAATTTGCTCTGGAGAATGATTTAGTTTTTAATTGCAAAAAATCCTTGGTGTTATGTTTTTGCCTCGCAAATTTCAACTATTTGGTTGTCCGACACTGACCTTGAATCATAACAAAATTAGGTTTGTTAACTCCGTAAAATATTTGGGAGTTTATTTGAGTAGTATATTAAATGATGACGGTGATATTGCAAGACAAGTACGATACATGTATTGCAGTGCCATAATGTTAAAATATCGATTTTATCGGTGCTCCAGGATTGTCAAAAACAATTTATTTCGATCTTATTGTACTTCGTTTTACTCAAGTCAATTATGGTGTAAGTATTCTAAGAATGCAATATATCGGCTTCGTGTTGCTTATAATGATAGTTACCGTATTTTGCATAATCTTCCTCGATGGACCAGTACTCGTTTATCTCAAATTGAATGCCATATCAATACATTTGATGCTATTTTACGCAAAACTACATTCTCTTTTATCCAACGTTGCAAAAGCTCTTCTAACAATTTAATTAACTCTCTGATGACATCTGGCTGCTTTTATGAATCGAATTTTAATGTCAATTACAACAACTTGCTGTTTGCTTTTGCATAATTTTTTCAATGATTGCCTTTTGGTCATGCTTGTTGGCTATCATTTATGCTGATTCTTTTTTTTTGTGTGTTTGTGTTTACTATGGACCTTGCTTCATGCTGTTTATGCTTGCCGCTTGTGTCTGAAATAAACAAGTAAAAATAATAATA
The DNA here is from genome assembly GCA_963965965.1 of Trididemnum nubilum. Classification (NCBI taxonomy): domain Eukaryota; kingdom Metazoa; phylum Chordata; class Ascidiacea; order Aplousobranchia; family Didemnidae; genus Trididemnum; species Trididemnum nubilum. The sequence goes on from OZ014477.1 coordinate 20,482,938, forward strand.
ATAATAGCATTAAGTTCAAAATAACGTCAAACGAGGGCCTGGGGTTGCAACTTTTAGAACAAAATTCTTAGATTTCTCACAGGTTTTGCACATAAATTGTTAAAAATTTTAATTAAGGGGCCCCTAGCCTGGGACCGTTGGTCGTGGGTCAGGGACCCCTGGTTGTCAGTTAAGGGCCCCGGCCCTCTGGTTGTCGGTTAAGGGCCCTGGTGCCTCCTGGTTGTCAATTAGGGGCCCTTTGGTCGTCAGTTAGGGGCCCTCTGGTTGTCAGTTAGGGGCCCCATGGTTTCGGTTTGGGGCCCCAGAGCACCAGGTTGTTAGTTAGGAGCCCAGGGGCCCCTGATCGTCAGTTAGGGACCCTGGGCTCCCTGTTTGTTAGTTAGGGGCTCCAGGGCCCCCTGGTGGTCAGTTAGGGGCCCCGGGCCCCCTGATTGTTTGTTAGGGGTCATGCGAGGCCCTGGTTGTCAGTTAGGGGCCTCAGGGCCCTGGTTGTCAGATAGAGACCCATGGCCCCTGGTTGTCGGTTAGGGCCCCCGATGCCCCCTGGTTGTTAATTAGGGGCCCTGATGCTCTCTGGTTGTTAGTTAGGGGCCCGGGGCCCTGGGTGTCAGTTACAGGCCCAGGGGTTGCCGGTTAGGGGTCTCAGAGCCCCCTGGTTGTTAGTTAGGAGCCCTGGGAGCCTCTGGTCGTCAGCTAGGGGACCCAGGGACCCCTTTTTGTTAGTTAGGGGCTCCCAGGCCTCCTTGTTGTGAATTAGGGGCCCTGGTGTCCCCTCTCTGTCAGTTAGGGGCCCACTGATTGTTATTTAGGGGCCCTGGTCATCAGTTAGAGGCCCCAGGGCTTCCTGCTTGTCAGTTAGGGACCCCTGGTTGTCGGCTAGGGGCTCTGGGTCACCCCGGTTGTTAGTTAGGGGCCCTGGAGGAACCTGGTTGTCAGTTAAGGGCCCCAGGGCTTCCTGTTTGTCAGTCAGGGTCCCCTGGCTCCCTGGTTGTCGGTTAGAGGCTCCTGGGTCCATGGTTGTTAATTAGAGGCCCTGGGGCCCCCTGGTTTTCAGTTAGGGGCCCGGGGGCCCCCTGATTGTCGGTTAGGGGCCCTAGGGGCCCCTTGGTCGTTAGTTAGGATTATTATTAATTACCGTTAGGTGCGTAATTACAAAAAAAACTGCAACTAAACATCGCTAGGGTATGTTGTCATAATTTTTTGTCATTGGTGGTATTTTAATTGGGGAAGCCCGGGCCCTCCCTTGGCTACGCCTATGGGCCCGGGTCCTCTGGGCCCCCTGGCTACCCCTATGATTTGACAACATCTTAATGCTGTCTCGGCGTCTAAATGGGTAGTCATTTCAACCCTTAGAGACGCAGATGAGGCAGAGCCCCTATCGCGGTAGCATTCCCGTGTTTCGAAATCAACTGACTTCATCATAGGCTTCGTTGTCATCCTTTTATATAGACTTTGTTGTCCTTCAATACAGGCTATGTTGTCATTCTTTTATATCATCGGTGGCATTTCATATGCGGGGCAGGCCCCCTGCCCCCCTTGGCTACACCTATGACTTCTGGCCTGAAAATTCGGTTTCTCTCCTTATTTGAAAAATATTATAATGTTGTAGCCAAGTAATAATAAACTTTATTTTCAATGACATTATGTGAAAAATCTAATCGGAGGATGAGGTTGGAAGAAGCAGTTTCGATAGTTCTTTTTATTTCTGCTAATACTTTCGGTGCGGCTGGTACAAACAGCAAAGCTCTAAAACCATTCAGGGCCATAGCAAGGGATGCGAGGGTCCGGATGCAAACTGTTTTGAGTTGCTAATACTAAAACATGACCGTGGCTATTTGAAAGTGGAATCAGAAGAAAGTATATGCGTGATAACGAAATGCAAAACAGTTACCAGGATAGTTCTGCTACAACTATGAAAACGTTACTTGAGAACGACAGTTATTGTTCCGAAAATACGCGAGCGAATATTGCGAAGAATTTTGTTTTGCGATAGGAAAGAACAGCACTAATTTTTACGTTTCGGCAATTTGTGGGCCTTTCAAAGGAGGGTTCCGGAGCAAATGTTTCGAATGCTTTCCTTCTTAATACGGCTCTGCTGGGATTTTCAGGTTACTTTTTGCCGTTAAATAACTTAAGTTAAATTTTATACAAAGTATCTTTTGGCGGCTGAAACTTATGCGTTCATTCATTGACAGGCATTAGACGCAAGGCTATGGTGAAACATCACAAGCACTGAAACATAAAAAGATTGGCATAAAATTAGGATTGGGAAAATTTGAAGGAAAGTAAAGTATTTCTAACCTTTACGACGTTTTCTTTTTTCAAATTGCTTTAATAATCTAATTTTGTAATATCCTATAAAAGTCACAATACTTGCAATTTTTCTGAAAAAAGAAAAAAAAAATTGCTAAAATAGCTCAACGGAGGCATGTAGACTTATGTCCTCTCTCCCAAAACCCAGCTTTTTCTAAAGGATTTAAGCTTGCAAGAACGGTACCTCATTTTATTTCAAAACCAAAAATTTGCCATATTTTGCAATGCTTTTATACAACAATATCATAGTCGCTATGGAATATTTAAAAACTATGATAATATTGAAAAATTTCCGTAAAAAGGAAACGTTTAACCAAACTATAAGGTTAGTGTTCGAAAAATTCCCGCAAAAGTGGGGATCCAAAGATTGCACCGGGGCCCTTACTGATGAAATCAAAACCCTAAAATTGACGGCTTCCACGTTAAGAATTTACGTAGTCATTGCTTATTCCCGTTTCCAATTAACGAGTTACGGCCTAAATCAGTCGCGTAGCCAAGATTTCGCAAAGGGGAGGGGGGCTTTTTTTTGAAGCTTCAAACACTACTGAACAAACTTGACTCAAATTATCACCAGTCTTAAATCAGATTGAGACGTTTTTCTGTCCAAAATCAGGTGATCTCCAAAAAAAAAGGTCTTTGCCAAAATTCATCTCAGATCTTCTCCCACTATCACCCAATTTCGTTTGGGGGAGGCTATTTTCGTTTTTAGAGCAAAAATCAGCCTCAAAACTGCTAAAAACATGATATTTCGCATACTTTTCAGGCCAATGGGAGAGCTATAGCACCATTTGCCCCCCAGGGGCATATTTAGGGGGGGGCCATCGGGCCATGCCCCCCCTTTGGGTCGCCAGGATTGCAAAATTGTCTAGAACAGTGAGCAAAATTGAGGTATGCCCCCCCCCTTGCAAGTTGGGCATCAGGCTTTGGGCTCGAAATCACCTGATTTTGGGCGAAAAATGGGACGAAATTTGAGTGAAGACCTTTTTTTTTTGCTCTTCATCTGATTTTGGGCGAAAAATGGGTCGAAATTTAAGTGAAGACCTTTTTTTTTTGCTCTTCATCTGATTTTGGGCGAAAAATGGGACGAAATTTGAGTGTGACAATTTCAAATTCTGATCTATGTTCCTCTCAAATTTTCTGAAGTTTCTGCCCCCCCCCCTTTATCAAAAATCCTGCGTACGCTACTGCCCCCCCCCCCCCCCCCCCTTGCTACGCTACTGCCCTAAATTCTTTTATTACCACGATACCGTTACGGAACGTATTCAACATTCCTGTTAACGTGTAAAACTTCAAAATGACAGTCTTTATTTTTAAAAACTGCTATTTTCGAATTATCATCAAAAACTTAACAAATGCAATATCTTAAACACTTTCGTGCTGAAAAATAATGGAAGATTTGCCGACCATAATTTAGAAAAATTGTGTCCTTGGACCTTAATCTCGAGAGAGTCTGTCCTAGAAAAATCAGTCCTTGGCCTCAAATTTTTTCAGGTTCTTGACCTTTGCCTCGAAGGTTGTTTCCTCAACCCCACCTCTGCTCAAATAAATGTTCTGACTTCAACCCTAAAGGGCATCCAAGCAATTTGTTGAGTGATGGAAACTGCAGTATATGCGTCACTTTTCGACGGATGAACAACTTTTGCAGGAAATCTTTCGATGATTTATTGCTAACCTAGTACTAGCCTATACTTTTGGCGTCCTAAAAGCTGCTTACGCTGCTAAATTAATTAGTCACTTAGTTAGGTTACCGATTTGTCCACTGCCACTAGCAAATTGCCGGTATCCGGACACGAGTCCTAAAAACACAATCTCTAATGGACATGAGTCCTAAAGCACGCAAGCCCTAACGGACACCAGTTCTAAACTACACGAATCATTTCTAGGTAGGACAATTGCGGCAGACGGACGTGTTTTTTGCTCTGATTCTCTACTAAATTTTTTGATAATTTTACTTAAAATCTTCGTAGTTTGAACCTAAAATTTTTCATTCGGCTTTCTAATTCTTTGGAAATTGTAATTAGCTACTTAATTGTGTTAATTACTTGATAATTTCCCTAAATATTTGATACTTTTTTAAAATTTGGTTAACCTTCAACTATTCAAAATTTCAGTCATCGTCTGTCCGCAAATGCTGCCATTTTAAAATATTGTTACGTAATAGAACGAGTTCGTAAAAAACTTTGAAATGACGAAGCGTGCAAAACAACTGAGGGAAGATAGAACGAGAAACAGAAGTTTTAACCAGAGGTGGAGTCCTCGAGGACATCCTCGAGGACACATTTTGAAGTCCTTGGCCTTGGTCTCGAAGCCTCAAGTCCTTGGCCTTGGCCTTGAAGCCTCAAGTCCTCGAAAATTGCCCTATCCTCGGCTCGAGGACAGCACTATTTTTTGAATCGTTGAAATTTTGTTGGAAAACGCCAGAAACCTCGCGGAAAATTTGCAAATCCTTTTTTTGTTTTCCTCAATTGGAACATAGGCGTAGCCAAAGGGAGGGGACGAGGGAACCCACCCCCCAATTGAAATTTCACCAATGACAAATATGTGCCAAAAAAGCCTACTGTTTCTTCAGTTTCAGTTTCTTTTTAGCGTTTTTTTGCTTGCAAAAGTGACTAACAACAATATGGAAGACCAGGGGCCCCGGGCCCCCTTCAATTCAATTTTTCCAGTCATTTTAAACGTATAACCCGGAAGAAATGGAGAGTTTTTCTCCTAAAAGTTGCTATCTCAGACCCTCATGAAGCCTTTTTATGAACGTAATGCATTAACCAGGGCCGGATTTACCATAATATGGCGCAGTAAATTGTAAAAATTTTGTTTGGTCTTCCCTATATTTGTCAGAAAGATATTGCAAAAATCATCAAAGTGCCAGGGGCCCAGGGCGATGTAAATCTGGCCCGGCAATAACATGGTTAATAGGCGTAACCATCTATTGTACCATTTTTCAGTAACAATTCAGTAATTCACCTCGAACAATTCAGTTTTTACGCACAAAATACTTTAAAAAAATTAGCCATGGAAAATGTTGATTGAACAAATCATTGACTTTAATTGAGGGGTCTGGGCCTCCTGGCCGAACATACATTTTTATAACCGATTATTTTTGTGTCAAAAAAAATCTCTCAGGAAAATCTTCGAGTGAATTATTATTTACTGCTAAAATGTAGCCAGAGACAAAGCACTTTACTTCTTCCTACATGGACCAAATCAGTTACAATTAAAATTTAACTCAAGAATGCAAGATGTTAAACGTGTTTTGGACTTAAATTGCAAGTAAAAGGAGGATAAAACAATTTATTTTTTTCAATTCGCTTTCAAATGGCTCTGAACACGTGCGAAATGTGATTCAATGGCATTAAAATAGCTTTTTTTTTCCAAAAAATTACAAAAAATCGCCCATCGGCTGGGGGCTTTGCTGCCAGACCCCCAAAGCCTCCGGCGGCTGGGGGCCCCGCCCCCAAACCCCCGTCTGTGATACGTTTGAGTTACACAAGCTTTCTCAACCCGTCTCCAAAGTTAGATATTTGCACTTTTCAACTATTAGTTTGACCCCTCTCTCTGCAAAATCGTGGTTAAGTGCCGATAGGCAACGATTTTAGATTGCCTGAAAAACTTTTTTGAAGACCTTTTTTTTTGGAGAACACTTGCAGCTTTGTCCTTGGTCCTTGGCCTTGGCCTCGAGCATTCCTGTCCTAGGCCTAGAGAGGGTCTGTCCTCGGAAAGGCTGTCCTTGGCCTTGGATTTTTTTTGTGTCCTTGGCTTTGGCCTCGAGCCTTGTTTCCTCGACTCCACCTCTGGTTTTAACGGAGAATGTAGCGTTAACAATGTTGAATCCAGTAATAACGGCTGTAATCCTAGCGAAGATCTGTTTAATAAAGCTATAGAAGAATGGAAAGCACAGTATGGTATGGCAGTGAAATATTAGCACTTAAGATGGAATTAGAAGAGGTTAAGAAGAGCCAAGATTTGATTAACTCTCAGTATGAATCACTGAAGGAGAAATGTGATAAGTTAATTGTTACCAATCAAAAACAAGAAAGCGTAATTAAAGAACTAAAAGCTCAGTCAACAACCTCAAAAAGTAGCAATGAGAAAGAAAAAGAGAAAGTTGATGCCCTAGAGCAATACGGGCGTCGTCAAAATCTGGAAATAGTTGGTGTGCCATTAAAAGAGGGTGAAAACACCAATGAAATTGCAATTGAGGTTGCAAAGATGCTTAATGTGTGTCCTTAACCCCAGACCAAATATCTACGTCTCATAGATTTCAGACTTGTCCCAAACCTACGTCCTCGGAACCCGCGGCGTCACCTCCAATCATAGTTCGTTTTTTGAGTCGTGACGTCAGAAATCAGCTCTACGCTAATCGTAAGTTGGCACGCACTGCAAACTTACAGGAATTTTCGCTTCAAGGTGCAATGAACGTTTATATTAATGAAAATTTAACTCAAAGTCGAAAAAAGCTCTTCTGGCATGCGAAACAAAAGGCCATAGCTAGTAACTTTAAATTTTACTGGACTGTAAATGGAAACGTCTATGTAAGGAAATAATCTGACTCAGATTCCTTACTGATTAAAAATATCGATGACATTTCTAAGACTAAGTAAATATCATCTGTTTAGCATTGTATCATTACGGCTATTTTGATTAGTGTCATATCATTACATTCCCTCTCGTTCGAGACAATAAACGTTTAAACCATAATTTATCTAGCAATATTAATTTAGTTAACGTTGCTCTTGATCTACTAACTAGCAACTCAGAAAAATATGCATACCACAATAATTTTGATGTGTTTAGTAGTAATTCCAATTTAAAAGATTCTTTAATTATTATTCACTTTAATGTCCGCTCACTTCAAAAAAACTTTGATGCTTTTCATGAATTTCTTTGTAATCAACCTTGCTCACCTGATATTATTTGTGTAACGGAGACTAGATTAAAAAATCAACCTTTGTTAAATCATTGTCTTTATACACTAGTCTGCTAGCGCACTTGAAACAGACCTTGTCACTTACGCCCTCAAGAGGCAGTGTGACGGGCATAGCGACAGGCCATGGCAACAAGAAAATTAGCAACGATGAAAATCTCGCTCAGGTCTGGCGGAAATGCTGTGTCTGCGCATTAACGTGAGGTCTGCGAAAGATAAGGGTATACCCTAAAGGACTATGTTTGGTAGACTAAACGAATAGCCTAAATGTGGATTAAAAGCAATTGTACAAAATCACATAAATAACGATTGAGCAATTCTTGCAGCGCAAGTTCAAGTTTATAGGCCTACGCCTAGTTCAGAGTAGAAGGATAAGCTATTGTTAGGCCTAACCTTCCGGAAAGGTCTTAAGGATGATTGATACTAATATCGCTTTCAATTTTTTGGCCAGATTTAAAGAGCAAATTATGCTTACTAACATAGTCGTTGTAAAAACAACGACATTAGCATATACCCTGCAAAATCTACGGATGTGAGAGTAGCCAGCTTCTTAAAAGTAAGGTGTCCCGGTTAGGGTAAAGAGTTAATGTAGCTTTACAGTAATTGACTTAAAGCACTAAGCAGAAAAAAGCTGAGTTTTAGTCAAGTGAAATTACAGACTAAGGGTGCGTTTAGACTGGACGCGAAGCAACGCGAAGCAACCAAAATTTGACGTCATCGACAGCTCGCGAAAGGTTGAAACCGGGTCACAACCTTTCGCGAGCTGTCGATGACGTCAAATTTTGGTTGCTTCGCGTCCAGTCTAAACGCACCCTAAGAGTAACGGAGTTCAAACTTGAGAGTAAACTTATCATACAAAGTAGCCTAGCCTAATTCAGAAATTAAACAAATTTTTCAAAGCTTGCAGTAAATTTTGCTCATAGGTCTGCAAGATAATCTTGGTGATTCATAAAAACGAGCCTAGGCTTAAACCTCAAAAATTAAAACTAAAGATTGCATGTGACAGTGTGATTGTGTAAACAGCCTGTTATGGTGATTAAGAATGTGACACGACTATTGACCAAAATTTAAATTTTTTCCAAAAATTAATTTATATAATACAGTCATGATTCAAAGTATGTGTAGCAAGATAATGTGTATTTGCTAGTAAACTTCAAATCCTACCAGGCCTATGCTGAAAAGTTGATTATTCTTTAAGGCAAAGATACTTACTGTAGGCCTATTATAGCTAGAAGTACATGTAGTAATCAGAACAGCAGTATTGATAGTCATGAAGATGGTGAAGTTTGCCCATCGCTGCTAAATCAAATGTTTACCAATGAACTCTCAATAGCTTATACACAAAAATCGTCTAAATATTGTTGCGTTAATGGACGTCAAAATTCAAATATATGTCCTGGAATTTCAATGTTCAAGGTTCCAAAACGTCAAAATTGCGCTAGAGCATTTGGAAAATTTGTTGATGGAAGTGAATGGGCTGAAAAGTTTAGTAAAAAAAATGATGGAAAGTGGTAATCCACGTGATAGCAGTTTTGTTGAAAAATTGAAAAATGAAAAATATTGCATGCATATTTGCAATGTTCACTTTAAAAAATCAGATATAATTAAAACCAATAAAAAATCCACATTAAAGTTTGGTGCTTTGCCTGAAAAATATTTAGCGCACAATATTGCGTTATCTAAAACTTCACCCCAAGCCAAAAAAGAAAAGCGTGATTCTTCCTGCCCATCATTTTCGCAATTGCTGGTCCCACGTAATAATATAGGTCTTAACGAAAGAGTTCATGATGAACAAATTAGTAATACCTTCTCAAATGCAGTTATCTCTGGTACTTCTGGTGGTGAAGTAGCATAAGTAAGAAAAGACTACGCACAACAACAACAACTGAATTCCAAACCCAGACATTGCTCATTGGATGAATTAAAAAGAGTCGACAGTGAATCAAACGAAAAAGTAAAATGGCAAATGATGGAGCACTCTTCTACTTGCAATGAAGAAGCTTAAACTGTGATACATTTTGCATTTTGGACTTTGGAAGCTGCAGAACTGGAGTTCCTCAATACAGTGTGGTTGTATTCCAAAACATGTCATTTAAAGTTACTTTAAATGGCATTCCTGTACCACCATCAAACAAACTTTATGACTTGAATTTAAAAACTTCTTCCATTTTGGAATTGCTAGGGTCTGTTGTTAAGCTAAAGGAGTGCGATGGTTATGCAAATGTTAATTTTGATGGTGGTGCCAACAAGCAGTCCTGGCTGCCCATTTTTGTCAGTGGTTCAACAACTACTTTTCTTTCGTCAACTAAAGTGAGGTTAGCAGTATGATTTACGTATTTTATTAATTAGCCTTAAAAAAATTATGTTTAGTTCTTCTTCACCATATCTAGAACTTATTTCAGTTGTTGAGAATGATTTTAAAGTTTGAAATTGTAAAAAATGATTGTTTGCTGGTGACAAATATGATTATTTATTTCAAAAATTTCATGAATTATAAATTGCATTTTTTAGTGAAAAACTATGTTAGCGCAGTGAAAAAAGGGTGAGAACTATTTGGTGAAGGACAAGTCATAAAAAAACAATAATACTTGCAATTTTAATCATTCAGAAAAATTGATAATTATTTCTGAGAAGCAAGCATGGCAGTGTGATACAGAGTTGTAAGTTGAGTCGGGCTTTTTGGGTTTGCGCCTAAACGTGAGAAAATTTCGGTCCTGAGACGTGTTTTTTTTGTCTTACGTGCTCAAAAATATAACCAAGAAAACTTAGCAATAACGCTTTCCTTTTTGTAGACCTTACTTAACTTTCTGGTTTTTCAGGTATGACTTGGGCTTCAAATTAGTTTTTGGGTTCGGGCCGGGTTCGGGCTTATATTTTCGGATTCAGGCCTGAACTAGTCGGCCCATTTACAACTCTGGTGCGGTACGGTACATAAGTATGGTACGCCTCAATTTTTGTTGCAAAGTACGGTACGCACTTTTTGTGAAGATACTGGTCCGGTGCGTTGGAACGCTGTTTGAATGTGCGTACTAAACGTTTGAATGTGCGCACTAAACGTACGACTACCGTACCATGCAAGTACGTTACGTAACGACGTTTGCAACTGCTGACGCTGACAACGCTACGTACCGTACTTTCTTTCCCAATAACTAAAGCTATAAGGCGTCACATGAGTTGAACAGCCCCAAACTTGGCAAAATTGATGTTTATGAATTTTATGTTAGAATATGTATGCAGTTAAACTTTTTTTTAAAGCGTGGAAAACGAGCTCTTCGGAAAAACCACAGCAATTTTTTTACCTACGTACCGTACCTCTCAAGCACGCTACGTTTAGACCTTTGATTGACCGAAGTACCGTACCTTTTAAGTAGGATACGTTTGGAACGTACCATCCAATGAAAAGTACGTAGGTACCGTATGCATGTACAATTTTTTTTGATACGTTACGTTAGTACGGTACGGTAAATTTTTGAAGTACGCCATCTTCTAATTTTGAACGTACGTACCGTATACTGTCATCCTTGCTGAGAAGTAACGACTATGGCAATTTGATTACTTTTTGCAGTATTTTGAGTGAAGTAATATCATTATTTTTTTTTTTTTAATCGTTTTGCGTGCTTCTGGCCTAAAGGCTACCAGCTCGGAAGCCTAGGGAAGAGCCACCAGAACGGCGACTACTTAAAAGAAGCAATGCGAAAAATTGTCTTCCCACAGGAATCGAACCTGCAGCCTTTGGATTACCGGTCCACTGCTCTACCACTTGAGCTAGAGAACGTCAAAAAAAAAACATCTTAATTGACTTATTATTACAATCATACAACAAGCAAGTTGCTGGGTTTAAATAGCCAAAATTAAGCATGCGAGGAGGCGTCTTCTCTAGCTCAAGTGGTAGAGCAGTGGACCGGTAATCCAAAGGCTGCAGGTTCGATTCCTGTGGGAAGACAATTTTTCGCATTGCTTCTTTTAAGTAGTCGCCGTTCTGGTGGCTCTTCCCTAGGCTTCCGAGCTGGTAGCCTTTAGGCCAGAAGCACGCAAAACGATTAAAATATTAAAACTCTGGCCTGCTAACGTCAAAAAAAAAAACATCTTAATTGACTTATTATTACAATCATTATTTTTGTGTTGTGTCTAACAGTGTTCCCACTAATTCCGTTTTTGTAGTGGGCCTGCATTCTGCAAAGCTTTAAATTAATTTGCAAACCCTTTTCTTTTTAATGAAAAGTTGTAAAAAGTACAATTTGTTTAGGTATGTTTGTATGAAATGCGTCATTGCAATCAACGAGACAGCCACAACATGTTGGCATTGCATAAAGCAGTTTCAGAAATTACTTCGGGCGGAAGAATGAAAACAATCGTTAATGGAAACGTGTCTTCTTTCAACCAAGAACTGCAATTCCATGGATAGACTTCAGCACACTGTCTCTAATCAAAGAACAAGGTACGTACACTCACTAGCTGCACTATGGAATACAAAAGTGAAGACAGCTTTTTATTTCTTTATAATAGCAGCAATGATACTGTTCAGCACGTTTGTGCGAACCGGTTGCTTTTAAGAAACTGTAAATTGTGTATAAATTTTACCCGAACAAACGAAAATGTGGAATCGGCGAACCAGCTCTTTTTTTCGTCTAGTTTCAGACCACTAGATATATAATTCTGTGGTATAAAATCAGCATCTAGACGTCAAAGACCCTTGTTTGAGAATACACCAAAGTAATGTTTGTGAGGACATCATACGCGGTTTCAATTTTTTACATTTTCAAGTCCGTTGAAGATAGGAAAGTGCCAAACTGCCTAGGCACAATATTGTAATATCGGTATTGCGTTTGTGCGGAATTGAAGCTATCACAAAAGAAATGAAGAACCATGGTTTGTATGTTGACAGTCGCATGAGCAGCATCGTCGACAAAATCACTGAAGAAGAAAGTTCGAAATCGTCTTTTCTAAAAGACTGGCTAGTGGTCCAAAGTCAAACCGCATCTAAGTTTCAACGCCGCTAACCTGCATCAGTATTGAAGTAAAATAGTCTGCTTGTGTTGCATTTTGTCAACTCTTTTGCAAAACAGCTTGTTTTATAGCAATATACGTGGGCTACTCAAGTTAACTAATAAATTAACGTTGGCTACCGTGTTAATAAATTTCAATAGTAATGTATAGCGACTGAAAATTATAGAAAATAGATAGTTTGAAAATAACTACCAAATAAATGCAGTATTTCACTAAAAAGCTGAAGTAAGAAAGTGAAAATTCTTCGAAAAAACGTAGATCTTGAATTATGCTGAGCCACGTAACCAATTTGCTGCATTCCATTCAGGTATTGTCTTCAAATACATGTCGAGTCCTGCCACCTATAAACTCCTAGGTGACGTTCGTGTGCTTCCATCGCCGAGTCGTCTTAGGTTCGAAAGAAACAACGCTGGGCCTGTTCAGATGGGTGTTCAACCTGATTTGCTACAACGATTGAAACTGGTTGCTGCAAATGAGTCAGATTCGCACAAGAAAAAACTTGCATTGCTAATGGATGAGATGACGATTAAAGGTAAATAGTTATATTTTACGACTTGCTAGAGCTATTATAATTAAATTCGAGTCGGATTAGCACAAAACGCATCTGGATGTAGTTGGTTTTAAGCTGGTCTGATTAAAGTGCTTCGAAGTTTAGATTGAATTTGTAGCGTGGCCGAATGGGTAAAGGAGTCGTTTGAACGACTACCCCAATGGCATGATCTGGGTTCAACCCCTACCCTGGTCACGTTGTTGCATCCTTGTACAAAACGCTTTACGATGATTATTTTTGCTTGGTGACTTCGAACAAGTAGCACATTCAGTTAGCAAAAATTCGAAGCAATCCACAATATAATGTAATGTAATTACATTTTATTCACCAAGTTGCCTTGGCCAGGAGACAGCGAAGGGACCTTTCGGTCTTCGAGTCAAGCTGCCACCTGCCCACCTGTCTACCATACACGGCGGAGGCTTCACACTGTCCCTTTAATTGCTGAACGTAAAGCAGGGAAGCTGTGAATACCAATTTTTATAGTCTTTTGTTTGACCCGACCGGGAATCGAACCCGAATCTACCGCTTCTGTAGCAGACGCTCTATCCACAAGAACATTGGATAAATAGGTGCTTAAATATGCGCAACAAAACAACCACAGTTTAATAGTTCATTAAGTAGATTGCGGTAAATAATGAAATTCAGATGTAACTGTCGAAATGTTGCAGAAGATCTTGTATATCGGAGCTATGCAAATGATGTTGTTGGATATTGCGCAAATGGAGAAATCGCTTACCACATGCTGATGTTTTATGCATGAGTTTGGTTTGCACTTATACGCAGTACTTAAATTGTAGGGGGGACGGGGGGGACGCGTCCCCCCATCGAGATTGAGCATCCGCCCATCGAGATTTAGGTGTCACCCATCGACATTTGAGCGCTGGATGATCAGAGGAAAAAGACCTGCAAAATCCGGTGGAATATAGCACCAAATTCCGCGGGAGTAGTGATTCAGAGGAAAAAACACCTTAGATTTCGGCGAAGATCTTTTTTTTTTTTTGGTCGTCACTTAATTTCCGGCGGAAAAATACCTCAGATTTCGACGAAGACCTTTTTTTTTGGTCTTCTCCTAATTTTGGCGAAAAAGCACTTAGACTCTCGGCGAAGACTTTTATCTTTTTTGGTCTTTATTAAAGTTCGTCGACGGAATTACGTAATCTTCATTAAGGTTTAGTCAAGGCTGCATAAGCGTCCCCCATGCAAAATTTTACAATTTAAGTACTGCATATACGCATCTGGCAGGGTTATGAATAGTAATAAGTTAAGCTTTTATGCATCTAATTAATTGCAGTATTATCTGAATATGATGATGGGAGAGGGGAATTTACTTGAAGAGATGTATTAGCTTTATCAAGCTTAGATAGACAAGAAGTTGTAATAACATCTTGCCTTTGCCAGGTCACAGCGAGAGGATCTTTTTGGTCTACGAGTAAGCCTCAACTTTTAATACCACGATTTCCACCACGTTTCATTATCAGCGAAACTTTTAATTTTCAAGAATTATTTAGGGATCACAAAACTAGACGTAGCGCTAGCGTATTTTCCTACCAGAGCATTGAATTACAAGGACTTACTTTCCATGGTTGTTGAAGTTACAATGAAAATTGAAATTAAATTGACGCAGAAGTCTGCGCTCTAATAGGTGAGAAAAACAGTATTTTTGCTTCCAAGTGTTGTAATTTTAAACCGAACACGAAGGGTCACAGCCTGACGCAATTTCTGCGCAACTGAGAGACAGCTGTAACTGCGGCGCTGAAAACCAACGGGAAGACAACATAACAGCAGGCTGTCGGCTCTCCACGGAACATATAAACCAATCCGACGTATGAGCATAAAACCAGCTGGCTGCAAGCAACTTGTGCTCACTTTTGACGAGAAGTTCAAGCGATCGAATAAACGTATAAGGTTACAGTATCTTATTTTGCTTGCAGCTGATGTTCTTTCGGCAAATACCAATATGTACGACATTGTTGGCCAGGAGGAAAATGAAGGGATTAAATACAGAATGAAAAATCCTGCAGATCTATCAAGTTTTTTTCCGATCAAAATCAATGCTTCTTCTGAAATTACAGTCTTCATAAACAACCTCATTAGCAACTTTTAGCTTGAAGTTTTATGACACTTGGGCGCGAACGAATTATTTTTAACTTTTAGCTTTAGTCATTCTACAAACCATAACATTAATCTTAGTGGGTATCTGAACATAAAAAAAATTGAAAGATGTGTTATTTTATCATTGCTATTTTTTGCAGGTAGATTTATCTTATTCAATATCCCCCCCACTTGCTAAAATATGTGCGAAACAAACTAATGAATGGAAAGAGACATCTGTGGAACAATGGTTATATGGAATGGGCACCAATTTGTAGTTTGATTGAAAAAGATTTGGATTTGGGTGAACTTCGATTTTTTCCGAAACTTACAATGGTCCATGCCGATCCTAATCCGTGGGAAAAAATGAAAGTTAATGCTGCTGCTCAGACACTATCTCGAACTGTTGGATTGGCGCTTAAAAGTGATGGGCAGGAACGCTTAAGTGAATTTGTCTTGCTTTTTGACAAGTGGTTTGACTTAATGAATACTAGCAAATACCATGCTCAACAAAAAGGCAAGGCTGTCATGGCTCCTTTCCCATCCAACGATATCGAATCAGAAGAGAGATTGCAGTGGCTTGAGAATACCTCTATTGGGTACTTGGAAGCTTGGAAAAGAAGGGTTGATGAAAGATATATTCCTTTAACTAGTGGAGGCGCCATCGACAGACCACTAATGCGGCTTAGTAAGTCGACTGAGCACGGCCTAATTTTAACAACCAAGTCGATGGTTGCATTAGTGCGCTTAGTCCTTCAATCAGGACCAAGCTATGTTGCGACCCGAAGATTAAATCAAGATCCAGTCGAGTCTCATTTTGGCCATCAGCGGCAAAGGGGAAGGTATTGTGATGCTCCAACTGCTCTGACGTTTGGCCATAATGTAAGAAGTATCAATTGTTTTCGATCTTCTGTTCCTCAACCAGTTGAGTCTTCAAACATCACTGCAGATCCTTGAACATCGTTGTTTTCGGATTACATTCAATGACACTTTAACAGTTTTGTTCTGATCAGTGCCGTCGCTACGGGAGGGCCTTGCCCACTCTTTTACGGATAGGTCGCCTACAGTATCGTAACTGGTACTTCGTTAATGATTATGCCTAAAACAATACGTAAAAATACTGTTTTTGATTTTTAGAGCACACTCAAATTTTTAGGTCGCAGTCTTTAGCCCAACCATGGGGGAAGGGCCTCAGGGGGCTAAAGCCCATACCAATGTCAACAAATCTATGTTCCGATTGCAAACGTTTGATTTGCTTATCAACTTTGCAAGGCACTGACCAACCGATGCCCATTTATTGACGAATGCGAGTCAGCTATCTTTATCACCGAAAATTGTGACACTGGTAGTGGATACATCAATGGCAACATTGGCATAGCTCTATCGCTTTCAAATCATATCTAACGCTGCCCACAGCGATTCATTTCGCTCACAAACAAGGTTAGCGTCTCCGTCTCACGCGCTTTTTTTGACTTTTTTTGTCTTTTACTTTTTCTCCGAGCAGGTGTAATAGGAGTGCTATGCAATAAAAGGCCCTGCTATATCAAAAAGCCTAACGATGTCGTGTTGCTACCTCTTTGGGTGACAATTGGAAATGCATCAACTTTACGTTTTGGTCTCTATCAGTGAATTTTTAAATCCTATCAGGCAAAGCGGAATTTTTTATATCCTACAAAAAATGAATTTTCGCTTAGACTCGTATTTGTGTACAAAGTTGTTTTTCGAAAGCACAAATTGCGCTAAAGTAGCTGTAGCCTACAAGATCAGTTTTAATGAGCAAAACTTCAGTATATTTTAGAGCCCCTCACTTTCGGCTAACGCCCTCTCACTTTTAATACTGCTAATGATCTAATACTGATACTGGTTTGTTCTGATCTCATGTATTACATTACATTTTCAATTAATCAAACAATCAATAGAAACGGCAATCAAAAAGCAAAAGTTTGAAAAATATCTTAAACAATAAATTAATTTTCCAAGGCGTGTAAAAGCGTAGCGGCCAATAAATTTTTGTACAACTAATCACGAACATCTTTGGCTAACAAAAGATAATAAAAATAACACTAGTAGATCTACAATACTGGGTTGAATAAAAATGAGCGGTATCATCGAAATGTGACAGTAAATTTTCAAGAAAAGCAAAAACAATAAATTCCATCAAAGTTACATCAATCCAAAATTGTTATCAAAGTTCAAAGCGAACCGGGCAGTTGGTCGAGCGGTAACGCGTTCGTCTCTGGAGCGGGAGGTCTGAGGTTCAAATCTCAGGCCGGTCAAATCGGACACAGTGTTGCCAACGGCTCGCCACCGCTGCGACATTTCTTCGAAAGGAGCTGTGTTGCCCGGGCGCAATGACGCGGAGATGGGCCCCGCCAACTCGTTACACGCTTCGGCGTAATCCAGCGAGTATAATGAAAGATTTGATTTGATTTGAAGTTCAAAGCGATCAATGCTCATTATAGAAACGATTAAAGAAAAATATCGACATTAGCGATCAATAAAGAGAAAGGTAATCAATATTACCTCGGAAATGAAACGAATTTTAGTTCAATGTTTAAAATTTCGCTATTAAGTTAACGGAAAAAAATTTGAAAGCGCGACTACTTTTAAAGACTTTAGTCCGCAACGCAATTTCCACAGTGTATCAAAATAAAACATTAAAGCGCAACGCAAGTTTCGAAATTAGGCGATCTCAACCCTTATTTAAAGTGGGCAATGATACAGAATAATATTACTGAAGTTGCTTTTTATTCTTTCGTCTAATCGCTACGGTCTTAGATCGCTTCATTGAGTGGTAAACCTACATGGTTTTAACTGCTGAAATGTGACCACGTAGCCGTACATAGCGCAGCATAGCCAAATTCAGTATTTTATCATTTCTATGATAAAAATATTTAGATTTGTTAATACTGCCAATTACTCTACGTTTTGGTATATTTCTCAAACTGGAAGTTTTCCTGAAACTTATTTCAACTTCATTCAGTAATTGAGCGAACTGGCTTGAAGGGATCGTCAGCTTATTTCCTCATTCACGTAGGGCAAATTGTGAGGGAAGTGAACCAGTGCTGTTTTCCAGCCATAAAGCGCACCAAGCTCTGTCAAAATTGCATGAATTACACCAAGCATAACATTAGCTGTTAACACGTATTATTAGTCTTTGCGATTTATCATGAAAATTACACGTATTTTTGAGACTCTGCATACTGTTGCTGTTGTTAGTGCATATTAATTCTCCTGTCACCGGACCGCGTCAAACGCTACAAGCATTGGACAATTCGCGCACTTTTTATTGCAATGATTACATTGCCCTTTTCATTGAATGATTTTATAATTTCTTGGCCAAATAGAATCAAAATGGATGTGAAAAAGCTCTTAAAAAATTTTCAAAGTTATTTCACCATGGTTTCATAGCAAATTTTTTTAAATGAAAACGTCCTGAAAGCACTTTTAATACAGTATTTCACGTGTATTTTGAGTAAGGTCGCTCTGCTATATCTTAGCCTTTTCCAATCGTCTTGAGCGCCAACTTTCTGTTTGATTTCCACTGCATGAGTGTTTACATTCTTCGTATTCCATCATTCTAACTGGTTTACATTTAACATCTGAGATAATATGAGCGTGTACGTTGCTACCGGTACAGCAATGTTAGATTTAGCCTCTTCACCTTAATTAAAATTAAACTGAAGGCAAAATCAGTGAGGGTATCTAAATTTAGTTATGTTGTGGCAATACAAGCTGGGTATAGCTGTTAGAGTCATCGGACCCTTACGAACTTTCTGAGCTATTTATGCTATTTTTGTTGCGACAAAAATAGCATAAATAAATTTGTTGCGACAAAAACTGGATAATTCCGCTCACGTGATCGGTAAAACGGGCTAAAACACACAAAGCTTGAAAACATCTATTCGTTTCATAAACAATTTACTAAAATACTTCGCATAGCAATCATTCTAATCATTACCTCTTCCTAGAAGATTCTTGTCGGAGGTTTTGTGATTCTTGTCGGAGGATTCAAGTCGGAGGTTTTGTGCTGTTTTTTTTTTAAAAGACTTCGACAGATCTTCAACACTAATTTCACCAAATTTGAGCTTTCCAAGATATGACAATGTAGATTTCCTGTTAGAAAGGCTTAGATTGAAAGTGAGATCTCTTCAAAAATTTTTACCAGTGTAGTCAACCAGAAACAAAATAAAACAACCAAATCAGCAAGGCCGGCGCCACGGGGGAGGGGGCATCTCGGAGCCGTGCCCCCCAAACGAGAATTGTGACCCCAAGTGAGGAATGTGCCAAAAAAATTAACTGGCTCAGTGCTACTGGAGTGGAATTCGAGGCCCGAGACTCACAAAATACTGGTTTTCACCCCAGAATTTGTAAGAAATAGCAGTTTTGTCGTAGATTTTGCAAAAAAATTGATTGTTTTTCTGGTTGCACTTAAAATTTTATCTAAGTTCGCGTAGATTTTTGGGTGAAGATTTTTTTTTTGGTCTTTACCTCAGACTTGCGGAAATTTGCAGATTTTTGGTAAAGACCAGAATTCGTGAAAATTCGCGTGCTTTTTGAGATGAAGACCTTTTTTTTGGTTTTTGCCTCAGATTTTGTCAATAGGCTCCTTACTGTTTTGGGCCTCACTTTCTAATTTAAAGATATAGGCCTAAGTTCTCGTTTTCCTCAAAGATTTGTTTATGCCCCCCCCCCTTCCCCCCCAGTCACGCCATCCTGGTGCCGGGCATGCAAATCAGCAACATTTAATGGTACCGTACCGGTGTAAAAACCAAGCTAAAATATGCAATAAAGTTTTAATTTTTTAAGGACCATATTTGCATCAAAAATATATCTATGCTTTTGACAGTGATATCAGTTGCAGTGCCACATAAGTCTGTCAGTATCACAAACAAAACGAAAAAACTAAATCAGCAATTTTCAATGGCATCGTCAGTCGTACTAAGTGTAATTATCTAGCTAAAATATGCAAAATCGTTTTGATTTTCTAACGGTCATATTTGCATCAAAAATATAGCCATGGCTTTGAAAGAGATATCAGTACCAGATAACGGCATAGTTGATAGGCTATATACAACCTACATCCATACGCAGTAATTTAACTTAAAGCTTATACGGCAATTAGAGATTCAAAGATCTATGGGCAATATTTTCCTTGTAGTGTCAAGCAGAGGTGGAGTCCTCGAGGACACATTTTCAGGATGTGTCGAGGACAGTGGCGGATTTAGGGGGGGATGCATCCCCCCCACCAGCCTAAAACTAACGATTTCGGCCGAAAAATCAGCCTCCATTTCGAAAAATCAGTCTCCATTTCGGGGTGCATCCCCCCCCACCAGCCTAAACCTAACGATTTCGGCCGAAAAATCAGTCTCAATTTCGGTGAAGACCTTTTTTTTTTTTTTTTTGGAGACCACCTGATTTTGGGCGGAAAAAACGTTTGAATTTCCGATTTCGGACGAAAAATCAGTCTCAATTTTGGTGAAGACATCCGAATTTTTGAGGTTTTGTGCTTAAAATTTTTATTATCCCCCCCACCAAAATTTTCTAGATCCGCCACTGGTCGAGGACAGCACTATTTTTTGAATGGTTAAAATTTTGCAGATCGGCTGAAAAATGTTTTTCTAGACCGTTTTTTTTGGAGATCGACCGAAAAAAAATTTTTAAGACTTTTTTTCTTAGGAAAACGCTTGCATTTGTGTCCTTGGCCTCGGATTTTTTTTGTGTCCTTGGCCTTGGCCTCGAGCCTTGTGTCCTCGACTCCACCTCTGGTGTCAAGCATGTACTCTTCTATAGCTTTCAATTTACAAACTGTCTGTTTATTATAGACTTACCTGTATCTTCATTTATGTCTATTTAGATTTTAAGAACTTGACCAGCATTAACCTAGTGCGGTAACACTGAGACATAATGACCAATTGACCAAACAATTTTTAAGTAGCCTACCGGTATGTTTGCACAGAAAAAAAAACAAAACTTTTTGGATAACATAACAGATAACAGGTTATAAGACTAATATAGCCATAATCATACGTGGGCACAAGTCCGTTAATCGTTAATCCGTTAATAACGAAGCTAACTTTTTCATTAACTCGTAAATCCGTTAAAAAGTTTTTTCTTGTTAACGGACTAAATTAACTTCCGTTAAGTTCTGTTAACGGACTAAATTAACTTCCGTTAAGTTCTGTTAACTTCCGTTAAGGTCTTTATCGTTAATATCTTGCACCATTTATTTATCGTACCCGTACAATCCACTTTGCACTGGTAACTCTTGTTGCGTATCAGCACGAGTTTTACAGAAGAAAGCAAAGAAAAGAGCTCTTTTTTTTGTGGCAAATAATAACCTGTATCCTCATAAGCCTAATTATCGCTGTTCACAATTTCCAAACATTTTCCGATCGCAGCTTCGTTGGTGCATTTGAACTTATTTTTATCTTGAAATTACTGTAGATTAGACTGTAAAATATAACTTCCAAAACACAAAAACACACCACAGCAATAAATATTTCCTTACAATCAGCTAAACAACGTCAATACGTGTTATAGAAGCGAGTGAATAAGCAGAAATGTAAATTACACGCAAAATGTTAGCGAATTAACGGACTTTATTAACTTCCGTTAATTAAACCTGAAAATAGCGGATTAACGTTAACCGAGGTGTGAAGTTTGTTAACGTACTAGTGGTTAACGAAGCTAACATTTTGCATTAACTTGCCCACCTATGGCCCATAATTGTTGTTATAAGCGATTGCCTCAAACGTCCTAGGCTACCTAAATGAACAATATTGAGTGATAATAAATCAATTTAAAATATTGAGTGATAATGAATCAATTTTAGCGACAATCTTCAAGTTTGACTCAATTGTAATCTCAATTTGCACCACAATTAGGCCTGTACCCATGTCACTGAACTGTGAAAGCGATGTAGGCTAGCCTACCGGTATCAATATTATCATTGTATTGCTAGGCATATCCACCTGTTCACTAGGCAATAGTCTAATTGCGAACTAGGCCTAGCGCCTCAATTTAATATTAGCTCAATTGCCATTTTTTCACTTCTGGTGTGTAGTATAGGTAGCTTTTAGCCTACAGATGCTTTCGTTGTTGGCCAAATCGGTAATCCTCGATAATATAAAACCTATCGCAGTCAAACTGCTTCAGGTTCAACCACAATGGTTCAACCTGCATTTGTATCTTTTACGTTACCAATCTCGGATCCTGTAGCTGGAGATAGAAAAAAAAAAAAGTTTAAAACGGTTTTTAACCCAAAAAAATCTGGTTCAACCACAGCCATATCTGTGCGAGGTTTTCATCGTTACTAATTTGCTTGTTGCCATGGCCTGTCGCTAAGCCCGTCACACTGCCTCTTGAGGGCATAAGTGACAAGTTCTGTCATAGTGATTTTGTAAGCCGCTAGCAGACCAGTATATAAAGACAATGGTTAAATATCGATATTTTTGGATATACTTTTATTCATATTGATTCTCCCACTACTGCTGGCGGAGTTACGATGTAGATTAGTAATACACAGAAATTTTTAGTGATTACTAGTTCACAATTGACTGTGAATGAATGTGAAAATATTTGGATAAAATTACATGATAGTAATATAATCATTAGCACTATCTATAGACATCCAAAAAATGATGCACAAGTATTTATTGATGCGTTAAACACAAATCTTGAAAAAGTTAGAAGTAATAAGGTATTTTTAGAAGTTGACTTTAATTTAAATATCAAGGCTTGAAAAATTTTTGTAAAGACTTTTTGTAAAAAATTTTTGTAAAAAATTTTTGTAAGGATGTGTCGAGGACAGTGGCGGATTTAGGGGGGGATGCATCCCCCCCACCAGCCTAAAACTAACGATTTCGGCCGAAAAATCAGCCTCCATTTCGAAAAATCAGTCTCCATTTCGGGGTGCATCCCCCCCCACCAGCCTAAACCTAACGATTTCGGCCGAAAAATCAGTCTCAATTTCGGTGAAGACCTTTTTTTTTTTTTTTTTGGAGACCACCTGATTTTGGGCGGAAAAAACGTTTGAATTTCCGATTTCGGACGAAAAATCAGTCTCAATTTTGGTGAAGACATCCGAATTTTTGAGGTTTTGTGCTTAAAATTTTTATTATCCCCCCCACCAAAATTTTCTAGATCCGCCACTGGTCGAGGACAGCACTATTTTTTGAATGGTTAAAATTTTGCAGATCGGCTGAAAAATGTTTTTCTAGACCGTTTTTTTTGGAGATCGACCGAAAAAAAATTTTTAAGACTTTTTTTCTTAGGAAAACGCTTGCATTTGTGTCCTTGGCCTCGGATTTTTTTTGTGTCCTTGGCCTTGGCCTCGAGCCTTGTGTCCTCGACTCCACCTCTGGTGTCAAGCATGTACTCTTCTATAGCTTTCAATTTACAAACTGTCTGTTTATTATAGACTTACCTGTATCTTCATTTATGTCTATTTAGATTTTAAGAACTTGACCAGCATTAACCTAGTGCGGTAACACTGAGACATAATGACCAATTGACCAAACAATTTTTAAGTAGCCTACCGGTATGTTTGCACAGAAAAAAAAACAAAACTTTTTGGATAACATAACAGATAACAGGTTATAAGACTAATATAGCCATAATCATACGTGGGCACAAGTCCGTTAATCGTTAATCCGTTAATAACGAAGCTAACTTTTTCATTAACTCGTAAATCCGTTAAAAAGTTTTTTCTTGTTAACGGACTAAATTAACTTCCGTTAAGTTCTGTTAACGGACTAAATTAACTTCCGTTAAGTTCTGTTAACTTCCGTTAAGGTCTTTATCGTTAATATCTTGCACCATTTATTTATCGTACCCGTACAATCCACTTTGCACTGGTAACTCTTGTTGCGTATCAGCACGAGTTTTACAGAAGAAAGCAAAGAAAAGAGCTCTTTTTTTTGTGGCAAATAATAACCTGTATCCTCATAAGCCTAATTATCGCTGTTCACAATTTCCAAACATTTTCCGATCGCAGCTTCGTTGGTGCATTTGAACTTATTTTTATCTTGAAATTACTGTAGATTAGACTGTAAAATATAACTTCCAAAACACAAAAACACACCACAGCAATAAATATTTCCTTACAATCAGCTAAACAACGTCAATACGTGTTATAGAAGCGAGTGAATAAGCAGAAATGTAAATTACACGCAAAATGTTAGCGAATTAACGGACTTTATTAACTTCCGTTAATTAAACCTGAAAATAGCGGATTAACGTTAACCGAGGTGTGAAGTTTGTTAACGTACTAGTGGTTAACGAAGCTAACATTTTGCATTAACTTGCCCACCTATGGCCCATAATTGTTGTTATAAGCGATTGCCTCAAACGTCCTAGGCTACCTAAATGAACAATATTGAGTGATAATAAATCAATTTAAAATATTGAGTGATAATGAATCAATTTTAGCGACAATCTTCAAGTTTGACTCAATTGTAATCTCAATTTGCACCACAATTAGGCCTGTACCCATGTCACTGAACTGTGAAAGCGATGTAGGCTAGCCTACCGGTATCAATATTATCATTGTATTGCTAGGCATATCCACCTGTTCACTAGGCAATAGTCTAATTGCGAACTAGGCCTAGCGCCTCAATTTAATATTAGCTCAATTGCCATTTTTTCACTTCTGGTGTGTAGTATAGGTAGCTTTTAGCCTACAGATGCTTTCGTTGTTGGCCAAATCGGTAATCCTCGATAATATAAAACCTATCGCAGTCAAACTGCTTCAGGTTCAACCACAATGGTTCAACCTGCATTTGTATCTTTTACGTTACCAATCTCGGATCCTGTAGCTGGAGATAGAAAAAAAAAAAAGTTTAAAACGGTTTTTAACCCAAAAAAATCTGGTTCAACCACAGCCATATCTGTGCGAGGTTTTCATCGTTACTAATTTGCTTGTTGCCATGGCCTGTCGCTAAGCCCGTCACACTGCCTCTTGAGGGCATAAGTGACAAGTTCTGTCATAGTGATTTTGTAAGCCGCTAGCAGACCAGTATATAAAGACAATGGTTAAATATCGATATTTTTGGATATACTTTTATTCATATTGATTCTCCCACTACTGCTGGCGGAGTTACGATGTAGATTAGTAATACACAGAAATTTTTAGTGATTACTAGTTCACAATTGACTGTGAATGAATGTGAAAATATTTGGATAAAATTACATGATAGTAATATAATCATTAGCACTATCTATAGACATCCAAAAAATGATGCACAAGTATTTATTGA
This sequence comes from Trididemnum nubilum, assembly GCA_963965965.1. Taxonomy (NCBI): domain Eukaryota; kingdom Metazoa; phylum Chordata; class Ascidiacea; order Aplousobranchia; family Didemnidae; genus Trididemnum; species Trididemnum nubilum. The sequence continues at coordinate 20,508,082 of OZ014477.1, forward strand.
TGCGTTAAACACAAATCTTGAAAAAGTTAGAAGTAATAAGGTATTTTTAGAAGTTGACTTTAATTTAAATATCAAGGCTTGAAAAATTTTTGTAAAGACCTTTTTTTTTTTTTTTTTTTTTGGAGAGCACTTGCGCTTGTGTCCTTGGTCCTTGGCCTTGGCCTCGAGCATTCCTGTCCTTGGCCTCGAGAGTGTCTGTCCTCGGAAAGGCTGTCCTTGGCCTCGGATTTTTTTTGTGTCCTTGGCCTTGGCCTCGAGCCTTGTGTCCTCGACTCCACCTCTGGCTATTATCCTCTAATCAATGTACCAACTCGTGTGACTGACAATTCGTCGACGATCATTGATCATATTGTTACTAATGATCATACCCATAATATTTTACCAGGTTTAATCAAAACCAATTTAACTGACCATTATCCTATTTTTTGTACAATTTCAAACTTAACATTAAAAAAATCTCATAAGCCGACTTTTCGGTGTGATTTTAGTATGTTTAATGCGGATGACTTTAGCAATCACTTAAACAATGAGATAAATTCATTTTTCTGACAATAAGCTATATTGATGGAAATAATTTTGGTTTCTTCAGTTATTAACTAATGCAATAACTCTGCATGCGCCAATGAGAAAACTTACTCGCAAACAGCAAAAATTAATAAATAAGCCTTGGATTAATCGTGGCATATTGAAGTCGATGAAAACAAAACAAAAATTGCACTGATCACATTTTGTCAATGGTAACTCGGAACAAACACAACTCTACAAAAAATATGCTAACAAATTAACTAACGTCAAATTTGCTGCCAAAAAACTCGATTACCAGGATAAATTAGAAACTACAAAAAACAATACAGCTGAAGTTTGGCGTATTATTAAGTCTTTGCTACCTTCTTCCAGGTCAGATGCTAGTCTTCCACAAAAATTAAGACACAATAACACTTTTACTACAAACCCAACTCCTATTGCGAACAATTTTAATGATTACTTTAGTGACATTGGAAATATATTAGCAGATCAATCGAAGCCTTTTAGTGAAAGTGAACATACTAAGTACCTGACAAAACGCCTTCATCAATCTCTCTTTCTCACACCAACCACTTCCTTTGAAGTTTTTAATCTCATATCAGGTCAAAAGAATACCAAATCAACTGGCAAGGATAATATTTCTGCTTATTTTCTTAAGGTGGTTGCCAAAGTTATTGCAGCACCACTTGCTCAATTATTTAATTACACCTTCCTTTTAGGAATTTTTCCTGCTTCATTAAAAATTGCTAAAATAATACCCATATATAAATCTGGAGATAAATCCGATGTAAGTAATTATCGACCGATATCTATACTTTCCCCAATTTCTAAAATTCTTGAAAAACTTATTCATGTCAGATCAATCAATTTTTTCAATAAACACTCGGTCTTGCTGCCCACGCAGTATAGACTTAGGGCTAATCATTCAACATCTCATGCTCTAACTGATGTATTAACTTCATTGTATGATAATATTAATGATGAGAAATACACTGCTCTATTGTTACTTGATCTGACAAAGGCTTTTGACACAGTTAATCATAAAACTTTATTAACCAAACTAGAACATTATGGAATCCGTGGACCAACACTTGATTTGTTTGCTTCTTTTTTGACTGATAGATTTCAATACGTGTCTTTAGAAAATCACCAATCAAATCTAAAAAAACTGATTATGGTGTTTCTCAACGTTCTGTATTGGGACCTCTCCTTTTTAACATTTATATTAATGATATTAGTACCAGTGTTTCTTGCACACCAAGACTGTTTGCTGCTGACACCTGTTTAATTGTAGATGAAAAAAATATAAATGATCTTCATAAAAAAATTACGACTGAAATTACTTCACTAAATAAGTGGATGATAGCTAACAAACTAACTCTTAATTTATCAAAATCAAATTTGATATTAATACAACCAAAAAGTCGAGATCATAGAACTAACTTATCCTTAATTTCGTCTCCATTTGTTTCAAATCTTCCTCCTGTCAGCATGTCAAAATACTTAGGTCTTATCTTTGATAATTCCTTGTCTTTTGAACCTCACATTAACAACTTGGCCCGCGAGCTATCTAAAGCAGTGGGAATCCTTTCGGAAGTTAAAGTATATTTAAACACATCGGCCTTATGTAGTTTGTACTATGCCTTATTTCACTGTCATATTCAATACGGAATAAGCACTTGGAGCTCAACTTATAAAACGTACCTTAAGAAATTAGCTACTCTTCAAAACAAAGCAATAAAAATTGTAGGTAATGGAACATGGAATGATAGAGCAACTGCTTACTATGTAAAACTTAAAATTCTTAAATTACAAGACTTAGGTAAACTAGAAACTGCAGCATTTGTTTACAACTATAAATCGGGACAACTTCCACCTACTTTTCAAAATTATTTTACAGCTCTTTATAATATTCATGTTAAACCTACCAGAGCTACCTCCTCACATAACTTTTTTGTACCTTTTTTAAAACTCTGAAACTTCAAAGTTCTATTAAATATCTAGGTCCAAAAATATGGAATTCGCTTGACCTTAGAATTAAAAATTCTAAATCTCTAAAAACATTTAAATCTACTGTAGACTGAAATATTTATTGCTAGAAAGTTACCACAATTAAATTGGAATGACTATAAAATTTGTGTTCTATCTGTTTATAAAAGACCTATAGAATTTGACTTGACAGTGTTTAACTACTTGCTCTGTATACAACAAGATGTACGTGTTTGTGAATCATCCTAATTGACTTAAACTGTGTGCATTATGGTGCCTCGTAATTGCACCATTTTCTAATGTAAATAGAACCATTTTTTTTCTTTGTTTGTAAATAAAAATTGTATTGTTTTCTGTTTGTGTCTTAATTTTTCTGGTGTTATGCAACGTCGTTCTAATGTAAATATATGTATAAAACCTCGATCTGGGTTAGCATTAAATGTAAGCTTTGTTTGGCCAAGATTTTCTAAATTCCTCGTAACTTTTGTAATTTTATTCATAAAGGGTAGAAGTAGACTTGAAGACTACATTGGTCACTTCGCTTCTTCCCTATTGTCAGTAAATATTATCGTCAGCATGCTTTGCTTTAATTGTGATTTTAAACTTGGTTGGCTTTGAAATAAACTACTACTACTACTACTACTACTACTACTATTGGGCACAATCCCTAACCGACACGAGTCCCAAAAAATTATGGTCCGAAAGACAAAAGTCCTAGCTGACACGAGTCCTAAAATGCACAAGTCCTAATGTACAAAAGCCCTAACAGACAAAAGTCCTGAAAGATACGAGTCCTAAAAGACACTAGTCCTAATGGACACCAGTACTAAAGAACAGGAATCCTAATGGACACGAGTCCTAAGGGACACGAGTCCTAAAAGACACGAGTCCTAAAAGACACGAGTCCTAAAAGACAAAAGTCCTAAAAGACACGACTCATAAAGAACATGAGTTCTAAAAAACACGAGTCCTGAAAACAGGAGTCCTATAAGACACGAGTGCATACACGAGTCCTAAAGGACAAAAGTCCGATAGACTCCAGTCCTAAAAGACACCAGTCCTAACGGACATGAGTCCTACAAGACACAAGTCCTAAAAGACACGAGTTATAAAGGACACGAGTCCTAATGAACACGAGTCTTAAAGGACACGATTCGTAAAAAACGCGATCATTTTTAGGGATACAGTTGAGTATCAATTTTTTTTGATCAACCCAGCTTCAACTATCGAAATATTTGATGCTTTCTGGGGTCGGAGTTCAACATTTCTTCTAGCAAAGCATGCTATGAAGACATGATAAAAAATTTTGCAATTTTCTATTAATAGTTTTATTGTAATTAGTGATTAGAGAGTGTCTTCCACTGCAACGGAGACTACAGTTTGATTCCCTACAGTTGACAAAACCAAAAACTTAAAAATGATAATCACTCTTTTTTACTGCTGACGTTAGGTCGCGGTTTAGTATTAAAGGTTTGGTGCAGTTGCAATAGTCATCATTGTGGAAATGAAATCAAAATGTTTCAGGCATGTTGCTTAAAAAGATACTGTTCGAGATCGGTTTTGTCAAAGTAGCCTCAAACCTTGTTCTATACTGTTCCCTTATCCGCGGGAGTAGATTTTTAATCCATTTGACTCCGTACCATTGGCAATCCTGCGTTTCGAAATCACGTGCCATCGGCAAAGAATGACTTTGCAAAATTTCTTGCAGAATAAAGAAAGCCATGTTCGATGATCAAACATTGCGTAGCTTCTTCTGGTAGAAATTGCCAATCTGCAATTTTTTATCGTTAATCGTACACTGCGTTTTAATCTGCCAGAAATTTTGCAAAGTCATCCTTTTCTGATGCCATTAAAGTTTGAAACTCAAGGTTGCCAATGGTACGGAGTAAAACGGATAAGATTTACTTTTGCTGATAAAGGAAATAGTGGAACAAGGCTTAGGGCACCTCTTTATTACCTTAAGTAGTTTTTATTTCTTCAATAAAACGGATTTCGAGCTGTATCTTTTTAATGGGTAATAAAATTTAGGAAAGACTATATTCATCAGAAACCTTTATTTATTAAGAAAAACGTACGGAGAAAATTAATAATAAGCTATAGATAGTATACAGAGTCTTATAGGCACAATTAAACGTTTGATTAACAGCCTAAGACATACTGTTTCGGAATCGACATTCGTCTTTTATTCCTCCTCAATATAGCTAGGACTACAGGTATCAGCATGAGCGTAGAAAGGCAAAGAATCGCAAATTAACCAGATCATGATACAATTTTTTTTCCCCTAAAAATATAAAGTAACCACAATATTACAAGAGATCATTTTAATAGTTCAATGCAAAATAATTTCCTAGAGCATGCCTTAGACAGCTGTTTCGCCCAATCTCAGGGCTCATCAGTAAGGCTAGCCAGGCCAAAAAGGACAAATATCACCAGTGATAAAAATCTTCAAAACAAGCATCTTTACCAATTTACCAATCAATGAATAAATCTTTACCGATTACGTTTATGATACATAAATCTTTACCCATCATTCAGTCAATTTTAGCCAAAATAGATAAATCTTAGCTGAAAAAACCCTACCCAATAAAACTAGAGTTATTAATTAAATCTTTACCGAAACTATTGCTATAAATCGAATCGTTACCGACTAAAGTACAAATCTTACCTTACATATCGCAGAACAAAATCGGGCGAAACAGCTGTCTAAGGCATGCTATAGGAAATTATTTTGCATTGAACTATTAAAATGATCTCTTGTAATATTGTGGTTACTTTATATTTTTTGGGGAAAAAAATTGTATCATGATCTGGTTAATTTGCAATTCTTTGCATTTCTACGCTCATGTTGATACCTGTAGTCCTAGCTGTATTGACGAGGAATAAAAGACGAATGTCGATTCCGAAACAGTATGTCTTAGGCTGTTAATCAAAGGTTTGATTGTGCCTATAAGACTCTGTATACTGTCTATAACCTTTATTTAGTTTTTAATCAATTCTAACCCAAATGTAACCCAAACTCAAATTTTTCACTAAAATTAAATCCAAAGCTAACCCAAAAGACCTAATCCTAACTCAAATCCTAATCTTAAACCTTAAAAACGTAGATGAAAAACAGGTAGATCAATTTTCCTTATTTTCGTTTTATTTTCAATTTAAAAATTTGCGGTGAAATTGTCTCAATCTAAAATTTTATTGTGTTTGAAATTTGAATTCGTTTTTTAAAACTTGCGTATTATTATCATGATACGATTCTGAAGATAGGGATGTTGGGTAAATACGTTTCGTTTCCTTCTTTTAACCTGGCTGAAAATATCACTTTAATCATTAAACAAAGGAAATTAAAGGATACCGCGCGGCAACTAAACAGCGATTTAATTGTCTTCTTGTAATGTATGATTTTAAACAAATCATTTACGAAAACTAAGAAATGTAATAAATAAACTTTCAGCACAAAAGTACTTGACCACCCTAGAAATAACTTACGCTCTGCATTCCAAAGGGTCTTATGTGCAATTGCGTGATATCTGAATTAAAACAACCACTGAAAAACAATAGCACATCACCAACTATCTGCTAAGTTTGGGTGCCGATTTGAACTCAAAACAAATCGGTTAAATTTGTCAAAAAACTTGCTGGGATAACCGTTGGCCTTAAACATAGCTTTCATATTTTCTGCTTCTTTCTGGAATAGTGTGTTGTTGGAGCATATTCGTTTAGCACGATTTAAAAGGCATAGAATCAAACCAGATTTCCACTTGAGTGGGCAAAATTACTAAATTTTAATGCATTTTGCCCACTCAAGTGGAAATCTGGTTTGATTCTATGCCTTTTAAATCGTGCTAAACGAATATGCTCCAACAACACACTATTCCAGAAAGAAGCAGAAAATATGAAAGCTATGTTTAAGGCCAACGGTTATCCCAGCAAGTTTTTTGACAAATTATTGCAACAATTTCAAAGCCAAATCGGTTAAAGCTGCTAGTTTTCAAACAGCTTACTGTGCATGCATGTGATCTAAACGGAACCGATAATGAAAAAAAACTAAAATCAGAAAAGCACACAAATAAATTTTAGAACACAATGTGTCATCAAATCCAATGCACAATATAATAAGCTTATACTTATACAGTAGTCCCCGCTTAATAAGCCCACCTCGGGACCGGACGATTTTGGACTTATTAAGCGGGTGGGCTTATTAACCGGGGGACAAATTTTCGCCACTATCATGCGCATAAATGAATATGGTCGACTGTACTAAGGCTAAAAGTTGCTGAATCTATTAATACTGTACGCAACAGTTACAGATAACAAGCAATGTATCTGTAATCAGCAGCCTACAGTAAAATCTTCAGAGCACCAGTTGTCTTGCCAATTGATTACCGCACAGATAAACGATCTGTGACGAAACAGTTGAATTAAGAACTAGGGCAGCAGCGTAACGAAGCGTCAAATCGTCGAAAGCAAGACAAAGAAGTGTGACTTTCGACGCGTTTTCACTCAGTTTTAAGCAAATGTGTTCGAAAATTGGGCTTATTAAGCGGGGTTTTGGGCTTATAAAGCGGGTTTTTTATCTATAGGAATAAATGGAGTAATTCCGGACCGGACGATTTTGGGCTTATTAAGCGGTTGGGCTTATTAACCGTGGGCCTAATAAGCGGGGACTACTATATAAAAATGTTTTAAAAGTTTACAAACAAACTAAATGATACGAAATGTTTTGACTTACATTACTGATAGTAGAGTATTGTCGATAGTTATTATTACTTTATGTAGTTACAAATATTTATTATAGTTGATCGCAAATGTGCTAGGCCAGTTACATGTTGATTGCAAAGTAATATACTATTATGGGTGATTGCAGCTACGCTGTTTTATTTCGCAGTAATTTATTAGTAATTTTTCTGTGAATATACACGAAAATTTGGATTGCGCAATGAAAAACAAGCAAGTCCAGCACTGAAATGTCAACAAATTTAGAAGTTTATTTGAGGTTGGCAGGGCCGTAGCTAGGCATTTTCAAATAGAAATCGTATAGCTCAGATCTAAGGGTCTTGCTTTAGCTGAAAATAGGTCAAAGGAAACTGAGGAAAATTCAAGTTCCTAAAAAACATTTTTACATGTTTTGAAGTTTTGGGTTGAAAATAGACAATTTAACTGAAGCTTTTGACAAATCTAGATACCTGAAGTAGATCACTACAGCATAAAGCTGGTAGGTGGAAGTTTGGAACCCAACAGTTACACCCCAATTGCAGTACCTCTCTTAGACCAAAATTTGGAAGATAGCGCTGCTCTTTAAGCATTCTTTAAAAATTAAAATTCCAAACTGGACTGTTCTTATCAAGAAAAACTTCGAGGTTAGATGGCTTGGGCCTCTTCTTTTTTCCAGGCAAAGAAAATTTTATTTTTCAATGAATAGCTAATAAAGTTGCTGCTCCTTTATGGAGCATTCAAGTTGCTGGACTGCTCACAGTTTAGAAAAACACTGAGCTTCGAATTCTTATAAAAATGTTCTTGTAAAAAAAGATTGTAATCGCGCTAATTTGATTCTCTTGAATTCATTACCGTTTATCTTAAAGTTATGGCGCTGTCCCACTGGTGATATTTTTTTTGCAACAAAGTACGACAAATAAACCAAAAAGCGACACGTATCAAGACGGAAGATGTAATAATTGATTATTGTCTATTGCCAACAATCAATTATTATTAACTATTGTTATATTTTCAATGGTATCCTTACACCTTCTAGAAAAACATTTCCCTGAAAAACACTTTCCAGAAAAACATTTTCCTGAAAGTACACTTTCCAGAATGTACATTCTGCCGAATGGACATTTCCCCGAATGTACAATGTACATTTTCCAGAATGGACACTTGCCAGAATGTACATTTGGCCGAACGGACATTTCCCGAATGTACATTTTCCAGAATGGACACTTGCCAGAATGTATATTTGGCCGAACGGACATTTCCCCGAATGTTCATTCTCCAGAATGGACACTTGCCAGAATGTACATTTGACCGAATGGACATTTCACCGAATGTACATTTTCCAGAATGGACACTTGCCAGAATGTACATTTGGCTGAATGGACATTTCCCCGAAAACCTATTTTCTAGAATAAAATTAACTTTCTCGAAAATTATTTTTGAGAAAATATGTTTTGAGAAAAAAAATAAAAATGTTTATTTTTATTAATTTTCAATAACCAATATTGACTTTTGATTGCCCGTAAATCTTAGTGCATTACTGTCACAGTTTTCCTATTAAATAAGAGTTATATTCCGACAGGGGCGTAGCCAGGATTTTTGATTGGGGGACCAAAACCACAAATCACACGCAATGACGTCATCAAAAACTTCAAAAGAGGAATTTTTTGTGGGGGCAAGAATACTGTAGAATGGAAGATCAGAAGCCGTGGCCTAGTGTTGGCACGTAACTAGGAACTCGTTTAAGTAAAAGGCTTAAACCAATGGTTAAAATGCGACAATGTCTAAATTAAAAGACGTGTGTTGAGTAAAGAAGTGTACTGTAATTCAAACGCATCGCAGACGGGAGTCTGAGGGCGAAGCCCCCAGCCGCTGGGCGATTTTTCGTGAATTTTTGGAAGAAAAACTATTTCAATACCATTAGAGCACATTTCGCACGTATTCGAAGCTATTTGAAAGTACTAGATTTTTAGCGTTTGTAAGCCAATTGAAAAAATTAAGTTGTTCATTCCTCCTTTTGCTTGCAGTTTAAGTCCAAAACACGTTTAAAGTCTTGCATTTTTGGGTTAAATATTGTAAGTGATTTGGCCCAGGTAGGGGGAAGTAAAGTGCATTGCCTCGTGCAATATTTTAGCATTAAATAACAATCCAGTCGAGTATTTTCCTTAGAGATTATTGTTTTGTTATGAAAACAACCAGTTATAGGAGTACAAATACGGCCAGGAGGCCCAGGCCCTCTCAATTCAAAATTTGTTTAATGAGCATTCCCCTTACTGTAGCTAGTTTTTTTCAAAAGTATTTTGTTGCATAAAAACTGGCGAGGTGGAGTGGAGGTGAATTGTTATTGAAAGATGTACAACAGATAGTTATGCCTACAAACCATGTTATTGCCCGGGCCAGATTTGCATTCAGTAGGGCCCTTGGTTCTTGGGGATTTTTGCAATATTTTCCTACCAAATACAGGTGAAGACCAAAAAAAGGCTTTACCACTTGAGCGCCGGGCCCCTGACATTGTGCCATATCTTAAATCCGTATCTAGTTATTGCATTACGTTCATAAAAAGGTCAAATGAGGGCCTCAGTTAGCAACTTTTAGGATAAAAACCCTTAATCTTACTTGGGTTATGCGTTTAAATTAGTTGGCAAACATTAAATTAAAGGGGCCCGGGCTCCGAGGAAAATATTAATGTTGGGGGCCCAATTAGGTTGAGAGCCACTTAAATATTATTGTAGGGCGCCCATTCAAATTGGTTGGCAAACACTAAATTAAGGGGGTTCGGGCCCTCTGGATCAATATTATTGTTGGGGTCCATTTAAATATTGTTGTAGAGGCCCATTTAAATTGGTTGGCAAAAATTAAATTGAGATGACCCGGGTCCCCTGGATCAATATTATTGTTGGGGCCCATTCAAACTGGGGGTCATTTAGATATTATTTTAGAGGGCTCATTTAAATTGGTTGGTAAAAATTAAATTGATGGAACCCGGGCTCCCTGGATTAAAAATATTGTTAATTACTGCTGTACGCGTGTACTGTTGTACGCGAAGATGCTAAAAGAAACTGAAACTGAAGAAACAATTTTCTTTTTTGTGACATTTTTATCATTGATAGCATTTCAATTGGGGGGGGGGGGGGCCCGGGCCTTTGCCTTAAAAGTAAAAATTAAAATTAAAAATCGATGAAAACATCTTATCTTGTATTTGACGACGATTATTCTAGTTCGGCATTTCGCCTGCAAATCATCTACATCTTTTTTAATTCTTTAGCGAAGCGACCCGATTACTGTGAGTCGCATTAGGGCAGGATTTGGAGGTTTTAACTTGTATTAATATTGTTGGAGACATCTCATTCTTTATTGGTAGCAAGAAGATCAATCCGCTTACCATATCATTGTTTGTCGACAACATCCGGCCCAAAGTGAAAAAAGACTGATCTATCTTGATGATTATTGTATTAAGGTCAAGATGGCTACATGGACTTTATGAACAATAGGCACAGTCAAACAAATGACACTCTTATCATATTCATTAAGTAATAAGAACTTTTTGACCCAGTTTTAAAGGTTTTTGCGGCACGGGCGGCTCGTAATGGAAGCTGAAAAAGCTGCAGCATACCCTTCATCGCCTGTTCGTTTTTCTTTTTTTATTAATATTTTTATTTTGGAGGTTTTTAGCTGTGACGACCAGTACATAATTAATCATCTTTACCCCCCTCTTTCCCGCTCGACCGCAAAAATTAGAAAATTATCGCATTATTATAACTATATTAATATAAAAAAAATTTGGAAACTACAGTAAAGAAAAGCTGTTAACTTTGCAGCTTTTATAACGCATTGAAATTGTACTCAGTGACGTCACAGTTAATCTTTCTTCATCCCCTGTTGTGATAAATAGACAAAAATAAGCTTCGGCTTGCGTAGCTTTTTGGCTTGTTGAGAAATGTGAAAATGTGTTTCTGGATAGCAAGCATTGAACTATTGTGCTGTTGTAGGATACTGCGGTTGGTGTTGACTGTAGAGTCGTGGAAGGATATACGCTAAACTAGAACGTGACATCGCAAGTAATATCGGGGACTTCGCGACAGTATAGCGACCCAATTGCGTTAACTGAATTTGTTAAAGGCGGTGAATCATCCAGCCAATTCCGGTGGTTTACAATAGCTAAAATTGAACTATAATTTTTGATATTTTTTGTTTTGATTTTGGGGCTGCGTTTGCAAAGATATTCAACAAATACAAAAAGATGTCCCCCCGAAAAAAGTTTTTGGAAACTCTGAGTTTTTATCTTCCCGCCAAAACCACAGTTCACTAAACTATTAGGCCTACTGTAATCTTATTAAACTATTAGGCCTAACTATCTCTGAACTATTAGGCCTAATAGTTTAGAGATAGTTAGGCCTAATTAGGCCTAAACTATTTAGAAATAAACTATCTCTAAACTACTAGGCCTACCACAGTTCTCTAAACCATTAGGCCTACTGTGGTTTTGGCGGGAAGAACAAAACTCAGAGTTTCCAAAAACTTTTTTCGGGGGGACATCTTTTTGTATTTGTTGAATATCTTTGCAACCGCAGTTCCAAAATTAAAACAAAAAATATCAAAAAATATAGTTCAATTTTAGCTATTGCAAACCACCGGAATTGGCTGGATGATTCACCGCCTTTAATACGTGGCTGTTGGTAGTCAGATGAATAATCTATATGCGCCTCTTTCAAATTTTTTCACTAACTTTAACAGCTTCTGGTTATTTGCTTTCGATATTTAAATGTCTCGAAAAGTTGAAAATAATAATCAAGCAACGTCAATTCTACAATTGTACAGCCAAAGCCATTTATACCATCCTTAGTCTTATTAATATTGCAGATCAGTATTTTTTCGTGGTTAAAAACCTGCCGTAAGGATTAAACTGCAGAAGCGTACTTGTTACGTTTTGGCAATTTTTGTTTAATTAAAGTTTTGCATCGGCATTTAAAAAAAAAAAAGAATTCCAATCATTAAAGCAGCGACTAACACTGCCAGGCTGCTTCGAGCAATGTTATGTTAAACCATGGCTAAACGCATATTTGAATAAAGAATTAATATTTAAGGAAAAATAATGTTTATCCGTAAGGTTTTAAAACATGTCTTCAGTTGCGCGCCGGTAACGACAGCCAAATCTTGAATCGAATTTTCGACATCATAAATAGTTAAATACCAATCAGAACTAGTTTTTCTTGTCCGTGCCCGGGCCTCGGTGTGCCGCTTTAGCATTTGAGACAATAAATGAGGCATAAATTTTGTATAATCACAAAGGTGACTGCGAAATAGACTCCTGTTGACCTAGAAAGCTCATTTTTGGTAATACGTTCAGTTACACTTTTTCATCGCAGTTGAGTTTATCTACGACGTTGAATTTTTAGGGTCCAAATGTTTTTATATAATTTGCAGCTTACCCTTGCAAAATGGTCACGAGTCGCCACTGTTTTGCGGTTTCGGGTGAAAAATTGCTGTTGTTATTTGCAGATGGCGCAGTAACTAAATTTTGTTAATGAAGTTTTGGAATATAAATTTTTTGGTGCATTTGAGTTAAGGTGAGCCCTTAAATATTCATCAATTAAACAGTTTAGTTTTCAGCAATTTTTTCTTCGGAAATCCAAAAGGCTTGAAACGATCTCTATACTGAATTATTATGCAGTTTGTAGTAATATGTTAGGCTTATCCAGGGATCAATCCAATAATATTGGCAAGTTTTTTTCCCAGTGGGGTACTCGAAGAACTATGCAGAAATGTACACAGTACACGGACGTAGTACTAAACCTGATATAAAACTTTTTTTTTAATAATAAGTTAATTACGATGTTTTTGACGTTTGCTGGCCCAAGTTTTAATATTAATCGTTTGCGATGCTTCTGGCCTAAAGGCTACCAGTGCGGAAGCCTAGGGAAGAGCCACCAGAACGGCGACTACTTAAAACAAGCAATGCGAAAAAGTTGTCTTCCCACAGGATTCGAACCTGCAGCCTTTAATTTACCGGTCCAATACAAGTTCGAATCCTGTGGGAAGACAACTTTTTCGCTTTGCTTTTTTAAGTAGTCACCGTTCTGGTAGCTCTTCCCTAGGCTTCCGCGCTGGTAGCCTTTAGACCAGAAGCACACAAAACGAATAAATAAAACGTATATTTATCCGGCTTACTGAACAAAAGAGTTTTATTTCGTCATCTTGTATAATAATTGCTAACATCAATTGTACATTCCGCCAAGTGTCCATTTTGGAAAATTGGTTTTCGGGAAAATGTACATTCTGGCAAGTGTCCATTTTGGAAAATGGGTTTTCGGGAAAATGTCCATTCGGCCACATTGGCAATCTGCCAAGTGTATATTCTGGAAAATGGGTTTTTGGGGAAATGTCCATTCGGCCAAATGTACATTCTGGCAAGTGTCCATTCTGGAAAATGTACATTCGGGGAAATGTCCGTTCGGCCAAGTGTTTTTCGGGAAAATGTCCTTTCTGCAATGATGGGCACAGCGGCGCTACTAGCGCCGCTACTTTTTCGGTCGCAGTAGCAGCAGCGCCGCTGCTTTTTTTCGTCACCAGCGACAAGCGGCAGCGCCGGTGTTTTTTAACCGAAAAAGCGGAAGCGCTTCAGCGCTGTTTTTTATGCAAAAATTCTGCCGCTGCCGCTACTTCTAATAAACTTCTTCCAAGACTTTTTTGATTCACATTTTCACACGTTACCATATTTTGGAGTCTTTACTCTCCGTTTGTTTTCACTCTGCTCTTGTTACCACGTTGTTTTAGTTTAGTAAAACATACAAGGTTACCTTTGTGACGTTTTGTCGTAGCTCGCATATGTGTAGGCGAGTTTTATCGTACGCGGTCCTATTTTTTCTGAACCAAAATTGAACAAATAATGTGGCTAGTAGCGGGCCAATTTGAACTGATAAAACCAATTTCCGTAAAGCCGATTTCGAGCAGTATCTCTTTAACGAAAATGCGATAATTACAGTTCGATAGATTGCTAAAAACTTGCAGATCGCAAAGACGGTTTTCCGCGATATTTCCTCATAATGCTAGCATGTAGTAAAACAAATGAAGATGATTTGTTGGCTATCTGCTCGCAGACCACAGTACAGTTCGTGCACTGCAAGTAGAACAGTACAGTAACAGACCCGGAGCCAGAGTAGTGGGTTTCCGGGGAGGGGGCAAAAAACTTTTGGGGGGACGCTTACGCAGCCGAGACCAGACGCCTTTGGAATGTTTCAGCAATCTGGTGAATATTTTGCTCCAAATCCTGTGTTATCCTCCTTTGGTATGGATTTTGCCCTCAAGTTTGGAGGTGAAGACCAAAAAAATAAAAAAGGTCTTCATCGCAAAATCTTAGGCTACTTGATCACGTTCACTCGATCTGTCTTGCTGTTTCACAGAAAAAAATCGTTTGTGGTGACCTGTTTTTGGACAAAAGTCTGCTGGTCCTCTTGTACTAGTACAAAAGTTTACTCTCGCTTGGGAGGCACAAGCAGTGATTTGGGCGGGTACGGCCCAAAAAGCCCCTCCCCCGTGCATAGGTGTAGCCAGGATTTTTGATTGGGGGTGGGCCAAACCAAAAATGACATGCAATGACGTCATGAGAAATTTTCCAAAGAGGAACTTTTTGTGGGACAAAGATATCGTAGAATGCATGATCAGAAGCCGTGGCCTGGTTTGGCACTTAACGAAGAGTTTTCAAAAGGGAGAGCGCTTAAACCAAAAGTTAAAAATGAAAATATGTAAATTGGGAGACGTGTGTAAGCAAACTAGTTTACTCAAACGTATCACAGATGGAAGTTTGGGGCTGAAGCCTTAGCTGCTTGGCAATTTTTTGCAAGTTTTTGGAAAAAAAGCTATTTTAATGCCATTGGATCACATATCGCATGTGTTCAGAACCATTTGAAAGAACTAGATTTTTAGCATTTGAAAGCCAATTGAAAACATTTAAATTGTTTCAATCCTCCTTTTACTTATAATTTGGTTGAAAATACGTTTATGATTTTGCGTATAGGGTTAAATTTTGTAAGTATTTTAGCAGTAAATAATAATCCACTGGAAGATTTTCCTTAGAGATTTTTGTTTTGACGTGAAAATAACCAGTTGTAAGCGTACATGTACGGTCAAGAGACCCCAGGTCCCTCCATTCAAATTCAATAATTTGTTCAATGAGCATTTCTCCTAACTATTTCTTTTTCAAAAATATTTTTTCGCGTAAAAATTAGCGAAGTGGAGGTGAATTGTTTTTAAAAACCGTGCAATAGATGGTTACGCCTAATTGCCTTGTTATTGCCCGGGCCGGATTTTCATTGCGCGGGGCCCCTGGCACGTTGGAGATTTTCGCAGAATAAGTGTAGACCAAAAATAAAGTCTTACCATCTGAGCACAGGGCCCTTGGTCCTGTGCCATATGGTAAATCACGCCCTGGTTATTGCATTACATTTTTAAAAAGATTAGATGAGAGCCCGAGGTAGCAACTTTAAGATAAAAACCCTTAATTTCAGCCAGGTTATTCATTTTAATTGATTGGCAAAAATAAAATTGAGGGGGCCCAGCGTCCTGGTCGTCAATATTATTTTTAATTACCGCTGTACGCGTGTACTGTTGTACGCAAAAAATGCTGAAAAATATCGAAACTGACGAAACAAAAGGCTTTTTTTTCACATTTTTATCATAGGTCGCATTTCAATTGGAGGGGGCCCGGGCTCCATACCTCTGGCTGCGCCTATGTCTCGTGGCGCCGGGCCTGATGAGCAGTTACATTAAGGCGTAGTAAGATAAATTTTGCAGCAACAGTTAACAGTATAACTAAGAATTGAATTTATAGTGCGCTGAGAATAGAACAAACAAATAGAACCAGGTAATAAATATAAGCTTTAAAGACAAGTTAGTTATGGAGTTATATTCGTAGAAAAAATACTTAGTGTAACGTATATCGCTTTGAGCATCATTTGCTTAACATGTACGTCATTACTAAGTATCTCCTTCGACTTCGTAAACACCAATATCTTAAACGCTCGATCTACTTTTGCGTCAAACTTTTACTTACTTGTCTACCATTTAAGCCTGTTAATGCCGATTTTAACCTGTACCAGTATTTTAAAAGCTTGAATAATTTACTTTCGTAAATAAAGTTGAAATTTGACCATTCGGTACCGTATTTGAATGCCATTGTTTTTATTCTCTTCATTTTTTTAAAGTAGCGGCAGCGGCCGCTGTTTTACATGCAAGTAGCGGCAGCGGCGCTACTTTTTTATTTGAGTAGCGATAAGCGGCAGCGCCGCTGCTTTTTTGCTTAATAGCGGCAGCGCCGCTACTTTTCAAGTAGCGGGTGCCCAGCTCTGCCTTTCTGGAAGGTGTTTTTTGGGGAGATGTACAGGATCCATTTTTAATGACGTTTTTTACTCGTGTTTGAACACTGCTGGCAAGGGTGTATTTAGGGGGGGGCATTGGGCCATGGCCCCCCCGTTTGGGTCGCCAGTATAGTATAATTAGCATAGAATAGTACGCAAAATTGTGGCATGCCCCCTCCCCCTTTGTAAGTTGGGCAGAAGCTTTGATCACACAAAGGGTATGTTTTATACGTTTGTTTTAGGCCTGCACCCATCTTTGGGCAAAAAATCCGATTAAATTTGAGTGAAGACCTTTTTTTTTGCTCGTCACCTAGTTTTGGGCAAAAAATCGGACTGATTTTGGGTGGAACAATTTCTTATTCTGATCTTTGTTCTTCTCAAATTTTCTGAAGTTCCTGCCCCCCCCCCTTTTCAAAATCCTGCGTACGCTACTGGCTGCTGGTATAGAAATTTGCTTTAACTAAAACAAAAACGAAGATTTTATTCGGTATTCACTAAAGCAGCATTGATTCGGAAATAAAGTCAGTAAAATATGGAGTTGCACATGGGTCAACTCTAGAACCGTTACTATTTTTTACTTTATATCAACGATCTTCCAAACTCAGCTTGCAGCCTTCCAAGATTATTTGCTGATGATAGCCTGCTTAATCTTGAATAGGAATACCATACCATGCTTAGAAACCAAAATGAATCAAGCCCTACAAAAAGTTTCCCAATGGTGTATGGCTAATAGAATAAGTCTTAACCCCACCAAATCTAATTATCTAATAATTCCATCTAAATTAAGAGAAACCACACCACAAATATACTTGTACTTAAATAATATACCCATATCAATCTTAAAAAGTGTTAAATGCTTGGGTGTTCATCTCGATTCTCAATTAAACTTCCACGACCACATTGCAGCAACCGAACATAAAATATCTCGAGCAGTTGGAATAATGTCCAAACTCAAACATTTCCTTCCTCAATCTGCCATGATCAAATTATACTACGCTTTGGTTACCCCCACTTATTATATGGCTTGATAATATAGGGGCAAATTTTTCCTTCTTATCTAACAAAATTGATCACGCTTCAAAACAAAGCCATAAAACTTTCTTGCGGCGGCAGCTATCAGGATCATGTTACTCCTTACTTTAAAGAGCTTGGCATACTTATATTACCAGATTTACGCGACCTTGAAACTGCTAAATTTGTGCATCTACATTTTCTAAAAAAACTACCTCCACAACTGTCTAATATCTTCGTTAAAGCAAGTAAAATCTCGACTCGACTAACCACATCCACCCATCCATCTAATAACCTGTCTCTTTACATACCCAGATTTCAAACAGCAAGACTTCAAAGATCCATTAAATACAAAGATGACAAGGTTTGGAATGCAATCCCTACAAATATCCAAACTGAAACTCCAAGGTTATTTAAAACTAAACTTAGGAAACATATTTTGGACAACTACAATTAATGACTTAGTGTCACCACGATTTGTGACTTCTCGTCGCTCAGATTTTCTGAACTAGTAAATAGTAAGTTAGTAATTGCTTAACCTCAAGGGTGGCGATCTCCGCTGCCTGTGAGTTCGTGTGCACTCGGAATATTGTATTGTTTTGTTCTTTTGTTTTTTAGCCAAATCAAGTATTTATTGATTTGCTGGTGTCCATAGATGCATAATGAGACGAATAAACTAAACTGAACTAAACAACTTTTTCAAAGATTTTTGAAGCCACATTTTTGTTTGAATAATGACTTTCAATAAAATCGATTTCATTTTGCTTTCGCAGTAAGCTTTTTGGACAGAACTCTTCAGTTGCTATCTCTGTCTGGTTTGGTATGTGGCGAGCAGGATCTTTTAAACGCCAAATACATCTAGAAATGCAGTCTACAGTAAGGAGAAATTTAGTTTAAGGAGATTGCTCCTTAAAATGCATTTCTCCTTGATGCATTTGGCCTTTAAAAGATCCAGCTCGCCACATACCAAACCAGACAAAGATCGCAACTAAAGAGTTCTGTCCGAAAAGCTTATTGCAAAAGCAAAATGAAATCGACTTTATTGAAAGTCATGTTCTAATTCAGCACCACCTCAAAATTGTACAATTTTGTTTCGAAAACTAAATGAAGCACGGTTTGGCAAAAGTTCATTTGCCGCATTTCGCTTTTTCGAAAAAATTACGTTTTAAGTTTCAAACTTTCATTCAACCTTGTGTCTTCTAGGAACTTTCATTCTTTTATTCACCCTTGTCTCGTGTCTTCTAGGTCTCCTGTATTTTAGAACTCCTGTGCATTAGGACTCGAGTCTTTTAAGACTCGTGTCTTTTAAGACTTGTTTACCTTAGGATTCGTGTCCATTAGGACTTGTTTACATTGGGAGTTGGGACTCGTGTCCATTAGAACTGGTGTCCTTAGGACTCGTGTCCGTTAGGACTCGTGCCTTTTAGGACTCGTGTCCTTTGGGAATTGTGTCCATTAGGACTTGTGTCCTATAAGCCGCATTTACACGAGCGACTTTTTTGCGTGCGATTTTTTGATACAAATGGATGTGGCAAAGTTACATATATTCGATAATGGTTCTCATTGTGATAAAACTTACCTTACTGCTGAAAATGACTGTCCCAAGTTGTTTCTATTCCGATAGTGATATTCTAAACCTTTTCAAAGCAAAATCGGACCTGATCTCAGAGCGATTTTTTATCGCAACACCGATTCTCTTCTAAAGTTTTCAATTATAACAATATTGGTATGAAACCAACTTAAGACAATTATTTCCATCAGTAAGGTCCCAATTATGATGATCAAAACCGCCGTTGAGTAAATGCAACTTTGCCAGATCCATTTATATCAAAAAATCGCACGCAAAAAAGTCGCCCGTGTAAATGCGGCTTTAGGACTAGTGTCCGTTAGGACTCGTGTTTTTAGGACTCGCGTTTTTAGGACTCGCGTTTTTAGTACTCGTGTACGGGATCCCAAATTGCCATCGCAAGTTACTAACTTACCAAGATTCTCAACTTCAAAGATTTCGAGACTTATCGTCTAATAAAATAAATGTAGTTTTAAGAAATAAGCACATTTTAGTCTTTACTATTTTTAGTTTAGGCGTAATAGCTTCTTACTAGCTTATAGCCCTGTAGTTATTCTGATTTTTCCAACCTCTTAAATAAGCAGATTGAAAAAACTTCAACTAAGCGAAGCGATGTCAACAGAGTGTGCACAGCTACGAAGGAAACGCCTATAATGGCTAGCACGTGACTGTACCTTAACGCTTGATTGGTTGAGCGCTGCCGATTTACCCCTACTAATTTACTCACTGCCACTAACAATTGCCATAGCAAGTTACTAACTTACCAAGATTTTCAACTTCCAAGATCTCGAAACTTAAAGCCTAATAAACGTAGTTTTAAGCAATAAGCATTATGATAATGAATTTTTCAACTTTTGGAATAAAATTAAATTCCTGGGTTTATAATTAATGAACTTTTATGAATAAAGTGTTTCTACGCTATTATTTCATTCCGAAACGAAAAAAAAACTCGCGCACCCAATGCTTTGAAATTTTTCCGATTTTCGCCATATTTTAATACTTTAATCATGCTTTTTCAAGCAATTTCACCGCTTGATGTTTGTAGACTATTGTATTTATTACAAGAGAGATCACAGCCAGAAATATTAAGGCACGGCTGGAACGTGTTAGAAAAACTAAAGCTATATGGTTGGTCTGGCAGATATGCAGACAAAATTTACAAGCTTGCTTTTGCCCCAAGATTTCGTTTCGCTGGCTGCAAGTGAATTCTTTTTTTTTTTGTTTAGTATGACTAGTTTTCCAACTGTAAACTCGTGAGCTCCACCTGATAATGGACTCTGTCTACGAATCGACAGAAATTTCCTCGTTCGCTTTAATTAACGAGTTTTTTTTAAGAGGCGCTACCGAACGAAGTACTCGGTAAGTGTAAGAGGTCATTTTTACACGTGTATGTGAAGCCTTGCGAAATCCGTTACGTCATTCTTTCTCGCTAACTTGCTTTGAGCGATTGCGGAAAGCAGTTCGAGTAAAAAAACGTCACATTTTCCTTGCCAACTTAAAGAGGATCTTGAAGCACTCTTTAAGTTGGCGAGAAATCTTTTTGGTTCAGAAATTTAATGGCGAAATGTTGAAAACTTTTAACCAAAGCGAATTTTTGCTGAAAATTAATTAAAATCGTCGCCATGTTTGCTATCAGACTGCTAAAAAAAGCAAATTGCATTGAGAACCACTTGCTGTTTCGACTGATAAAGAAATGTTAAGTAGTGCCAGTTGACAAAAATTGCAATTCACTCCTTTTATAAGAATGATTTTCTAAAACACGAGGCTCATTTTTGCTCAAAATTTAAGAAAAAAATAAAAACAATACCAGCCTCGGCAGCAAAATATACCTAAAACAAAAAATTCAAACTAATCAAAGAAACTAAAATTTGTGCTGATTTAAAGCGATAAAATTTCAGTGATTTTCTTGTATTTGCAAGCAAAATTGCAACTATTCAACATTGTAAAGCTACGTTGCTCTGAGCAAGCAATTGAGAATTTTTTTGGCAGTTGTTGAACTTGAAAAAAGCTTGCTTTTTCGCTTTTGCAGTTTTACGATGCTGCAAAAGCAAGAAAAAAGCCTTCACATAAGCAGACAGAGCAATAGGAAAAAAAGTGTTTCAAACATGCGCGCTAAAATTGACATCGATGCTCTCAAAAGTTTTACAAAATCAAGAACAAATGAGACTGAATATCGGCAAAAAATTAAAAACAGCCAGTCTCAACTCATGATTTACCTGTTCAAAAAAGGAAGAATGTACTTCGACTTGCTCACTTTTGAAAAATTTTGAAGATCCACAAAATATGGCTGATTGCAGCTGTTGCAATCTTTTCGTTCGATTCTCGCGAAAGATAGTTATTTATTAGTAAAGCATATTTGCACATCAAATTTGTTCTTTGCATGAGCTTGAAAAAATTACGTAACTGTTATATAAAAAATCTGTGGTAGATTCAAGCAAAAATTAAAAGACGCAAACTTTGAAAGATGAAACACAGGTAAACGGAAAAAATTTCCTTGATAAGAGTGCATGAAAACATGTGGACAGAATGCCTATACAAAAGTAGATATCGGAGTCCTGGATTTATTTTTTCGCTTAAACTTTTAGGCCAAATGTCTGATTTTATGATTTTATTTCATTTTTTTCAAAAATCTTGAGTTCATTTTCGCGATTGCAAGTGGGCAATTTTCGGGATTGTATTCAAAAATAAGCGAAACCTTTTCAATTTTTTTGGTCATTGTGATCAAAATAGTTAATTTTTTTGTTATTCACTAAAATTTAGGTCAATGACCGCTAAATCACTGAAACCACAAACAAACTAAATTTGATTTTCTAATGAGATGAAATAACAAGGCCAAAACAAAAGCAAAAGTTCCAAAAATTTTTGGTGGCACACGCAATCATCGAATCAGTTAAACATATTTGCTCACAGTCATTATCGTTAAAAGGGTTTTGTTTTGGTGGGTGTCTCCTGACAATTTTTTGCTCGTAAGTATCTTTATTTTTACGAATCTTGTCCGGAGTAAAATTCTTGCCCAGTCACGTGGGACAGCAAAAGCATCCTAAACTATAATTTTTTCGGCAAAGGCGAAATTTTCCAGTTATTTCAAAACCATAACCCAGTACAAAACTATCTACTGTAAACCCGTAACTGTGTGGACAGAAGCTTGGTTTAGCTATCAGTATTACTGAAAATCAATATACCGTACTAACCAAGACCTCTTTTTACTAGCCATTTTAATTGCATACCCAAAACACTGACAATTGGACTTATTGGACTGATGTTCCATTAGTAGTTGAGATAGCACGACCAAACGTGGTAACCAAATGAAGAATTCAATATCATGGAAAAAAATTTTTAAATCTTCAAACACTACAAATATTTAGGGGTATAGGTTTTGAAAAGTTACCTTAAACGTACAACTTCTCTTCACTAACAAACTTAATTCGTATGATTGGATGTGTCGCTTACTGATTCAATTTATGCATGCTGTACGTAGCTATTTTCCTTCTGTTTTAATGGGTAATTTAAAAATGTTTTTTTAGTGAATCGTAATATTTTTTCTGGGCGCAGGTGCGCTAAATTTTTGTAATGTTAAGCAAAAAGAAAGTGATATTCGTGATTAACATGCAAAAGTGAGTCCACGACAACTGACCGCGACAAACTGACCGCGAACAAACTGACTGCGAACCAAATGACGCCGATTGGCTGAGAAGGGCAATCATAAAAAATATTTTACTATCCCCTGAGCCATTTTGCCCAAACCCTCACATTGTGACGAAACCGTTGGTTCGCCGTCAGTTTGTTCGCAGTCAGTTTGTCGCGGTCAGTTGACTTGGTTCGCGCAAAACTTCATCACTTCCAACATCGGGCATTTACAGACAAAAAAATCATGCCACTAATAAGCTTGTTTTTCCCACAAAGTCTCAAGCAATAAATTATTGGAAGGTAAAGAACACTAAAATTTGCTTTTTCAACCAAAAAATGTCCTCAAAAAAAAATTAGCAAATTAAAAGCAAACAGTTAAAAAAGAATAATTGTGACAAGGTTTTAAAAAACGATTGAAAAACAAACCAAAAATAAAAACAAATCTAATACAATATTTTTATCACATAAGTCAGATTGTCGGTGTGTTCACTGAACACGTTAAACACCCTGAGAATACGCCACTGGTAATATTTCAGACTTTATTTGGTTTTAATCACTATTTTTCAAACAAATATTCCAGTTTCAGAATCCCTCATTACCTTAGACACGAAACTACTCCAGGAGCTTCAAATAAACTCACTTCTTTTGTACACATTGCTGGGCAAACGCCAAGCCAACTAAACGAATCTTGATTTGGAGGAATGATCATGTCTGGACTGTATATGACTCCGATTTCCAAAACTCCAACGTCATGAGTTCGGCGTTGATTCGTGTAAAAGAAACGAATTCCAGATGAATCCCGAATTCCCATTTTGCGTTCTTGATTGTTGTAATGAATCTCTAATCTCACAAACTGAGATTTGCTTGAAGAGGAAAACGTTAAACCAGCCTCTTCAGGATACCAAAGTGTCTAAAACAAAATATTTCAAGCTGAAAAAAATTTAAAAAATAGAAAACATTGCGTCACAAACTGAATCAGCTTCCAGAAAAGTGACGCAGCATTAAATTCCATTTAAGCAGTGAGATTTTATAAAGAAATAAATTATCGTTCTATTGTAAGTTGATTATATCGTTTGTTGAAGTAGAATCTTTAAGTTGGTCAACGAGATTGATTTAACGATATGTTTGAAAAAAGCTGCTGCTTTTCTTCACAAGCAAGAAAAGAAAGAAAAAATCCTAAGCCATTTGTTAACATTTAGAGCTGGATTGACTTCTGCATTGAATTTCAAAACTTACATACTGTATAGCGAATAAGCTTTTTAAAAACACGAGAAGTTACAGAATATGAAAAAAATTAATTCGTACATAGAATACTTTTTGAATCAAGAAGCATTGACATAATTTAGCATGTAGTTGACATTATAACAAGAGTCTGTTTCAAATACCTTTGCTCCGGAAGCCCAAGCAGCAAGTACACGACGGCAACGAGAGAGTTCCTTGGGAATGTTTGGTGAGCGGCATTCTCCGCTAAAGTTAGCTATTTCTCCGTCATTGACGTCACAACCGAATACCTAAGCAGCAGGGCATGGTATGAAATGGAATGGAAAATGGAATAGAACGGAAATTTCGGTTTAGAATATAAAAGATGCCAGAATGGAAGATTCCAAGAACGGAATGGAAGACAATCTTCCATACTTCCATATCGACTCCATACGAAATTTCGTGTTTAGTGTTTACAAAAAAATGTATATTGATGCCGGGTTGTGACAAAAAATATTCTCACAGAATTATTCAGCAACTATTATATACGTGTATTATTTTTTGACAAATCGCGGTATTTCGGTTGTGTGTATTGCACAAACAGTACGTATTGTATCATAATAAGTACATTGCAATTTGCAGCCTTGATGCTATAACTGACGGCTTTGACTGGTTTGGCATGTTTTTTATTTCGAGATTGACAATTTGCCAAGTCGTAAACTTTTTTTCTTCCACTGTCACGAAAATTCGTATTTGGGATTTCAATTCCTGTTTGAGCAAAATTTTTTTTAGTGTGTATAGGGGGTGAAGCATCTAGCCAATTGCAGTAGTTTGAAATAGCTAAGATTAAAACATAATTTTCGAAATTTTTTGGTTTCATTTTGAGTCTGCGGTTGCAAAGATCTGAGATATTCAACAAATACAAAAATATATGCTGCCTAAAAAGTTTTTGGAAACCCTGTAAAAAAGCAAAAACGAATCTCTCCAATCAGCCTAAACTTCGAGGGAAAAAGAGAGATTGAATAGTATTTACCCTTCCAGTTACAGCAAATAACCAGTCTAATTTTGGTAATCCCCTTTTTTCTGGAAATTCAGGCTGGGAGAACAAACTTAGGGTTTCCAAACGTTTTGTTGGCGTATCTCTTTGTATTTGTTATATATCTATGTAACCACAAACCCAAAATTAAAACAGAAAATTTCAAAATTAGATCGATTTCAGCTATTGTAAACTACCGGAATTGGCAGGATGCGTCACCCCCTTGCTTGTATTTCTTTTTGTGTTAAAGCTTTGTATTTCTACTACGGTAAATGCTCTTTGGCAGTTTGAGTTTGGTTATACCAAATTTTATAGTGGGTGTGAATGCAAACTTGTAGGTAATCACGAAACCCTGTGCATACCACATACCGGTCTTTGCATGTTTGTAATGTTACGCCACTTACGCGCACCTTCGCAAGTGCGTTGCTTGCAACAAAGCAAAGGTGCAAATTATGCTTGCGTTGCTTTCAGTTTAAACGTTTTTTGGTATGGAAGTGTGGAATGAAAAATGGAAAAAAATTTAGCGCGCAATGGAATATGGAATGAAAGATTTTTAGTATCGAATGGAAATGGAATGGTAGAAAATTGCCAGAATGAAATATGAAAAAACCATCTTCCATTCTATACCATGCCCTGATAAGAAGTTGCTTGTGTGATTAATGGAAAAATCATTTACTGTAAACTATTTTGCATCGTAAGTGATTAAATTCAGAGATGAAGTCGAGAACACAACCTTCGAGGCCAAGGCCAAGAAATCAAAAAAATCCGAGGCCAAGATCAAGGACCGACTTCTCAAGGACAGTCCCTCTGGAGGCCAAGAACAGGAATAATTGAGGCCAAGGCCAAGAACCGAGAACACAATTTTTCTAAATTATGGTTGATAGATTTTCCATAATTTTTAAACGCGAATGTGCGTAAAATATTGCATTTGATTATATTTTTGATGATAGTTCGAAAATAGCAAGTTTTTAAAATAATAATGAATGCCATTTTGAAGTTTTACTCGCTAGCTGCTGTTGTTGATTGCGTATCATAACGGTATCGTGGCAATTAAACAAGGTCATAACCCATTAATGGGAATATAGCTAAATTACAAACGTAGAAATGGTCAATTTTAAGGCCTTAATTTCACCAGTTAAAGCCTCGGTGCAAACATCCACTGATTAAGGACAGTAGCGTAGCCAGGGGGGGCGGGGGGGATAGCCCCCTTCCCACTGGCATGTCGACCAAAATGCAGAATGGGAAAAACACTACGTTTTTAGCACTTTTGAGACCGTTAAATGCACTAGAGTGGACTAAATAGTGATTTAAAACATTTTTTGAAACATGAATTTAGGGGGGGGCTAATTTGTCAAAAATAAAACTAACAAATAAATGAAAACTTTGAAAAATGGTCAAAAATACGCAATCAAATTTGATCGCAAGTGTAAAAATGCTAAACATAGGTGTCATCAACAAATATACTATAAACTAAGAAATGGTGGGGGGAGGGGGCTATTCAGTATTAGTTAATTACCAATCATTTCTCTCAAATCTCTCTTCATTAGCCCTCCCCCCCAATTATTTTTCTCTATAAACTGTATACGAAATAGATTACTCCGTGTGAGTTGATTGAGCTATTCGATTTTATAATTTACCAGCATCTAAACAAGAGAACTAACAATTTGCCATTAGCCACCTCCCAAATAGCACATTTATGCTTCCAGTTTAATCATGTTTGCACAGCCAATTTCTATGCCACGTTTTAAAAGCATTATTTTTAATAAGAATAGCCATAAAATGAAGTTATTTTTGCAAAAAAATGCAAAATTTTCGAGTGCTGGGGGCTCCGCCACCACACCTCCCAACACAGCCCCCCCCATTGCGAATTTCTGGCTACGCGCCTGATTATGGATCACCACTTTTTTAGTAATTTTCTAAACGCAAACCATAATTGTTTGGTTCAATCATTTCTTTTCAAGGAATTTTTTACCAATTAATATTGTCTAAAAATATTGCAAAATACTGCGAATTTATATTTTCAAAAATACGGAGTTCTGGGCCGAGGGCAAAGTCCCCATGCCACCATTAAATAATATTAGTGATTTTTTTTTGGAAAAAACACAATTTTTGTAACTTTAAAGAAAATTACACATTTAAATTTTTAAAGTAATTTGAAAAGAAAATACCGTAAATGCTAAGTTAGAAAAACTTCAGTTTTTGCACAATTTTCCAACTCTAATTTTAAGCCAATCTTTTTTTTTACGTTTTAATGTATTTCGTCTTTTTCACATTAAATGCCATCAATGAATGAGCGCGAAAGTTTCGGCCGCCAAAGACACTTTTTTGAATTTAAAATAAGGTATTTAATTTAAAAAAAACTGAAGCTCCCAGCAGGGTCATATTACAAAGGACTTTTTCATTGAAGACTTTTTCCCCGGGGCCCCCCATCAAAGGGTTCACAATCGTCGAAATAGACAAATAATAAACCATTTGTTTTTTTCTAAAAATGCCCAATTTTCTGCGGAAGCTTTGCCTCTTCATCCTAATGACGTGGGGTAAAAAGTTAGTTATATTTAACGTCACTCTTACTGTACTGTAATTTCTTGATAATTCTTTGCGCAGCGTTTTTTGTGATACAATAGTTTGTTATTTGGGATTCTAAACGGCGATTTCCAACACACAATTTGTTCACTGTTCAGTGGATGTGGTTTGCCAACCAGACTGCTTGCTAGTGATTAGAGTTGTTCTTTCTTGACTCCAAACAAATTCTTCGCACTCGCGTTTTTCAGAACAACTTGGTGTTCTCAAGATACGTTTTGTTTAGTTATACCAAGATATACTATAGTATTTACTGTTGTGTAATATCAATATGCCTTCCCTGGTAATACTGTATTACATTTGATTATCACCCACATACTTTTTTTGAATTCACACGCAGAATAGGCTCGGTCATGTTTTTGTATTCGCAACTCAAAATCATAATTTCGGGAAAGGCCAACTTTTTGTACCACACAGTAGCAATATGATGCAGCAACCATGAACCATAAGGTTTGCTAATTTTATCCTTTCGGTTGTAAATTGAATCTCCTTTTTATATTGAAATGAACTAGCGCAGTAGACAGTGTGCAGTATAGGAAATGTTTTATCTTTTTATCAGATTTGTTTATTAATTGATTAGGATTCATTGAAGTTATGATTGCCATTTCAGATATATCTGAAAAGAGCCAATTGTAGCTGCAAAACGTTCGCTAAGTAATTTCTTTTTATTGTAAATAATGTGAATACATGTAACAAGCCTAAAAATGCACCAGATCTTATGGTTACTGTATATTGCTACTGTTTGGTACAACGCAAAATTGTGTTTGGACCCCGATTCCTTGTTATGATTCTGGATGGTTCAGTGCTCTGCAGTTTGTACCGCCTACGCCGGAAGCGTTAGCAAAAATAAAAACAACAATTTTCTACATTGCTTTTTGCCCCCTCATCTACAGATTAAAACTTTTACACTATGCCGTTTAAAATAAGTGTTAGTATAACTTGGCTTAGTTGGCTATCACATTGTATTATTTTTCAAAAAAAGAAAGGAAACAACGAATTGACAGACTAGCAGTTACAGTATGTTGTCTTTTGTTTGGTTATTTTCCTTTGTAACCAATCAAAAGAAATGCTGTCCACGAGCCGAGGACAGGACATTTTCGAGAACTTATAGGCTTCGAGGCCAAGGTCAAGGATTTGAGCTTCAAGGCCAAGGACTTCAACATGTGTCCTCGAGGCCAAGGACGTCCTCGAGGACTCCACCTCTGATTAAACTGTTTTCAAAGATTAATTTTTATTCCAAACAGCATCCTGATAAATAATAAAAAAAAACTAAGCAAAAGTTAGCATTGTGCAATCATAGACTTTTTATAGTTAATTAGTTAGACTGGAAACTGACAGTTTTGTGTTTTTTTCTTTACGGCTTATTTTTCTACGATATGCCGATTTGTCCGATCAGCGCGACTTTCAGCGTGACTTGTTTCTTCTCGGTTCACTCTCGCTAAGAATATGTCCAATCAAACCAGTTGAATCTGCGTGACCGCAAAAAAACTTCTTAACCCTTTAATACCCGGACACAGAAACGGTTTAAAAATTTTTTTTTTTACATTTTGTGATTGATAGGGGTCATTTCAACACATTTTCATCAAACTTATATGTACGTCGTGTTTATATCGTCAAATAATTGTTGTTGCCATTTGGCAACATTGGGCAGATAAGGTAACTTTTTGTTCATTTTTTAATTTTCGTTCACTTTTTTTTCGGTTTTAACATGACTTTTTGCGCATTTTGTAAAGCAATATTATAAATACAAGTAATTTTTTACATTTTTATAGAAAGAAAAATAATAATACTGTAATACAATCTTTTTATGTTTAGAAAAATTGCGCAAAAACTTCAAAATTAACATTTTTTACAAAAATTTAGCTCAGATGAACACGCCTAACTCTGCAGAGCATTGTGGGAGAAAAAAAAGAATTGCCGTTTTCTTCTCTTTGAACAATGTTCTTAATAACACCAGTGACCATGACAAAAGTGCAAAATGTTATTTTTCTCGGGAGGGAGGGCGTAAGGAGAGCAGAAAAACAGGTGTGCCAATTGGCTACATTGGGCATTAAAGGGCAAGAGCAAACTTTTTTTCTTCAATGTTCTTCTCTTTTTCTCCGCCCGTCTAATTCTATTCTAGCAAATAAAGAGTTTATATATGTTGCAATCAATCGATCATGTGAGTTTTCTATTGAATAAAGTAAAGCCCTTTCAAAAGTACTTGTAAACAATATAAACGACCATGATATAATTGTAACTAATATAGATGAAATTATCTGTAATTGTAATTACATCTGTATTCTCCAGGTTGCATTGGCCATCAGACAACGGTAGGGTCTTACGGTCATAGGATCAGCCTGAACCTGCCCACTTTTCTACCACATACAACGGAGGCTTTACACTGCGTTCCTTTTATAGCGGTACATCCAGCAGGAAAGCTATAAATACCATTATTTTTATAGACTTTGGTTTGTTGACCCGACCGGGAATCGAACCCGAGTCTACCGTTTCAGTAGCAGACGCTCTGTCGACTCGATCACGTATTCATTCGACCACAGCTTTATTTTTAAAGACATATTTTTAAAAGTTGCTATTTTGATTGATTGTAAAAAGCAAACATCTTAACACTGTGATGTTGATAATAATTCAATTATGATAATTTGACGTTTTTAGGCCATTTTAATGTTTCATCGTTTGCTTGCTTTTGGCTTAAAGGTTACCAGAGCGGATACCTAGGAAAGAGCCACCAGAACGGCGACTATTTAAAACTTGAGCTATGAACGACTTTAGAACGACTATTTAAAATCCTCCTACAGGATTCGAACCTACAGTCTTTAGATTACCGGTCCATTAATCTACCACATGAGCTAGAGATGATGACTCCTCGCATGTTTAATTTTGGCTATTTAAACTCAGAAACTTGCTTTTACTATGATAGCAGAGCTGGGCACCCGCTACTTGAAAGACTTTAGTTTGTTGAAAGTAGCGGCGCTGCCGCTACTTGCGTGTAAAACAGCGGCCGCTGCCGCTACTTTAAAAAAATGAAGAGAATAAAAACGATGGCATTCAAATACGGTACCTAATGGTCAAATTTCAACTTTATTTACGAAAGTAAATTATTCAAGCTTTTAAAATACTGGTACAGGTTAAAATCGGCATTAACAGGCTTAAATGGTAGAAGTAAGTAAAAGTTTGACGCAAAAGTAGATCGAGCGTTTAAGATATTTGTGTTTACGAAGTCGAAGGAGATACTTAGTAATGACGTACATGTTAAGCAAATGATGCTCAAAGCCAGAGCTGGGCAAGTCCGCAAGTTAGTCCGCAAGTCCACAAATCCGCAATTGCAGACTAACGAAAAAAGTTGCGGACATGCGGACTTCAGCAGTTTAAATTGCGGACTTGCGGTTGCGGACCATTTTAAATTTTAGTCCGCAATTTTGCAAGTTTTTTACAAATATTGAAATTCCTTTCCAGTTTCGTAAAAAATATTTATGTTTTTACCCAGTCAAACATGGGAAATCAATTTAATTTTTTCGAGTTCAAGTTCGGCAAAAATATCAAGTTTTTTGAGTTCAGGCTGACAAAAATACTAAGTCTGCTTTTCGGCTTAATCGCTTTCTTTTTGTTGACATGCTGTATGGTAACGTGAGAAACGAATCATGCCGCGTTCTCATCTTTTATGCAAATAGGTGCGTTTTTAAGTTAATAATCACTGAAGCATTCCAAAGGCGTCTGGTCTCGGCTGCGTAAGCGTCCCCCCAAAAGTTTTTTGCCCCTCCCCGGAAACCCACTACTCTGGCTCCGGGTCTGTTACTGTACTGTTCTACTTGCATTGCACGAACTGTACTGTGGTCTGCGAGCAGATAGCCAACAAATCATCTTCATTTGTTTTACTACATGCTAGCATTATGAGGAAATATCGCGGAAAACCGTCTTTGCGATCTGCAAGTTTTTAGCAATCTATCGAACTGTAATTATCGCATTTTCGTTAAAGAGATACTGCTCGAAATCGGCTTTACGGAAATTGGTTTTATCAGTTCAAATTGGCCCGCTACTAGCCACATTATTTGTTCAATTTTGGTTCAGAAAAAATAGGACCGCGTACGATAAAACTCGCCTACACATATGCGAGCTACGACAAAACGTCACAAAGGTAACCTTGTATGTTTTACTAAACTAAAACAACGTGGTAACAAGAGCAGAGTGAAAACAAACGGAGAGTAAAGACTCCAAAATATGGTAACGTGTGAAAATGTGAATCAAAAAAGTCTTGGAAGAAGTTTATTAGAAGTAGCGGCAGCGGCAGAATTTTTGCATAAAAAACAGCGCTGAAGCGCTTCCGCTTTTTCGGTTAAAAAAGCGGAAACGCTGCCCAGGGGTGCCGATCTTTGTTGAGCATTGGGGGGGATAATTTGCAATTTTACCCTAATTTTGTCCTATTTTCAATATTGGGGGGATAAACCTCGACCACGATTTTTTTCAGGTGAGCAAATCAAGTGAAGACCAAAAAAAAAAGGTTTTCGCCAAAAAAGGAACACTTTCTTTCCCCGAATTCAAGTGGAGACCTGCGTTCAGATGCACACCAGAGTCAAAGTATCGGGTGGGATGCAGATGTAGACCCAGGCGCGTAGCCAAAAATTCGCAATGGGAAAGCTGTTTTGGGGGTCTGGGGGTTTGGGGGCTTTGCCCCCAGCGCTCGAAAATTTTGCATTTTTTTGCAAAAATAACTTCATTTTTGGGCTATTTTGATAAAAAAATAATGCTTTTAAAACGTGGCATAGAAATTGGCTGTGCAAACATGATTAAACTGGTTGCATAAATGTGCTATTTGGGAGGTGGCTAATGGTAAAATTTTAGTTCTCTTATTTAGATGCGAGTAAATTATAAAATCGAATAGCTCAATCAACTCATACGGAGTAATCTATTTCGTATACAGTTTATAGAGAAAAATAATTGGGGGGGGGGCTAATGAAAAGAAACTTGAGAGAAATTGGTAATTAACAATACTGAATGCCCCCCCACCTATTTCTTAGTTTATAGTATATTTGTTGATGACACCTATGTTTAGCATTTTTACACTTGCGATCAAATTTGATTGCGTATTTTTGACCATTTTTCAAAGTTTTCATTTATTTGTTAGTTTTATTTTTGACAAATTAGCCCCCCCTAAATTCATGTTTCAAAAAATGTTTTAAATCACTATTTAGTCCACTCTAGTGCATTTAGCGGTCTCAAAAGTGCTAAAAACGTAGTGTTTTTCCGATTCTGCATTTTGGTCGACATGCCAACGGGAGGGCTATAACCCCCCCTGGCTGCGCTACTGTGTAGACCATACTCAAATTATTGGGGGGATACAGTCAAATTATTGGGGGGGACATATTCCCCCCATCCCCCCTGGGTTTCGGCATCCCTGGCGCTGCCGCTTGTCGCTGGTGACGAAAAAAAGCAGCGGCGCTGCTGCTACAGCTACCGAAAAAAGTAGCGGCGCTAGTAGCGCCGCTGGTGAACAGCGCGGCTGTGCCCATCACTGGATGCTAGTAATAATTTAATTGTGATGTTGTGACGTTTGCAGGCCAGAGTTTTAATGTTTAATTGTTGCGTGCTTCCGGGAATGCTTCCAATTTCTGGAAAATGCGAGGTGCTCTCCAAAACAAGAAGAAAATCTTCAGCCCGGAACACCAACTCTTCTCACATTTGAAAAAACTTGTCACATTTGAACAAACAAGCTAGCATTGTAGTCAGTACAATTACACAGCACACTTTTTACTTCTATCTTAACACTTAAGCGTTTAAACGAAATTGATTTGGGGGGGCAAACTAAAATTTTGGGGGGCAATTGACCCCCTGCTCCCCCCCTGGCTACGTGCCTGATTCAAAGGCGGCAAGTTCAAATCTTGTGGGAGGATAGCTTTTTCGCATTGCTTGTTTAATTAATCGTCGTTCTGGTGGCTCTTCCCTAGGCTTCCGCGATGTTAGCCTTTAAGGAAGAAGCATGCAAAGGATTAAACGTCTTATCACTTCTAATCTCCAGTCTAACTAAGACAACTCTCTCATAAATTAATCAATCTGCAGTAATAGCATACCTATGGAATAGGCCAACTCATGCGCATTCTGCAGAAACAAACACCACATTAAAGTTTACTAAAGTAATTACATTCACTCTATGGTTGATATCAGGGTTTCAAAAAGTGCTCAGTAACAAAGACAAAGCAAATATCACAGCAGATTGCCACAGTTCTAAAACATTAAAAAATTTAAATTGTTTGAAACCCAACAGTCTGTTTCACCCGTAAATGAGATCATCACGCTTATATTTTATTCTATTTCATCCGAAAATGAGAGAATCACCGGAGGTATCTCCTATTCTATTTCAACCTAATCTTAATAAGATGTATTTTATGCATCTTTATTCTACAGCATTTGAATGATGAAGCATCATGAGTATATCGTATTCTATATGAAATGAATTATTTTACATCTCAATTGTTGTCACCAGGAACTTAAATTAAATCAAGTTTGGTAGCTCAACTGGTGGGGCAGAAAACTTTTTTTGCCAATGTTTTAATTGGCTATGCTCATAGCATGTACTACCTATCTCAGCATGTACTACCTATCTAGAATGCGAAGTTGAAAACAAGCGCATGATAGAAGAAAAAATGGCGTGACAAAAAGAATCATGCGTTTACGCAGAAAATTAGAACTAATTGGAAGCGAAAAAGAGATAGATTGGTGGAACGCAAAAAACAATAATATAACCTCAGCATGGGGTTTGAAGTAGAGTAAACGATCGAGTAATTGCTTGGGAATTTGACATTTTGCTTATCATTCATTGTGTTGAGGATTTGGTTAATGAAATGCGGTCCGATAAACCGGCGTTTTGTAGAGTCAAGTTCGAAGTTTAAAATTTTAGCGTTGGTCCAACCCATAAAATGTTCGTTGTCAAAAACATGCTCAATCAGTGCTGACTTATTGAATTGTAGATGCCAAATATCTGCTAAGTGTTTTTTTTGCGGATAGATAATACTGCGTTTTGTCTCGCCAAGGTATGAGAAGTTACAGTCATGGCAAAGAATTTGATATATTGCTCCTTGTCGCATTTTAGGGTCCACTGAGCCTTTGTGACTGGCGAGTTTCTTACAATGGTGTTGCATGGTTTTAAGACGATTTTTACGTTGTGGTTAGACAAACAGCGTCGTATTTTTTCTGTCAATCCGGGGTAGTAGGGTATAAACGCAAAGCCTTTGAATTGTTGTTCTGTGCAGTTTGAAGGTTTCTTGATGAGCGTCGTGTTCGGGTACGAGTTCAATTTTAAAGTGTCTTTTACGTGTTTGATTTCATTTTGACGGTTTTTCGTGTTAGAGCAAAAAGCACTAACCTGGTCAATTAGTGATCGTACAACGGTTTGCTTGTGTTCTAAAGAATGTTCAGATCGAAAGTTTAGATATCGGTTGCTGTGGATTGGTTTTCGGTAGACTGAGGTGGAGAAACCACCATGTTTATTTGGTGGGACAAATGTATCTTAAAAAAGGAAGTAAGTGGTCGGCATCTTTTTCGATTGTAAATTTGATTGAGTTTTCTATAGTGTTTGAAATAGCTGGAGCTTAATCGTTTTGAGTGCTTCTGGCCTAAAGACTACCAGCGCGGAAGCCTAAAGACATAACCTTCTGTTCAAGGGCTTATCCTTAGGCTTCTGCCTTTAGGCCAGAAGCACGCAAAACGACTAAACATTAATACTTTGGCCTGCAAACGTCAAACCATCACAATTAAACTATTATGTTTAGAGCTGCTAAAGCAAAAATGAATGCTATGCTAGCTTTACTAAATATTTGGTTGATTTTGATTGCGATAAGGCTTGACTGTTTTTAATTAAATCAAGTAAAACTGCCGTGCAATCAGTCGCAAAGATTTGGTTTATTCTTAGAAACACTATCGTTGCAAGTAGCAACATCTTTAAGACCTTTTCTTGAACCTCATCAGATAATAATAGGCATGTTTTTCTTTCAAAATTTGAGCCATTGTAATTCTTCCACAAAAGCTGTTTTCTTTGAAAATCAAGCTATACAGCCACATCTTTTTGTTCAGACCAATTGAAATTCATGTAGTTAATGGCTTTAGCTTTTGAGAATCACATGAAACAAATTTAAAAGAAAATTTGCAAATTTTATGACAATGCTGCTTACACATGGCCATTGGTTCAAAAAAATTTTGGGTTCATTCGAAACTGAATAGGAAAAATTTTTAGTTTATTTTTAAACTAAATCGGTTCCAGAAAAGGTATTTTAATCTTAGAAACTAGTGTCATCATACTACACACCACCACAAAGCAAAATTAAAAATGTGTAAGCATAGAGCAATGGTAGGACTCGGAAGCGGAACAATGCAGTTTCACAAAAATACCTTAATTTTGTACTATCTAGATACTGTTTATAATAATTTAGTTGTGATGTTTTGACGTTTGCTGGCCAGAGCTTTTATAATTAATCGTTTGCGTGCTATCTGGCCTAAAGGCTACCAGCGCGGAAGCCCAAGGAAGAGTCACCAGAACGGCGACTTCTTAAAAGCAAGCAATGCGAAAAAGTTGTCTTCCCGCAGGAATCGAACCTGCAGCCTTCGGATTACCGGTCCACTGCTCTTCCCGCCGGAATCGAACCTGCAGTCTTCGGATTGGCTGTAGGTTCGATTCCTGCGGGAAGACAACTTTTTCGCATTGCTTGCTTTTAAGAAGTCGCCGTTCTGGTGACTCTTCCTTGGGCTTCCGCGCTGGTAGCCTTTAGGCCAGATAGCACCCAAAAGATAAATTATAAAAGCTCTGGCCAGCAAACGTCAAAACATCACAACTAAATTATTATTAACATCGTAGATCAAGCATTAAGTTGCTGGGTTTAAATAGGCAAAATTAAGCATGCGAGGAGACGTCTTCTCTAGCTCAAGTGGTTGAGCAGTGGACCGGTATTTCGAAGGCTGCAGGTTCGATTTCTGCGGGAAGACAACTTTTTCGCATCTTGCTTTTAAGAAGTCGCGTTCTGGTGACTCTTCCTTAGGCTTCCGCGCTGGTAGCCTTTAGGCCAGATAGCAAGCAAACGATTAATTATAGATACTGTTTGTCAAATTTGACAGAATTTTTGAACTCTTTGGCCCTGGAAACATATAAATTGATACTTAGTTGAGCAAAATCGGTCTAGAAATGAGATTTCCTACCACTTTTAATTATTTGAAGGTGTGTGCGCAAGCGCCACTACTGGCTAATATGCAAATTTTCAGCAGCCCATAACTCCATAGGTGGGCAAGTTAATGCAAAACGTTAGCTTCGTTAACCATTATTCCGTTAACAAGCTTCACACCTCCGTTAACGTTAATTCGTTATTTTCAGATTTAATTAACCGAAGTTAATAAAGTCCGTTCATTCGTTAACATTTCGCGTGTAATTTACATTAATTCTAATTAACTTGCTTCTAGCACACGTATTGGCGCTGTTGACTTAACTGTAAGGAAATGTTTATTGTTATGGTGGTCTTTTTGTGTTTTGGAAGTTACATTTACAGTCTAATCTAATTTCAAGATAAAAATACGTTCAAATGCACTAACGAAGCTGCGATCGGAAAATATTAATAGACCTGTGAGGCTGCAGCTTATTATTTGCCACAAAAAAGACCTCCTTTCTTCGCTTTCTTTTAAAAAACTTGTGCTAATACGCAACAAGTGTTACCAGTGCAAACTGGTTTGTACCGGTACGATGAATGAATGGTGCAAATTATTAACCATAAAAACCTTAACGGAAGTTAACAAAACTTAACGGAAGTTAATTTAGTCCGTTAAGAGAACTGAAAAAACTTTTTAACGGATTAACGAGTTAATGAAAAAGTTAGCTTCTTTATTAACGGATTAACGATTAACGGACTTATGCCTACCTATGCATAACTCAAAAACTAAAGGTGATAAAAAAAATCTAATTGCATTGTAATTCATATCAAATAAACTCCAAAATATTAAAAAAAGAAACAAACGTAAAATTTAATCGGTTTTAATTTTCTTCTAAATTTGATGAATTATAATGGTATTACCAGAGCTGGGCAAGTCCGCAAGTTAGTCCGCAAGTCCACAAATCCGCAATTGCGGACTAACGAAAAAAGTTGCGGATATGCGGACTTGCGGACTTTGGCAGTTTAAATTGCGGACTTGCGGTTGCGCACTATTTTTAGTTTTAGTCCGCAATTCCGCGTTTTATACAAATATTGAAATTCCTTTCCAGTTTCGTAAAATATTTTTGTTTTTACCCAGTTAAACATGAGAAATCAATTTAATTTTTTCGAGTTCAAGTTCGGCAAAAATATCAAGTTTTTTGAGTTCAGGCTGACAAAAATACTAAGTCTGCTTTTCGGCTTAATCGCTTTCTTTTTGTTGACATGCTATTTTTTTGAGTTTGGCACAACAACTGACTTTTTTCGAGGTTAAGTTCAATTTGGTAGCCCTTGTTCAAAGTATGGCTTGGTTGTTTTTTACCGTGAGTTTACAAAATTAGCCACTGGGGTATCATTTTTTGTACTGGTAGCCAGTGCCGTCGCAACGGTGGGCCCAGGGGCGCAGTACCCCCCCCTAACGACTGCTTGTGCCCCTCCAATTCGGTTTACTCAGAATGTTTTTTTGGAGCATCACGTAAGGACAAGACAACAAGCAATAATGGAAAAAGGAATAATTATTTGCAAACATGATTCTCGTTTGAAGTTTTCTCGATTGTTTGCAAAATTGCTGGCCACCAACTGCTTTACATTAATGTGACCCAATAGTCCGTCTTATTAACACGCTTTTACGGATGTGTCGCGGAATAGGGATGTATGCCTACAGAAGCGTTACCAGTATTTCGTTCGTGATTATGACCTAAAACAATACGTGAAAACATTTTTTTGAAAGACCAGCTGCTTTGTATTTTTTAGAGCACACTTAAGATTTATTTTAGGTCGCAGTCAGTCGTGCAACCAGGGGGAAAGGGCTGAAGGAGCATCAGCGCCATTTAGCCAAGTCTCTTAGAAAATATAACCAAAAAAAGAATAAGCGTTTAAACGTGTTTTGGACTTGACCTGAAGCATAGGGGGGCTCAAAAGGCTAGACAATTTAAATCTTTCAATGACTTCTGAATTTTAGCAATTTACTGTAATTATTGATATGGTTTTAAAACGTGCGAAATGTGATTTAAATGGAGTTAAAATCGCTATTTTTGCCGAAAAATCGCAAAAATCACGAAGCAGCTGGGGGCTCTGCCCCCTCTGTGACACGCTTGAGTTGCAACGTTTGGTTCAGCACGGTACCTAAATTAGAGGATTTTTGTGCAAAAAAATTAATTACTTTAGGTTTAAGCCCCTCTCTCTTTGCAAAACCCTGGTTGCGCTTCTGGTCGCATTCACTCCTGCAGAGAGTTTTTCTGCCGGGCTTATGTGTGTTTTTTTTCAAAGATGAATACACAATAGTAGCTTTAAAATATCAGTTTTTATGTGCAAAAGTTCAGTCTATTTTTATATTGCCCCCCATTTTCGGCTAGGGCCCCCTCACTTCGTTTGGACTGGCAACGGCACTGCTGGTAGCGTGTGGTCATCTAGTTCCTATAGTATTTATAGAAACTAGGGACAAAAAATTTAGTAATACGATTAGTGATATGAATGTTTTTTTGCCTTCTACCTCGTTTGCCTTTTCCTATCTTGAAAAAAAATGTTTTTTTAGAATATCTTGTTGTAAGCGGAAATACGGACTGTGCTTTGCTATATGATCGCTTCTCACTGTAATCCAATGGTTTTTAATCTTCGGATCCCTAGCTTCATTGTAGCATTTTTAAGGGTTCGTCGTTGGGTTGTGCATTATGCTTCCATGCAGTTTAGGCGCCTGCTGTATAAGCATAAGCGCAAGCAGGAGGGCTGGGGGCTACAATCCCCCTTAGCCAAGTCACTTAAAAGCTTTAACCAAAAGTACAAGCGTTTAAATCTGTTTTGAGTTGGACCTGAGAGTAAGAGAGGCTGGGCAATTCTTAAGTTTGCCGTTCGAAAAAGCAGCTCAATAACAAGTCATGCTGTGGTGCATTTACTACAATCAACGATTGTGAGTAATTCCTTTTTATGCGTGGAATGTATCCACCATACGCTTGCTATACTTCCCACAAGTCACAACGTTTGACTTATGTCTGCTAATCAACTATGAGCAGATCAGTTCGAGACATGGTTAATTGCAAAACTTTTCTACTCGGTTCATAAAAAGTTGCGGACTTCAAATATTACGAAAATGCGGACTTGCGGTTGTGGATTCAAGAATCCTGAAACGCCGTTGCGGACTTGCGGTTGCGGATCAAGAAAATTGAAATTCGGTTGCGGATTTGTGGACTTAAAAAAAAACTTGTCGTGCCCAGCACTGGGTATTACCGTGGAACCAAAACGTTAAAGAAGCTATTCCAGAAAAGAAAGATTCGTTTAAGACCTTGCTATAGGACAGATCGTTATCTGATTTGCAATCCCAGTACACTGAGGCGCGAAAAGCGGCAACTTCGGCTGAGAAGAAATCCAAGAAGTAATGCGAAGAGTTTGGTTGTCAGTTGAATTTCAACTATTTTTCGACAAACAAAATATTATGGCAGGCTATCCGCCGTTTAAGTGGTAAGCGATCGGGTGTCACTTACTCCATCTAAGATTCTGCTGGTAATATTCTCATGGATGCGAATGAAATCTTTTCACGATGGCGGTAATACTCTAAAGATCTGTCGAATCTTGTAAAGGCATCGACTCGTGACACACAAAAAGTTATACATTTAGGGGAAGAGGAACTTTTCACTGCTGTAGTAGTGGCAACGGCAATTAAAGGGATAAATCTAGAAAAGCTGCTGGTGAAGATGAAATCAGACCCGAGATCTTGAAAGCGCTGACTGGAGAATTCTCTGGTCAATGCGAGTGTGCCAATTTGCGTGAAAGTTTGGCAAAACTCCCAAAAATGAGCAAACAGGTGTGATTATTTCGACATTCAAGAAAGGAGATCGCAAGCAATGTACAAACTAAAAAGCGATATCACTCTTTAGTTTACCAGGGAAAGTATATGCCAAATGCCTTGAAATGGAAAGCCGAGAAATTGTAGAATCAAAACTGGAAGAAAGCCAGTGCGGTTTTGGTAGGGTCGCAGCACTCCGAACCAGATCTTCACTCTGAAGCAAATCTTCGAGAAATCTTGGGAGTGTAGCAAAGATCTCTTTGCATGTTTTGTCGATCTTAAAAAAGCATATGACTACGTTATCGGGATAAACTTTGGAAGGTTTTGCAGGACTATGGCGTAGATGGTCAGTTGTTACGCGCCATTAAGTCATTCTACTACCAGCCGGAGGTTTGTTTCCGGGTAAATAGCAAGCAATCAAAGCCGTTTCATACGGGCGTTGGACTCTGGCAAGGGTGCGTGTTGTCACCTCTCCTTTTTATTGTTTATATGAATTGGAGCGACAAATGCAGCCAAGCTTATGAGTGTGACACAATAAGAAATTGCAAAATCAGTCGTCTGTTATTCGCTAATGACTTGGTTCTGCTTTCTTCCACAGAATCTGGCCTCCAGCGCGAATTAAATAACTTTTCAAATGCATGTGACACCGCCGGAATGCGGCCTAAATCGAGGTACTTCATGTTTCAAGAATACCTGATCAATGCTCGTTGCAAGTGATGGAGTGGCACTGAAGCAGGTAAAGAAATTCAAATATCTTGGGGTGGTATTCACGAGTGACGGAAGGCAAGATGAAGAACTGGATACCCGAATAGGCAAAGGTAGTGCAGTAATGCGAGCTTTGCACTATCGGTTGTGATGAAACGAGAACTGTCGAAAAAGGCAAAGCTCTCAATTTTCGATACAGTATTTGTCCTGTTTTCACCTATGGTCATGAATCTTGTGTAATGATCAAAAGCGTGCGATCACAAGAGCATGCATCAGAAATAAGGTTTTTACGAAGAATCAAAGGAGTTATACTATTTCATAAGATGCGTAGTTCTAAGATTCGAAAATTTCTAAACATCCAGCTGTTACTTCTCCGAATTGAATCTCAGCTTAAATGATTGGGCAATGTAAGAAGAATGCCTCAGAAAAGACTTCCCAAACAAGCTTTACTTGCCAAAGGTAATGGGAGAAGACCAGTCAGCTAGACGACCTAGAACTATACGGACCAATTACAGATAGGATCTTGGATGGAATCGCTTGGGACATTGCCCAAACGAAATGATGGAGGTTATGGAAGACCGTGAAGTGTGGCGGCTTAATCTCGAGTTCCTGTCCCCGCGACCCTCACGGAAAATTCGGCAATGGAGAAAGAAGTAGAGGGAAAATACTTTTAGTAAATACGTAAAAAATATCGAAATACTCATTTTTGTAAAATGTCACTTATCAACCTTTTCTACAACGTGCTTCAATTGTAAATTGCTTGTAATAGGAAAGTACAATATTTGTTGAATAAACAATGATACACTGAAGTATCTGGTTAGAGTGTTTGATAACTAGGGTCATTTTTGTTTTGATCGAAAAATATCTATTTTTGACTTTATTTTAGCTAAATTTTGACTTAATTCTGACTTAAAATGTTATAGCCTATTATTGGTGTACAAATTTTGATTAAAAGTGTTTTATATTGCGCAATGGATAAAGTAGAGTTGAATTCAGCCAATTCAAAGCTGTGCTCGATAGCAGAAGCTAAAAAACTAACATTTAAAACCCTACACATTGTTGTATAATTTATGTGAATTTGGGATCATCGTGGATGTCCGGTAAAAGTAAAACTCAAATATAAAATCAGAAACTATAAATTAAACTAAAGCGTCAACTATGAAAGGTCATTTCAGTACCAGGGCCATGATAGACTCTAAGGTGGCCCAAGAGGATCCCGTACACGAGCCCTAAAAACACGAGCCCTAAAAACACGAGCCCTAAAGACACGAGTCCTAAGGACACGAGCCCTAAAAGACACGAGTCCTAAAGGACACGAGTCCTAATGTACATGAGTCCTAATGGACACGAGTCCCAACGCACACGAGACCTAAAGGACACCAGTCCTAAAGAACACGAGCCCTAAAGTACATAAGCCCTAACGGACACGAGCCCTAAAGTACATAAGCCCTAACGGACACGAGCCCTAAAAAACACGAGTCCTGAAGACACGAGTCCTAAAGTACACAAGTCCTAAAAGACACGAGCCCTAAAATACACGAGCCCTAAAAGACACGAGACCTAAAAGACACGAGCCCTAAAATACACGAGCCCTAAAAGATACGAGACCTAAAAGACACGAGCCCTAAAGTACACGAGTCCTAAAGGACACCAGTCCTAAAAGACACGAGCCCTAAAGGTCACGAGTCCTAAAAGACACGAGTCCTAAAAGACACGAGTCCTAAAAGACACGAGTCCTGAAAGACACGAGTCCTAAAATACACGAGCCCTAAAAGACACGATCCCTAAAGGACACGAGTCCTAAAGGACACCAGTCCTAAAAGACACGAGTCCTAAAAAACAGTAGTCCTAAAAGACACGAGTCCTGAAAGACACGAGTCCTAAAATACACGAGCCCTAAAAGACACGATCCCTAAAGGACACGAGTCCTAAAGGACACCAGTCCTAAAAGACACGAGTCCTAAAAAACAGTAGTCCTAAAAGACGCGAGTCCTAAAGGACACGAGTCCTAAAAGACACGAGTCCTAAAAGACACGAGTCCTAAAAGACACGAGTCCTAAAAGACACGAGTCCTAAAAGACATGAGTCCTGAAAGACACGAGTCCTAAAATACACGAGCCCTAAAAGACTCGAGTTCTAAAGGACACGAGCCCTAAAAGACACGAGACCTAAAGTATGACTCATAAAACATACGAGTCATTACTTACACGAGTTCTAAAAAAAGCGATCTGTTTGGAGATGC
The DNA here is from genome assembly GCA_963965965.1 of Trididemnum nubilum. Classification (NCBI taxonomy): domain Eukaryota; kingdom Metazoa; phylum Chordata; class Ascidiacea; order Aplousobranchia; family Didemnidae; genus Trididemnum; species Trididemnum nubilum. The sequence goes on from OZ014477.1 coordinate 20,551,563, forward strand.
GGGTGAGTGTCAATTTCTTTTGATCAGCCAATTCAACTACGTATCAAAAAATTCGGATGGTTTTGGAGGTCAGAGTTCAGTATTTCCTCTAGCAAAGCACGCTATAAGGACGTGAGAAAAAATTTTGCTATTTTTTATTGGAAGTTTTGTTGTAATTGGAGAGTGTCTGCCACTACAACGTTAGACTCGGGTTCGATTCCCAACAGCTGGACAAACCCAAAAACTTAAACATGGTGATCACTGTTTTCTACTTCTGAGGTAAGGTCACGGTTTGTTACTAACTGTTTAGTGAAATCATGGTGCAATAATCATCAATGTGAAAGTGAAATAATTATTTAGGGCATGTTAATTATTTAGGGCAAGTGTGCCCCCAATAATTGACTTTTAAATAACTTAACCAAGATAGATGTTTTTATAAGTTCGTCACTATAAAGTTGTTAAATACATTTTAACGTCGTTTGCAATTCCAATATTAGAAATGTGTAGAAAAAATATTTTGACATAATTCAGGAATGCCATCCCACCAAATTAAATCTCCCAGTTAGTCAATTTTTTGAATAATCTAATTGTTTTTAATATCAGCAGGTCTTTCAAAATACTTTGACGTGGTTTGGGGCTGCTACCCCCTCGGTAACCCCCTAAATAGATCCCCCAAAGCTTTTTTTTTAATTTTGAGCTAAAATAACGTTTTTTCAATATCAGTAGGTACTTAAAAGTCAAAAAATTAGAAATATAATCAGACGTCTGTTCGAGATAAAAGTTTTAAATTGCTGTTATTAATGTAAAAAATAGATTCTTGGACCAACTTAGTTTCGAAATCGCCGTGGGTATGCTAAACAATGACTCGCACTGTCACAGTGTTATTATAACGCTGTAATACTTGCGACGACGTTGTGGATGCATTTTGCGGAAAAACCACCCATCACGTCGGCTACATTATATTCACTCGCAATCATCATTAGGGGTTTTGCTCTTGATCTGTTTCAAACACTAAGTTTTAGCTTCTTGTCGTGCTGTTCATGCAAAAGCGTTTCCTCATCACATGAATTAAAATCACAATCATTTCTCAGAGTTTTAAACCACCCATCATTGTTTTGAAATAGCGTATTTGAAAGTTTTTACTTGTTCCAATTTGAAAACTTCACCCAATCTGATGTTTTATCAGAGACAATTTATCACAATGGCTTCAAACGTTTTCGCTAATTAATGAGTTTTAAAACCGCAAGAAGAAAAAATATTTGCATTTTGTTTTTTTTCATTGTATGGCAGAAGATTTTAAATCATTCATATTCATTTTACATAAAAAAGTAAAAATTCATTCGTTTTAGGATTAACTTTACGTTTAATTTTTGCTGAAGAACTTGCTTTTTAACAAACCTCGAATAACAGAAATTTAAGAAATACCAATGATTTCGTCAAAACTTGAACTGAAAAAGTCAAACAACTTTTATGAAAACGCAGTAGAGTTCATATCCCTCATTTATGGATTAAACTTCTATTCTTTCAATGTTTTCAATCCACGCTATGTTTTGATTGCAAAATTACTTTTTTGTTGATCTTAATTTTCTGCACTACCTCATTTGCGTATAAGATACTGCAAAACATACAAAATATAATTTAAAAAAATGGTTTTATAATTATGTCATATTTTATGCTTGTAGCAAGATAAAGTAATAATTTCTGATAATCTAATTAAGTGGCGACATGATTTTTCGAAGCCCAAAAATGTTAGCACAGATCGTTGGATAACTTCTCTTTTTGTCCTTTTGTTTGCGCTCTTGCGCCGTAGATCGTTTTCATGTAAGTTGGTGATTTCAAAAATATCTATTAATATTTGTTAAAATGAAAGAAAAAGAAGTATGTTCAGCATAAAGTGTAAGTTACGTTAAGTTCGCATTTTTACAAATTTCTCAAAAAAAATTGTTCTGCGCTGATATTGAACTCTCTTTATTTGATTTTTTATTTCTAACAATTAAAAATTTTTTTTTCTATTTCTCACAATTAAATAATTAAAAAAATTTGATCACAATGCTCCATTGAAAATTTAAAAATGCAGTTTTCTGAAGTTTTCTGCGCTTTGGCAGTTTCAATTTTTCCAAACAAATTTTTTTAGTCACAAAATTCTTCATCGGATTTATTGCAAACACAGAAACTTTAGTTTTCTGTCATTATTGGATTTGTTGCAAACAACGTTCCCTCTCAGAGTTTGCTTGGTGTGCGCGGAATAAAAGGCCGTGTGAGCTCCAAAAAAGGTCTTTTTGGAGCTGGTTTTTTGGAGCCGCAACCTGGTTCTCTTTCAGTCTGGAATTTCGGAATTTTGGTCCCAAATTTAGGTGAAGTGTACAAATTTTAGTCCGGAGTTTTGGAATTTTGCCCCTCAAATTTAAATGAAGACTGAAAAAAAAAAGAAAAAAGTCTTCGCCGCATTCTGGTTCCATTTTAGTACGGAATTTCGGATTTGTTGTTTAAATCTTGCATTTGTAAAATAATATTATGAAATCTAAACTTTGGTCTTGCTTTCGATTGAAAGCATGTATTACTCTTGTCTTATCAACATTTATGCTGTGCATGGCAGAACTGAAGTTCAAGGCTATCTGCGCTGCCAAGCAGCTTAGTGGGAACTTAGACTGCAAATAAACCTTAATTTTCAGACAGTCTGGGCGCGATCGATTTCGTCAAAAAGAACTCGGATGGTTTGTAGTTAATTCAATAATGATATTAAAAAAGATTAATTAAAAGTTGATACAAATTGTTACAATTTCTAACCTCAAAGAAACATTGTACTCTATATTTAGTGCTTTGGTGTGCAGGTCAATCGGGCAGTCCTATTTTTCCGAACTTTGGCATATCTTGCTATAAGATTTTGTCCAATTTGGGATTTTAAACAGGATCTGTATTTAACTAAATAATACCGGCAATCGTTAGCAAGTATTCTAAGGTAGGGCGTGAGGACCAGCAGCTTGCTGCATTTCGGAGCCGTTGATCTTTGATTTCATACGATCGTCTCCGTTTGCTTGATGACTCGCCGTGATCAATTTTGATAAGCTCCACATGTCGTTGAGCTTCATCTTTTCTGCGACAATACAAATAAAACTTAAGGTGAGAAATCAAAAAAAAACTACCGTATACGAAAAGCCATATCTTTTGATGTTCAAAACTGTACAAAACCAATTAAACAATAAATTTATCGTTTTTAATGCAGAAAAAATTTTAATGGCGTAATTTTCGGTCGCAAAATTAAAATGTTTACTTACTAAAGACGAATTTACACAAAATCCGTTTTTGTCCGTTTTGTTTTTGGTTTTTGCTTCTTCGTGAAAAGTTTGCTCTTTTTTGAGCGCAGTTTTATAAGTCCTTATCTGCATTAAGTAGAGTGTTATTACCGTACATATAGATAAAAATTTTGTGTACAAACAACATAGGCGTATCCAGGGGGGCAGGCCCCCCTCCAATCGCAATGCCAGCAATGATAATTTTGTGACCAAAACGGCTATTCTTTCATCAGTTTCTTTTTCTTGGTTTGTGTTCACATTGACACGAGACAGTGAAGACCTTTTCGTTTTTTTTGCTCGTCACCTTTTTTTCGAAAAAAATTCAGCTCTTCAGACCGTGAAACCTGTTCTTATTGTTTTTTTGTTTTGGTGTTCACTATATAAGTTGTGGATTGCCCCCCCCCCAATCCTAAATTGGTCTTCAACAAAATTTCGGCCCCCCCCCCCCCATCAGAACTCTTAAGTTGGACTGTGAAGACTTTTTTCTTGGAGTTCACGTATGTGATTTGTGGTTTCGGCCGCCTCCAATCAAAAATCCTGGCTACGCCAATGATAAACGATGAGAGCGATATTTCAAGATAGGGCTGTTTAACTCTTCGTAAAAAACATTTTTTGAAAAAGTTTTGTCCAGTAGAACTGTCTGGTTAGTGTGGACTAGGACATACGTTTAAAATGCTTACCAAAAAAAAACATTACTTTTTCATAAAGAAGAAAAGCTTCAAAAAAAAAAAAACGACCAAAGCGGATAAAAAACGGATACTGCATGAATCCAACTTAACTAGAATACCGGCTATGCACTGACCGATACGACTTTACTTTCCAGTCAAGTTCATGTGCTGTTACTAAATAAAAAAATAATCAAAGAAATTCTATATGTGGTGATTACGAGTATGCTCGGTTGCTCACTATTGATAACTTCTTTGAGGGAGATCATCTAGAAATCATGACGAACTGTTCATCAGTATTGCAAACGGCTGGGAATAACAAATAAGTGTTTATCAACGCTAATCAATAATGCAGTGAAGTGGTGTTGCGCTGTTAGCGAACTTTTCTGAATCTAACGTTTACCGCATTATTTATCAAATAAAACTTTGAGAATACGAAACAACTAAAACAATCTCAAGTTAATTGAAATTCTTTTTTTTAAGAAAAGAAAATAGCTTTGCTATGGAATTTATGTATCGTTGACTAGTTGTTACCTATTTTGCAAGCTATCAACATCAATAACAATGAAAATGCCCTTAGAAAACTAAATTCGGCCCATGACGCTGTAATAGATAATGTCCTTTTGCAAGTGCGACAAAAACTAAAATGACACAATAAATGAAAGCATTATTTAGAAAATTTTCCAAGCATTTTGTACAGGGGCGTAAATCCCGGGGGGGATGGGGGGGATGCATCCCCCCAATAATTTTTGAGAGGGGGATGCGGGGGGGATGCAACCCCCCCAATCATCCCCCCCAATAATTTATCGTACGCTGCTATTTTTGACGATTTATCTTGCTGATTCAATGGCCTCCCGTTTCTTGCTAATGTGGTTACGGATTGCCACATGGTAAAATTGGCTGACCAAGCCAAACATAATTATGTAGGCCGTAAAATCTAAAAGTATAGTCTATTCATGGATTGCTCGTGACGTCATCGCGCTGATAGTCAAACCGCTGGACGTCAAAATCGCGGATCAGCGCTATGTAAATGCATGCAAAAACACTGATAGTAAAGATTATAGAGCGTATTTTCTGGCTCTAAATGAGTTAATTCTTTGTGGCATTAAAGTTAAATGCTAGATAAAAGCCTGCGAAAACTGAAAAAGATCTTTATTAGTAAGAATTCAGTTTTTGTATGCTTTTTTTAGTGACCTGAATCCGGCTTGCCGTTGAGAATCATGTATACTGTAGATGGTGGTAGCTAGCTTCGGTTACTATTGACTTATACGAAGCTTACTATTGACTTATTTGTGACAAAATTAGCGTACTTTTAAACTGTTGTATCTCTTTATTTGTCACAAAATTAGCTTACTTGCAAACTTTTGTAATTTCATAAGTCTATTTTGCAAGATTGGTAATTTTTGCATTTCGTGCTGTGATTAGCGACTTACCTACCGCTATGGTTATTCATTGCAAGGAGTTAAAACGCAAAAGCAGTTGTTTTCATTGAATTATTTTCTAGAGATGTCATTTAAATTTTAAACTAATTATATTAAACTGGCCTCAGTGTAACTTTGATAGAGCCTTAATTTGCATTTATTTCGACTTGGGCTAGTGATGTTAAATATTATTCATAAATTGTGCTTAAACTAAACATTAATCTGCCATGCGTTAGTGCTGCGACGTAGAATTTTAAGTATTTTAGGATATGACCGAATTTACGATGTGAACCAAAGCTAAAAGCCGCTAAAAGTGGGCAATATCAGACAATGGACGATGAAAATTCACAAAAAGCGTAACTTTCAAGACCCGCTGAGCCATGTAAGCTGCATAAATCGTTCCTGGTAGCTTTCATTTAAAACCAGGCTATCAACAAAAGTATTACTTTGCAATCAAATTCTTTAAACATTCCCACTGAAGGAATTATACATTGATTTGAAATAACGTCCAATGCTTTGTAATGGCGTTTTGACGTCCAATGGTTTTGGCGGGAAAAAGCTATGACGTAGCTGCAATTCATCAATAGCGCTTTCCGAAACTCTCTGCCTTTTTTTCTTGCTTTCGTAGCTGTTATACGTCATTACAATAATGCTAAATTTGCTTCGGATTCATCTTCATGGTTCTTTTAGCAATTAATGTTTGCGCCCCGATTGTTTATTCAATTCGTCGTATCGTGTAATGTGTAGGCTATTGCTAAATGTTGGTGTTGTACAGTACAGTTCTAACGTTCTTTGCTTGTTCTTTAATCTTTACTGATTTCCTGTGCATATTATATACTGGTACCGTAATTTCAAACTTCAGCACAAGTGAACTTGTATTAATTTTAGATTTTGTGGCTAACGCCGTTATCAGTTGTTAACAGATCCGGAGGGTTCCAGACCCTCTTCCTCTTCCCCAGCTTAACCAAGGCAAACGTAAAATGATGCGAAAATGGCATTTAATACATGCCCTCCGGCAGTTATATTACCTCGGGCCCCCCTCTTGCAAAATTTTCTGGATCTGTTTCTGCTTTATACAAATTGTTACCAGTGGCGTAATTTCTGGGGCCAGACCAGCCCCCCTCCCTCTCATAGGCCTAAGTAACGTCGCAATTACATAAGTCACCATGTTTTTCCACAACTGGAACCCTTTAGACAACTTTAATAAAGCATTGAATCATGGGCCTATGCTCCAAAAACGCTTATTTTGGCTTTAAAAATCGTAAAATTTTCTCAGCGACGGGGGCTTCGCCCCCTTGCTGTGATCGTCTCTGCAATGTAAATCCACTCCCATTGCAAAATCTTACTGGTTGTTGGTAACCAAAGGCTTGGGTGGATGTGATGCGTCTAAGACGCAGTACGGCTAATATTGCAGCTACGCAAATATACGCTTTTTTATATGTGCAGCTTTTGATGGCTCTGTTTCATCCCCCCAATAATTTTTACGGATTTACGCCACTGATTTTGTACATAGAAAAAAAATTCTTTATCAGCCCAATATGGTAAAGAATTTACAAACGACATCCATTATGAACTGCCTAACTACAGCAACAGTTGGTCTTTAATATTGCGATGAATCATCAAAAAGGAGAGAAGTTTTCGCGTGCTAAAACCGCAAAGAGCTCATTATGTCATCGTTTTAAGGAGCATGGCGCATCAATTACCGTTTTTCAACAAGTTCATTAATCTGGTTCAGATCAACGACGACTTGTTTGCAATTGGTACTGTACTTCCAGTCACCAATACCTTCTAATTTTTATTGATGGATTGCAGCTACGTCGTAGTTTTTCCGCGCCGAAACGATTGGACGTCAAAATGCCATTACGAAGCATCGAACCTTACCGCAAATCAATGTTTAATTCCTTCAGTGGGCGTATTTAAAGAATTTGAATGTAAAGTTAAAACTTTTGTAGATAGCCTATGGCTTAGTTGAAAAAATTACCAGGATCAATTTAAGCAGCTTATATAACTCAGCTGGTCTAGAAAGTTATGCCTTTTGTGAAATCTCATCGTCCACTGTGCCTGATATTGTCCACTTTGCCCGGTTTTTAAGTTTGTTTCACACCGTAAATTCGGCCATATCCTAAAATACATAAAATTCTACGCCGCAGCAATACCACACAGCAGGTTAGCGTTTAATTTAAGCACTATTTATGAATAATAATTTACGCCACTATTAGTTCAAGTCAAAATCGATCTAAATTAAGGCTCGATCAACATAACACTAAGGGCGGTTAAATCATTAGTTTAAAATTTAAATGACATCTCTACGAAATAATTCAATGAAAACAACTGCTTCTGCGTTTTAACTCCTAGCAACCATAGCGGTAAGCCGCTAATGACAATGTCAAATGCAAACTAAACCTATGAAATTACAAAAGTTTAAAAATGCGTTAATTTGTCACGAATCAAGGAGATGCAACTGTTCTATTTCAGGCCGTCAGTTGTAAACCTTGCATTTGATAACCGAAGCTAGCTACCACCATTTATATTATAACATTTTCATGGATTACTTGACAGCAAGCCGAATTTATGCCACTGAAAAAAGCAAACAAAAACCCTGAATTCTTACTAATCAAATCTTTTTTAGTATTTACCGACTTTTATGTAGCATTTAACTTTAATGTTTTTTAGGACTAGTGTCTTTTAGGACTTGTGTCCTTTAGCACTCGTGTCTTTTAGGACTCGTGACCTTTAGGGCTCGTGTCTTTGAGGGCTCGTGTCCTTTAGGACTCGTGTCTTTTAGGACGTGTGTCTTTTAGGGCTCGTGCCTTTTAGGTCTCGTGTCCTTTAGGGCTCGTGTCTTTTAGGACTCATGTATTTTAGGCCTCGTGTCCGTTAGGACTTGTGTCCTTTAGGACTCGTGTCTTTTAGGATTGGTGTCCATTAGGACTCGTGTCCTTTAGGGACTCGTGTCTTTTAGGACTCGTGTCCTTTAGGACTTGTATCTTTTAGGACTCATGTCCATTAGGACTTCTGTCTTTAGGACTGGTGTTGTTTAGGACTCGTGTCCGTAGGGCTTGTGTACACTAGAACTCGTGTTGTTTAGGACTGGTGTCCATTAGGACTGCTGTTCATTAGGACTGGTGTCCGTTAGAACTCATGTCTTTAGGACTCGTGTTTTTTAGGACTCATGTCCGTTAGGGCTTGTGTTCATTAGGACTCGTGTCCATTAGGGATTGTGTTTTTAGGACTGGTGTCCTTTAGGGCTCGTGTTTTTAGGACTCGTGTCCGGATACCGGCCCGAGAAAACACGTGGTATGACCCTATGAAATCGACTCAGAGTCCCGCCCGTTTTATTGGGCCACCTATCTGTCGATCATGGTCGTGGGGCCGGAATGATATTTCATATATTATACTTTACTGTATTTCAATTTTTGGTTCCTGATTTTAAATTTTGTATTTACGCGTGGCAAACAGCCCTGATGATCCCGAATACAGATGAAACAACCTGAATCTCAATTAGCCAGTCTTTGTGGCTAATGCCACTACAGTATGCGATGTACGACAAACAATTTGAAACTGTATACATTTCCATGTCAATTGACGAGCTCATTGTACGCTATTGTGGCGATAGAGTTGCTATTTACAAAAGTTTCAAAGCTTGAATTGCAGGACTTTATAGGAACATAAATTAAACTGCTTATAAAATTAAATTAGTTGCTCAAAAATTCAGAAAAATAAAGAAAAAAGTAATTTGTTCGTTTTGATTAGGGAATTTTTGATAACAGACAATTTGACCTAATCAAAAATTTGACTTTATTTTGACTCATAAAATTTATCAAAACAGACTCCTGCGCTCCCAAAACCAATCTAGAAATACGTTTAATGATGTTACAAGAACCTGAAAAAAATTGACTGCATTGATTTTTGCAGGCCCTAATGATAACGCTTTCTTTCTTTCTTTTTTGTTTCTTATTTTTTCTTTCCTTTTTTTGAAAAAAAGTTAACTGCATTTGAGTTACCTCCATGTGATGAATGACGTCCTGGTTTTCATTTGAAATTAAGCTTTCAAAACCAACACCGTGAGCTGTGTTGACGAAATCAGGTATTTTATGAGCTGAACACCAATAGGTAGTTTCGTCTGCTGGTATAATTACATCAGGAGCCAGAATATCAAAGCTTTGGTATTGCTTTTCTAGGGTCTCATTTTTTAAGTTCGAATCTTGTGAAAAGTCATTCCATATTGATGCTTCCTCTTCAATTTTTTTCAAATTATCATATCGGGAATATGCTTCCAGTATTTCTGTTTTCCATGCTTCTAAAATCAAATCAAATTAAAATTTCAAGCTTAAAGAAAAGTGCCAAAGCAAGTTACCAAATACGATTGCATAATTTGGTGCGATAGAATCGTCATAACAAAGATATCAAAGCAGGAATGCCAAGCATTATCATACCATCTTTCAGGATTGACCTATATTCCATAGCTGCAATAATCTATAAACCAGGCAGAATAGGTTTACTTGCGAATATCGTTTGCACAGTAATTACGCTTATGAGCAAAAACCGCTAATTAGCTTCCAAACTTGTAATTTTTGTTTCGCTTTTGTATTTTTTTTTCACTTTCAACAATACTTTTCCGGACTTTAATTTCAAGTTTTATTATAAAGGAATCGCCGGTTATTTCACTTTCAGCTTCAGCTTTTAGATCACACTTAAAAATCATTTCTGACAACAGAAACGCAAATTTTCTCACCTTGCTGAAATATCTTGACGTTGAAACTTTCGCTGGTTGCAGTAAAACAAAAAGCTAGACACACAGCCAGAAACATTCTTCAATCCAAGAGATAACACTGGAATGTTACTGATGAATTTTGAATTTCCAGAGCTTTAAAAGCGTTCTCTTAAAGAACTCGAAAAATAATATGGAAATCAATAATCATATTACATTTGCTATATTTTGTAGCACAACAAAATTAAAATAACGGTATAATTTGATTAGTTAAAGTCATAAATTGGATATTCAATTAGAATTTGGCTCAAGTTGTTATACGTATGCTATTATACGTATACAATTAGAATTTGGCTCAAGAATTCAATACGTATGCCATATGGCTAAAATGCTAATAGAGTAGATGACACTCGTCAAATTGGATTGAAAAAATTGGCTTTGAAAAACATTTTTGCTTAACGTTCGTTGTATTTTTACTTAGAGTGGTATTTTAAAGACGAATGTTGTAACACTGTAATTAGTTATTGTGAAAACTGGTAAGAACGTAAGATCGTTAATTACAAATTTAGAAAAGATGTCTTGTGCCTTAAGACTAACTGATTTTTTTCTGCAAGCTTAATTTCGTGGATATATGTAACCCTCTCTCGCCTTTTTTCTTAAAAATTTTTGTTTGATATGTCTTTTAACTATTGAAACTGAAAACAGCAGCATCGAAATCTTGTTTTACTTCCAAAAAATCTTCATCCGCTAACTTTCGTTTATCTTGAGATGGCAGCCATTGCATCATGATCTACAATTAGCTGTTTTCTGCTTCCTCCTCTAGTCTAGTCAAAAAACGCGTTTACGGACCCCGTAAAGATATATTTTTTTGCCTATGTAGCGATGCTCAGTACAGTCTGAAGTTTCCGGCTAGGGTTGTCCACCACCCCACTTTTCCTGCCCATTTACGTCATAATGACGTCATTTCCGCAAACGTTGGCTAAATTTTTTAGCTTTGTTGACTTTTACTTTATTCATTCTCACTTCTCTTGTGGTTAGACCTGAATTTTCAAACTTGGGTCACTCAACAAGTCAGACATGGGCAACCTTCAGATGATTTACGACGCCATACAATTATGATGTCATAATGCAGGAACAAAAATGTGATCAAAATTGTAAAAAACTACCATTTTGAGTGGTTGTCAACTTTTATAACTTATGTTATATTTGATGTAAAGCCTTGACTTTGCTATTGAAGAAAGTACATGCATATTAAAAGATACTGTATGAATTTGGTTTACTTTGATCGACATTTTTGTACAATACATAACACTGAAAATATGGCACCCATTATGCAATATTTATCGTATTTCAGCGTTTTGCTTGTCATCGAAGACTGAGTTGATTTCAAAAATGTTATTTGCTTCCATAATTCACTTTTTTTCAAAATTAGAAAAATTTTAAAGTATTGTAAAGGTGAAAAAGTTATGACGTCATATTGATGACGTCATATGTTAGTAAATAATCACAAAAACGGCCCTAAGTTTATGCTAGCTTTATGGATAAGATGATATCAAGTTTTTCACGGACCTTACAAATGAGAGCAAAAAAGTGATGACGTCATCATTTATGACGTCATATTTTTGAAAATATTTCTTTTTGCAATTATTGTTGTAATTGGTAAAAAAAATTTTTTTACACAAATCTAAGCAATGTAGTATGCAATTTATTTAATTTTACAGAATTTTAATTTTGCAAGCGATGATGTCGCATTTAAATAAAACATTTTATAAGTTTGATAAGTCATAAATAGCCTAAGCTCAATAATTTAACTTTTCACCACAAAGACAAGTAGCTTGAGCTTGACCATGAGTTTGTTGAGAAATCAACATTCAGCTCGTTTATAAATTTATAATGATTAACTCTGTACGTTAGGAATAAAAGTACTAAAGCACGATGGAAGTCTAGCTAAATCAATTTTAAAATTTGATGTTTAAAATTTGATGTAGCATAAACTTCAACCCCTTTTTTGTCATTTTGCGTCGCAAAAGTTTAGTGATTGAGTTTTATTGTTTCCATACAGTAAATGATTCCAGCTCTATACATATTGATTTGAAACTTTCTACTTATCGCCAAGTTCTCTGCAAAACATTATTTTTATGTTAAAGAATTTTTCTACTCATTTTAACACTTATTCTACTAATGTTGCCATATCGCAACCGGGTTTAGAAAATCTAAAACATAATTTTTTGACCATGTTTCTTGGATTTCGAAAACTTTAAGTACTCTATTGATGGATTGCATGTGACGTCATCGCGCTGCTAGCCAAACCGCTGGACGTCCAAATCGCGGATCAGCGCTATGTAAATGCATGCAAAAACACTGACAGTGAAGATATAGAGCGTGATTTCAGGCTATAAATGAGTTGATTCTTTGTAACGTTAAATTTAAAAGTTAGTTAAAAGCCTGTAAAAACTAAAAAAGATTTTAATTAGTAAGAATTCGGTTTTGTTTGCTTTTTTTCAGTGACGTAAATCCGGCTTGCTGTTAAGTAACCCATTAAAATCATGTGATATGGATGGTGGTAGCTAGTTTCGGTAATCAAATTTGAGGCTTACGGCGCTATAATGGAACAGTTGTATCTCATTTATTTGAGACGAAATTAGCGCATTTTTAAACTTTTGTAATTTCAGAAGTCTATTTTGCAGGATCTTGGTGATTTTTTGCCTTTCGCGTTGTCAATAGCGGCTTACCGCTATGATATTATTGGCTGCTAAGGGTTAAAACGGTTGTTGTTTTCATTGAATTGTTTTCATTGAATTATTTCGTAGATATGTCATTTAAACTTGAAACTAATTATTTAACTGGCCTCAGAGTAACGGTGTAACTTTGATCGAGCCTTAATTTGCATTTATTTCGACTTGAGCTAGTGATGTTAAATATTATTCATAAATACCGTAGTGCTTAAACTAAACATTAATCGGCCATGTGTTACAGCTGTGACGTAGAATTTTAAGTATTTTAGAATGTGACCGAATTTACGATGTGACCCAAAGCTAAAAACCGGTCAAAGTGGGCAATAACAGGCAATGGACGATGAGAATTCACAAAAAGCGTAACTTTTTAGACCCGCTAAGCTATGTAAGCTACTTAAATCGCTCCTGGTAACTTTCAATTAAGGCCAGGCTATCTACAAACGTATTACTATACAATCAAATTCTTTAAATACGCCAATTGAAAGAATTATACGCTGATTTACGGTATCTTCCAATGCTTTGTAATGGTGTTTTGGCGGGAAAAAGCTATGACGTAGCTGCAATCCATCAAAATTTAATTGTAGTTGAATGCTGTCTATTTATTTACACCATAAAATGAATGTTCCTATCATTTCAAGTTTTGTCTCCACAAAAAAAAATTTGAAGAAATTTAAAAAAAATTGCTTGATCATTCAGATTCATTTTTGTATATTTAGTTCTTTTTCGAAAATCATTCGTTGTTGTTTGTTTTATTGTAAGAGCATAACGCTATGGAATGTGGCCCGAAACACAAGTCACAGGATAAAATGGAATGGAGGCAATAAACTATAGAGCGTGTCCACAGCGCAGCACTAGTAAGATAGAGGTACGTTGTTATTTTTGTTAGTAATAGATTGCTGTCATAGAACGTTATGTCATAATGACGTCATTTTCGCAAAAAAAAAACTAAATACGAGTATTAAGTAATTTAACTTTTGTCATGGCATGTTTGATGAAGAATCAGCAAGGTTTACATCATCCAGGGATCACTACAAATTTATCCTTTGAGCAGGAGGTCTGAGGTTCTAATCCCGGGCCGGCTAAACTAACCTAAAGTTACTACAGGCCAGCTTTCCTTCAAATTTACAAAAATAGCTTCTGGTTTGCACTTGCGCAGTAGGTCTCATAAACTTGGTCTGCGGTTTGGTTAATAAGTTGAGTTCGGTATATTTAGTTGAGTATCAATCAACCTATTAGGATTTGAACTCAAAATTATGCACATTTAAATTGCATTATGAAAGTAAATTGAAAACTGGAAAACATACAAAACATAACCTATAATGGTTTTGAATAACCTGCGATAAAAGTTAAGTGCAAAAAAAGTTCAGAAAAAAAATCGAGCAATTATACAATTGTATTCTAGCTGTTTCTATTAGTACTCAACCTATTACACCGAACCGCAGACCAAGGTTAAGAGACCTACTACGCCAGTGCAAACCAGTAGTTACTTTTTCAAATTTGATGGAAAGCTGGCCTGTATGTAACTTTAGGTTAGTTTAGCCGGCCCGGGATTAGAACCTCAGACCTCCTGCTCAAAGGATAAATTTGTAGTGATCCCTGGATGATGTAAACCTTGCTGATTCTTCATCAAACATGCCATGACAAAAGTTAAATAACTGAATACTCGTATTTAGTAAAACATAACGTTCTATGACAGCAATCTATAACTAACAAAAATAACAAAGTACTCATATCTTACTATAAGTGTTGCGATATGGACACGCTCTAATCTATTGCCCTCCATTCCATTTTATCCTGTGACTTGTGTTTCAGGCCACATTCCATAGCGTTATGCTCTTACAATAAAACAAACAACAACGAATGATTTTCGAAAAAGAACTAAATATACAAAAATGAATCTGAATGATCAAGCAATTTTTTTTAAATTTCTTCAAATTTTTTTTTGTGGAGACAAAACTTGAAATGATAGGAACATTCATTTTATGGTGTAAATAAATAGACATTCAACTACAATTAAATATAGAGTACTTAAAGTTTTCGAAATCCAAGAAACATGGTCAAAAAATTATGTTTTAAATTTTCTAAGCCTTGTTGCGATATGGCAACACTAGTAGAATAAGAGTTAAAATGAGTAGACAAATTCTTTAACATAAAAATAATGTTTTGCAGAGAACTTGGCGATTAGTAGGAAGTTTAGGACCAATTGTGTATAGACGTGGTATCACATCTAACTCTTACATCAAATTCTAAAATTGATTTGGCCAGACTTCTACCGTGCTTTAGTAATTTGCCTCTAATATATACAGAGTTAGTCATTATAAATTTATAAACGAGCTGATGAATATTCACAGCAACAAATCCTTATGACGACAAGCAAGGTTGGCCCAAAAACCAAAATAACCTTTTGGAGCCGATTTGGTAAGTAGAACCCATTCTTCCAAGCGCTTTGGTAGATATGGTAAATAGCAGAGTTGGAGTCGAGGACACAACGTTGGAGGCCAAGACCAATGACTTAAAAAAATCTGAGGCTAAGGACCGACTTTTTAAGAACAGATCGCAGGGGCGCCGAGAGCCGAACGTGGGCCCAGGGCCAGCTCAAATATGACGGATTTCCGGTTTTGTGAACTCCAAAACAGATGGGGAAAATGACGCAGTTTTGTCCGAATTATGATGTGATCTCCAAAAAAAAGGTCTTCACCGAAATTCTAACGGTTTTTTCGGTCGATTTAAGGTGATCTGCAAAAAAAAAAAAGGTCTTCAGGCCTCTCATGCTGATTTCTCAGTGTCATTTTGATGGGCCCCTCTCGAGCTCATGGGCCTTCTGTTGGGCCCGCTGAAACCAACGACCTTCCTGAAGCCCATGGGCCCCGGGGTCATTGCCCCCCCTCTCTCGCTGGGCCTGACAGATCGTCTCGAGGCCACGAGCAGGAATGGTCGAGACCAAGGCCAAAGACCAAACACAAAATCTTTCTAAATTATGGTTGAAAAATTTTTCATATTTTTTAAACGCAAGAGTGTTTAAAATATTGCATTTTGTAAACTTTTTGATAATAATTCAAAAATAGTAAAAATAATAATGAATCCATTCAAAATGGTTTTAAGAAACTGCTTCACTACAAATACAAAGCTGTCGTAAACATTTTATTTTACAAAATAAAATTTTTTTTACAAAATAAAATGTTTATAATAATTTATAAAATATTCATAAAATAAAATGTTTATGACAGATTTGGCTTTTTTATTTCAAGTGGAGAAAATGAATGCCATTTTGACGTTTAATACCTTAGCAGCTGATGTTGGTTACGTACCGTAACGATATCGTGGCAATGAAACAAAGCCATAACCTCTAAATTGAATATAGCTAATATAAACGTAGAAATGGTCAATATAAATGCCTTAATTTCATCAGTTAGGGCTCCGGTGCAAACGTCTACTGATCAAACTCTGGAAACTATAGACCTATTGCAATTGCATCGGTAGTTTCTAAGCTTTTTGAGCACTTTATTTTGCTTAAACTCAAACCGTTGCTCACAACTAGTGATAATCAATTTGGTTTCAAACATAGGCGTAGCCAGGATTTTTGATTGGGGGGGGCCCAAATCCTCAAAAATTCGGTTGTCTTCACCGAAATTGAGAGTGATTTTTCAGCCGAAATCGGAAATTCGAACGATTTTTCCGCCCAAAATCAGGTGATCTCAAAAAAAAAAAAAAAAAGGTCTTCACCGAAATTGAGAGAGGTTTTTCGGCCGAAACCTTACTGTTATGTGCGCAGTTACTGAAAAAAAACTGCAACTAAACATCGTCAGGCTATGTTGTCATAACTTTTTGTCGTTAGTGGAGTTTTGATTGGGGGGGGGCCCGGGCCCCCTGGGCCCCCCCCCTGGCTACGCCTATGGTTTCAAATCTCTTCATACGACTGACATGAGTACATTTTTATTGAAAGAAGTTGTTCGCTCATACACTGTAAAAAATAATCCAGTTTATTCTGTGTTCCTTGATGCTTCAAAAGCTTTTGACCGGGTGAATCATGCTATGTTATTTCGCAAACATATGGCCCGATCTATACCTGGATGCCTTTTACGCTTGCTTCACTTCTGGTATACTAACCAAACTATGATGATAAAATGGGGTAATTGTATGTCCGACTCTTTCAGTGTCAGTAACGGTGTTCGTCGGGTAGTGTTTTGAATCCATATCTTTTTGCTTTTTATATGGATGATCTGTCAAGTGAACTGAATAAGATAAATGCTGGTTGCATTGTGGGAAATCTCAAGCTTAATAATATTACGTATGCTGACGATTTATGTTGTTTTTGTTCTTCTCTATCAGGGCTCAATGAACTACTTGCTGTCTGCTCGAAATATGCTGCTGCACATAATATTGTCTTCAATGCTAGTAAATCATATGGCATGATGTTTGGAGTAAAATAATGTAAGAACTTTAAGCCTAAACTATCTCTGG
The DNA here is from genome assembly GCA_963965965.1 of Trididemnum nubilum. Taxonomy (NCBI): domain Eukaryota; kingdom Metazoa; phylum Chordata; class Ascidiacea; order Aplousobranchia; family Didemnidae; genus Trididemnum; species Trididemnum nubilum. The sequence continues at coordinate 20,568,828 of OZ014477.1, forward strand.
ATGGCAAAATTATTAGATTTGTTGATTCTGTAAAATATTTGGGTGTATTTCTAACTGATACATTATCTGATGATTGTGATATCACTCGCCAAGTCAAGTATTTGTATGCTGCTGGTAACTCACTTCGCAGTAAATTTCATGAGGTTTTATTCATATCAAAAATATGTTATTTCGGGCTCATTGTTGTACATTGTATGCTAGTCAGCTGTGGTGTTGTTATACCTATGAGAGCTATAGACGTCTTCGATTGTCTTACAATGATTCCTACGTAATATTCATGATATTCCTCGCTATTGCATTGTTCGTCAATATCAAGTAGAGGCTAATGTCGATACTTTTGATGCCCTTGTTCGCAAACTTTTATTCCGTTTTATGAATCGTTGTCACAGGTCTACAAATGTGTTTGTTCACTCATTACTTCACTCTTGCAGATTTCGTTGTTCGAAATATGTTGCTCGCTTGATAGATTTGCTTACTGTAAATGGTTTGGAAGAAGCTTACTGCTCTTCTCTGGCGCTCTAGAACTAGTAATGCATGACTGTAAACTTTTTTTTTTGTGTGTGTGTTTCCTTTTTTTTCTTCGTTTGCTATGAGCGCTTTTGCGCTTGACACAAATAAATAAATGGATCCCCACTTTTTTAGTTGTTTCCTAGACGCAAACCCTATTGTTTGGTTAAACGATTTCTTTCACGGAATTTTTTAAACATTATTTTCTGAAAAATAGTATTGCAAATGCAGTAGATTTATGTTTTAACACGAACTGAGGTACAGTACAGGGTGTATTTGTAAGCTCAAGGTTGTGACACTAACCCCTTTGGCCATTGTATGTGATGTCTTTCTTATATCTAATGTCTATCACTAATGATCGCGAAGGTTAAGGCTTTCAAAAGACACTTTGTTAAATTTAACATAAAGTATATATTTTCAAAAAAGAACCTGAGGATCCCAGCAGGGGCGTATCAAGAAGGAAGGTATTGGAGACATTTGTCCCGGGTCCCTCTTCAAAGAGTCTACAATCGTCGAAAAGGAAAGATAACTAACCATTATTTTTTTCTAAAAATGTCCAAATTTTTCGCAGAAGATTTCCCTATTCATCTTATTATGACGTGGTGTAACAAATTTATTAAGTGCAGCGCGCATCTCTCTAGGCATTCAAACAATTATTATACTATGATTATATTTAACTTCATCCTTAATATCTTAATGATTCTTCATGCAACATTTTTTGTGATCCACTGTTTGTTATTTGGGATTCTCAGCGGCAATTTCCAACATACAAATTGTTCAGTAAATGTTTTGCCCGACCGCGAGCCAGTGATTACTATTAGAGTGGTTTTTATCTCAAAACAAATTCTACGCTCTCGCGCACTGTCAGAACAAGTTGTCGTTCTCAAGATTATGCCATCCCTGGTAATACTGTGTTACCGTACATTTCATTATCAAACACATACTTTCTTCTAAATTCACAAGCAGAATAGGCTCGGTCATGTTTTAGCATTAGTACCTCAAAATTATCCTAGGATTCTTGTTATGACTCTGAAAGGCTTTAGTGCGTTGCAGTTTGTACCGACAGCACCGAATAAATTAGCAGAAATAAGAACAGCAACTTTATACAAGGCTTTTTGCCTCCTCATTTTTCCGATTAGAGTTTTCACACAATGCCATTTAAAATACGTTTCAGTCATTATGATTTGGCATCAGATCAGAAGTTTAAGTTGTCTTTTGTTTGGTTATTTTCCTTTTTAACCAATCAAATAATAATGCAATCCTCGAGCCGAGGAAAGAATATACTCGAGTACTTGTAGGCATCGAGGCCAAGGAGGGACGTCCTCTCAGCCAAGGACATCCTGGAGGACTCCACCTGGGACGTCTTAAATGCGACATCATCGCTTGCAACATTAAAATTCTATAAAATTAAATAAATTGCATCTACGTACATTGCTTAAATTTGTGTAAAAATTTTTTCTTCACCAATTACAACAATAATTGCAAAAAGAAATATTTTCGAAAATATGACGCCATAAATGATGACGTCATCACTTTTTTGCTCTCATTTGTAAGGTCCGTGAAAAACTTGATATCATCTTATCCATCAGGCGCGTAGCCAAAAATTCGCAATGGGGGGCTGTTTTGGGGGTCTGGGGGCGGAGCCCCCAGCGCTGGAAAATTTTGCATTTTTTTGCAAAAATAACTTCATTTTTGGGCTATTTTGATTAAAAAATAAGGCTTTTAGAGCGTGGCTTAGAAATTGGCAGTGCAAACATGATTAAATTGGTGGCATAAATGGGCTATTTGGGAGGTGGCTAATGGTAAAATGTTAGTTCTCTTGTTTAGATGCTGGTGAATTATAAAATTGAATAGTTCAATAAAACTCACACGGAGTAATCTATTTCGTATACAGTTCTTAGAGAAAAATAACGGGGGGTTAATGAAAAGAGATTAGAGAGAAATGATTGATAATTCACTAATATTGAATAGCCCCCCTCCCTATTCCCTGGTTTATAGTATATTCGTTGTTGACTCCTACTGTATGTTTAGCATTTTTACACTTGCTATCAAATTTGTTTGCTTATTTCTCAAAGTTTTCATTTTTCAAAGTTTTCATTTATTTGTTTTATTTTTGACAAATTAGCCCCCCTCCCCCCTTGAATATACGCTTGAAAAGATGTTTTAAATCACTATTTAGTCCACTCCAGTGCATAAAACAGTCTCAAAAGTGCTAAAAGCGTAGTGTTTTTCTCATTCTGCATTTTGGTCGACATGCCAATGGGGGGGCTATAACCCCCCCCCCTGGCTACGCTACTGCAAATTAGCCAAAGTGTGAGAGCAGCAATAGTTCGGAGGAAGAGACAATTTTGCAGTATTTTGCTTCAAATTCTCAGTTTCAAGTTTTCGTATTATCATAAACGTTCTCGCAAAAATACAAATTTTAGTCGGACTCTGCCGCTGCAATATCGTTAGAATTTGCTCTCTGTATTAAATCAAATCTTTCATTATACTCGCTGTATGACGCCGAAGCATGTAACGAGTTTGCGGGGCCCATCTCCGCGTCATTGCGGAGCTTAATTAAAAGCAATGTTAACGATGTTATTAACAGCGCCTACTCGCAAATCGTAACACGCTTGTAACAGCCAGTTTGAATTTAATCCAATTAAAACGTTCCGGTAGTAAGCGACCCAATCAATATAAAGCGATCCAAAGCAGTCCAGTAAGCGGTTTCTAAAAAATGCAAACAATAGATACCAACATTATGTGAAACACAAAACTCGCGTACGTAAAAAATATTTACCGAAAGAAGGTTATACGTAGTAATGTTTAGCACAAGCTACTAAAGCAAATAGTATATAACTGTAACATTAACAAAATCAGTTGTAATTTATGACAGAGAATCCGAATGTAACTAACCGATGAGTATCCGGATGTAAATGCTGAGTCCAACTGAAAATAATCTGGTCTTGCAACTGAAACTTCGTACCAAATCACTCACGAGAGAGAGGGAAAGCGAACGGCCCGAAAGCAAGAAAGCCACGGGGGTCTCAAACTGCTCACTGTCAAAGGGGTGCCAAATCGGTAGACTAAAGCAAACGGCTCTGGTATGACCGAGCAATAAAAGTTCCAAATTTGAGATATGAAGGCTCTGGAAGGACAATTTCTCAGTCCAAAAAACTAGAACAGCAAACTGCTGGCTTTGTTAATGGAATTTGGTTTTTTCTTGCTTCTCCTCTGGAGAAGTAAAAAATGAGTCCTCTCTCGATGGAACTAAATCATGAGTGATTTGGCATGACAAGCTCGCAGCTTGTAAAACCAACAAAAGAACAAACAAGCAATACAGTAGTAAGAAACCGAATTTGAAGATTTTGAAAATCAGCTGAAGTCAAATAGTGTGCTTTGTTCAAATTAAATTGCCCAAATTTGGAAATGATTACGCGCATAAAATAAACGAGTAAACCAACGGACTTAAAATAAATGAGTCCGGGTTTAAATCTTGAATAAAACAATACTTAACAAAACGAAGCTACTAGCAATTTTCCGAAAAGAAAACATTTTATGGATAATTCTTCAAAAATTATAGAAAACATTATTTTTTTGATCACATTGTATCTTGAATATCAATTTTTTTCCTTGAAAATCTGCTGCATAAAGAGCTAACAGAAAAATATCAGAATAACAGAAAAACAATACAATATATAGGAAATGATATCTGCCAAGCTTTTCTCACCGAAATCTCTTTAAAAAAAATTAAGCGGAAAATGTTATTGACTCATTTAAATGCTTGGAAATAATGAAAAATGTTAGTTGTCGAAAGCTGGACATTGCTGAGAATTATTCAAAAGAATTATTTGAAATTCCATTTTTCAACTTGCTTTTTTTGTGGAAACATTTTATTCAGCCGCACTTCGCTTACTGTGATAGATACTAACATTTCATTTGACATTTTTTATGACCCACTGTAACCGAAAGAGCGAACGTTTCCTTTTGCTGGTGTCTTTCAAAGAACTAGAAGCTGAGTGTGTATGTAGCAATTAATCGCTTTGAATTTGACAAAAAAAAAAGGTTTTGTCATGTTGAAGTAGGAAAAAAATGTTGGGCTGTGGTCCCTTCACTAGCTAACTGCCGGGAGGGTTGCCACATTTTTATCTCAGAAATCTGCGTAATGACTTCCATATTACATGATACATCCCAAAAATAGCACAGTAGTAGGTTACATTAGACGAGATATCATTATAACGTATATTGTAGCATCAAGAGTTCTTAAGCGAGTTGACTGTACCATGACTGTACTAAGCACTGTAGCATAGCAACATCGCAAAAATTTGTATGCTGTGAGAGTGGCATAATGTTACGCTCTCACAAGTCAAAGATTCATACGGAACTGCTCTAAATAAGTTAATTTATAACTGATGCAAATTATGGTTGGTGATTTTGTCGACTAAAAGCGGATCTTAACAATATTTAATAAAAATAGTAAAGCATAACTAAAACAAACACTTCAATTAGTTCTCGTCCTAATTTTTGTCAGAACTTGGCAATTTGTACACGAAAACAACCTAAAATGGGAAGGGGGACTACTGTAAAACCTACAAGTGCTCAATGTGATCACTTTGGTTGATTATTATTTGTTGTTGGAGCAAACCACTTACAAAAATTGAAGCACCGTAAAGTTTCTATGTACCAATACGATTGAATAGCATTCAAAGCAGTATAACGTTTTATAAAACAAAGATTTATGCAATAGTGAGGTAGCACTGCACTCACTTTTACGCTTTTCCATTTTCCTTTTCCATTAGCTTTTTTCCATTAGGCTATTATTTTATCAGCATCTGAATTTACACATACTGTAGCTTATCCTGGCATCTCACTCGAACCTTCAAACCACACTCGAGGGCATTTTCTGCACTTGCTATCGCACCCTATTCTCAGATTACTCTGATCAAAGTCTAACAACATGGTCACCATAAACAGGATTCTCCGCCAATATCACACTGGCACTGCAATAAGTTCAACCGCATCGCGCTAGCATCACTAAGCAGGGACACCATATATGACATCACATAAAGGAGACGATGACATTACATAAATTGTTTTAAATTGGTTATGTGATGTCATATGTGGTGTCTACTGTTCATGCTTAGTGATGCTAGCGCAACGCGGTAGAAGTAAGTGCAGTACCAGTGTGATACTGGTCGAGAATCCTCTTTCTGGTAACCTTGTCGTCAGACTTTGATCATCATAGTAATCTGTAAAAAGGGTACGATGACAAGTACAGAATTTGCCCTCGTGTGTGGTTTGAAGATTCGGGTGGTCTGCCAGGATATGTTATGTGTGAATTCAGATATCGATGTAACACTAGCCTAATGCGAAAGCAAATGAGTAAGTGAAGTGCTACCTCACAGTTGTAGAAATTTGTGCTGTTAATCTTCTATGTAATTTATACAATATTTCAGCAATAAAACACAAGTAATTGTTAATGAACAATAGCGTAATCAGATTGATTTCAAAGCAAAAAGATAAAACATCAAAAAAAGAAATTGCGGATTAAAAATACGTTACAGTGAATCAATAAAAACAGCATTATTTAAAACTTATTATCAACTTGTATAGAATTGCGGATTTGTTACTCACATACTGGATTACCAGTATGCGGTATTTATTAGGATAGCTTATAGTCTTACGGTACACAATCTGTGTCACGTGAATGGTTATATATTATTTTTTGTATTCAGCATAATTTTCAGAGGTGGAGTCGAGGCCACAAGGCTCGAGGCCAAGGCCAAGGACACAAAAAAATTTTGAGGCGAAGGCCAGGACAGAACCTCTCGAGGCCAAGGACCAAGGACACAGACGTAAGTGTTCTCCAAAAAAAAAAAGGTCTTCAAAATTTTTTTCAAGCGATCTCAAAAAAAAAAGTCTTCAAAAATCTTTTTCAGGCGAAAAACGTTTTCAAAAAATTTTTTTTTTCAGGCGATCTCTACTTGAGGAAACCAAAAAAAAGGTCTGCAGATTTTCCGCAAGATTTATGGCGTTTTCCAACGAAATTTTAACGGTTCAAAAATAGTGCTGTCCTCGAGCCGAGGACAGGGCAATTTTCGAGGACTTGAGGCTTCGAGGCCAAGGCCAAGGACTTCAAAATGTGTTCTCGAGGACTCTACCTCGATAATTTTTGTTACATGATGTTTGCTAAAGTGAAGTTTTCTCAGATACGATGCAGAGTTGTTGTTTCTATATGTCCCTGATACGATGTAAGCAAAACAGAGATTGTCTACTGGAGTTTATTCAAAAGTTTTTTCTCGTTTAATGTCTGTGAAGGATTGCCAAACTTCCCACTACCACAGGTCCAGAGCAGTCTAAACTTCCGTTTTTTTTTGTTGTTGGTGATAGCATCATTTTGCATTTTTATTGGCCACTACATCGACATTCGCTTCCCCACTAGATGGTGCTTGACTATCAGTTCCAGATGTGACATACATTTTGGGATTAGTTCTTTTTATCAGTCCATTATTTTCGTCTTGCTGGGGCGTTTTGTTTTCTGCTCCATCAGTTAGCTGGATACTATTTCCGTTTTGAGAATTGCTTTCCACAGAAGAATCTTCCTTTTCTTTTGCTTGATCCGTTTGAGCTAAACATATCACGATAAAAGTTTAAAGTTTCTTCCAACAGCCAAAAAGTTCTAATCAATGGCGACCTTAGAAAAAGAGTGGGGGCTGTGCAAATTGAATCATTGTATTAGTGAACAGGCGTGCAATGAAGATTTTGCCAAGGGGAAGGGTAAACCAAATTCCAAAAACCAACGGCATACCAACAGTAAAACTTATGTACAGTAGCACATGCTGTAACAATAGCTCCCTTATCGCTTTGAAACATAATACTATTTGTTTTTTCATTTTGCACAATACTGTTTGTGCCGTAGCGAAGCTGCAGCAAAATTGTACGCTTTAGAGGCAAATATAGTGATTAGTGCTTTTCAACGATTAGTTTTTTTATCATTGAAACACTTTTTAGAAGGGGAACGGCTGAGGGAAAGACCCTTTCTCCCTTGAATTTAGTTGTTATTTTAATTGTGGGTGGGTGAAGAGTCTCAAAGCATAAGTTTGACTTTGTTGGAAGACTGATCGAAATTCGAAGCTAAAACAAGTTAAAACAAGCCAGCATTGCATAAACTTGCAGCTATAATTTGCAGATTACTCATAGGTCAGTTGGTCGAGAGATAACACGTTCGTCTCTGGAACGGCAGGTCTGAGGTTCAAATCTCGGGTCGGTCAAATCGGACACAGTGTTGCCAGCGGCTCGCCACCGCTGCGATGTTTTTTCAAAAGGGGCTGGGTTGCTTGAGCGCAGTAACGTGGAAATGGGCCCGCCAAGAGTTTATGAATGCTACAATTTTTTTGTGGACGACAGTTTAAATGTGTGTGTATGTATGTGAGGGAGGCTGTCCATTTGGCATACTTTGCACATTCCTAGGTCACAACGGTACTGGCTCTAATGTCTAATTCAACGTCAAAGCAAACTGTTCGCAGCAAATATCACTTTTTTTTCATTTTTCGACTTTGATAAAAGACATTATGAAATACGTAATGTTCAAATTTACTGTATAGTGTATAATGCCCAAACTACAACCACACTAGCAAGAAAAATCGTATTGCCTAAATTGAAAAATTAGAATAACTTCCATAGCTAAGACAAAATACTGTAATCCTTTTCAGCGAATTGCAACTTTTTTAGCATTTATCATTTCATGAAATGCCAAATGTTCATGGTTCAGGCAATATGATTTAAAAAAGGAGTGAGTTTCATTGAGTTCATGCGGTGCATAGAATTTAAAAAGTAAAACTGCAACGTTCGTATACGAATGACTACCTCAAAAAAGATAACGAAGCAGTATCGTAGCATAATAATGAGCATAACTTTCAAATTATTAGGTTCATATTTTGTTTTTTCTGTTTCTATTAAAAACACATGCCTAAATTCCTTTTAACTCAGATGCCCTTTTTTTGATAAGAACACTTTCATAAATACACGAGGCTTATTTTTGCTTAAAATTTAGAGCGAATCTTAAAAAGCATAATTTTTTTCGATTCAACTTGGGGGCTGCAGGTTCGGAGACCAAAAGGTCAATTCGTTGCCTCCCTTCTGTCAAGAATTATTAATATTTAGAATGTCTCTAACTAATTTTCATCTTATACTTTTTTGACAGTGTAAATAAATTATTGATTGATTGATTGAAAAAAAGATACTTTCCGCATAAAAAAAATTAAGAGCACCGGCCAAATTAAAAAAAAAATCAAATTTAGTTTGCAGTAGCCTACTTCGTATTGTAACGAATAAACCTGGTTTTAGCGATTATAGCCAGTGGACTGCATTGTTTTTGGTTTTGAAGCTTTGTTAATCTACAAAAAATACTCTTTTTTCTCTTCCCATTTCCAGAAAAACGTACTAGCTAAAAACAAACACGGTTGAAAAATTTTGAAACTACGTGAACAGCCAGACCTCAACCCTAAACTTATTGGTTGTTATAAAAAATATTTAAAAAAAGTGTACCAGGTAGTAAGAAGAAAACATTACCTTCTTTGAAAATTGAAAAAATTTGTTTAGTCGTTCTGTTCATATTTTAAAAATAGTCTTAGCTACATTAGTTCGCTTTTTAGAATATTCATTAAATAAAAAACATACCTCCTCTGCTCTTTAGCAATTCACTAAAAATGCTTATAACAGCGGCCATGAATGCCAAACCGAATAAAATCCAAAAATAGACGGCAACGCGGTATATGCTGGGGTAATCCTTGTCAGGATTCGTTCCTAAAAATAAAACCGAAAATGTCAAAAAATATTTTTAATAATAAAGCAATTTTTTGCACTTTATCGGCTACTATTACTGGGCAATAAATCCTGCATTTCGATCTTACAGGGGGTTTCCAACTTTTTTTGATGTCCGCACCCTTTTTGGTTTTAGTTTTTTTCTTACCTTTTAATATTACGCTAGATTGACTGTAGTGGACAGGCCAAAATCTAAGACGTGAGGCGTGTTAGACCGCAAAAAGCCTGGCGCCGAACCAGGATTTTGAAATCCAAAAATTTGGCCGCTGTTTATTTCATTTTCAAATTTAGATTTTTCTATTTATGAAATCGACTGAATTAAATGTCAAAATTGAGTACTTTTGAAAATCATGATGCGTCGAGAAAATCGAAGCATCTCAATTACAACACAGACGAGGGCCTGGGGAACGGAAACCACAATTAGCAAAAGCAATGGGGTCTGATTGGTGAATTTCGCAATTTTTTGAAAAAAAAAATTAACGCCGTTCAAATAAAATTTTTATTTTTTCGGATGAGTTTAAGCTAAGACAAGAAAACTTAGTCCCTTCATCCCCCAACAGCTCTCTAGCCCAATTCAAACCGTGTTTTTAAGTTTTTGTATTTATTGAGTTAAATTTTTCTAGTAATTTGGCTTAGTAGAAGGCTTTAGTTGCTCAGCAGCTGTTACAATATTTGCGTATCTATGAAGCCGCCACTGCTCGTATCCCTTGAATTTTTTCCTGTTCCCCAATTGGAAACTCTTTGTTTTAGTGCTTGGAATCAGAGGTGGAGTCAAGGACACAAGGCTCGAGGCCAAGGCCAAGGACATAAAAAAAATCCGAGGCCAAGGCCAAGGACAGCCTTTCCGAGGACAGACCCGCTCGAGGCTAAGGACAGGAATGCTCAGGCCAAGGCCAAGGACCAAGGACACAAGCGCATGTGCTCTCAAAAAAAAAGGACTTCAAATTTTTTTGCAGGCGATCTCCAATTCATAGGCGTACCAAGGATTTTTGATTGCTGGAGGCCTAAACCACCAAACACATTCAATGACGTGATTAAAAATTTTCAAAAGAGGAAGTTTTTGTGGGACAAAGATATCGTAGGCTGGAAGATCTGAAATCGTTGCCTGTTGGCACGTAACCAGGGTTGTGCAAAGGGAGAGGGCTTAAACTAATAGTTGAAAAGTACGAGTATCTAACTTTGTAAACATGTGTAGAAAGCTAGTGTAGCTCATACTTATCACAGACGGGAGTCTGGGGGCGGGGGCCTCAGCCGCCGTAGGCTTTGGGGGTCTGGGGCGAAGCCCAGAGATGGAACCGGTCACGATTTTCTCGGCCCGACCCGACCGGTAAATTTAAAAATCATCGCCGGCTGACTGGCCAGTCGACCGGTTTCTGACCGGCCCGGTCGACCGGTTTACAGGTTTTTGTTCACTGTTCAATGTATCTAATAAAAAATTTTCAAAAGTGGGGGCATGGGTGAGGTGTTAAAATTTGTGACTTTGGGCGGGGGTCTCAGAAAAAAAAACGCAAAAGTTTTTTGCGTTTTTTGCGAAAATGATTCAATTTAAAGATTTTTTTTGGTTAAGTTTCGGTTTGAATGACCTGTTTTGAGCAGCGCAAAACGTGCACAAAATAAGCATAAAAAGCACTGGAGGGCACAAGCTAAACTATTAAACGTTCTTTCGAATGATATTTTGCAAAAGGGCAAAAACTAAGTTACAATTTTTTTGCTATCGGTGACAGATAATTTGCAATTTGCCCAGCAGCAAACACTGAACTATGTTTCGGCAGTGCTGCATTTGCAGTTACAAAAAGATAAATGAGAAAAAACAGCAAAAGATAGGTAACAGTAAAAACATACGAACATCACAATACTTGTACTATTGCACCCAAAAACATTAAAATGATGGAGCAATAACATTATATGATATTGAAAATTATGTCACTAACAGCGTGAAAAAAAAGGAATATTGAAAAATTATGACACTGTCAGCGTGAAAAAAAATTAATAATATTTATAATAACTAGGCTACTTCACTAACAGTTTGAGAAAGTATGAAAAGGATCTATTGCAAAACATTATGTACTGGAAAAGCTTTTTAGCTCCACAGAGATTTATTAATCGACGGAACAATTAATATAAATCTTTGTGGAACTAAAAATCTTTTCCAGTGCATAATGCTTTACAATAGATCCTTTTCATACGTTCTCAAACTGTTAGTGAAGCAACTAGTTGTTACAAATCTTACTAATTTTTTTTGCGCTGTTAGTTACATAACGTTCAATATCATATAATGTTATTGCTCCATCATTTTAATGTTTTTGGGTGTAATAGTACAAGTATTGTGATGTTCGTATGTTATTACAGTTACCTATCTTCTACTGTTATTTTTTTCTCGTCTTTTTGTAACTGCAAAGGCAGCATTGCCGAAAATTGTTCTGAAGAAGCTTCCCGGTTTGAAAAGCGAAACGTCAAACCGATAAATAAACTCATCGGTAGTACGAAGTCGTTATGAATAATTATCAACGCGTCCGTTATTTTCATTGAAAACACTAAACTGCTATGAAATTGGCTAGAGAACATTTGAAATATAATGTGCCCCAGCAGTTTGTAGAAATGCTGCTACTTCAGAACAAGCCATGGTTAGTTAGATATAAAAAAATAAGAGCTGTGTCTTTCTTGCCTAGTGTAGAGTGTGGTAAATTTAAATTGAAACAAGCTTTTCAAAGCGGCAAGATTTTAGCATGCAGTAAAAAATCTGAAATCTGCGCCACTTCTACTCTTAAGCTGATTAAAATGATGCTAAAATGCCAGGTAGCGCAAGCCTTTTCCACATGCATGCTTTATTAGAATCTGATCACGCGATTTTAACGTATATTTTGCACTTTTTTGCTTTGTGCCGTGGCCCAAAGTCGGGAGACATGGCACAATACTCCCACCCTAAAGTAGTATGGACAGGCACAGCACATCACCTAAAGCAGCATGGACAGGCTTGACGGAACGATTTTCAAATTTTCAAAGTCGTAACATTGGAATTATAGGGCCCAAAAACTGCCACAAAAGTTTGGCGTGAAAGAGGTCGCATTAAAAAATAAATGCGGCAAAAAATATTTCACACGATTATATATCTCAAAATACCCTATCACCTTCACCAGCCCACTTTTGGCCGCGATGAGTTTTTTTTTCCTTTTTCTTCCAAAATACCGTACGCTTATTTTCTAAACGGCTTAACACACACACAAAAAAAACTGCATCAAATGTGCTATTGCGACGTACAAGCAAACAATGCAAACAAAATCCACGATTTACTAACAATACAAACAAAATTCGCAAGATTTCGCCAAAAACGTTCTGGTTATTACGTTGGACCCCAAAGATTACGAGAAATCGACGCGCCTGCTAGCAAGCAAATCAACCTTGCATGAGTTAAAAAGCCTAGTTTCAACTTTTCCACCGACTTCAACTGGCGAAACGACGAGCTAACGACAACGACTAAGTAGAACCCAGTCCTACTTCGTCGTTTGGACGTATCAAGCAAAATCTTTCGTCGGGCGATTGTATGAAACGTATCGTTATCGGACGCAATTGCTCGGTGTGAATGCCCCGTCGTTTATACGCGTCGTTATCACGTCAGAGGCTCATTTGATACGATAACAACGCCGGTGTGAATCAGGCTTTGGTTTCCAGTACTAAAAAATTTTAGTATTACAGACTATGATTGCAGTACAGTAGTTTGGTTTTCAAAACAGTTTGAGTTCTGATTTTTTAATAGATTAAATTGGCTGTAGGTTGAGTTGTATAGTTTTACGCTGCAAGTTTTGGTAGGGTCATGGGGATTAGTTTTCCATATTTCATAGCCTGAAAAATCGTTTGATCATGGTCTTAGCTCAAAGCTAGAGCTGTGTTTTCAGATGTTCGTTAAAATAACTGATATTAATTTGATTTTTTTTGTTAGCATATAAAGTAATACGAGCCAGCTATCTTAGTAGGTTTATCGTGCAGCAAGTGATGTGCAGATTAGTTAATGGATTTGGTTTATTGCCAGCTGGTGAGAAAGAGCAAAGTATAAAATTTGCAAAATGTCTCATCTGTATTTACACGTGTTTAGCAATTTACGCTAATTAAGTCGTAGCTACTGTATCTGTAGATGTGTAGGCTAAGTTGTATATACCAGTATCACTTGATTTACAAACTGTTAAATCAGTTTTTTAAGCGAGGCCTGAGCTATGTTTATCTGTTTACAGTTTCAATGAAAATAACTCATTCTTATTGATTACAGCAAATTACTAGTACCACAGTGATCCAGTAGCAGGTGGTCAACAGGTTAACCAGTATATATTAGTCTATTGACATACTAATACTGTTCAAGGTACTGGTACCGTATATTAGCCCACCCACGTCCCTCAAATTTGATGTTCTGTTTCAGCTTTTTAAGACATATGATTTAGCAAGAATGTTTTAGTTTATAAAACAACCTAAACGTTCTAAAATAGTTTATAAATGTGCTGCAATCAACTGCAGATCAGGATATACAAAAGAAAATAAAGATCCAAATATAACATTTCATGTTTTTCTATTGAAAATCAAAGATCTTCAAAATTGGATAAAGCGACTTGCCCGAAAAGATTTTAATCCATTAAAATATTCAAGGCTCTGCTCTTTGCATTTCAAACCTGAAGGCTTTGTTGTAGAGTCCAAAGATCAAAAGACCAGGCGGCGACATAAAAAGGAGGCCTTAAGATGAGTGAAAAGACGCTTTCAAAAAGATGCTTGCCCCTGAAATTTTAAAAGATCTTCCTGCTTATTTTCAAACCAAAGAACTGCCATCTCAATCTGGTCTATCCAACTCCACAAATAGGCAACTAAATGAAGCAGCAAGAATGGAAGCACGATCAGAAACTTTTTTAAAAACAGATGTGATAGAAAAGTTTGATGATCTTATGGCCGAAATTGATGATGAGATACAGCGTCAAGAATATTTTAATGCAACGCACCCAGCAAGGAGTAAATTTAGTCCACGTCACAAAAGAATTCCCACTTTCAATTTTGGCTCACATATTGGTGAAAAACAAGGTGAGCGTTTTTCAGCATCAACAGCTTGTTCCTGCATCATGTTATGCTCACATTATGATATCCAACGAAGTGACTCTGCTGTCTGAAATTTCCAATTTAATGGCTTTTGCGAAAAATTTCCATACTGGTAAGTTGATGCTGAAAGAAACTTTAAAATCCAAATTCGCTGCTTTGATTGATGATTGTTTGGCTATATCAGACGATAACCAAGAAATTCGTTTGCTGAAATTCTTACTTGAACAATTGGAATTAATGACGCAGAACAAGCATTCCAGAAGGTACTCTCCATGCTTGTTAATGATATCTTATATCATTCGTTCAACAAGTGCACGAGCTTATGAAAGGCTTTTGGAAGAGCAGGTATTGATGCTGCCATCAGCAAGGATGGCAGTACGGTACGGTACGTTCAGAATTTGCGTACTACGTACCTTGAACCGTACCGTACCAGCGTACCGTACTTCAGCTCAATTTTTGAAGCGTACCGTACCAACGTACCGTACCCGTTCCACCACGAAAAAGGAGTACCGAACTTTTTAGCAAAAATTGTGGCGTACCGTACCGTACTGCCATCCTTGCTTTTAACTACTCGCAGCTTTAACTGTCTTTGAAATCACTAGCTTATAAATCAATAAAATCAGCGATCTCAATTCATACATTTAGCGTCGGTTTCAGCTGTTTTTTGCCTCTGTGTGCAAAAAGTTGGCTCAATGTGCGAAACGTCTGGGATTTTTAATTCAAAGAGCGTATCAACGTACCGTACCCGTACCTTTACAAAAAAAAGCGTACCGTACCCGTACCATTACAAAAAAGGCGTACCGTACTTCGTGGCAAAAATCGAGGCGTACCGTAACGTACCAACATACTGTACTGCCATCCTTGGCCATCAGTCAAAACTTTTAAAAAATCACTATGAATATTCATCAGAGAACTGGTATCATCGATTTTAAATACTTGAAACTGAGGTATTCACAACTAAATTCTTTTGATCGCATTTTTCTATTGATGATCGACAAAATCTATCTATCGAAACGAGTGGAAGCTAATGGAGGATAAATTTTTGGTTTGACAGACAGCAGTGAAGTTGCCACAACACCATTATGTTTTATGATAAAATCTTTTTCAAGCAGATACAAGGATATGGTTGGCATATATCCTATAAAAAATCTGAAAGCAGAAACACAAAATCAATGTTTTGAAAAGGTCATGCTTCTTCTGTACGAAGTTGGGTTTAATGTCATTGGCTTATCAGTGGATAATGCCGCAGCCAACAGAAAATTCTACTGGGACTATCTCTGTGATGGAGTGTGGAAAGAATCCAATCGGTTAACTGGCGGTAAAGTTTTTTTTTACTTTTTAATCCAACTCATGTGGTCAAGAATATTTACAATAACTTTTTGTCAAGAAGAGTGCTTGAATTACCTGCTTTACTACCCCTTGCCCCGGAGAACAAAAAACGGTTATTTTCTGAAGTAGAAGCTGTGTATAAAGAAGAATGCCACAAGCCACTGAAAATAGCACATACGCTGTCAGAGACCGTAATCCACCCAAAGGGAATTAAGAAAGTGAACGTAAAGTTTGCTCTTAGCGTGCTCCATAAATCGACTATTGCAGCTTTGAAAGAGTATGGTTTTTTGGAGACTGCAGCAGTATTGGAATTATTCGCAAAACTTTGGTCTGTATTAAAGCCTAAAGGTGTCCTCTCCTGATATTGGCATGCGCAAACGTGACATTTTCCGTGATCCTGTCAGGTCACCAGATGACTGGAAATTGTATTTTCTTATGGATTTTAGTGCTTACACCGGCGCAGTCAGGGGGGGCGATTAGGGGGACCAGTCCCCCCTCTTTTGAAAGTGCACAATTTCACAAAAAAAGTATTTTAAAAAGTCAAAATGTCAAAAAAACTAATTTAAAAACGCTCAGCTCGAGTGTAATTCTACTCTGAGTAGCAAATACGCAACGTCAAAACTTTCGCATTTTTTGAAAAAATTTTCCAAGATCATTAACTTTTGTATCTTAAAAAAGTTCTTAAAAAAACCGTCTAGCTTGTGTTGTTTCCCAGATATTCGGGCTGAAAAAACGTTTGCAGCAAAAAGGCTAAGTGAATCATTGTTTACGCAACAGCGGAAATGAGTTACAATCAAAAAACCAATTTTGGTAAATATGATTGAAAAAGTTATCTATTACGTCACATTAATATAACAATCGCGCATACAAACTTGATTTTATTGAAACAAAAATTTAGCCACGTTGTCTTTTTGGTAGAAAGGGTAGAAACCAGGGTGTCGAACCGAACCGTAAACCCAAATGAACCGTTTCATTTTGGTGAACCCGAACCGAACCTGAAGCAGCAAAATTTTACTTCAGTGAACCTGAACCAAACCTGAACCCTCAAAATTCTGCTCAAGTGAACCCAAACCGAACCTGAACCCCTAACAAAAGTAAGAATATATTTTTCCATATCCGGATGCCGCTGGCGCTGATACACGCACAATAAGAGCAGTGGTGATCATCAACAGCATCAGCAATTTCTCCTTTTTTTTTCTGGACGAAACAAGTAAGGACAGTTAAATTTTAAGTCAATGAACCCGAACCAAACCTGAACCAGTAATATTTTACTTGAGTGAACCCGAACCAAACCTGAACCGCAAAAATATTTTGAGCAGGAGCTAAACCTGAACCCGAACCGTTATTTGAAACGGTTCGACACCCTGGTAGAAACAAAACCAGAAGAGTCGGAATCCTTGTATAGTCATGGTTGATATTTATTGAAAATATTCGATCATTGCGTAGCCCGTATCGCGCTGTCTTGGAATGATGATGTTTCGTCAGCATACCGCATTGCTTTTGCGGGAAAACGCAAACGAGGCAGAAAGCAGCGCGCGATTTTGCACCAAAAAACGCAATCCATTTTGTGTCAAAACTCATCATTTTCCAAAAAGTAGAACCTCATACCAGTGAGATTTTTGGGCGGCCGAGATCTGATGTGTATCAGTCCATGAATTAAATGTCACTATAGTGAAATCGTATTTCGACCCCAATAAATTTCGAGAATATTTTAATTGAAAAGATTCGGAAAAAAAACACTATATCCTGAAGGAAAGCAATTAGTCTCTTCTAAGTGTATGACTCTCGATATGTCTTTAACGTCTTAATTGACTTTTTACTATACTCTATTGGGTCCGTTATACAGATCACGCATATTTATGCGTATAAATATATGCATGTGCTTTCATTCCATGCATTTCGCCCGTTTTTTATTTTTTCACGTTTACACTGAAAAGGATATCAGGCGTGATTGGACTAAACCGCTTTTGTAGGTCTACATTTAGACCAAAACTTAGAGAACCCGTTTGCCTGATCAACGGCAGAATCAAAATACTGCTCAAAAAGTATTTGTAGTTTACTAAAAGCGTAGCTACTATATCAGTTTGATCCTTTAAGTTTATTTTCAACTGGAGTCGGGGAACGAGTAGTTTGAATGAATGTTTCAACTTCAAACAGCACAATGTCAATTGTTTATTACAGTAAATAGTACTGCCGTGATTTGTAAATATCGAACTTCAGGCATTTTTGCCTTTTTTTAATTTCCGAGAAAATCAAGTTTTAAACTTCCTTTGTATTGGTACTATTACGTAATAAATCCCGTTGTTCGTCCATTGGCAAATTTTTAGTATTTATTGCATCATAAAAAATACCTAAAAGTTCGTTTTTTTCCGATCATTTTTGATTGAAATCAACGTGAATTATTTTTGTAAAACGTACACAAAGTTTATTCTGCAATTAGGTACGTAATTGACACATAAATCACAACAGACTATTACTAGGGTTATTTGCGAAATATATCTTATAACGTAAATTTAATGAAGAAATGTTGGAAGTATAATTAATTGATTAATTAAGTTAATCAAATCTTTTATTGTACACGGAGTATTACGCCAACGCGTGTAACGAGTTTGCGGAACTCATCTCCGCGTCTTTGCTCCCGAGCAACACCTTATATTAAACCTAATAGAGCAGTGGAAAAAATCGTGGGATAAGAAGATAGTACGTTATTTTTCCATCTAAATTTTGATGGAAAAGTCTGCTTAAAAGTCTGCGTAAAAGTCGACTGCGTAAAAGTCAAGAGTTTCAAAACTAAAAACTTCCTTAATAACTTAGCGTAATCGTAAGAAACGTTATTTTGTCTCATAATTTCATTGCTTTTCATGCAAATTTTTTGTTTGAAGAAAAGTTGTTTTTTTTTGCGCAGCTAAGAGCAAAACCCTTCTTACCCTTCTTTAACTAAAAAGTCTATAATAACTCAACGAGCCCGTGCATTAACCTTGAATTCCAAGGAGCGTGGGGTCTATAATCTACTTCTGCCGTCGAGGGTAGACTCGGCCGGTACCAGCTTCTTTGGCAGGGCAGGCTCAGTAGGCTTACAACAGTTTAGCTTTGCTATTATTTTCAAAGTCAATTTTGGTTGGTTTTCATCATAGAAATCAGAAAATGTAACGAAATTTTAGCGAAAATTTTTTTTGGGTCTACTCCTACAATTGACCGAAAAATGAAATGCAACTTTAGCGAAGACGCAGAAAGGTAGTGAAAAATTAACAGAAAAACGCAAGCAGTTTTTGTCATTTATTTTGTTGTTTTTCATCTAAATTCGACAGAAAAATGCAACGAAAATTTTGGAAACGATCGTTTCACTTTGGACCCTTCAAAACCAATTTTCGTCGTTACTCTTGGTTAGACCTACACCAACAACTTATTTGCTTAAGACGGCAACACTGCTGTAATGCAAGCCATTGGGTAGGTTTGCTGAGATTTTTAGTATTTTCTTACCAATTAATGTCAGTTTTCAACGCAACGCATCTGCTTAAAATAAACAAGATTTTGGTCCATTTTTGTTTAAAAATTATTTGAAAATGTTAGAAATTATAGCGCTACCAACCGCCACCAAAGCATTTTGAGAAAAAAAGCTGTAGTTTCAAAGAACTACAAGTACGTAAAATCAAAAATAGGATAGCAGACCAGCATATAGTGGCTTTTACGTTTCGAATCTTTTTAATATTATTTAGTTTGTCTGTGCTGGAGGTGATTCGCAAATTTTTGCTGTTTTAAAAAATATTTTGTGCCATTTTATTCAGAGGTCGAGTCCTCGAGGCGGTCCTTAGCCTCGAGAACATCCTTGAGGACACAGTTTGAAGTCCTTGGCCTTGGCCTCGAAGCCTCAAGTCTTCGAAAATTGCCCTGTCCTTGGCTCGAGAACAGCACTACTTTTTGAATTGTTTAAATTTTGTAGATCGCCTGAAAAAAATTTTTGGAAGACTTTTTTTTCTGGAGATCGCCTGAAAATTTTCTTTGAAGACCGTTTTTTTTTTTTTTTCAGAACACTTGCGCTTGCGTTCTTAGTACTTGGCCTTGACCTCGAGCATTCCTGTCTTGGCCTTGAGCCTGTGTCCTCGACTCCACATCTGATTTCAATGAATAGCCTACTTTGCGAACCCAACGCAATAATGGTTCTATGATTAAATTTCATAGCACTAGTTTGTATCATAATGTTTCGCTCATAATTAGTTATAGCATCATCAAACACTGCAGATAAATCATGAGGTGATGCTATAAGAATAGATATTTAGTAAAAGGTTATGAAACGATGCTGTGGATGTTTTAGATACCCTAAAATCATGAAACACCCCATTACCCACATTTTTTTTCTTAATTATTATACTTGATCAATATTTTTTTAAATTGAATACCTTTGAACAAGAATTTTTTTATGGTGTGCTGGTATTTTAGCTTAGTAGGTAAAACGTCGAGAGAGAGTACCGGTCAGTGCCATCGCTCCGGGGGGGCCAGGGGGGGCCGTGCCCCCCTTAACGGCTGCTTGTGCCTACCGATTTTGGTTTACTCAAATACTGTTTTTGGAACATCACGTAACGACAAGACAACAGACAATGATTGAAAAAGGATTAATTACGTCAAACATAGTTCTCCTTTGACGTTAATTCTTTGCGAAATTGCTGGCAACCAATTGCTGTACATAAATCTGACGCAAAAGCCCGCTTTATTAAGACGCCTTTACGGATGTGTCGGGAAAACGAGATGTAAGCCTGCAAAATCGTTACCGGTACTTCGTTAGTAATTATGACATGAATCAATACGTGAAAACACTTTTTTCAAAGATCAGTTGTTTTGATTTTTAGAGCACACTAAAGATTTCGAGGGTGCAGTCAGTGGCGCAACCAGGGTGAAGAAGCTCAAGCCCCCTTACCCAAGACACTCAGAAAATTTAACTTCAAAATACGAGCGTTTAACCGTACTTTATACTTGACCCGAAGTAAGGGGGGGGAGGGGGCTGAACGGGCTAAGCAATTTAATTCTTCGAAACGACTTCTGAATTTTATCAAGTTGGTTTTTCATACGGCTTCAAAAATGGTGAAATGTGATGAAAATGGCTTCAAAATCGCTATTTTTTTCCTGCAAAATCACAAAACTCGCCCAGCGGCAGGGGCTCTGCCCCCAGACCCCCGACCACCGTCTCTAAATATTTAGTGACTATGCCCCGCCTGTAACACCCTTTAGTTGCATCAGTTTGTTCAGCTAAATCAGGCAATTTTGGGGCAAAAAAATTTACTTTTGGTTCACCCCTTTTAGCAAAATGCTTGTTGCATGTCTGGTAGTAGTCACTGCTGCAAAGAAGTTTTTCAATTCAATTATGGGCCGCAGACGAACGAGCTATAAAACGCTGCCGGTCGAGTTTTTAAAATTAAACATATTTGCGGCCGTACAAGATCTGATTATCAGTTTTTATACGCAAAAGGTCAGTTTATTTAAGTGCCCCCCCCTTTTGGCCAATGCTCCCTCACTTCGTTTGCTCTGGCGACGGCACTGGTACCGGTAACCAAAAGGTTGCTAGCTCCACGTTTGATTATTGAACTGGTGATTTGTCGTTTTATTCACGGAAAAACACATAAAGCTTATTTTCCATAGGACCAAATATTATATCTGCCTTGCAGCCTCACTGTACAAATTATCCTAAAAAAGATTTTTGTTGGTTATGTTGAACAGTGGTAGCCATCGAGCGCTTGTTTCACAGCATAATTTTAATCCCTATTAACCACTAATTTTTAGTCAGTTTAATCATAATAAATTTTAATGAATTTGCTTGCTCAACATATTTTAATGAATTGGGATTGGGATGGTGGCCGTGCTATTTGACCGCTTCCCGATTAATGGAAGCGCAGAGAAACTCAGCGAAAACCCAACAGTCGGGCCGCACCCCCAACCAATGTCTGGACCAAAAGTTGAAGATACAGTAGACCCAATAATGAATTTGCGCGCAGGCTCAGAGACAGAGCGGTAAGAAAGAGTTGAATGACATCCCATAGAGGCTGTACACAGGCGCTCAGGAAGAGTTCTCTTTATGACTAATTCTGCGTAGATATTGTAATTTGTAATAGTAATAATTACGAGATATGATGATAGTCTAATAATTTATAAACTGTGCCGTAACAGCAAAGGCGGGAGAGCTCTCAGAGTATGGGATTCGATAGGTCCAATTCTTCTGAAGAAACTGAAGGAAATTGACAGACAAGACGTGACGTTTC
Organism: Trididemnum nubilum; assembly: GCA_963965965.1. Lineage (NCBI taxonomy): Eukaryota > Metazoa > Chordata > Ascidiacea > Aplousobranchia > Didemnidae > Trididemnum > Trididemnum nubilum. The sequence goes on from OZ014477.1 coordinate 20,590,787, forward strand.
CATTATAGATACTTGGTGTATTGGATTTTGGAAATGGTAGGGGATAAAGAGCCAGGAACCAACGTGTTGGACAACAGCTTTGGCCAGGAAATCAGCATGTGCATTTTCAGGATACTAGCGTGACTAGAGAGACACCCATTAAAAGTTTAAAATGACGTTGCTGGAGAGTGAAGATGAGGCGTGGCACTAGACACTCAGGTCACCATTCGTCCTCTTTTTGGTGGAGATGTCCTCCTTTTCAACAAAAAGTGATTATTCTTCCATTTTTTGGTCTACATCAAATTTAACAAAAAAAGCAAAAAAATCTTAGTAAAAACCTCTTTTTGTTTAAAACTTAAATTTAAAGGGCTAAGCTAGCTTAAGCTAGATCGGTACGTTGATTATAATACTTGGAAAATTGTGTCCTTTTTAGAGATAAAAATATGGTCAGCCTACCAGAGGTGCGCACAAATAACAATAGATCAAAAGCGCATCGCAACAAAGCACAACGATCTTTTCAACCAGTACAAGCGAAGCGTAAAATGCGCAATTTAATTTTTTTAATTTCTGAAGCAATTTTTTGATTCAGTTGAAGCGCAACGGAATTCCGCAATTGCTGAACGGCAATTTCGTACTAAGTTAAAATGAAACCCAACTTCCGCAATTGAAATTTCACAACACAATTCAAACACCACATTTTTTGCGATTTTAGACAGAAAAAGAGGAAGTAATTTGCAAAAGAAGGCCGATATTTATCAATATTAGACTATCGAAATGGAACTAAATTAAGTTCAAATCTCGTACTAAGTTAAAGTGAAACCTAACTTCCGCAGTTGAAATTTCACAACACAATTCAAACACCGCATTTTTTGCGATTTTAGTCAGAAAAAGAGTACGTAATTTGTAAAAAAAGGCCGATATTAAGACTGTCGAAATGGAACTAATTTAAGTTCAATATATAGAATTGCGCTTGAAACCGAAAAAAAAAATTGAAAGCGCAACAAATTTTAAAGACTTTAGTCCGCCACGTAACTTCCACAATGTTTCAAAATAAAAAAATTTACGTGAACTTCTGCAATTGCGGAATTTGCGCTTTGAGATTCTAATCATCTGCACCCTACCATAACCATCAAACCCTTCAAGGGGACTTTGTCAGGAGGTTATGAGGGGCCGATAAAAGCAAAGAAAAAAAAAACGAGTGGGAGAACGTGAGAAAGAGAAATGACTTGTATAGTGACAGAATATCATTTGGTAATTACACCAGACGCATTCCAGTCTAGTCTAGAGGTGGATTTCTACTGTGAAACTGAAAGCGATTGGTCCTAAGGTTCAGAAGACAAGGTAAGGGAGTCATATGTATTGCATATAGAGTATAATTGCTGCGTACGCTTCAGCACCATCCGGTCTAAAAGTGGAAGAGACAAATTCGTCAGTCTTATACATGAACCTCTGGAGGAAGAAAGGACAAACGCCTACTGGGAGATGCAAGGCGGAATTCTCTGGGGCCATTGCAGTTAGGTATGGAGGATGATATTATGAACTTGATTGGCGTTCAGGGTGGAAGTGGTTCCGCTGATATGCATAATGTTTTTGGGATGGTTTCTTATTAACCGGCTGATCACCAATTCTGAGACAAACGCTTTGAGAATAAAATGATGACTTTGGAAGAAGATGCAGAACACGTTTAAAGCATGCTAGTGCTTGGTTATTTTCAAAAGGAAGATGGCTTTTAGGAAGAAGCAACGAGGTGGGGTGGAGGAGAGGTATCCAGCTATGACCCTGTGCAACTTAGAGGAGAATTTCTAGTTGGTTAATAGCGTTTTGCATAGGAAGAGGATCTAGCATCCGGGAGAAACATTCTGTTTAAAGTGCAGATATTACAAAAGCTTGTAGAGGAGGAAAAGGATTCTTTGAATGGACCCCGAAAAGCGATAGCAATGGACTGCAAGGCTTTAGGTCTTGGGTAGAACTTGGAGCACAGGGATTGGTCATGAGACCCTGAAAAAGAAGTTCGGCCAAAGGAGCTGAAGTATCGCCGAAGGTAGCTAGTTTAGCGTAACTTAAATTTTAAAAAAGTAATGCACATATATTTTACAAAAATTTTGTAAACATCAAACTTGGCTATCAAGCGTAGAACAGCGTTCTCTGTCTATACCAGGTGTCAGCAACTTTGCGTAATAGTGATCCAAAAACCAAATCAGTAAGGTCTCGATGGGCCGTAACATATTTTTGCTAACAATTTGATCCTTCAAAAGAGTGATTTTAGATAATATTAAGACAATTTGACGTATTTTAACTGAGTGCAGATTCAACAGAAACTCTGTTGCTTTGGATAAACAACTCGTTTGCACAAAATGATGAAAATATGTTTGTTTCAAGAGCAACAAGGACTTTGCTGAGGGGGAAGGGGCTTGAACAAAAATTAAATTTTTTTGTCAAAAAAATGTCGTTTTTGAGCAGGGTGAAGAGCAAACTCGTGCAACGTAAGGGCATCACAGAAGAAAGTCTGAGGACAGAGCTGCCAGTCACCGGAAACCATTGGGGTCTCGGGAGTCAAACCTCCAACCGCTGGGCGATTTTTGAAATTTTTTCAAAAAATTGCCAATTTAACGTCATTCAGATCAAATTTTGCTCATTTTTAGAGCCATTTAAAAGAACTATTCATTGCATGGCTTTTTAAGCCAGTTGCAGAATTAAACTACTCAGCCCCTTCAACCACCCGTTTACTTACAGGTCAGGTCCAAAACACATTTTGAACGTTTGCGTTTTTGGGTTAAATTTTTAAAATATCTTAGTTTAGGGATTGAAGCTCCATAACTCCTCCCCTCCCGCCTGGTTGCGCCACTAGTAGTTGGTCTATTTTCGTTTCAAAGTATTTGAAGTTGTTTGAAAATCAATAAAGCTTCAGCATTAGCTGTAATTCTAGTCTCTCGAAGCATATCATTCGGCAACCAAATCTCTTTTCCTACACCACATGAAAGCTGGGGCAAAGTTTCCCTAAACAATTTTAGAATTTTTTAGAACACTGAATAATTTTTGACCCTATTGTATACACTCCTATTACGTCATTTTTCCAAAATATGGCCTTGATGTCATTACGGTGACGTCATCAACTCAAAATTGGATTTTTCTAAAAAATTGGTGAACAACAACCCACATGCCGAATTTGGTGTTTACGCACTTTCCGGTTTAGAAATTAGGTAGAGAGGCATTTTTGCCCCCCTCATCACCATGTAGAATGAGTTGGTTCAATTGCCTGTGCAAACTACAGCGTTAATAATCATTTATTTTTCGTGATTAAGATGCCATTGGTGGTAGCTCTTTTGCGAGTTCCAATGCCCTTTATTATGAGAAACTTGATGTTGTCATGCCCTCAATAATGCCACAGCATACAATTAAATATTTGATGATTTAGTTGTGATGTTTTGACGTTTGCTGGCCAGAGCTTTAAATATTTGATGTTATTTTGGGCTGAAAAGTTTACGTACGGTAAGTCCAGTGGTAATTTAGAAGCAGTAAAAGCATAACATCTTGCAAAATACCTATAATTTGATTTAATATTTTGACGTTTGCGGAGCCAGAGTTTTAATGTTTGATCGTTTACGTGCTATCTGGCCTGCAGGCTACCAGCCCGGAATCCTTTAGGCCAGATCGCACGTAAACGATTAGAAATCTTGCAAAATGCTGTAGGTTGGTGACTTTCATTAATTAAACTTTTGCACGCTAAATAAATACTGCCAAACATTGACACCGTGGCATGCTTATTTGCATTCAAAATATTTTTATATGCTATATCAAGCACTAATATTTCGCTTTTATCTCGTACTCCATCCGCAATACAGCTCCATATTGCTACAAATTGCCGCAATCGCAGAAATCTCCAGCCGGATGATTTTTTTGACGGGCCAGATTAGGCCCGTAGGCCATAAGTTGCCGACCACACGATCTAATGTCCGTCAAGGTATTGACTCTCTCATACTGTTTTATTTCAAGCCTACTTATTTCATGGGTAAGCTTCTAGGTTAGTTAATTTAACCAGCTCAGTTCTCCACGGCTCAACACTAAATGATTTAAGGCAAAAATTTTGCAACTATTTTTCAAAAAAAATTCGCTCAATTTTTCGAAAAAATAAAGTCTACGTCTTTTGCTCTGTCACTTAATCTGCCAATATGTCGCAACGATATCACTGGAAGTGTTAGTTACAATTTGTCATCTTGTCGCTTGAACATTGAAAAAATTGATTTTTCAATTGTAATAAAATTTTTCTGTGACGTAATAAACATTGAAGTTGGATATTTTCAAATTGCTTTCAAGTTCGATATTTTCAGATTTTTTCTATCTCCAAAACTACAGCACTTAGAAACTTCGTTCTTTCAGTAAAAGATAGAGAAAATCATAAGAAAAAAAATGATGAAAAAAAAATTTTTTGACCAAAAATCACGAAGTTCGATATTTTCAAATCACGGCAGAGTACGTCAATTATTTTTAGGAAATCTTTTTCGATCAATTTCTATGTCCGCTTATTACACCGTATAGCTGTGTTGATTTGGAACAGTGTTCTCGTGGTCTATCAGAGCAGCGAGTCCGACGACGTTGTTCAAATTGTGTCGAAGTCTAAGTGAATACGCTGGTTGCGAGCAAAGTCGCGCAGACGCCGTCCACTTATTTCCGATCTACACAGTGCTTGAAATCGCGAGCGCAAAAGTTCGTCTTTAGTTTACTTTAAACCAAAATTTGGTACGCCCAGCGTATCGCCTTACCAGCATACAAGCAGTTAGTTGTTTTAAACAAACTAACGACACGCCCGTACATTCGCGATTTTACACACAGTGTAGGCCGGGCCTAAAAATTCTCTTTGGAAGCATTGTACGCAGTTTTCGGCGCGAACCAAATTTCATTCGCGGGCGTGCTGTATACAAATAAACCCATTGTATGTCGTTTTTACCATTTTTCCGCGAATGCCGCGTTCAGATTAACATTATTTGATTGAGACAATTCGCGGCACGTAACGAATGAATGGTTGATCACTATCGCATTATTCTTGCTTCATGCTTAGATCTCTTTTTCCTACCTACGATAATAATAACAGCACAGTAATCAATCAACAAAACTTTGCATAATTTGTTACAATATATTCTATTTGAAAGTTGAAATATTATTATGCCAGCTTGCCTGAATAATAACGGCAATCTGCGACTTTTTCGTATGGCCTACGTTAAGAAAACGCGTTTTTTTGCGTGCAATGTTGCATCATCAAATAAAATAAAATTGTACAATCAGGTGAAACCACTTTTATTTTCTTTCATTTATCTTTTTTTTTATTCGTCTGTTGCATGAACGACGGCAGGACTCCTGTCTGTTATCGCCAAACCTTTGTAATTTGTTACAATTTGCCAAAATGAAAAGTTTCCGATTTGCATGTGCTTTAAACATATCAAAAAAAAAAAAAAATTTAGTCGCCCCCTTTTTTTATTTCTGGCTGCGCCGGTGAGTGCTTACATCATATTTTGGGAAAACGCGAAGGTAAATTTTAATCGTTATATAAGGTGTAAAATATACTCTTTAGTTTTCCTAATTTCAAGTTTGATTAAGGATTTTTAAGTCAGCATTACTATTTGTACCAACCCTATTTCATATACTACTTTCATTTATTGGCCTGTTAACCTAAAGATCCACCAGGCCCACAACCAGTAAGATAAACGGGATTCATCCCTCTTCCCCTTGAGTAAATCTGGAATTTGATTGGTTTAAGATGATTTAGGCCTCTACGACTTGATAAATTCAATCACAGACTTTCTGAAGTTTTTGCATTGTGCATAGAAGTAGTTGAAACCAACCCCGATGTTTTAAAACGGAATGTGACTGCTGCTTAGTTTTGTTATGAAATTGATTTGTATATAATTAAAATTGATGTTTGTTATATTGCAGGCTCCAGTTCTCACTAAGGAAACTTTTCTGGCCATCAGACAAAGTTGTCAAGCTATCGTCGTTTGTCAAAATATTTGATGAATGAATATGGGTTCAAATACGTGCTGCTGGGGAAAATGCAGTCCGACAACATCGAATCCCGATTTGCCCGCATTCGCCAGCTTAGCGGGGCCAACCACTGCATATCAATGAGGCAGCTTCTGGAAAGTGACCGCAAACTGCGGACTTTATCGTCAGTTAAATATTCAAAAATTTCAATCAAGCAGATTGAAGAAGCTGCCAAGACGAGACCCGCTGCGGCCCACGACGTGATCTTAAAGGCGGAGTCCCTTTATAGAAATCTTTGCCTGAGCATTTTGCCTTCCGAGATTGATGTTGTAGTGATGTTTTACGTAACTGGATATTGCTGCAGATCGTTAGCGAAATCGAACAGGTGCGAAAAATGCAGAGAAGTACAATTGCAGAAGTTGATCAGAACCAGGATGTGGACATTGCGTCGAGATTGTTTACAGAATCAAATCAAGGTGGCCTCTGAAAACTTACTTCAAAAATGTTTGATATTGGCTGTTTGTGCTGGAGGATTTTTTCAGAACTATGCGATAGTGGCTTAAGAAACCAATTTTTGAAGGACATGGACCAACGCGAAATTTTTTAGAAAATTGTGTCTACAGCCTTTTATGATGGCTCAGTAATATCCCCTTGGTCAGTGTGTGCTATGTGTTCGAACGGACATAATATTTCAGAAGGAATTGCTTTGCGTTTCTTTAATTGCCTGCCCAAAAATCTGGGCCCACATGACAGAAATTTCCTCGTTCGCTTTAATTAACGAGTTTATTGTAAGAGGCGCTACCGAACGAAATACTCGGTAAACGTAAGAGGTCATTTTTGCACGTGTATGCAAAGCCTTGCGAAATCCGTTACGTCATTCTTTCTCGCTAACTTGCTTTGAGCGATTGCGGAAAGCAGTTCGAGTAAAAAAACGTCACATTTTCCTCGCCAACTTAAAGAGGATCTTGAAGCACTCTTTAAGTTGGCGAGAAATCTTTTTGGTTCAGAAATTTAATGGCGAAATGTTGAAAACTTTTAACCACAGCGAATTTTTGCTGAAAATTAATTAAAATCGTCGCCATGTTTGCTGTCAGACTGCTAAAAAAAGCAAATTGCATTGAGAACCACTTGCTGTTTCGACTGATAAAGAAATGTTAAGTAGTGCCAGTTGACAAAAATTGCAATTCACTCCTTTTATAAGAATGGCTCATTTTTGCTCAAAATTTAAGAAAAATTAAAAACAGTGCCACCTTCGGCAGCAAAATATACCAAAAACAAAATCAAAAAATTCAAACTAATCAAAGAAACTAAAATTTGTGCTGATTTAAAGCGATAAAATTTCAGTGATTTTCTTGTATTTGCAAGCAAAATTGCAACTATTCAGGATTGTAAAGCTCTGTCGCTCTGCGCAAGAAATTGAGAATTTTTTTGGCAGTTGTTGAACTTGAAAAAAGCTTGCTTTTTCGCTTTTGCAATTTTACGATGCTGCAAAAGCAAGAAAAAAGCCTTCACTTAAGCAGACAGAGCAATAGGAAAAAAAGTGTTTCAAACATGCGCGCTAAAATTGAAATCGATGCTCTCAAAAGTTTTACAAAATCAAGAACAAATGAGACTGAATATCGGCGAAAATTAAAAACAGCCAGTCTCGACTCAAGATTTACCGGTTCTTAAAGGAAGAGTGTACTTCGACTTGCTCACTTTTGAAAAATTTTGAAACCTAAAGACCTAGAGTTATTGTTGACATATGAGTTTACCCACCAACAACCTCAAGGGCGCTTTACGTCGTTCAAAAAAATTATAGTATGGAAAAAATTGTTCTTATTTCACATTGATCCAAAAATATAATTGCATTCTGTCGTTCATTTACTAATTATCATCAGTTGAGGAATTTGCTTGCATAGAACAATAACGCATAGGTTATGGTATCTTTTTCCATGACAATGTAGTACATACAGTACGCTTAAACGCATTATTTTGAAGTAGAAATGCATCTGACGTCACAGTGAGATATTTATTACGTACTAACACGAGTTACGAACATCTCGCAAAGAAATTCGAGCGAACTGTTTTAACGTGTGTTGGGCGAGACGGCTCAGAAATTGCAGTTTGTCTACGAAGATTTTTTGTTCGTTAGCGCTTTTTAGCGAGCGAGAATGGCCTTTACGAGCTCGCTAGCACGTTCTGTCATGTCCCCCCTGGTTCGGGACATCAGCGAGTCTAAAGCCCTTAAATCTGTTGGGAAGATTCGTAAACTTACTGGTAAGAGTTAACAAGTGTTGAATTTTTGCAAGGTAGATAACGAACTTATTTCATACTCTTACGCCTACGCTGCGTAATATCGTATGATTGATTTGCTGTCTTAATTTCCATTGTAATTTTTTTTCATTGCTGTCCTAATTTTTCTTAGAATTGTATGCTTGTTAAATGTGTTTTTTTTCCTTTTGATCTTTAATGTCTGGTTTGTAAATACAGTCGTGGCCTAAACTTTAGGACCACCCCTCAAAATTCTAATTCAGGCAACAAATTGCATGTTTACTTGTTAAAAAACTCATGGATTCAGTATATTAGTGAGTATCACTAATAACAGGGCGTTTCTGCATATAAATCACATGTGTTCGACTCAGAATTTTCAGAAAAAGTCAGTATTTTGTTGGTCCTCTTTTAGCTTCAATTACTGCCTCCAAACGCTTTGGCATGCTTTCCACTAAACTTCTGCAGTATTCAGCTGATAAGTCATGCACCCAGACTGTTTTGATTAGTACTTATTGCAGTTCCATGGCACTAGCTGGTTGTTTTTGAGACACTTTGTGCTTCAAAAGAGTCCGTAAATTTTTGATGGCGTTCAAGTCTGGACTGTTACCTTTCCAGTCCTGGACCTGAAACAAAAAATTTCAAAAGGGAGCTGAGTAACAACTTTGGACTGGTGGCTTGGTGCACCTCTTGCGTAAAAATCTTGCATTTATGAACTACCATGTGTAGTTCCAACTTGTCCTTTAGCAAACCAACATATTTTTGACCATTCATCGTTGTTCCTGGTGGTAAGAAAAACAGGCTAGCCATTGCGTTTACTGATATTCCACCCCAAATCATAACACTTGGGGGGGTGTTTCATTGGGTGTGTACTGTGTGCCGTTTATTATACCTCTTTCCGGTAGGTTGACAGAAGCAGTGCTTACGCGTAGTGAATTGCTGTACTGCCGATTCGTCAGAAAAAAGCGCCCGGTGCCACTGTTAAATTGTCCACTTTACATGCTTCTGAGCGAAAGCCAAACGCTTGGCTTTCATGGCCGGAGTTAGCCTGGGTTTTTTCGCAGGTTTACGGAACTTCAAACCAAAATCGGTAACCTAACGCCGACTTAAGGCTCTCCGACTAACGTCCACATTTTTTGCAAGCAGTACGGCCCGAATCTTGCTTGCAGAACTCATTGAAGACCGAACTGATGCTCTACGAATGACGTGGTCATCCCGTGGTGTAGTTTTCCATTGTCCACCAGACCTCTTGGTGTCCAAATAACTCCCTGTATTTCGAAATTTTACGATTGCATTGCGAACTGCATTCTTGCTACACTTCGCTCGTTCTCTAATTGATCGTTCAGAATATCCTTCATCGTAAAGCGTCACAATCTGTGCAAGGTTAACATCAAAAAGTGACGTTTTTTTACCGATTTTTATGCTTTTTTAAAACTTGAAAACAAACAAAAAACATGCACAAGATGCTGATTACTGCTCAACGAAACTCCAAAAAGTGATTTTTCAATCTGATGCAATCCATTTGGTTTATCACGCAATAACTAGGGTCAGGAGTAAAAATACTGATTTCTTCATGGTGGTCCTAAACTTTTGGCCACGACTGAAAGTGTTAAAAGATATTACCACCAAGGACGAAAAACGAATTAAGTAAATTCTAATCACCATGCAAATCTGGTATGTCAAATTTTGTATGTGTTAGTAAGCTAAAATAAAAAAATGTTTACTGTCGAATCTGTTATATTTCATACCAATTCTTCAGTTTCATTATGTTGCTAGCGTTATCTTGAGGAATAGCGTTTTAAGCAGCTCTGTCGGTAATATCAAAGCAATGTTTGGATTTGGCTGTATCGGGATTGGAAATGGAATTTATCGAATTTTCAACCTACGTTTGATGCAAATCTACTACAAAATCTCACATATTTTCTCTTACGTAATGAATACAGTCAGTCTCTTTAACCTCTACTGGAATAGAACCCGGTATTTTTGTTTTAATGTATAAATCTAGTTTGTATAATATGCAGTGTTACCCATTTTGTCTAAAATGCCGTGTATTGAAGAATATTTAGAGTTTAAGTAGATGCATGGTTTTTGGTAGTTAGCCCCGTTTTGTCCACCGCCGAAACCTAGTTTCCAGTCCAGATCCTACTATTTAGAAGTCCATGCAACAGCCAACATTCAGCCGTATTTTGAGGATCTCGATCGCAACTGCAGCTTTACTTTATCGTTGTATCACTTTCTACTAAATACAGTATAATGCTGAAAGAGCAATATCACTAATAAACTTTTGGCAATTTAAACGTAAATTATAGGCCCAGCATTCAGCAAGTTTACCTATAAGTTGAATTTTTTGAACATTTTGTGTGCTCTTTGTTTTTCATTACAGTTACGAGAAAAAATTTTGTCAACACAAAATTTCACCTCTGTTTCATTGCAAATATTATTAGTCTCGACTATTTTTTAGTACTTGGTTGTGGTTCTTTGTTCTATAATATTAACCAGGGCCGTAGACAAAGCTGATATTATCAGATGAGACTCACGTATTACAGTCGAAAAGCTGGCCAACACTAAACGAAAACAAGAGATTATTTGCAGCTAGCGAGACAAATTTTGGGGCAAAAGAAACGTTCTTCGAGCGGGTTTATTTGGTTTGTATATCTGCCAGGCGCAGCCCTATAGCGTTAGCTTTTCTAAGACGGCTTTAGTCCAACTTCAACTCTTATAGCCACGGTCTTCTTGTAAATATAAAAGTCTTTAAAAATCAAGCGGTAAAATTTCTTGAAAGAACAGAATTTACATGTTAAAATATGCCAAAAATCTGGGAAATTTCAGCGTATTGGGTGCGCGAGCTTTTTTTTGTTTTAGAATGAAAAATTAGTGTAGAAATACTTAATATATAAAAGTTCATTGATTGCAAACCCAAGAATTTAATTTCATTCCAAAAGTTGAAAAATTCATAACCCTATTGTACACTGGTAAGGCAGTACCCCGAGCCTCCCGATTCTTCACTTAAAATGAACCAAAAATACACTCGTGCGCTCACAATTTCCCGCCTAGTGTAAACGTTAGGCCCCTCAAAAGGCTACAAAATGCTGAAAGTTTACTGAAGAATTATAAATTTGTGATGAGCAACAAAACTGCATCTAACTGTTTGTTTTGTTCAAGCTTTTGAATGCTTATTGATGATAGCAATTAGTAGTATAGTATTACTGCTGTGACTAGACTATAAATAAACTTTTGTTGACCATGAATTAAACCAGAATAAAAAACTTGGTATGAAAATATCCAAAAATGAATTTGACATTGAGGTTTTGCATTACTCGAACAGCTCAACCGCTGATCTTCTTGTTAGTGTAAGATTCAAGAAATAGAACATTGCATTTGATTTTAGTGTTAGTATTTTATTTGAAATAAGCTTTGTATTTTATTTGAAATATTTTATTTTATGTTTAAAATACTATTTCGTGTACGAAATTGCGAGAATGTACAAACCGAAGATGTTAAATTTCTTGTAGTTGAATATGCATTTTTTAACGAAGTTATGGAATGTAACGAAAGCTTATAATTTATGACTGATCAGTAGGATTTTCTGGGTTGATAAAATCAAATGTTTTTCCTTAATTATTCCATTTATTTTTGATTTTCTATTGTTATGGCTGTTTTTGATTACTGAAGAGAAAAACGACAGGAAAAGTGTACAGACAAAAAAAACTACTCATTTAATTACAGGTGTTTGATTCCCACAGTCAATACTGTAATATATCAAGCAAAACCAAGAAAAATAAAACAGAATTTGCTGCATTCAAGTTTCATTCTAAATAAAATTTTCTCGTTTTCTTAAATGTCACGCCGGCTCTGCATTCTAGCTGTTTATAAAGAACGTTTCAAGCTTCTGACCAAACAATGATATAAAATTTAGTTCGAACTTACCAACAACAAAATCTCCAAAGCCGATGGTTGTAAGGGTGATAAAAGAATAATAGAAGGCTTCGTGGTAAGTCCAACTTTCCACAGCCATGAAAATCATAGAAGGAAAAAGCAAGCAAAAAACAAGGAGGGATCCAACAAGTAACAACAAAACAGCGCCTTTGCGAAACTTTTCTCGGCTTATCTAAATATCATACTACAGTAATATCAGCGTAGTTTTACTGCAAATCATATGCTGTAAAATTGCGATGGCGCGGTTTTAAAATTAAAAAATTCGGCTTTAACATCCCGAAAAGCCAGTATGTTTACAAGACAGTATGTTGGAGATACTGCATTACTTCCAGTGGTGGGCAAGTTACTTTCTAAAAGTAACTAGTTACAAGTTACAGTTACTTGGCAAAAACAGTAACTAAGTTACAGTTACAAATTTGAAAAAGTAGCTAGTTACAGTTACAAGTTACAGTTACTTTTAGTGATTAAAAATTTGGACTAAAAACAGGCCTGTCGGCACTTGCCAGATTACGTCTGTTTGTCTCAAAAATACAAACCAAGGATGTTTCTTTGTCACAAAATTTAGTTTTGTCAAAGCGTTAAATTTCATGCATCAACTTTGAAAGTGGCATTTGAGTAAGAATGCAAAGAAAAAAGGACTAGCTAGATCTAAAAATATGCACTGAGAGTTACAAAAATTTGGAAAACAGAAATCAGTTAATTGCCTTTCAAAAAGGCTAACATTTCAAAGTTTCGTCACTGAGCCCACAGCGTTTTGGTAGATATCTTTACCCAAACTAAATAGTCTCTCCACTGCTGCACTAGTGGGTAGGGTAGAATTATATTGAATGAAAAGTTTCTTCAATCCCTCATCATCAAAAGAATTTCCATCAATGGATTTTGGAGGAACTGCAGATAGAAAAATCTATCAACTTAAAGTTAATCTTAAAGTTGACAGATTTTTCTTAAAGTTGACCCAGACACTTTAAGTTGACCCACAAAATTCTTAAAGTTGACCCAGAAACTTGATCCAGAACCCCAAACACAATTTTACCATAAAATGAAATAATCCCTAACCCCTCCGATTCTTCTTGCTCCAGCCCTTGAACTAGGTTGCACTGATTAGAAATGCATTTCACTGAAATTCAAACTAACACTGATTGCTAGTACACGTACAGCTGTGCAGTAGGCCTACTCAGCACTGAATCCCCAAACGGTTTCAATCACCACAAAGCGAAGTTGGAAAACTATCACTGCCTTCACTTTAACCAGCAACCACATGTATAGTCCAGTGAACACAGTGAAGAAAATATGGATAAAAGGTTATGGTTGATCTGACACGCGACTGTGCGTCCTGTGTTGCCAGTGTAATATAATTATTTTAAATGGAATTCATAAAAAATCTGTAATTTGCTTCAAAGAATGTAGTACAAAAAGTAACTGTAACTGTAACTTTTTTTTGGGCTCTAAACTGATAACTAGTTACAATTATCGTTACATCTGAAAAAAAGTAACGGAGTTACAGTTACTAAAAAAGTAACTAGTTACAGTTACTAGTTACAATTGTAACTAGTTACTGCCCACCACTGATTACTTCATGTAGAATACTGAGGACGGTAATTAAAAATCTACGTTCGCCTGGTGAGATCAGTCATCAACACACTTATACTGTATGGTGATTTCCATTTAGTTGACTTTTTCATTCGACGACTTCCTCTACCAATTCGGAGTACTTCTTTAGAACAAGATATCTTCATTCCATTGAAATTAATATATCTACTCGATACTCGCAATGGAATATACCCTGCTGTGAACACGATTAAGAATTTTATCAGATTTTAAAGGATGTTTTTACTGATTATAAATTTCTGCACCAAAATTATATTTAGCACCCATTTTTTTGCAATTCCTATTCAACTTTGCAACCAAATTTTACTTATAAGACAGATTTATTCCAAAAGTTATTACCGTACAGAAAATGATAGAATCGCTGCAGTATTGATCGAAAATACTGAATGTATTGATAGAAAAAACAGTAATTCAACTCTGTTTCTTGCGCTACATTCTGTAGGCTACCATGTAGAGCGCCGTTTGTGTACCCTAATTTGTGTAATGTTTTTTTGCCTATTTAATTAAATAATTTTAATTAGATATACAACTATAAAATCACAGTAAAAGGTTAAAAGCACAACAGTCTGTTTCGTCCTAAGGACTCGTCAGGTGCTATTGTAATCTTATTCAAATAGAATAAGATTACAATAGTTCTATTTGAATAAGATTACAATAGCACCTGACGAGTCCTTAGGACGAAACAGACTGTTGTGCTTTTAACCTTTTACTGTGATTTTATGGTTATATTTGGAACGACCGACGCTCGCGTCGCGTGTTCCTCTGTTTTTACTCGGCCATTTTCCAACTAACGAGTGCGAAATTTCAGACTTTTGCTTATAACTCGAGAACGGTTGAGTCTAGCAACATGAAATTTTGACAACAGTTTGAGATTAATGAGTTGTATGTTTGTACCAACTTTCGAGGCAATAGGTCACGTGACTTCGGTTTTAGAACCCGAAAATCGCCCCGCAAGTTTGGCGTAAAAAGCGGTTTCAGTCAAAAACGGCTCAAGTACGGCAAAAAATATTTCATAGGGCTGTATGTCTCAAGATACCCTTTCATCCCAACCCACTTTTGGCCGCGATGAGGTTTATTTCTTTTTTTCCTTTTATTTCTTCCTAATTTTTGTACGCTCTTCTTCTCCTAAACCACAAAACATGGAAATCTAATTTTTGTGTAAAGTTGTTGAGCTGCAAACGCAATTTTTTCTCCCGAAATTTTTTTGGGCAACTCCACCGGGAACCCCCCAAAATGGGGCCCCAAAAAATAATATTTTGAACGGCTCAAGCTAGGGTGCTAGTTGTTTTTGATATCAGTACATATTCAACAGACAAATATTTTGACATAGTTTGGGGGTGCCACCCCCCCCCCGGGGACCTCCCCAAATGGACCCCCCAAAAATCAATTTTTAAAACAGCTCAACTTGGGTGCCAGTCTGTTTTGATATCAGCAGATATTTAACAAACAAATATATTGACATAGTTTGGGGGTGCCACCCCCCGGGGATCCCCCAAATAGACCCCAAAAATCAATTTTTGAACGGCTCAAGCTAGGGTGCCAGTTTTTTATGATATCAGGAGATATTTAACAGACAAATATTTTGACATAGTTTGGGGGTGCCACCCCCCCGGGGATCCCCCCAAATGGACTCCCCAAAAATCAATTTTTTGAATGGCTCAACTTAGAGTGCCAGTGTTTTATTATATCAGGAGATATTTAACAGACAAATATTTTGACATAGTTTGGGGGTGCCACCCCCCCCGGGGACCCCCCAAATGGACCCCCCAAAGATCAATTTTTAAAACAGCTCAACTTGGGTGCCAGTCTGTTTTGATATCAGCAGATATTTAACAAACAAATATTTTGACATAGTTTGGGGGTGCCACCCCCCCGGGGATCCCCCCAAATGGACTCTCCAAAAATCAATTTTTTGAATGGCTCAACTTAGAGTGCCAGTGTTTTATTATATCAGGAGATATTTAACAGACAAATATTTTGACATAGTTTGGGGGTGCCACCCCCCCCGGGGACCCCCCCAAATGGACCCCCCAAAGATCAATTTTTAGAACAGCTCAACTTGGGTGCCAGTCTGTTTTGATATCAGCAGATATTTAACAAACAAATATTTTGACATAGTTTGGGGGTGCCACCCCCCGGGAATACCCCAAATAGACCCCCAATAATCAATTTTTGAACGGCTCAGGCTAGGGTGCCAGTGTTTTATGATATCAGGAGATATTTAACAGACAAATATTTTGATCTACTTTTCTGGAGGTTCCATAATCAGATATTTTTGAATAATTGCTGATTTTACGGTAGACAAAAAGTACTTTTGAGCGTCACAGCATTAGCTATGCGTCGGTCGTTCACTGGGTTTGCTGGCAAACTCCCATCTAGTTTGCTCTGATTTTACTTCGTATATCATCGAGCACTGTTTCAGAAGATTGACTCTCAACAATTTTCTAATTAGATACACAAAAAGATAATTACAAAAGAACACGTGCAAAAATTAATATAAGTACAATTGAATTAGATATGCAAAATTTTTTGAATATTTATTACACCATAATTTGCGCACAGTTTTTTTTTGGTGAACTTTCACTTACGCAACACTTTTTTTGCTGATTTAATTAAATAGCCATTTTAATGAAATAGGCAAAAACATATCCACAAAAAAACACGCTCAAAAATAAATAGTAAAAATAAAACTGCGCACAACTAACAAAGCATCCTTAGCAGCCGAGAGCGCTCAAAGAGCAACCGAGAGTGCTCCGTCACGCTCCACTAACAAATATACAAAGTGTCTGCTTCGCATTTTTGCAACAGTTCATTTTGGGCGCAGTTTTTTTGATTATTTATTTTTGCAATGGTTTATTTTGTGCGCACTATTTTTTCATTATTTATTTTTGAGCGTGTTTTTTTTTTGATATGTTTTTGCCTATTTCATTAAAATGATTATGTGATTAAATCAGCAAAAAAGTGTTGCGCAAGTAAACGTGCACGAAAAAAACGTTGCGCAAATTATGGTGCAATAAATTTTCAAACATTTTTGCCTATTTATTTTTGTACGTGTTTTTTTTGTACATATAGTTTTGTGTATTTAATTAAAATGACTATTTAATTAAATAGGCAAAAAACATTGCGCAAATTAGGGAAGCCATTTTGCTGATCAAACAACAATACTGCAGCACTGAGCCACAAGTCTTGTATTAGAGAGGGTGTACAATTTTTTTGTATCTTTCTTTTTCTAGTCTTGGCAATCTAGCATGACTACGAGTAGTTAAACAGCAAGTAATAAGAAAACTGCAGAGTGGCCGAAAGGGCAAAAGCGCCCATTTTGCGACGACCCTGATTGCATGACCTGGATTCAACCCGCACCATGCAATCACCTCCTTCCGTCCTTGGATAAAATGTTTTACGATAATTATCTCTACTTGGTGGCTTCCAACAAGCAGCAAATTTAATGGACAAGAATTTGAAGAAATCCACAGCAACATTGGACCAATAGAACTCCTAAATAGCAGATGCGGATTCCTTCAGGAGCGAAGTCATTAACACTAAGCAAAGTGTGCGGTGCTCCAGTAATTAGCGTCTGACGCAGACTGAAGACAGAAAGATATTAATATGCAATTCAACAACAATAACAACAGTATGACAAAGAGTACGCAAACGTGCATTATACAGTATTCAAGCAATTAACCTTTGTTTTTAATTTCCCTTCCAGCTTTTTGAAAACTCCAGCAAACTTTTCTCCGATTTCGCCAAACATAATACCAAACATGGGCAGACCAAACGCGGCAAAAAAGATGCAAAATATTCGACCGCCATTTGTGCTTGGAGATATATTTCCATAACCTGGGCAGAAAATAACACTCTTACTTGCATAACAAAAGACACCCCTGATATTTCCGAAAACGGTTGAACAGTCACTAGGGTTTAGAATTTTTAATAGTGAAATAGTGACGACTTGGCTACTGTTTTATGATTTGCGCTCTAGAACCTTCTGTCGTGCACGTGTTTGAATCAGTTGAATTCAAAAATTACTACAGGTACGTAATTATAACAGCATAGCCTTAAAAATTAATTGTTCAGACAATGAACTCTTTAGGGCCGGTCTACACTGTTCGTACAAAATTACAAATTTTTTTACGCTCGTACGTCGAGGGTGTCTATACTATACAAAACGGCGCTTACGAGCGTAACAGCTTAACCGCGTATTCTGTGGGTGGCCATAATATTATGCTGAGTTGGATGACGGAAATCACAGATTTGTTACAATTCTTTGTTGTTTTGGTTAAATTTGGGTCAGATTATGCATCACGAGAAGTAATATTGTCTTTTTGATAATTTAAACGTGAATTTTTTTCTACCTTCCTCACAAAAAACATAACGTACGGCCAATCAGTGATCGAGTGTCCGTTACTGAAAAGCTAGATCTGGGTTCGATTCCTTGCTTAGCGTTCAGCAATAAAAAGGGACACCGTGAAGACTCCACAGTGTGTGGTAGACAAAACGTGGCAGCTCAACTCGAAGACCAAAAGGTTTCTTTGCTGTCTCCTGGCCAAAGCAACGTGGTGAATACAACAAAGTTACAAAAATTAATTTATAGATCACTGATGCAGGCCCGGCGTCAGGATAGCGTGACTAGGTAGGCAGAAATAAATTTTGGGGGAGCACAAGAAATTTATTTAAGTGAATTCAAGAGTGTGGATCAAATGAAAAAGGTGAAGACGTAAAAAAAAGCCTTCAATTCAAAAATTTTCACAAACTCTGGTTTTCATCTTAAAATTTTGCGATTTTCCACGAATCCTAATGTGAAGACCAAAAAAAAAGGTCATCATCGCCAAAGTTTCGTGAAATCCGGTGTGAGTCCACAAAAACTACGAAAAACAGTTCTTGCTCGCAAATTCTAAGGCGATAAGCACCAATTTGGGAGTCTTAGGCCTCGATTTGCACTCCAGTAGGCCCGAGCGTGTTAATTTCTTCGGAGCAAGGTCCTCGCTTGGGGGCACAAGCAGTCATTTGGGGGGCTCGGCCCCGGAATGCCCCCGTGGCGCCGGGCCTGCACTGATGGGCACTAGAGGCTGGTTTCAAAGGTCCGGTTCTTCCTCTTTTGAATTCCTCTTAGCAGAGGGTAACTCGGTGAAAAGATCCGATCACAATGTTTTGCAGGGTACATTTTGTTTTCAGCTTTCAACTGTTTTTCAGTTCTCCTGATACATTCCGTTTACAGAGGTGGAGTCCTCGAGGACACATTTTGAAGTCCTTGGCCTCGAAGCTTCAATTCCTCGAAAATTGCCCTGTCCTCGGCTCGAGAGCAGCAGTATTTTTGGAATCCTTAAAATTTTGTAGATCGTTTTTTGTAGAAAAACTTGTTTTTTTGGAGATTTTTTGATTTTGTTTTTTTGAGAACACCTGAAAAAAATTTATCAAAGACCTTTTTTTTAAACGCGTCAAAAAAAATTTTGAAGACCTTATTATTATTATTTTTTTGGAAAACACTTGCGCCTGTGTCCTTGCCCTAGAAAGGGTCTGTCCTCGAAAGGGCTGTCTTTGGCCTCGGATATTTTTTGTGTCCTTGGCCTTGAGCCTTGTGCCCTCAACTCCACCTCTGTCCCGTGTCCGTTTAAGCCAAATGTTGAGCGTCTTTCGCCTCTCTCCCATATCAGTTTTATATAAACTTTATCCAGTCCACCCCTGGAAACACAATAGACGGTGCATGATGCGTAGCATTCAGGTGTAGATTATCCTCTCGAATTGTCGAACGGTTTGAGTGCGCGAACACATTCAACTACAATCTTTTCCGCATTTAATCTCTTCGGCAAAAACAACACGCATTTTATCATTATTGCGTTGACTCCTCCCCCCAAGCGGTTTGAGTTAACTCCTTGTAATCAATCAGATTGAATTGCATTATAACTCCTGATTTTGTAACTAAAATTTTTGTTGACATGCTTATTGCTGTATTCATCTTTTTTTTTTTACACAAACGCTTCTACTGAACGCTTTTTTTTACTACTACTCTGGCAGTTTTGTATCACAGTAACGCACAAGAATTTGATAATAAAAGTTTTGGATTCAATCCCTCACCCGCTAAACCTAAACTTATTCGGAGAAATGCTTACCCTAGCATTAGCCGAAGATTGAGAGAAAACTCACAGATGTCCAGCTACTTGCACTTTCATAAAACATAAAACGAAAATAGGGCGAAGTATGGTCGCTAAAAATTTCAATTACCCTAAACTGCAATAATATTATTACCACTGAAATTGCAGAAAATTGATTATGCGACTAGAACATTCAATAAGTTTACTGTACTCCGAGGAGGAACTCTTGAATTCTCTCAATAAGATAGATATTGCAACTTTTGTGACACAACTGTTTTCAATGTTTTCAAAAACTCAATAAACTAAATTTGTTGCAAGCAGAAGTACAAAATTTTAAGCTCAAAGCAGTTTTTAGAAAGTTACAGATTGGGCATCTCTTACGATTGTTATGTTTCAGAGAGAGTGAGGAACCCTCCATCTGCTTGTCGCTTCACGTAGATATCAACGCAGATTGGACAAGCACATATTACCATAGGCGGGCACAAGTCCGTTAATCGTTAATCCGTTAACAACGAAGCTAACTTTTTCATTAACTCGTTAATCCGTTAAAAAGTTTTTTCATGTTAACCGACTAAATTAACTTCCGTTAAGTTCTGTTAGCGGACTAAAGTAACTTCCGTTAGGTTCTGTTAACTTCCGTTAAGGTTTTATCGTTAATATCTTGCACCATTCATTCATCGTACCGATACAAACCAGTTTGCACTGGTAACATTTGTTGCGTTTTAGCACGAGTTTTATAGAAGAAATCGATGAAAGGAGCTCTTTTTGAGGCAAATAATAAGCTGCAGCCCCATAGGTCTATTAATTATCGCTGTTCGCAGTTTCCAAAGATTTTCCGATCGCAGCTTTGTTAGTGCATTTGAACTTATTTTTATCTTGAAATTAGATTAGACTGTAAAATATAACTTCCAAAGCACAAAAAGACCACCATAGCAATAAATATTTCCTTACAACCAGTTCAACAGCGTCAATACGTGTTCTAGAAGCGAGTGAATAAAAAAAAGTGTAAAATACACTCAAAATGTTAACGAATTAACGGACTTTATTAACTTCCGTTAATTAAAAAAAAAAATAACGGATTAATGTTAACAGAGGTGTGAAGTTTGTTAACGGACTTGTAGTTAACGAAGCTAACGTTTTGCATTAACTTGCCCACCTATGCATATTACTATTGATAGTATTGATGTATAAACAAGTGTAAAGCGAAAGCTACCTCAGAGATTTAATCAAAACTTGTAGGAAAGATCATCTCCAGAGTTTTTGCTTAAAGCAAAAGCTGTCTCGTAGGTTTAATCAAATCTTGTAGGAAAAAATAACCAGAGGATTAAAAATGATGCCAATGTCCAATAAGTCTCAGAAAGCAGATAGTTTATTATACACCACCAACATTTCGATTATAAAACTTGAAAATGAGTAATGCCTGGATCCTGGAAAAGTCAAGCAGCAACTCTATGAAGCACTAATAATTACCAATGTCTTGATTGATTTCATGGTGGGAAAAGAAAATGTCACAAGTTCAGCCAACAGCATTTAACCCAAACCATGAACAATTTCCATTACGGTGTGTTGACCATGAGGCATGTTGAAGAAATACAGAACAAACATTAATGAAATTTGGTGATTTTTTTACTTCTGCTTTTCACTCCTATCACTAAAGGAGAAAATGTCAAATTGTTAGTCAACAGCACTTAACCTAAATCATGATCTATTTCCAGTAGGTTGTGATGACCATGAAGCATGTTGTAGAAATACACAACAAACATTAATGGAAGTTGACGGCTTCACTTTTGGCTTTCAATCATGCAGTTCCAACAATTTTCCAATTATCTTCTACGTGTTGGAGGACCTAGAGTAAAACAAATAATAATTACTCCTACCAAAAAAAGTTCATAATTCTGCAAAGTTTCCAAAACCGTAAATAGCAGTAGACATATCAAAAAAAGGAACCAATTATGCTTAAAACACTTGCATTCAGAGAAGAGACCAAAATTTTTGGAGGCAACCAGTTGACACAAAACGATTAACTTGTCCAACTTTAACCTTAGTTCGAACCAGACTCGGAAGATGTTTGACGCAAAACCCTAACCATATCGCTGCGGCGTCAAATTTTCTTGCATCAAACCGGTCACATTAAATCTCAAAAAAGCTCCAGTACTACATTACAGAACAAAGCTATCAAATCAAGTTAGCAAAATTAAAGCAAAAAAAACTTTTTTTTACACTAAACAAAGAATACTTTATTCGATCAAAATTTATTCTAGCGAAGATATCACTACAGCATTTTTTAAACCATAAGGCGCAGCAAACTGGAACATACAACTGTTATTTGGCGCGCTATCATAGTATCAACAAATGTGTTCTATAATTCTTATTTTCTAGCATAAAGCGCACCAAATGGCTTCTATAGCTTTTGTTTTTAGGCACTAAGTGCACCAAACTATAAGATGCACTACATTACATTAAATTTATTAAACTCTAAAAAACTTTTTGAAAATCTAAATGGTTTAACTCTGAATGAATTTATGGAATCAAATCAAGTCTTTCATTATACATGCAGTAATACATCAAAGCGCATAAAGTTGGCAGAGCCCACCACAGCATCATTGCACCCGAGCAACATAGCTGCCTTGAAAGAAATGTCGCAGCGATACAAAGCCGCTGGCAATGCTGTGTTTGAATTGACCAGGCTGATTTAAATCTCACACCTCTACTCCAGAGACAAATGCAGTACCACTTGATCAACTGGCTGTAAGAGAGCATAACCTGAAGTACAGATTAAATGCATCAAAGTACAAGGCACAAGTTGGATATCTTAAAAAATTTAAGTGTCATTGGTGCACCTTAAGGTTTGAAAAATATGACACTCTAAAATCTTAGTTGCACCTAAGAAAAACAAGCTATGCTACTCATATGTTACAAGAAACTTGAAATTGAGTAGTTAAGTTGCAGCGATGTGAACACTGTCTTGTCACACCATCACATTAGAAAAAACTTTAAAGGTGACAAATTTTCTTTGGTCCACTGCTAATTTTAAATGATTATTTTAACTAAAAGCAAATGATTTAGATAAAACTTCCAAATTTGTTTTTTTATTTTCATTATGAAAACGCTTGAAGTTTTTTTTTTATAATAAAAGCTCAAATAGCTGGTAAAGATTGTCAATCTAGTAATACACATTTATAACTAACCTTGAAAACCTGACAATGCCACTGTTAGATTGGTCATTATTCTTGAAATGTTTGAGCATTAAAGATCAACATTGTTTCATAAATTTATCGATAGGTAAGTCAATTTCAGTCTGGACCAAAGTACCATATCATTGATAAATTTGTTAAATTCCGCAAAGACTTACAGTTACTAGATTTTGTTCATTACAATAAATACTTGCTAATAGAGTCTTAATTTACAATTCTGAAAAGCAATTGCACAATATAAAACTTTTGATTTCACTATCTTATTGACATGACAGTAAGACAAACCTATTGGCTTGGCAGTGTCTGCAATTCAACTCAACTATTTGTAAAAGTCTAAAACCTGATAGTTGCTGAATAATAAGTGAGCACATCTTGAAATAGAATAATTTTACATGCCTATATAGCTGTAACTGTACAGCCCATCATAGTACCAGGGTACGCCTAGATTGTAGCATTAATTCTGCTTTTATTACTGTAGGCTAACTGATAGTGTAGGCTCTAATACTTTTGAGTTTCATTGATATAAAAAATCAGACCCAAGATTTTATCGGCAGACTAATTTTTTAACTTTGCATATTTTCTGACAGTAGCTTAGGTTATTAAGTTGCTTGCTTACCACTATCTCTTATCGGTATAATGCAGCATCACTGCACCTGCAAAGTGCACGTAAACATCTAAACTAACCTACAGCAGCTATCAGGCTAGGATAACCAGTTTACTTTAACAACGTGGTATAATACACCCTAGGTACGAGTACCACCAAGACGTAGACCTACCGTACCATACTGGTAGGCCTATTGGTACTGGTTTTGGCCTAAGCTAGTCCCCTGGTCAGGACTGTGATCTGCATCGCCACACCACACATCAGTTTTAATTTTCAAATTTCTTTACTTGGAATAGGCTGACCAAATGTAACATAACAACAAACAATTTATAATTCACTTTTGGGCCTATCCACCTAAGCCTTTTTTTTGCAAGTTTTTCCTCATAGAGCTGCAAATTGACCGTTTTCATGTTGAACTGGGCTATTTCAAACCAACACGCATACTTTCACTCCCGAAAATCAACTTTTTTTCAACAAAACTTATGAACCTAATTTTAGCCTACCCCGAGACCTGGCAAACTAGTTTTTCAAAATTTTACGCAAATCGTGAGCTCACGAGCTTACGAGCGAACCGGCGAAAAAAATTTGTTCTTTTAGCAAATTTTTTTCGCTGGCAATTTTACTCTTGTATGGTGCTACGCCCCTAAGGTGGTACGTCTGGGCTTACAAAATTTTCCTTTAAAACAAACTAAGGTTACGCTCGTAACCTGATGATTTTACGCACAGTGTGTACCGGCCCTTAATTAGTAGACTAGAAACCGACAGTTTGACTTTTGTTTTCTTTACGGTTCATTGGTTCTGAAATATGCCGATTCCTCCAATCAGCGTGACTTTTTTCTTCATGGTTTACTCGTTCTACGAATATGCCAATCAAATCAGTCGAATACGCGAGACTGCAAAAGCCTTCAGGTCCTTCACCACAACAGCAAATTTTTTTCTTCAATGTTCTTCTCTTTTTTCCGCGCGTCTTTTTCTAGTCTACTACACAAAAAGTCTATGTTTAGACTGTCAGAAAAAATGACAAAGATTTTATTTGAAACTAAAACCTGTTTTCGTGTTAAAAAACAAGCAATTCTTTACAAGAAATTAAGATAACATTGGGTGGATCAAATACCAAAGTATTCTAAGCGCCAGAAACCGTGGATTTGACGGATATTTCTGAACAAACTCTGTAACCCAGAGTTTATAAATTGTAACAAAGCGCAACCTTGAGAAGCGGTATGAGTTTGATGACAAGTCTTACATAATAGTCACTAGAGTCACTAATGTACTACACGATGTTCAACGTTCGCTTTACTTTATGAATAAATTGATTGATTTATCAACTTGTCACGCTTGAATACCAATGGTTATCTAAATCATGTGGAACAGAACTTTAGATTCTTACCGATTGTTGTCACTACGGTTCCGGCAAAGAAGAAAGCATTATGATAGTTCCAGTTGTGCGCACAACGTGGTCGCAAAAATCGGTCAAATTGTACACCGTTGGCATTGGCATTAAGTAGCAGCTAGAAACACATAGTGAGAAGCGTGACTTGATCGCAAAACTAAAAGTAAATCTGATCATATAAGTCTTCAGGAGTCAATAAATTAACTTAACTTAATGTTTTTTTCAAGCTTGCCTACACCGATTTAACGCATGTGTCCGATGTCCAACAACTTCAAGGTTCAAGTATAAAGCTGTAAGAAGCTAAAAAGTTAAACAAGGCAAAATCAATGGGGGTATCTAAAGTTAGGCCGATCGCATAAGACTAGATTAGCGTTGACTCCATCCTTTTTGACCGAGACATTTTAGAGATATTATTCTTCAAACACAACGTCGGTGACTCTAACGCTGTAAATTTTAATAATTTTTATTGGCAATCCTGTCGTTGATAAGCATTAGCGTCTTAGTGGCCCCTTCCAGCTCTATCCTAAAGCAACGATTAGGCCAGGAATATACCTCAAAGGGATGGCCAACTACCATTGTAAATTGTTCTCGTCACGCATGAGTAATGCTCAAATTTTCGGTCAGATTTCTGATCAAAATTATCATTTCTGATCAAAAGATCAAAATGATCATTTTCTGATCAAATCGGCAGCGTGGCCGAATGGGTAAAGGCGTCGTTTTTGCAACGACCCTAATCGAATGGTCTGGGTTCAACCCGCACCCTGGTCACGTTGTTACGTCCTTGGATAAGACGCTTTACGATGATTATCTCTGCTTGGTGGCTTCGAACAAGCAGCAAATTCAGTGGACAGGAATTTGAAGAAATCCACAGGAACATTGGATCATCGGAAACTTCTAAGCAGGTGTGGATTCCTCTAATCACAAAGTAGTCGTTGTAATGAAAAGTGTGCGGATCGTCCAATAAGTTAGCGTCTGACGCCGTCCGGTGACAGGAGGATAAATATGCACTACAACAAAAACAACAACAAAATGCATTGTTTCTTATGAAGCGAGGTGCAGTAGGTTTTACATCGCATTTTATTATTGTAAGGTATGTGGTATTACTTTAAACATAGTCATAAACAACTGTGTTGAATTTGGAAACCTTTTGTCTTTCATTCTTATCAAGCCGGAGAATTCATTACTCCTTCTTTTGGCGTTTAGTTTTGGCAAGCTAGTTTTCTCTATGACTCACTGATAAGAGTCCTGTGCTTACAAAGTTGATATTTCTTCACGAGCGTCAGATAAGATTTTTCAGTAAGAGAAGCGGCTGATTTTGCTTTGTGTCAATTTGCGAGCTAAGATAAATTGTCGTAATGAGAAATAAGTTTTGGCAGTTTCCTGTACCTTTAGTAATTGCTAACTACTGTATTAATATTCCTTTTATTCTATTTGATTAAGATACGTTAATTGGATTTTACTGTATGTAAATTTCAAGCTGCAATGTTGAAGACTCACGAATTAATTGTATTTTAATTCAAGAATTGGTGCTAAAATATTCGGTAAGATATGTTAATATTTGATGTTTGATTTTCATGCTAATTGACGCGTATTTTGCTATAGTTAGCTAATGTCAGTTTTTTGTGAATGTTAATTGCGTAATGTGTTACGGCTTTCGGTAGTCTTGTATACTTCTTTCGTACGTTTTAGTTAGCCGAAAGCTAATTTTTGCTTCGTTTTTGGTTTACTTACGCTGTGTTTTTCTTTTCCAGAAAATCGCATCCTGCGAGTTCTATACTCAACAGTAAAAGGTGTGCGTTTCGAATCAAAATCCCTAGTGTTTGGTCTGGCGTTCACCAGTCGCGCTATAAACAAGACCTTACAGTAGGTTGAACTACAGTATTTTTATTGTATTTTTGCTGGTGGATAGCCTAGGACTCGAACGAACTCGAAAATAGCTTGTTATTGATATTACGTATCTGAAAATGCGTAAAGCGGGATGTTGGAGTGAGAATGATAGAATTGGCGAACAGGCTTACCTATCATCTTGCAATAGCCTAGTATAAGCTATGATGAGGGCAGCTGAGAACGTTGAAATCCTGTCGGAAAAAGGAAAGGGTCATATTATTTTAACCCTTCCGATCCCGCTCGCTCACAAAATCGCGAAGGAAATGAAGTGGAGGCCCAGTTCAGTGCCATTTGAGCCAAAAAATTGGCTAATGCGGCTGTCGAAAGAGAAAGCATAACAAAGACAGTTTGTGAGAAGTTATTGCGGTTATCTTGGTACTTGGAACCTGTAAAGTTGGCTGTATACTTAATTGCAGTGAACGCTTCTGTTTGAACGCAAAGCTCGCTGCAATTCGGTGTTTAAAGCTATTTTGAAATATCATCAACCAGGTAGGCCCGGATGCAACAGAACCAAGACAAAAAAGTTCAGAGCTAGCTAGTTTTAGAATAATCATGCGGTTGCGTTCGATTGCTCTTGACTGCAAGCTGATTAAATAGAATCACGTTTGCATGCAAGTTGGTAAACATTTGCTCGATTTCAATGTGCGCTAGGCTAGATAGGTCCTACTGTAACCTATACGAAATTATTTTCAATCATTCTCTAATTTTTTTTCTTTTTTAGAATTACTGTAAGTAATAGCTACCGGTATCGGTATAGATCGTATTCAGATTTGATTAGCTTGACTGTACGACGCAATGGAGATGCCAACTATACCGGTATATAAGTTACAAGCTGGAAAGATGGAAGAGTGGTAAGCGCAGAGATGAAGATTTGCATCAGACTTTTGCAAAGAGCAGGGCCAGTAGCGCACGATGGATTTTGTAAAGGGGGGGCAGGAACTTCAGAAAATTTGAGAAGAACAAAGATCAGAATAAGAAATTGTTCCACCCAAAATTAGTACGATTTTTTGCCCAAAATTTGGTGAAGAGCAAAAAAAAAGGTCTTCACTCAAATTTAGTCCCATTATTTGCCCAAAGTTGGATGCAGGCCTAAAACAAACGTATAAAACCTACCCTTGTGGCGGTCCTCCTTCCAGCCTGTCTCGCGAGGGGCCACAATTGTCTTCCAGCTTGATAGATTACTCAAGTGATTGCTTGTTCTCCATTAGTTGTTTATTGTCCAAAATGAATTCACAAATATTACCATACTCGTCGATTAACTAAGATGAATTTTTATAGCAGCTTATCGTGCCACGTGGGCAGCCGAAAGAGAAAGACTGATTATTTATCGTTGCGTAATAGAAAAAAAAAGAGTTACCAAAAAAAAATCTAATTACAAAAGACGGAGTTAACCGTATTCCCACAATACCCCCCACCAAGGCATCGGACGATTGGTACAATCGACCGAAGCCTGAATGACGAATCTGTGGGAATACAAAAAAAAACTGATGAACAAAGAAACGAACTAATGTAATCACAGCGGAGCATTGAAACAATCAAGTGACTCACAACAAGAAAACTGGCACAAATAAAAGAATCAGCCTCCGCTTTAGGCTGGGGACAAAAAAAAGAAAAGTTAAAAAAAATATCCAGTGGGTGGTTGAAGAAGTAATCTTTTAAGACAGTTCTTGTACCAAAGTCCACAAAGGATTGCATATTTCCGGATCAGACGTCAGTGGCTGCGAGCGAGGGACAAAAAAAATTTGAGCAACACATTGCTGAAATGATTTGGTATCTGGAGCAAAAACGAAGTCTGCTCCAAAACTCGAAATAAAAAAAAATCCAGGGATGGAGAAGGGAAGGTGTCCTATTTTGGAGTTTCAGATGCAAAACGGAGAGCAGCTAGGGACCGACCCCCCACCAAGCTTAGCTAAGAAAAAAAGAAAAAGGTGAGATTACAAAAAAAAAAATTTTACCAAAAGCGAAACCGATCTCAGCAAAAAAAACTGCTGAGCCTAAACAAGGCTACACCAAGCACGTCACAGACACACACACTAAAAAGTATCCAGCCGCAAGGTTTCAAACAGAAAAGGGGAGTATCAAGAACAGTAACAGCGGTATGATAGCTGAAACTCAGAAGGAAGGATTAAATAGAGAATAAATTTGGGAACTCGGCAACCGCACCCGATAAAAAATCGGCGAGGTCTCCAATGGAGTCTGGGGTGCACGACCCAGAGCTGTGCACGGTGATCAGTCGTCCACCCATAAAAAACAACGCCGAAAACCCGAAAAAAAAATTCTAACACATCCTAGCCGTGGTTTACCTCTCTGAGCAAAACTGAAATATCCAAGCAGCCGCGAAGAAAAACAAAGCAATGAACAATACGTTACTATTACTATTTCTGACTACTGCTTGAACGCCTTGGTAGAGTCCTGGGGTGCTAAAACTTAGTACAAAACCTGATGACTTGGTAATAATTTACTAAAACTTAAAACTGCTTTCATGATAAATAGGCAATTAACTGCTTGCCTGTGAATTCCAGTACATCGCACAGCAAGGTGACTAAAGCCATTGCCGTTTTAGTTGAGTATCACCGGACTCTACCTTAACTGGTGTGAGATACACATTATCAACATTGCATAGACACAAATTTAGTTCCTCTCGTGGGTATACCTAACGTACACTGTGCGTAGCCACCATCATCCAATCCTGCTTACTGCTGGGGTTGTAGACTCGAAGAAAAACCTGAAAGAAAGCGAACAAAGCGGGAGAAAAAAACAAAAATGATTAAAGTGAAGAAGGAAAAAATGCAGATTTTCGAGGACATAGGAATAGGATTTTAAGATGAGTGACGACAACACAATATAATCTTTTAGCATACTTCGACCAATAATATGTGTCAACAATCTAACTCTATCCAAAGTTAGACCAATCGTATTAGACTAAATTAGCGTTGACTTATCTTTTTTGACCCATCCGTTGCAGAGATATTCTACTTCAAAACTCGAGGTCGGTGACTCTAATGTTAAAAAGTTTAATAATTTTTATCGACAATCCTGTCGTAGATAAGCATTAGCGTCTTAGAGACGCCTTCCCGGTTGAAAAACAAAGCAATGAACAATAACTCACGCGTGATAAGGCTGTAAATCCTCCGAAAGAAATGGGCGCTTGTACCCAACAAAAAACTCATAAAAACAAACTAAAGAATCAAAGTAACAGAAAAAGGAACTGTTTAGCTTTGCAAAAGGACAAAATCTTCAAATCGAACGGATTATAGGAGCTCGCATTTGCTGTTGTCATCACGTAGTCCACGGAAGTTAAAAACTGCTTTGGCTACTTCAAACCATAGCAAACCGTCATCATCATAGAATTTTGGAAGCTTGATTGGCGCACTCAAGTCCCGAAATGCAGAAAAATGGGGTGTGCCCAGTAAGGTAGACGAAGTGGGCCAGCTGCCCCTTCCACGGCCAAAAGGGGTTGAGGCCAAATTTGAAAAATTCATCGAAAGGATTGTAGCTAAACATACAGTAAATATTGCTAGGCTAGCAGGCCTACCGCGATACCGAGTCCGGTTCTTTATCGTTGTTGTTCGTCCGGTTGAAATTTTCTTGAAATAGATGAACTCCAAATAAAGGTCCAAATGCCGGTTGTATATGTTCTTACGATCAAGTTGTCGTCGGCGGGTCACCAGTTTGTGGCGGTCCTCCTTCCAGCCTGTCTCGCGAGGGGCCACAATTGTCTTCCAGCGTGATAGATTACTCAAGTGATCGCTTGTTCTCCATTAGTTGTTTATTGTCCAAAATGAATTCACAAATATTACCATACTCGTCGATTAACTAAGATGAATTTTTATAGCAGCTTATCGTGCCACGTGGGCAGCCGAAAGAGAAAGACTGATTATTTATCGTTGCGTAATAGAAAAAAAAAGAGTTGCCAAAAAAAATCTAATTACAAAAGACGGAGTTAACCGTATTCTCACACCCTTTTTGTGATCAAAGCTTCTGCCCAACTTGCAAAAGGGGGGGAGGGGGGCATGCCGCAATTTTGCATACTATTCTATGCTAATAATACTATCCTGGCGGCCATGATCCAAAGCCCACCCCCCTAGATACGCCCCTGAGCAGGGCATATGCCAATTTCGTGAAATTTGTAGCGAAAAAAAAACAACATGATCAGCCGATATTCTTTTAAAGCATTCATCAAATGCCTTTGGTTTTCTTCAAGGACACTCAGAAGCAGCTTATCAGACTGTCCAATCAGAACGTCAATGCGGTTACGTTCCGGAGCAACCGGGATATGCGTACCTTGAAAGTGTTTTAATTCAGTAACATCCACGGAGTGTGGCAAAGTGCTATCGTCATCTGAAAACTGTGGCACAACCAACGCATTTTCGATTACGAATTTTTCACCGGTATGAAGCGATTCGAGTTTAAAGGCGGTGCGACCTTTACAGTCCACAGTTTCATCCGATAAAGTGCGAATTTTTACATTCGGGTCGGAGTTAGTCTCTAGCCCCAGTTCAGTTTTTTAAGCATCGGATATAAGCGTCACCTGTGAAGCTGTATCGTGTTGAGCGTAAGCCAAAGTCGATTTGCCCGTGTTAGGGTTAATGACTCTGACTGCACTCGTGCGAAGTAGGACCACCCCATTATCAACAGAATTAAGTTTACGGCAAGTATAGTCCTGGCTTTCGCGGCAATTAGTTCTAGGGGCGGGAATAGGACGGGAAACTTGGTCTACCCTGTCAGCGGCCCCGAGATTAACCCCATCATAACATTCATGTAGGGCACCAGCGTGTTTGTTGCGACATTGCGGCCCACAGATACGACATTTAGAAGGAAACGCACAATTACGCACAAAATGGTCAAGTGACAAACAATTTAAGCACCTTTTAGCATCCGTAACTGCTTGCCTTTTAGCTCTGGGATTAAGTGCCTTGAACTTTTCACATTCAGCTAAGAAATGTCTTTGATCAACATTACTACAAAAGAAACAAATCGGGGGAGGCTTGTTCAAACGACCATGTTCACCACGTGGTACTCTGAAAGAACTTGACTCGCGTTTATCCATGTCAAAAAACCTAGAGCGGGGCCCGGTCACAGCCTGGGGATCATTTTGTCTCCCATAAGCAACCTGTCGAACCCTCACGTTCTTAGTCCTACCCGTGGACTCGCGGGACCCATCTTTTTCGTCCGATTTAAAGAACGCTTGAGCGTAGTCCGATGTCATAGTATTAAGCTCGTGAACGACAAAATCACGCAGCGAGTCGAAACCGGGAGAGTTCAAGTTTAAATTCCGTTTATTTAGATAGTCTAAGTATCTTCTTTTCAGCAAACTTGGCAAACGATTAGCAGTGTTAATCAGAAGTTGCCCAGAGAGCTTTTCAACTTCATCGTGAGCGTACGCAAAAACTTCCAGGGTATTTAGATCCTCATTAAATAGTTTTATAGAGGTCGAGGTAAATGAGACCTTGGGACCATTACGCACCGCCATAACTTTAGGTTCTGATGTGAGTCCTCCCGAAACGCCATATCTCTGACGCAAGCGATCCAGCGCTTTTTCAATGCGTCGAGACGTGCACATATTTTTCATGGGGACGCAGAACAAATTAACCATCTCACGCGGCTGGCCCACACATGAAGCTCTCAAAACCTCGAGTCTCCGCTCCTCGAAGGGGCTCTCGCTCATTAATCGCCGAATAAAATTAAAAACGTGATAAAATTGCTTGGTTACAAATTTTCTCTCTCTTTTTCGGATGTGATATCGTTTTAGCCGGAAGCAGAAATAGAACTGTGTTTTTGCTTACTTTTGTGTATTCTGATTTTGGAAAGAAACGTGAAGAGTCAGATTGAGTTCCGTTCGAGCAAATGAGGCTGCACTGGCATGAGCAGGGGTGCTGGATAGTCGAAGGGCATGGAGAGGGCAACTTTTCTAAAGGGCATTTTCAATACTGTACGTACAGTAATTACCATCAACATTGCTCTCTAATACTGTGAATGAATTAAACACTTCAGCATTTAGCCAGAGCACTGAGTAGTGACATAAACACTAAATAATAACATCAAGCGAATAAACAATTAAGTAAGATGAGATTCAGCCATCGGAGGCCATTGGGGGTTTGGGGGCAACGCCCCCAACCGCCGGAGGTAAGGGGGTCGGGGGCGAAACCCCCAGCGCTCGGAAATTTTGCAATTTTTTGCAAAAAAAAACTTAATTTTAGGCCTATTTTAGCAAAAATAATGCTTTTAAAACGTGGCATAGGAATTAGCAGTGTAAAAACATAATTTAACTGGCTGCGTAAATGGGCTATGAGGGTGGTGGCTATTGGTAAAATTTCAACCTTTTTATTACAAGCTGGTAAATCATAAAATAAAAAAATTACAAGTTTTAACTTAATTCGTCTGCATTTACAAAAAGATGATTTTGGAGATTTTCATCCCAACCGAGTATTTTACTGTTAAGTCTAGACAAGAAATGGATTTGTTCCAGTTATTGCAATGAATTTTATGTGTTGGAAGTTTTTCTTACATTTCTGCGGTTTGAGCAAGGGAATCGGGATCCCCTGAATCCGCCACTGGTAACGCCAGCGTCGATCGTTCCAACTAGAGCTACATACAAACTTAGAAACTTGAATGTCTTAAGAGTAATGCTGAATAAGAAATAAGGTTGAATAAAATAGATAGTTAGATAGAAAGATAGATAAGTTGTTAACTGTAGTTGCTATATCTTTGATGTGGCCATGACCAATGTGGTAATAAATTCCATATTATGGTATATCAATCAAAGAATGAAACAACTACCCTAATGATGTGTTGGTTAAACTGGTTGTGGATTACTACAGCTCTGATGATATTGATTCTGCAAGAGATAAACTACCGGTATACAAGAATTTTCCTGATGAATTCCGTCCCAGTAATAGCAGGAAAAAGAGCTTTAAAGGCCCTAAAAATGTACTGGAACAAAAAAACTGCAAAGATATAATTTCTGTTTTCCATGAAATGGTTGTGTCCGAAAAATTTGTGCCACCTATTTTTGCTACAGCAGATATGAATTTTCCATCTGTTGATGTTGCCAATCTGGATGCAACAGCCATTTACAATGACCTATTATCACTGAAAAAAGAAGTTAAGCAACTTCATGATGAGAAAGATCTTGAAAAAGTGGTTTTGCAAGATATCCAATCTGCCCTACAAGAGGTGAAGGAAGAGAGGTCCAATAAAAAAGATGTACTTGACAACATCTTTGACTCAATAATGGACATTAAATCCCAATTGCCCAACTGCAACAATTTATTGTTGAAAGCAAATGATTCAAATACAGACAAAGTCAGTGCAGCTGACATTGGACTGCTTGAAATAACCAGTTCTGCTATGAATGTTGTTAGTAATTCACAGTCTAGTGCAAAGTCATATGCAGCTGCTACTGCAGGAACTCTTTCATCTAAGCTGTCTAAAGTTGGAAATGCAAAAAATTGTGATACTGGAAAAAAACATAAAGAATCAAAACTTAACCCTAGGTTAACTGTTTTTTCAAATGGAGAAATTGGTAACTCTGTCTCTGAATCATCTGAAACCTGGGAAATTAAGAGCAAAAGAAACCGCAGACCTAAATTGGGGAAAAAAGAAGTGACTTCCTTGATAGTGATCAAACCGCTCTCGAAACCGGCTGATATATTCATTTCACGTCTTGATCGGGAAACAACAGAAGATCAACTTACAGCATTTGTTGAATCACAGTTTGGTAATGCTAACAGCATAGTTTCTAAAAAGTTAAAAACGAAATTTGATAGCTATTCCTCCTTTCATGTTTCATTCCAAGGAGTTATTTTCAGTGAGGCGTTATTGCTTGATAATTGGCCAGCAGGTGCACTTGTTAAACGGTTTTATGCATCAACTACCAGGATTGATAACAAAAAGGATGTTGGTAAATTAGCCACTCGGTCAAATCCCCCACAAGAAAATTCAATCGACAAAGTCTAAAAGTTGTATCTTTCAATTGCAGAGGCATCATGTCTTCTATGCAAGAAATCATTGAGCTTTGTAACACATGTGATATAATTTGCTTGCAAGAAACATGGCTTTCTAAGCAAAATCTAGATTTTTTAGCTTCAATTCACACAGATTTTCATGGAACTGGGATATCTTATTTTGATGATGGCGAGGGTATGCTAGTAGGTAGGCCCTTTGGTGGTACTGCCATTCTTTGGCACAAAAAGTTGCAAGCCACACAAATTCAGAGTTACAACAAATCCATTATTGGATTAAATATATTGACAGATGATGTTTCACTTTGTGTTATTAATGTCTATCTCCCATATTGCTGTAGTGATAATTTTGATTCCTATCTGCAGTATATGACAAAGCTTCAAGTTTGGGCTGAATCTTTAGATAATGCCAACCTTTGTATTGTTGGTGATTTCAATGCCAGCTCTGCTAACATGTTTGGTAAACTTCTCGAGGACTTTGCTGCCCAACAAGACTTAGTCATCTCTGATAAGGCTTGTCTGCCTTCTGATACATTCACTTACTTAAGCGATGCTCATGGAACTGTATCATGGCTGGATCACTGCATTTCCTCCCACTCCTTGCATCAGTCTATTGATAATAAAATGTGCATTATGAATTTTCTACTTCTGACCATTTTCCAATGGTGATCAGCTTATCTTGCCTGTCTTTACCTTTATTTGATGACAGAGTCAATGCCTCCATTGGTACTAAAAAGATCAACTGGAACAAATTCTCATCTGATCAAAAAGGTGGTTATTATATGGCAACTGAAGTGAATCTTTCGAGAATTTCCCTTCCGCAGGCTGTTGTAGAATGTAGCAACCCATTGTGCAATGATCTAATGCATTTGAAATCAATTGACAATTTTTATGAGCTCATCATCTCTTCACTGCTAAGTGCTTCTGATGCAGTTTGCTCCTCTAATAGACATTGCCAGTTAGGAGCAAAGCAGTTTCAAGTTCTTGGTTGGAATAATGAGGTAAAATCTTATCATGACCAAGCTACAGGTAGGTCTGCTTTTCTAGACTGGGTGAAAAATAATAAGCCTCGAGAAGGAGTTAAGTTTGAATTAATGAGAGATACTACAAGAAATTTCAAAAAAAATACTAAGAAAATGTACTATGCAGTTTGAACAAAACAAAGCTGATGCTTTAGCTCTTAGTCTACAACATGATAAATCTCAAAAAAAAATTTCTGGCAGAAGCTTAAAATGATAAATAAAAAATCTGCATCATATCCTACTTCTGTAAGTGGTGTTTCAGGTGCCAGTAAAGTTGCTGAAATGTGGGGGAACCATTTTGGTTCTCTGCTGAACTCCATTACTAATGATAGTTGCAATAATATTGTACAAACCAGTGTTAATTCTATTCAATATTATAATACAACTGATTTTTACTGTGACATTTCTACAATTGGCATTTCAATAAATAAACTACCCTGTGATAGTGCTGCAGGTTTTGATGGTGTTAGTGCTGAACATCTATTTTATTGCAGTAGCAGGATTAAGCCTTATCTTAGCATTTTTTTCAATATGTGTCTCACTCATGGGCATTTACCTGTAAGTTGTCTTAAAACTGTTATTTCGCCAGTTATTAAGAATACTAATGCTGACGTCAGTGATGTTAATAACTATCGCCCAATTGCTGTATCTATAATCTTTTCTAAATTGTTTGAACATGTTATATTGCAGTTTATATCATCTCACTTACAAACCAGTGATAATCAATTTGAATTTAAAGCCAAGCATGGTACAGATCTATGTGCTTTTCTGTTGAAACAGTCTATTGCTTCGTATGTTAATAAGAACACACCTGTGTATGAATCATTTTTGGATGCTTCTAAAGCCTATGATCGGGTCAATCATGCTGTGTTGTTCAAAAAGCTAATTGCGCGTGATGTGCCAATTTGTTTTGTGCGGTTGCTTCAATTTTGGTATTCTCATCAATCCATGCAGGTGAGGTGGGGAGGATCCTTATCTCGTTCATTTAAGGTCACTAATGGTGTCCGACAAGGTGGGGTTTTAAGCCCGTACTTATTTGCTATTTACATGAATGATCTTTCTCAAAAATTAAACAAGCTTAAAGTTGGGTGTATGATTAATGATTCTTGCCTGAACCATATTTTATTTGCAGATGATTTGTGTTGTTTTTCTCCTTCTCTCACTGGACTACAGGACTTAGTCGATGAATGTAATGCTTACGCTTCTTCTCATGACATTGTATTTAATTATCGTAAATCTGCCGGGGTTTTATTCTCTCCGAAGAATTTTAAGTTGTCAAAACCTCCTTTTTTACTGCTTGGCCTTGATAAGATTGAATTTGTCGATAGGGTAAAATACCTAGGTATTATTATGGACTCGAGCTCTAATGAGAATTGTGATATATCAAGACAAACCAGACCTCTCTACTGTATTGGTAACAAGTTGAGGTCAAAATTTTCGCTATGCTCTACTTATGTAAAAAATATTTTGTTTAAGTCTTATTGCATGTCTTTGTATGGTAGTTCGTTGTGGCATAACTACAACAGCTACTCAATTAGGCGTTTTCGAGTAGCCTACAATGATGCATTTAGAATGATTCATGGTCTTCCCCGTCATACCAGTGCCAGTGTCCAGCAAATTTTTTTAATGTATATACCTTTGATGCTCTTATACGTAAGTCACTTTTTAGCTTCATTAAACGCTGTCGTGCATCGCCTAATCTTTGGATTAATGCGCTGATGAATTCCGATGTCTTCTATGAATCGAAATACTTTCATATGTACTGTAACACAGTGTATGAGGGTGGTACATTCTACGATTTAGCAAAGAACCACCTGTTGTCTAATGTGGTATGATCTTTTATTTAGCGTATGCTGTTTGTGTGTTTGTTTCTTTGTTTTTTCTTGCGTGTGTATTGTTGTGCTATGATATGGGCGTTTCGCCTGCAATAAACACCAATAATAATTAGGCCTACAGACATAGGATCTTGGGAGTTCTAAATTTGAAATTTTGTTGCACCCTATCTTCCTAGTGTCAGTTTGAACTGACGGAACTAAATCGAATGTCACGGGCTAACCAAATGCATTCCACAAGATTGTTCATTTATTTTACGTTATTTAGAAATTATTTTACACTTGCAATTTGTTAGGCAGTGACTATTTCACCAAAAATTTTCAAGTTAAAGAGAATAAAATGAAAATGAGAACTATTTATCCCCGCTTTTTTTGTTTGGTTTTTTAAGAGTTAAGATTAAGGTTTGAGTTAGGGTTAGGTTTGGGGTTAGTGTTAAAATAAGAGTTTGAGTTTGGTTAGATTTGGATTAGAATTAATAAAAAACCAGATAAAAATTTCCGGTAAAATTGTCTCTGCCAAATTGCTATTATTGATTTGAATGAACTTTTTGGAGCCTCTTGATGACGAGTATTTGCTTATAACAAACAAAAAATTATAACTTTTCATAAATTGAAAACTGTAGGCTAATGTATTTTCGGATTGACAAAAAATTTGTTTACATTTTGTTTCTAGAAAGGGCTCTTTCGGTTCACAAAACATTAAACTTTAATCACTAGAATGTTTCTTGTAGCTTCAGTACTCCTGTGCGAGTCGTCAGATTAGTCGGGCAACGCTGCCCCTCTTGGCCTCCCTGGAAAAAGGGCAGAGAGGGGCAGCTGCCCCCCTTCCGGCACCATTGGGCATGAGGAGCACTAACACCGCAATATTTTTCATATTTTGTACATTCGTCGATAGCCTGATGAGCTACAAGCCTACAATTGTCCCTTCTGGCCACGTAGACTACAGGTTAGAGGATATTAATAGCTTGTTACTGTTTTTCTTACCTCAACCAAATTTCTCAAATTGTCGATGGTGACATTTCCCCTGTCTGCAGTAATTTCATACTGCTGTAATTCTGCAATAGTTTGCAGACATCGATCTTCTTCATTTCTGTATTCAATGGCCCAAAACACGGCCGCCCCAATTAGAAGATAACAAAAG
Source organism: Trididemnum nubilum (assembly GCA_963965965.1). Classification (NCBI taxonomy): domain Eukaryota; kingdom Metazoa; phylum Chordata; class Ascidiacea; order Aplousobranchia; family Didemnidae; genus Trididemnum; species Trididemnum nubilum. The sequence goes on from OZ014477.1 coordinate 20,629,659, forward strand.
TAAAATATAATCAAAAACGCTACCGATCGAAGCCTCATGCTGTTAATTTTAATTAATAGAGACTATGATGAAGGCATCTATGTAGCTGAAACTTTATTATAACACGCTTCGTTTACGGGAAAACAATGTAATTACACTCTTAATTTTTATGAGAACAATTTTATACGAACACGAGATTCATTTTTGCTCAAAATTTAAGAACAAACGAAAAAAAAAAGCCATATCAAAAAAAGAAACTGAATTTTGTGTTTGTTTCGGACGCACTAGATGTACAAACACTGCAGCATTTCGTACGGGTGCCTCAAATTTCTTAGAATGAGCCCCAAATTCAAGTCTCATGTGTAATGAATCGTTCTGGCATACTGATCCATTTCCCTAATGGCTAAATTTCTACGAATTCAAGCTTCAGTTAAATATTCAACCAGACTCAAAAACGTCCCACGTCAAAACAAACCTGATTGGCAGTTCGGAACCTAGTTTTGCTTACAAGCGAAACTCATAGTAACCTTCCTTAAATGTTGTATGTTCCAGATTCTAGCTCTTTCTAATGATTTGGTTTATCTCAAAATAGCAACAACCTTCTACTGCAAATTAACCTTCAAACGTTTCCCAATACACAGTAAAACTAAAACAATAAGCTCATGCGTAGTTTGACGTATAGTCGCGCTTCCGCAGCGGCGTGTAGGTAATGAAAATCATGCTGACTGTGAGTGCATTATGATACGGTAACATGATTCAGTGTCGTACGCAGGATTTTTCAATGGGGAGGTTTCAAAAGTGGCATCAAAAATTTGTTCGCAATGTATACTTTGGCAAGTAAATAACTTAGTGCAGTGTCACAAAATGAAATCAAAGTTACACGGTTCGTAATGCAAGTAAAGCTTTTCAAACAAAAAACAATCAAGCATTAGGCATACATCTATACTTAACATCATAAGGTTTGCAGCTGAACGATCAAGAAAAAAATTGCTCAAAACAAAAGCTGCAAAAATGCATATAATTATAAACAGTACCAAGTTGCCAGATGCGTAGCCAGAAATTCGCAATGGGGGCTGTGTGTGGGGGTCTGGGGGCGGAGCCCCCAGCTGCCGGAGGCTATTGGGGGTCTGAGGGCGAAGCCCCCAGCCGCCGGAGGCAAGGGGTTCTGCTTAATTTTACATTTTTTTTCAAAAATAACTTAATTTTAGAGCTATTTTGATAAAAAATAATGCTTTTAAAACGTGGCATAGAAATTGGTAGTGCAAACCTAATCAAACTGTTTGCATAAATAGGCTATGTGGGCGGTGGCTAATGGTAACAATTCAGTCCTCTAGTTTACAAGGCGGTAAATCACAAAATCATAAGTAGAAAAAGCTCACAAGCATTTATATTCTGCAGTTTATAGAGTGAGACAGTTGGGGATAGGGAGGGGGGCTAATGGAACAAGATTTAAGTGGATTAATAATTAACTAATGCGGATTAATTAACAAATAGTAAAACCCCATCTTCATATTTTTGACGAAGCCAATGTTAAGCATTTTTAGCGGTTAAGTTTACTAATTTTGGCAATTTTTTGAAGTTGTTATTGATTTGTAAGTTCTACCTTTGACAAATTAACCCCCCACTCTCCCCGAAGAAACTCTACGGGTGTCAAAAATGTCTTTAAATAATGTTGGAGTTCATGTCAATGCAAAACAAAAACAGGCTCAGAAGTGCTAGAAACGTGATATTTTCTTTATTGTGCATTTTGGTCGACAGACCAATGGGGACGGGGGGGTTTTAACCCCCAACCCCCCCTCCTGCGTACGCCCTTGACATGTTTCAATTAAAAACTTACACTATATCAACTTATAGCTGAGCAGAACACTTTGAAACAATAAATTTTAGCTACCGATACTCGAAATTCTAATCTAAATTGAACTTAACATGCGCTGCTTAAAGTGTAATAGAATTCGCTGCTTAGTAAGGCATATCATTCTGATGTTTTAGTTCTACAGTATTGTCGGGCGTGGTATACGTAATTTCTCGCATTCATAGCCAATCATCCATGTAACGACTAAAGCAAGAATGCGTTACATCACATCTTGAGTTACTTTAAACTTTCGAGTAGCAATGTTGACTTAATGTTTAAAAAGCAGGGTGTGAAAACTGTTATAAGACTTATCTATTAATGTCACAGAAACTGTCAGTCATATTTGCTTTTATGATCCACTTCAACGTGGATGTTTGCCAGCTGCTACTCCTATAGTCTTATGATATTTGAAAATAAAGTGTGAATCTATCTGCGAAAACGCCAAATGTTTTATTTTTGATTGGATGCGGATGCAGATAGAACAGTTTTTGCTGTAGCTCTTAGGTATTAAAAATGCTACATTGTGACAAACAATTCATAATTCATCAAGTTGGTCGAGCGGTAACGCTTTAGTCTCTGGAGCGGGAGGTCTCACGTTCAAATTTCGGACCGGTCAAATCGGACACCACCGCTGCAACGTTTCTGCGAAAGAAGCTGTGTTGTTCGGGGGCAATGACGCAGAGGTGCGCCCGCAAACTCGCTGCATGCTTTGGCACTATAAAGCGAGTGTAATGAAAGATTTGATTTTGATTTGAATCACTTTTAGGCCTATCGACCTAAGCCTCTTTTTTCCAAGTTTTTTTGCATGGAGCCGCAAATTGATCATTTTCATGCTAAACTAGAATATATCATTGCAAGCAATATCCGAGGACTTCGAGAAAGTACCTTACTTTACCGAACTAAAGAACTTCACAATTGAGTTAAGCGTGTTTATGGTTGTTGATAGTAAGATCTGAAATACACTGCTTTCGAATTTCATAACCGTCCATTAACTTAACTTGATCAGGTTTGTGGTTAACGGCTTTCAAAATTCAAGTGTTTCAAAAGGATATCTATAAAATGTCGCAAACTTTTACAACTCTGCTTAGTTCTCTTTTCAATGTTTAGGAGTTTGTTGAATTTTCACTTAGCAGCGCAATTGTTAAAATTGCGGTTACAAATAAAACCCTCGTTAAAACAAATATTTTCGACAGTAATTTATTGCTCCGAATAAAACTTTTTGCTCTGAAAATGCCAATATGATTTTTGGTTTTTGTAACTTACATTATCTTGAGCAGAAATTTGACACACTATCCTAAATATCAAATCTACACCCTCGACTAGCCCACTGCAATATTTTTTTAGGAAAAATTTTATATAAGTACATGCATGAACAGTTCTATTGGTTTTTCTCAAAATTTAGGAACTAAATCAAAACAATGCCTGCCTTAGCTAGTAGCATGGAAAAAGACACCTAAACAGAAAAAAATTTAGAAACAAAAAATCAAATTCTTTCAATTTATGAGTGATTTTGCGGAGTCTAAGTTTACGATCACTTCACATTGAAAACTCAAATTAATTCACTCAACTCCATGCTTTCCAGAGCCCTAGGTGCAATGCTCACAGTCAACTATTTACCAAAAATTGTCTACTTCTTTTGCACATTACGCTCTTTTTAGTTCATTTTAACAGCTTTGAGTTTATTCGCTCTCAAAGTTTAAAGGTCTCGAAAAGTTATCCAAATAATGACGTAACATTAATTAAAAAGCTGTTAGGAGTTCCAAACAATTTTTTACTTTATTGTAAAATAATATGGAGCGATCTTTAAAATTCTGGCGACTTCATTACATTAACCAAACTTAGCACTAACCACGGAAAGAAATATACACGTATTTTACAGCTATTCCTATTCTGAGAACGTTTTTTTAGCAGTGCTGCCCAACGGCCAACAAATTTGGTATTGTACCCTGTACAGTACATTGTATTCCATCCATTATTCAGCACCGAAGCTTTCCTAATAAATTTGTTTGAAAGCTTTGAAGAGCAAGAAGGTTTTTTTCAACGTCACAAATGATAGTTTAGTAAAAAACCTCAGCCATCCAGCTTAAATCTAATAAAGCCATTAAGCTCAAGTACTTCAACGTCTTAAATGTTGGAGTAATCCCATGAGTTTGACTCCTCTACTTTTCTGTGATACCAATTCATTGTGAGAATTCATCTTTTAGTTTGAAGATCCATTTAATAGCTAGTTCTCCGACATGGTATTACCCAGCTTGGCATCTTATCTTTTTCTTATATCAGCCTATATCGGTATAGTGTTAAAATTCGATATGTCTAGCTAGAGTACTTCGTAATAAAGATTTTAAAATTTTTAGAGGCTCATTTGGCATAGTCTCCTCAATGTGGCAACTAAATTTTGTTATCTTTAATCTCTGATTCATATTAACCTATCCATAGGCGTAGCCTGGATTTTTGATTGCGGGAGGGAGGCAAAACTACAAGCAACGTGCAATGACGTCATCAAACATTTTCATACGAGGAACTTTTTGTGGGACAAAGGTATCATCGGATGGAAGATCTGAAACTGTTGCCTTTTGGCACTTAACCAGGATTTTGCAAACGGAGAGGGCTTAAACTAATAGTTGAAAAGTGCAAATATTTAACTTTGGAGACGTGTGTGAGTAAGTTAGTGTCACTCAAACGTATTACAGCCGGAGGTCTGGCGCGAAGCCCCCAGCGGCTGAGAGATTTTTTGAAAAAAATGCTATTTTCATGCCATTGAATCACATTTCGCACGCGTTCAGAGCCATTAAAAGAACCAAATTTTTGACATTTGAAAGCCAACTGCAAAAACTTAATTGTTCAATCCTTCTTTTACTTGCAATTTAAGTCCAAAACACGTTTAATATCTTGCAGTTTGGTGATAAATTTTAATTGAAAGTGATTTGGCGCAGGTGGGGGAAGTAAGGTGCATTGCTTCTTGCAATATTTTAGCAGTAAATAATAATCCAATCGAAAATTTTCCTTAGAGATTTTTTTGTTTTGTCATAAAAATAACCATTTATCGGAGTACATGCACGGCCAGGGGGCCCAGGCCCCTCAATCGAACTTCAATAATTTGTTAAATGAGCATTTTCCCTAACTAATTTTTGAAAAAGTATTTTGTGCGTAAAAACTGGGGAGGTGAAAATGAACTACTGAATGATTATTGAAAAATGATGCAATAGATGGCTATGCCCACTAACTATGTCATTGCCGGGACGGATTTACATTACACTGGGCCCATGGCACTTTAAGGAATTCTGCAACATCTTCCTGCCAAATATAGATGAAAAGCAAAAAAAAGTCTTAACATCTGAACGCAGGGTTCTTGCACTGTGCCATATAATAAATCCGGCCCTGGTTATCGCATTTCGTTTATAAAAAGGTTAGATGAGGGCCTGAGGTAACAGCTTTTAAGACAAAAACCCTTAATTTCACCCGGGCTATGCACTTAAATTGGTTGGCAAAATTTAATTAAGGCTGCACGGGCCCCCTGGCCGTCAATATTATTTCTAATTGCTGTTCTGCGCCTGTACTGTTGTACGCGAAGATGCTGAAAGAAACTGAAACTGAAGAAACAAGGCTTTTTGTGACATTTTTATCATTATTGACATTTTGAATCGGTGGCCGGGGCCCCCTGGCCCCCCTTAGCTACCCCTGTGGGCCGGATTTACATTGCGCGGGGGGGACCTTGGCACTTTGGAGATTTTCGCATCATCTTTCTGCCAAATTTAGGTGAAGACCAAAGGAAGTCTTCCATCTGAGCGTGGGTCTCCTAGCTGATACTGTGCCATATTATGGTGAATCCGTACCTGGTTATTGCATTACGTTCATAAAAAGGCTAAGATGAGGGCCTGAAATAGCAACTTTTAGAACAAAAACTCTCAATTTCATCCGGTTTATACGTTTAAATTGGCTAGCAAAAATTGAACTAAGGGGGGCCCGGAGCCCCTGGTTGTTAATATTGTTGTTAACTACCGTTGTAAGCGAAAAATGCTAAAAAGAAACTGAAACTGAAGAAACAATAAATTTTTTTGTCATTATTGACATTTCATTTCGGGGTCCTGGGCCCCCTAGGCCCCCCTGCCAAAGCCTATAAACCTATCCAATAGATTTAATTTGTTTAGGTTTTGTACTTAATGCGATAGGTGTTAGCATAACCGGAAGATCCCTAAGTGTCAACATAGTTGAAGTATGGCATTCCCACATTTTTTCGTACTATATTTTTACCTATCTCAAAAATTGTATTTGTCTGGCTTGAGTGGTTAAAATTTTTGAGGAACCCGTTGGAGGAGCGCTTCTCGATTGTGGCACCTGAAATTAGTCACATTTTATTTACCTATTCCGATTTTATCTTTTTTTCATTTTTTTTATTCTGAAAGTTTTATGGGTCTAGCTTGAATGGTTGAAAAGTTCGAATTTTGAAGGACACCCCGTTTTGGTGTCTCAAATTTTGTCAAGTTTTATCTTGCCTTCATATTTACCTATTCTGAAAATTTCATCAGTCTAGCGTTAGTGGTTAAAGTTTGAATTTTGGCATCCTTGTTTGAGGGGGATGTCTTCATTTTGGTGCACCCCAAAGTTTGTCAAAATTGATCCTTTCTTCATAATTGCCTATCCTGAAAATTTCATGTGTCTAGCGTGAGCGGTTAAAAAATTTGAGCTTTGGTGGCCCCGTTTGAGCGGGACACCCTCATTTTGGTATCTCCAAGTTTTGTCATATTTCATTTTTAACTTGTATTTATCTATTCTGAAAATTTCATGTGTCTAGCATGAATGGTCGAAAAGTTTGAACTTTGGAGACCCGTTTAAGAGGGACCTTCCATTTTAGTACCCCCAATTTGGTAAATTTTTTTCCCTTATATTTTCTTATCTTGAAAATTTCATATGTCCAGCTTAAAAGGTTAAACGATTTGAATTTTGGAGGACCCCGTTTGAGGAAACCACTATTATGGTACCCCCAATTTTTTTGAGGTTTACTTTATTTTTAATATCTACCCATTCCGAAAATTTGATCAATTCAGCTCTAATACTTCAAAAGTTTAAAATTTTGGAGGCCCCGTTTGAGGAGAACCTCCCTTTTTCATACACCCCAAAGTTTGTCAAATTTTATCTTTTCTTCATATTTGCCTACTCTGAAAATTTCATGTGTTTAGCGTCAGTGGTTAAAATTTTTGAATTTTGACGGCTCAGTTTTGACAGAACCCCCCATTTTGATATTTCCAAATTTTTGTCAAATTTTATCTTTCCTTTATACTTACTTACCTTAAAAATTTCATGCGTATAGCTTAAAAAGTAAAAAAGTCGGAATTTTTGAAAGCCCGTTTGGGGGGGAAACCCTATCGGTGCACTCCCAATTTTTGTTAGGTTTAGTTTATTTTTAATATCTACCCATTCCGAAAATTCGATCCATCTAGCTCTGATGGTTTAAAAGTTCAAAATTTTGGAGAACCCGAGTGAGAGGGATCCCCCCAACCTGGCACCCTCAATTTCAATCGCATAAATGTCCTCCCTGATATCTTCAATTGCTCAAATTTTGAATCCAGTACGTTTAGCGGTTTAAAATTAGATAGCATTGGAAGAAAAAGAAAAAAGAAAAAGAAAAAAAAAAACGAAACACGAAACGGCCCACTTGACAGAACAAGTCAGCGAGCTCGTAAAGGCCATTTTCGCTTGCTAAAAGGCGTTAACGAGCAAAAATCTTCGTGGAAAAAATGCTATTTCCCAACCGTCTCACCTAACTTGCGTTAAAAATGCTCTTTCGAATTTCTTTGAGAGATGTTGTGTTAGCACGTAACACTGCAAATACCTCATTGTAACGTCAGATGCATTTCTACTTCAAAATATTGCGTTCAAGCATGTTGTGTCTGTATCAGTGCCGTCGCTACGAGGGAGAGGGGGGATCCTGCACCCCTAACGGCTGCTTGTGCCCCCCATTTTGGTTTACTCAAAATACTGTTTTGGGATATCACGCAACGACAAGATAACAGCCAATGATGAAAAAAGGGAATAATTCCAATCAAACATAATTCTGCTTTAACGTTTTCTCGATTGTTTGCAAAACTGCTGGCAACCAATTGCTGCACATAAATCTGACGCAATATTTCGTCTTATTAACATGCCTTTACGGATGTGTTGCGGAATAGGGATGTAAGCCTATAGAATATTTGCCGGTACTTCGTTAGTGATTATGACATGAAACAATACGTGAAAAAATTTTTTTTAAAAACTAGCTGTTCTGATTTTTGGAGCACACTTAAGATTTTAAGGTCGCAGTCAGTGGGCAACCAGAGTGAAGGGGCTTAAGCTCCCTTAACCAAGTCACTAAGAAAATTTAATCTCAAAATATCAGCCTTTAAACGTATTTTAAACTTAACCTGAAGTAAGGAGGGAGGGAGGCTGAAGGTGCTAAAGCAATTTAATTCTTTGAAATGACTTCTGAATTTCAGCAATTTAGTTATTAATATGGCTCCAAAAAGTGCGAAATGTGATTAAAATGGTGTTAAAATTGCTGTTTTTTGCTGCAAAATTGCAAAAATCGCCCAGCAACCGGGAGCTCCGCCCAGGGCCTGCGAGAGTGGGGTTCAGGGGGTACATCGTACCCGGGCCCGGGCCTAGGGGGCCCGGAAGAATTCAGGTTTCTGCGTTAAGTTGTGGTATCGCACCATAACATCGTAATCAAACTTGCCTACAGCAAAAATATCAGTCAGCTTATTCAGTACTGGTAATTGGTCGCTATACAGCCTTTAGGGCATCCAATAGTGGCCAATTTGATTAAAAAACGAGGAAAATGTATCAAAAGCCATACACTTGCACCGAAATTAACATTTAGTTACATTTCTCTGACTTGAGAGCGCTAATTCTACGGTATAACAATGTACGAGGGCCCACATTTCCAGAGATCCAAAAGCATTTCAACGTCAGAGAGCGGAGTCACAGTTGACATACTATACTACTATCATTAAGTAATTCACTCTATCTGTATGAGTTTAATAAGTATTTGGGTTTGTGAAGTCTATGATTGCAGATGACTTCTAAAAACTTTTAGCAGTAAAATATTTGGATTTGCAGTATTGAAGTCATTATCTCGTATAATATTGTGTCAATGTGATCATCCCCACTTCACGTACTTTCTTTCATGTATATCACGTTTTCTGTTTGTCAATTTAAGTAAGTTTGGTGCTGGGATGTTGATCCAATGCTGTATTTTACCCTCGATGCGCTCCCCCAACCCCCTAGCTGGATTTAAACCGATTTAATGTGTGATTGTGTTTTTCATAGGTCCTAACTGTATGCGAATATCGCTATCCTCTCACTTTTAAATGAAGATCTACGCCCATCCAACAAAAATGATTTAACGGCATGGTCCCCGATAAGGCTTGGGGGCCCGGTATCGACCTTCGTACCCCCCCGGAAAATTTTCTCTCTGAGGCCCTGGTTGCAGTCATCCGCAAGCAAGTAAAGCGAAGCTAATTGTATATGGCAAGCCTAATTTAGGGCCCAAATGCTTTATATAATTGCAGCTTACCCTTTAAAAAAGGTCACAAGCGGCCCCTAGTGGTTTAGCTTTCAGGTGCTATAAAAAGGCATTGGTAATAATATGATTTTGCTACAACAAAAGACGACTTTGTCTGAGCATTAAAACGGTTATTGAAATACAATTATTATTATTATCACAATTAATTAGCATTAAGTAGTTTTATTTTAACAACATACGAGCAATAACCGCACACATTTTGCAGACTTAACTTAACTTTCGAGCTTTTTCCAACCTTGGTTTGGCTCCAAATTACTTTTCAGGTTCAGGCGTATGTTTTCGGGTTAGCACCTGTACTCTACTGCACTGTACGTTCACAACTTTGCAGCACACAATAGGAAACTATAATTTGCCAGTGATGGGCACAGCGGCACTACTAGCACCGCTACATTTTCGGTAGCGGTAGTGGCAGCGCCGCTTCTTTTTTTCGTCACCAGCAAAAAACGATAGCACGGCTGTTTTAGCCAAAAAACGGCAGCGCTTTAGCGCCCTATTTTAAGCAAATAATCTGCCGCTGCCACTACTGCTAGTAAATTCCTTCCACGACTTTTTTTGATTCACATTTTCACACGTTAACGTTAGGAGTCTTTACTCTCCGCTTTTTTTCAGTCTGCTCTTGTTACCACATTATTTTAATTTTGTAGAACATTCAACGTTCGTTCGTGATGTTTTGTCGTTGCTCGTATATGTAGTTGTATTAGCGAGTTTTCGTGATCCTATTTTTTCTGAACCAAAATTCAACGAATAATCAGTGGTGAACAAGTTACTTTGAAAAAGTAACAGAGTTACAGTTACAGTTATTTGGCAAAAAAGTAACTAAGTTACGGCTACAGCTATCATTTTGAAAAAGTAACTAGTTAGAGTTACAGTTACAGTTACTTTTAATAAATCTAACTATCGGTATGAATTAAATATCGAAAATGAATAATCAGTGGTGAACAAGTTACTTTGAAAAAGTAACAGAGTTACAGTTACAGTTACTTGGCAAAAAAGTAACTAAGTTACGGTTACAGTTATCATTTTGAAAAAGTAACAAGTTACAGTTACTTTTAACAAATCTAACTATCGGTATGAATTAAATATCGAAAATGTTGATTTTGTACATTGGCACTGGTATTAACAGGATGCTTTCTCTATTCATTTTTTAATTTTTATGTGATGCCTCTGCACAAGAGATGGAACCGATTAGGTATTTCTCGACCCGGCGGGTAAATTTCAAAATCTACGTCGGTTGACCAGCTGGTCGACCGGTTTCTGACCGGCCCGGTTGACCGTTTTTTTTTACAGAAGGTTTTTGTTCACTGTTCAATGAACCTACCAAAATTTTTTCAAAAGAGGGTGGGGCCATGGGTGAAGTGTTAAAATTTGTGACTCCGGACGGGGGTCTCAGAAAAAAAAAACACAAAACTTTTTGCGTTTTTTGCAAAAATAACTCAATTTTAAAACCTTTTTTGGTTAAATTTCGGTTTGAAAGACCTGTGTTTGAGCAGTGCTAAACATGCACAAAATAAGCTTAAAAAAGACAAGTGCGTAGCCAGGAATTTGCAAGGGGGCTGCTTTGGGGGTCTGGGGGCGGAGCCCCCAGCCGTCGGAGGCCATTAGGGGCCTGGAGGCAAAGCCCCCAGCCGCTGGTGGCTGGGGTCTGGGGCGAAACCCCTAGCCGCCGGAGGCACGGGGTCTGGGGTCGGACCCCCCAGCACTTGAAAATTTTGAGTTTTTTTGCTAAAATAACTCACTTTTATACTATTTTAACAAAATTAATGCTTTTAACACGTAGCATAAAAATTGACAGTGCAAACATGATTAAACTGGTTGCAAAACTGGGCTATCTGGGAGGTGGGTAATGTTCCAATTTAATTTTTTTGTTTTCATGCTGGTATGTCATAAAATCCTATAAGTTCAATAAAACTCACACGGAGTTATCTATTTCGTCGATGTTTTATAGAGAAAAATAATTGGGGGGGATGCTAATGGAAAACTATTTGAGAAATGTAATTGGTAATTAACTAATACTGAATAGCCCCCCCCCCTTCCAGAGTTTACAATACGTATATTTGTTGATGAAATCTATGTTTAGAATTTTTACAATAACGATCAAATTTACTTGCTTATTTTTGGCCATTTTTCAAAGTTTTTATTGATTTGTGAGTTTTATTTTTGACAAATTAGCCCCCCTGAATATATGTTTCATAAGATGTTTTAAATTTTTTTTAGTACACTACAGTGCAAAAAATAGTCTCAGAAGTGCTAAGAGCTTGGTATTTTTCGCATTCTGCATTTTGTTTGACAGATCAATGGAGGTGGGCTACAGCCCCCCCTCGGCCCCCCTGGCTCCGCTACTGTAAAAAGAACTGGGGGGCACAAGCTAAATTTTTAGACGCTATTTCTAATAATATTATGCATAAGGCCAAGATATGAAGTTAAAAGTTTTTAGCTATTGGTGACAGATTATTTGCAATTTGCCGAGCAGCAAACACTAAACTCTTATGACATTGGCTCGAAAATGTTCGACATACGATGTAACCCAGAAGATTGTAGAAATGCTGCTACTTCAGAACAAGCCATGGCGAGTTAGATATAAAAAAATAAGAGCTATGTCTTTCTTACCTAGTGTAGAGTGTGGTAAACTTAAGTTGAAAAAAGCTTTTCAAAGCGGCAAGATTTTAGCACGTACTAAAAAATCTGAAATCTGCGCCATTTCTACTCTCAAGCTGATGCGAAATAAAATGATGCGAAAATGCCAGGTAGCGTAAGCCTCTTCCACATGCATGCTTTATCATAAACTGATTACGCAATTTTAACGTATGTTTGGCACTTCTTTGCTTTGTGCCGTGGCCCAAAAGGGGGGGCATGGCACAATGCCCCCTTTTAAATACGCCCCTGGATGCGCATGTCTTAATGGTCAATTTTCGTTCGAAGTTTTCTCAATTGTTTGCAAAATTGCTGGCTACCAACTGATTTTCATAAGCGTGACCCAATAGTCCGTCTTATTAACACACTTTTACGAAAGTGTCGCAGAATAGGGATGTATGCCTATAGGAGCATTACCGGTATTTTGTTGGAGATTATGACGTGAAACATTACGTAAAAACTTTTTTTTTAAACCAGCTGGTTTTTAGAGCACACTCAAGATTTATTTTAGGTCGTAGTCAGTCGCACAACGATGGGGAAGGGGGAGAGGGGGCATCAGTCCCCTTTAGCCAAGTCATTTAGAAAATATAATCAAAAAAAGAATTAGCGTTTAAACGTGATTTGTACTTGACCTGAAGTATATGGGGGCTCAAGAGGCTAGACAATTTAAAGCTTTCATTGACTTCTGAATTTTAGCGATTTACTGTAATTATTTTTATGGTTTAAAAACGTGCGAAATGTGACTTAAATGGCGTTAAAATTGCTGTTTTTGCCGCAAAATCACAAAAATCACCCAGCAGCTGGGGCTCTGCCCTCTCTGTGACACTCTTGAGTTGCAACGGTTTGTTCGGCTCGGGACCTAAATTAGACATGTGCAAAAAACATTTACTTTTGGTTTAAGCCCCCCTCTCTTAGCAAAACCCAAGTTGCGCTTCTGGTTGCATTCACTCATGCAGACAGATTTTTCAAGTGATTAATACGGGCTGCATACGAAACAAGCTAATAAACGCTGCTGGGCTTGTATGTCTCTTTTTTCAAAGTTGAATACAAAATTGTAGCTTTAAAATATCAGTTTTTATGTGCAAAAGTTCAGTCTGTTTTATAGTGCTTCCTCTGTTTTGGCTAGGGTCCTCTCACTTCGTTTGGTCCGGCAACGGCACTGCTGGTAGCGTGTGGTTATCTTTTTCCTACAGTATTTAAAGAAACTAGGGACTAAAAATTTAGTAGTACGATTAGTGATATGAATGTTTCTTTGCGTTCTACTGCCTTTGCCTTTTCCTGCCCTGAAAAAAAATTGTTTGTCTTGTTGTAAGCGGAAATGCGGATTGTGCTTTGCTATTTGATGGCTTCTCATTGTAATCCAATGGCTTTTAATCTTTGGTTCCCCAGGTTCATTGTAGCATTTTAAGGGGTTTGCCGATTGGTTGCGCATTATGCTTCCATGCAGTTTAGGCGCCTGCTGTATACGCAGTAGCGCAACCTGGAGAGCTGGGGGCTATAACCCCCTAAGCCAAGTCACTTAAAAACTTTAACCAAAACTACAAGCGTTTAAATCTGTTTTGAGTTGGACCTGAAAGTAAGAGGGGCTGGGCAATTCTTCAGTTTGCCATTCGAAAAAGCAGCTCAATAACAAGTCATGCTGTGGTACATTTACTACAATCAACAACTGTAAGTAATTCTTTTTACTGCGTGGGCACAAGTCACAACTTTTGACCTATGTTTGCTAATCAACTCTGACCAGATCACTTCAGGACATGGTTGATTGTACAACTCTTCTACTCGGTTCATAAAAAATTGCGGACTTGCGGTTGCGGACTTCAAGAATTACGAAGTTGCGAACTTGCGGTTGCGGACTTTTAGAATTACAAAGTTGCGGGCTTGCGGTTGCGGACTTCAAAAATCCTGAAAAGTCGTTGCGGACTTGCGGTTGCGGACTAAGCTTTTAAAGGTGAAACTGCGGACTTGCGGTTGCGGATTAAGAAAATTGAAATTCGGTTGCGGATTTGTGGACTTAAAAAAAAACTTGCGGTGCCCAGCACTGTCCCCCCAATAATTTGACTGTATCCCCCCCAATAATTTGAGTATGGTATACATCTGCATCCCCCCAATAATTTGACTCTGGTCTGCATCTGAGCACTGGTCTTCACTTGAATTCGGGGAAAGACAGTTTTCAAGTTTTGGTGAAGAAGTTTTTTTTGGTCTTCACTTAAATTTGGGAAAAAAAGTCTTCCATTTTCGGTGAAGATCTTTTTTTTGGTTTTTTACTTAATTTGCTTACCTGAAAAAAATTGTGGTCGAGATTTATCCCCCCAATGCTGAAAATAGGGCAAAATCGGGGTAAAATTGCAAATTATCCCCCCAATGCTTAACAAAGATCGGCACTCCTGGTTAAAAGGAAGTCTTTAATTTGGAAACGTTCTAATATTGTCTCACAGCATGGTTAGGGTTGCCACGTTAGTGCACAATAAAAAATCCGAACTGCGTAGCGCCAACAAGGATTACATAAAAGTGTTTCAACCAAAATCCAACGAATAAAGAATCTTTTTTAATAGGACCAAAACTAAAAGTAACTGTAACTTGTTACTTTTTAATGTCTCCAAATGGTAACTAGTTCTCACTTTCGTTACTTTTTTGAAAAACTAACTGAGTTACAGTTACTGAAAAAGTAACTGAGTTACAGTTACTGAAAAAGTAACTGAGTTACAGTTACTAAACAAGTAACTAGTTACAGTAACTAGTTACTGTAGTAACTAGTTACTGCCCACCTCTGCGAATAATGTGATCTGGTAGCAGGCCAAATTGAACTTATAAAACCGATTTCAATAAAATCGATTTCGAGCCGCGAAAATGCAATAATTACAATTTGAAAAATTGCTGTGAACTAGCAAATCGTAAAAATGGTTTTTCGCGATATTTTCCCAAAATGCCGGCATTTAGTAGGACTAATGAAGATTATTTGTTGGCTATCTGGCCACAGACCACAGTATAGTTCGTGCACTGCAAGTAGTTCAGTAGTAACAGGCCCGGCGCCAGAGTAGAGTGTTTCGGGGGGTACAAAAACTTTTGGTGGACCCTTACGCAGCCTGGACCAGACGCGTTCGGAATGCGGCAGCAATGTGGTGAATATTTTGCTCCAAATTCTATGTCATCCTCCTTTGGTATGGATTTTATCTTCAAATTCGGGGTTCAAAACTAAAAGAATACTTCATCGCGAAATCTTAGGCTACTTGATCACGTCCACTCGATTTGTTTTGCTGTTTGATAAAACAGCGTTTGTGGTGACCTGTTTTTGGGCAAAAGTTTGCTGGTCGTCTTGTGCTAGTACAAAACGTTCACTGTCGCTTGGGGGGGGGCTCAAGCAGTGATTTGGGGAGCACATCTGCGAAATGCCCCCCGTGACGCCGGGCCTGGGTTGTAACATTAATCTTCTTCTTCTTTCTTCATTGCCCGCTTTTGCGTGAGGGTTGCGGGGGCAGTAGCTCAAGATTAAGCTGCCACACCTCACGGTCTTCCATCACCTCCATCATTTCGCTTGGGCGAAGTCCCAAGCGATTCCACCCAAGATCCTCAATGTGATCGGTCCATCTAGTTCTTGGTCGTTGGTCTTCTCCCATTTGCTGGTCTGGTCTTCTCCCATTTGCTTTGGCAAGTAAAGCTTGTTTGGGGAGTCTTTCCTGAGGCATTCTGCTCACATGGCCAAACCATCTAAGCTGAGATCTTTCAATTCGGAGAAGTAACGGCTCGATGTTGAGAGATTTTCGAATCTCAGAGCTACGTACCTTGTTAAACAGTGTAACTCCTTCGATTCTTCGTAAAAACCTCATTTCGGACGCGTGCACTTGTGATCGCATTCTTTCGGTCATTGCCCAAGATTCATGACCATAAGTGAGAATGGGGACAAAAACTGTTTTGAAAATTGAGAGCTTTGCCTTTTTCGACAATTCTCGTTTCATGGCAACCGAGTAGTGCAAAGCTCGCATTAATGCACTAGCCTTGCCTATTCGGGTATCCAGTTCTTCGTCTTGCCTTCCGTCACTCGTAAATGCAACCCCAAGATACTTGAACTTCTCTACCTGCTTCAGTGTCGCTCCATTCACTTGTAATACGCACTGACCAGGGATTCTTGAAAGATGAAGTACCTCAGTTTTGTTCGTGCTTATTTTCGTTCCGGCGGTGTTGCATGCATCTGCAAAGCTATTTAATGCGCGCTGGAGGCCAGATTCTGTGGAAGAAAGCAGAACCAAATCATCAGCGAATAGCAGACGACTAATTTTGCAATTTCCAATCGTGGCACACTCATCAGCTTGACTGCATTTGTCAATCCAATTCATGTAAACAATGAAAAGGAGAGGTGACAAAACGCATCCTTGCCGCAGTCCAACGCTTACACGGAACGGCTTTGATTGCTTGCCATTTACCCGAACACAAACCTCCGGTCTGCAGTAGAATGACTTAATAGCGCGTAACAATTGACCATTAACGCCATACTCCTGCAAAACCTTCCAAAGTTTATCCCGAGGAACTCGGTCATATGCTTTTTCAAGATCGACAAAGCATGCAAAGAGATTAATGCATAGTATAATAAATTTTGCAAACAACAGCGAACAGTAAAACTGAGAATTACATTTATAGTGCGCCGAGAATGGAACAAATAAATCAAACCAAGTAATAAACAAGCTTGAAAGACAGTTTAGTTATGCAGTTGTACTCATAGAAAAAATACTTAGTGTAACGTGAATCGCCATGTGCATCATTTGCTTGACGTGGCTACTCTGCATAGCGGAGAAACGTCCTGCATGTTGCCAGCGCTATAAGATATCTATATAAGCCATTACTACTTATTTCCTTCAAGTTCGTAAACACCAAGTTCTTAAACCCTCGATCTACTTCTCTATCAAAGAAGAACAAAATCATCGCTGAGGCGTGAGTCACCTACCATTTCTACAAAACTCCAAGAAACGTTTTATAACTCGGTCGATCGATAAATTTTCCTGCCGGATCTTTACATGAGGACTTATTTTAGTGGTTGTGATAAACAGCGTGTGATGAGCGTCAGAGCAGTAAGAGCCCGGACAGAATTGTATAGCAAAGAAGCTGAAATGCTGAATGCTGCATGTCATCGTGCTTTGGTGTTAAAATCTTAACTTATTTAAGTCGATAGTGATTTAAACTATTTCTTATTGCCTATTGTTTGTATAGAGAATGCGATTAGAAATGTAACTTCCTTGTGTAGCTTCCAATAGCAACTTCATAAATAATTTCCAAAGCGCTGGTTTGACCAACCAGCATTTTGAAATGCTTGTTTTTTTGAAAGGAGTATGCCCACAACCAATTAAACTATGATTTGCGCAATTGTTACCATTTAAGCCTTCTAATGTCGATTGTAAGGGCCGGTCTACCCTGTGCGTACAAAATTTCAAAATTTTTTACGCTCGTACGTCGAGGGTGTCTACACTATACAAAACGGCGCTTACGAGCGAAACAGCTTAACCGCGTATTCTGTGGGTGGCCATAATATTATGCTGAATTGGATGACAGAAATCACAGATTTATTCCAATTCTTTGTTGTTTCGGTTAAATTTGTGTCAGATTATGCATCACGAGAAAAAGTATTGTCTTTTTGATAATTTGAACGTGAATTTTTTCCTACCTTCCTCACAAAAAACATAACGTACGGCCAATCAGTGATCGAGTGTCTGTTACTAAAAAGCTAGATCTGGGTTCGATTCCTTGCTTAGCGCTCAGCAATAAAAAGGGACACCGTGAAGACTTCACAGTGTGTGGTAGACAAAACGTGGCAGCTTAACTCGAAGACCAAAAGGTTTCTTTGCTGTCTCCTGGCCAAAGCAACTTGGTGAATACAATAAAATTACAAAAATTAACTTACAGGCCACTGATGCCGGCCCAGCGTCAGGATAGCGTGACTTGGGGGGCAGAAATAAATTTTGGGGGAGCACGAGAAGTTTATTTACGTGAATTTAAGAGTGTGGATCAAACGAAAAAGGTAAAGACCAAAAAAACAAAGAAGGTCTTTAGTTCAAAAATTTTCACGAACTCTGGTTTCCATCTCAAAATTTTGCAATTTTCCACGACTCCTAAAGCGAAAACCAAAAAAAAAGGTCTTCGTACCCAAAGTTTCATGAAATCCGGTGTGAGTCCACAAAAACTACGAAAAACAGTTCTTGCTCGCAAATTCTTGGGCGATAAGCACCAATTTGGGAGTCTTAGGCCTCGATTTGCGCTCCCGTAGGCCCGAGCGTGTTAATTTCTTCGGAGCACAGTCCTCGCTTGGCGCAAAAAAGCAGTCATTTGGGGAGGCACGGCCCCGGAATGCCCCCTCGTGGCGCCGGGCCTGCACTGATGGGCACTAGAGGCTGGTTTCAAAGGTCCGGTTCTTCCTCTTTTGAATTCCTCTTAGCGGAGAGCGACTCGGTGGAAAGATCTGATCACAATATTTTGCAGGGTACATTTTGTTTTCAGCTTTCAACTGTTTTTCAGTTCTCCTGATACATTCCGTTTACAGAGGTGGAGTCCTCGAGGACACATTTTGAAGTCCTTGGCCTCGAAGCTTCAATTCCTCGAAAATTGCCCTGTCCTCGGCTCGAGAACAGCAGTATTTTTGGAATCCTTAAAATTTTGTAGATCGTTTTTTGTAGAAAAACTTGTTTTTTTGGAGATTTTTTGATTTTGTTCTTTTGAGAACACCTGAAAAAAAATTTTTAAAGACATTATTATTATTATTATTTTTTTGAGAACACTTGCGCCTGTGTCCTTGCCCTAGAAAGGGTCTGTCCTCGAAAGGGCTGTCTTTGGCCTCGGATATTTTTTGTGTCCTTGGCCTCGAGCCTTGTGCCCTCAACTCCACCTCTGTCCCGCGTCCGTTTAAGCCAAATGTTGAGCGTCTTTCGCCTCTCTCCCATATCAGCTCTTATATAAACTTTATCCAGTCCACCCCTGGAAACACAACAGACGGTGCGTGATGCGTAGAATGCAGGTGTAGGTTATCCTCTCGAATTGTCGAACAGTTTGAGTGCGCGAACACACTAAACTACAATTTTTTCCGCATTTAATCCCTTCTGCAAAAACAACACGCATTTTATCATTATTGTGTTGGCTCCTCCCCCCAAGCGGTTTGAGTTAACTCCTGGTAACCAATCAGATTGAATTGCATTATAACTCCTGATTTCATAACCAAAATTTTTGTTAGCAGGAGCTGTTCTTTTCCTGAATGGTGCAACATACATCATCTTCTATTCATTCACAAACAAAATGCCACAAGAATGATCATAGTATATAGAATCATAGAAGCAATCAGAAGACATTAACATTTTAAGCCAAAGGTTCTGAGATAAGTGACAGCGTTCAACAAATTTATTAGTAATTTTACGCTGTAGAGCGTAGAACGAATCAATGTTATAGTATATTTGACTTGCTCTGGCACTGTGATAGCGAGTCATGCCATGCAGAATTCTATACGCAGCATTGTAGGCAACTTTTAACCGATTTATAGCTGATGTGGAGTAGTTACACCATATTTGACTAGCATAAAAACACATGCAGTGTGCACGAAATAAAATGTTTTTTACCTCAATTGAACATTTAAAAAAACGAGTTTTGAGCTTATTAGCTGCACAATATAAATATCTCGCTGGTCTTGCAATATCAGTATCATCACATAAATCACTGCTGATACTAACTCCAAGATATACCACATTATTCACAAACTTAATTTTCTGACCATCAATATTCATATTTCAAGGCATAAACGTGTACATATCTTTGAAGAAAAAATCATACCAACAGTCTTTTTACAATTATAAACAATATCATGTAATTTGGCATAATTACTACACACATCTAATAAATCTTGCAGCCCTCCAGCACTCCCAGCAAAGCAGCATAAATCATCAGCATACATTATTGCAGTATTCATCTTTTCTTTTTTCACACAAACGCTTCTACTGAACGCTTTTTTTTACTACTACTCTGGTAGTTTTGTATCACAGTAACGCACAAGAATTTGATAGTAAAAGTTTTGGATTCAATCCCTCACCCGCTAAACCTAAACTTATTCGCAGAAATGCTTACCCTAGCATCAGCCGAAGATTGAGAAATCTCACAGATGTCCAGCTACTTGCACTTTCATAAAACGTAAAACGAAAATAGGGCGAAGTATGGTAGCTAAAAAATTTCAATTACCCTATACTGCAGTAATATTATTACCACTGAAACTGCAGAAAATTGATTGTGCGATTAGAGCATTCAATAAGTTTACCGTACTCCGAGGAGGAACTCTTGAATTCTCTCAATAAGACAGATATTGCAACTTTTGTGATACAACTGTATTCAATATTTTCAAAAACTCAATAAACTAAATTTGTTGCAAGCAAAAGTACAAAATTTTAAGTGCAGAGCAATTAATATTTCAGAAAGTAACACATCGGGCATCTCTTACGATTGTAATGTTTCGGAGGGAGTGAGGAACCCTCCATCTGGTTGTCGCTTCACGTAGATATCAGCGCAGATTAGACAAGCACATATTATTATTGATAGTATTGATATATAAACAAGTGTAAAGCAAAAGCTACCTCAGAGATTTAATCAAAACTTGTAGGAAAGATCATCTCCAGAGTTTTTGCTTAAAGCAAAAGCTGTCTCATAGGTTTAATCAAAACTTGTAGGAAAAAATAACCAGAGGATTAAAAAGGATTCCAATGTCAGTCTCAGAAAGCAGATATTTTATTACACATCACCAATATTTTGATTACAAAACTTGAATATGAGTAATGCCTGGATCCTGGAAAAGTCAAGCAGCAACTCTATGAAGCATTAATAATCACCAATGTCTTGATTGATTTCATGGTGGGAAAAGAAAATGTCACAAGTTCAGCCAACAGCACTTAACCCAAGCCATGAACAATTTTCATTACGGTGTGTTGACCATGAGGCATGTTGAAGAAATACAGAACAAACATTAATGAAATTTGATGATTTTTTTTACTTCTGCTTTTCACTCCTATCACTAAAGGAGAAAATGTCATATTGTAAGTCAACAGCGCTTAACCCAAATCATGATCTATTTCCAGTAGGTTGTGATGACCATGAAGCATGTTGTAGAATACACCACAAACATTAATGGAACTTGATGGCTTCTGGTTTTCAATCATGCAGTTCCAACAATTTTCCAATTATCTTCTACGTGTTGGAGGACCTAGAGTAAAACAAATAATAATTACTCCTACCAAAAAAAGTTCAAAATTCTGCAAAAGTTCCAAAACCGTCATGAGCAGTAGACATATCAAAAAAACGGACCAATTATGCACAAAACAGTTGCACTCAGAGAAGAGTCCAAAATTTTTAGAGGCAACCAGTTGACACTAGACGATTGACTTGGACAACTTTAATCATAGTCTGAACCAGACCCGAAAGATGTTTGATGCAAAACCTAACCATATCAAATTTTCTTGCATCAAACCGGTCACATTAAATCTCAAAAAAGCGCCAATACTACATTACAGAACAAAGCTATCAAATCAAGTTAGCAAAATTAAAGCAAAAAAAACAAAACTCTTTTTTAAAACTAAACAAAGAATACTTTATTCTATCAAAATTTATTCTAGCGAAGATATCACTACAGCATTTTTTAAACCGTAAGGCGCAGCAAACTGGAACATACAACTGTTAATTGGTGGCTGTCGTAGTATCGATAAATGGCTTCTATAATTAAATGAAGTTAATTAGTTCAACTGGTGGGGCAGAAAACTTTTTTTGCCAACGTTTTGATAGGCTATGCTCAAGGCATGTACTACCTATCTTCGTCAGGGCTAGAATGCAAAGTTGAAAAACAAGCAACAATAGATGCGAAAAATTACGTCACAAGTGAATCATACGTTAACGCAAAAATTATAACAAATTGGAAGCAAAAAAACTGACAGATTGGCGGAACGTGAAAAAACCATATAATATTACGTCATGTGGTTTGAAGTAGATTTGCTGAATAAATGCCCCACCAGTTGAACTAATAAACTTCATTTAATTTATATTCCTGGTGACAACAATTGAGATGGCTTGTATAATTATTATTTTCTAGCATAAAGCGCACCAAATGGCTTCTATAGTTTTTGTTTTAGTCACAATGTTCGCCAAACTATAAGATGCACTGTATTACATTAAATTTATTAAACTCTAAAAAACTTTTTAAAAATCTAAATGGTTTAACTCTGAATGAATTTATGGAATCAAATCAAGTCTTTCATTATACATGCTGTAATACATCAAAGCGCATAAAGTTGGCAGGGCCCACCACAGCATCATTGCACCCGAGCAACATAGCTGTCTTGAAAGAAATGTCGCAGAGATACAAAACCGCTGGCAATGCTGTGTTTGAATTGACCAGGCTGATTTAAATCTCACACCTCTACTCCAGAGACGAATGCATTACCACTTGATCAACTGGCTGTAAGAGAGCATAACCTGAAGTACAGATTAAATGCATCAAAGTACAAGGCACAAGTTGGATATCTTAAAAAATTTAAATATCATTGGTGCACCTTATGGTTTGAAAAACATGACACTCTAAAATCTTAGTTGCACCTAAGAAAAACAAGCTATGCTACTCATATGTTACAAGAAACTTGAAATTGAGTAGTTAAGTTGCAGTGATGTGAATACTGTCTTGTCACACAATCACATTAGAAAAAACTTAAAAAGTGACAAATTTTCTTTGGTCCACTGCTAATTTTAAATGATTATTTTAACTAAAAGCAAATGATTTAGATAAAACTTCCAAATTTGTTTTTTTATTTTCATTATGAAAACGCTTGAAGTTTTTTTTTTATAGTAAAAGCTCAAGTAGCTGGTAAAGATTGTCAATCTAGAAATACACATAACTAACCTTGAAAACCTGACAATGCCACTGTTAGATTGGTCATCATTCTTGAAATCTTTGAGCATTAAAGATCAACATTGTTTCATAAATTCATCAATAAGTCTCTTTGAGTCTGGACCAAACTACCAGAGCTGGACAAGTCCGCAAGTTAGTCCGCAAGTCCGCAAATCCGCAATTGCGGACTAACGAAAAAAGTTGCGGACATGTGGACTTGCGGACTTTGGCAGTTTAAATTGCAGACTTGCGGTTGCGGACTATTTTTAATTTTAGTCGGCAATTCCGCAAGTTTTATGCAAATATTGAAATTCCTTTCTATTTTTATAAAATATTTAAGTTTTTACTCAGTCAAACATTAGATATCAATGTAATTTTTTCAAGTTCAAGTTCGGCAAAAATATCAAGTTTTTCGAGTTCAGGCTGAAAAAGTCCTAAGTCTGCGTTTTGGCTTAATTGCCTTCTTTTTGTTGACATGCTGTTTTTTCGAGTTCGGCACAACAACCAACTTTTTTGTGTTTAAGTTCGATTTGGCAGCCTTTGTTCAAAGTATGGCTTTTTTGTTTTTTCCGTGAGTTTACAAAATTAGTTACTGTTGTATCATTTTTTGTACTGGTAGCCAGTGCCATCGCTACGGTGGGGCCCAGGGGGGCCGTACTTCCCCTAGCGACTGCTTGTGCTCCCCCATTTCGGTTTACTCAGAATGCTGCTTTTGTAGCATCACGTAACGACAAGACAACAGGCAATAATAGAAAAAGGAACAATAATTTTCAAACATTATTCTTGTTGAAGTTTTCTCGATTCTTTGCAAAATTGCTGGCCACCAACTGCTTTACATAAATGTTACCCAATAATTCGTCTTTTTAATACGCCTTTACGGATGTGTTGCGGAATAGGTATGTATGCCTATAGAAGCGTTACCGGTATTTCGTTAGTGATTATGACCTGAAACAATACCTTTTTTTTAGAGCACACTCAAAATTAATTTTAGGTCGTAGTCAGTCGCGCAACCAGAGGGGAGGGGCTGAGGGGTCATCAGTCCCCTTTAGCCAAGTCATTTTGAAAATATAACCAAAAAAAAATAAGCGTTTAAACGTGTTTTGGGCTTGACCTGAAGTATACAGGGGCTCAAGAGGCTAGACAATTTAAATCTTTCAATGACTTCTGAATTTTAGCAATTTACTGTAATTATTGATATGATTTTAAAACGTGCAAAATGTGACTTAAATGGCGTTATAAAATCGCTATTTTTGCCGAAAAATCGCAAAAATCACCCAGCAGCTGGGGGCTGTGCCCCCTATGTGACACGCTTGAATTGCAACGGTTTGTTCAGCACGGGCCCTAAATTAGACAATTTTTGTTCAAAAAACATTTACTTTTGGTTCAAGTCCCTCTTAGCAAAACCCTGGTTGCGCTTTTGATCGCAGTCACTTCTGCAGACAGATTTTACAAGCCATTGTACGGGCCGCATACGAAACGAGCTAATGAACGCTGCCGGGCTTATGTGTGTCTTTTTAAAGATGAATACAAAATAGTACCTTTAAAATATCAGTTTTTATGTGCAAAAGTTCAGTCTATTTTTATAGTAACCCCCATTTTCGGCTAGGGACCCCTCACTTCGTTTGGTCTGGCGACGGCACTGCTGGTAGCGTGTGGTTATCTCGTTCCCACAGTATTTATAAAAACTAGGAACTGGAAATTTAGTAATACGATTAGTGATATGAATGTTTTTTTGCCTTCTACTATGTTTGCCTTTTCCTGCCTTGAAAAAAAAGTTTTTTTTGAATATCTTGTTGTAAGCGGAAATACGGACTGTACTTTGCTATTTGATGGCTTGTCTTTGCAATCTAATGGCTTTTAATCTTTGGTTCCCTAGCTTCATAGTAGCATTTTTAAGGGTTCCTCGGTTGGTTGTGCATTATGCTTCCATGCAGTTTAGGCTCCTACTGTATAAGCATAAGCTCAACCAGGAGGGCTGGAGGCTACAACCCCCTTAGCCAAGTCACTTGAAAACTTTAACCAAAAATACAAGCGTTTAAATCTGTTTTGAGTTGGACCTGAGAGAAAGGGGGGCTGGGCAATTCTTAAGTTTGCCATCCAAAAAAGCAGCTCAATAACAAGTCGTGCTGTGGCACATTTACTATAATCAACGTTTGTGAGTAGGCTAAATTCTTTTATTGCGTGGAATGTATCCACCATACGTTTGCTATACTTCCCACAAGTCACAGCTTTTGACTTATATTTGCTAATCAACTGAGATCAGATCAGTTCAAGACATGGTTGATTGCAAAACTCTTCTACTCGGTTCATAAAATGTTGCGGACTTGCGGTGCGGACTTCAAATATTACGAAGTTGCGGACTTGCGGTTGCGGACTTCAAGATTTTCGAAGTTGCGGACTTGCGGTTGCGGACTTCAAGAATTACGAAGTTGCGGACTTGCGGTTGCGGATTTAAGAATCCTGAAACGTCGTTGCGGACTTGCGGTTGCGGACTAAGCTTTTAAAGGTGAAACTGCGGACTTGCGGTTGCGGATTAAGAAAATTGAAATTCGGTTGCGGATTTGCGGACTGCGGACTTAAAAAAAACTTGCAGTGCCCAGCACTGCAAACTACCATATCATTGATAAATTTGTTAAATTCCAAATACTTACAGTTACTAGATTTTGTTCATTTCAATAAATACTTGCTAATAGAGTCTTAATTTACAATTCTGAAAAGCAATTGCAGAATATAAAACTTTTGATTTCGCTATCTTATTGACATGACAGTAAGCCAAATCTAAAACCTGATAGTTGCTGAATAATAAGTGTGCACATCTTGAAATAGAATAATTTTACATGCCTATATAGCTGTAACTGCACAGCCCATCATAGGCTAGTACCAGGGTACACCTAGATTATAGCATTTTAATTCTGCTTTTATTACTGTAGCTGTAGGCTCTAATACTTTTGAGTTTCATTGATATAAAAAATCAGACCCAAGATTTTATCGGCAGACTAATTTTTTAACTTTGCATATTTTCTGACAGTAGCTTAGGTTATTAAGTTGCTTGCTTACTAGTATCTCAGATCTCTTACCGGTATAATGCAGCATCACTGCACCTGCAAAGTGCACTAGTAGGTTAAAGCTTTTAAACTAAACTAGCCTACAGCAGCTATCAGGCTAAGATTACTAGTTTACTTTAACAACGTGGTATAGTACACCCTAGGTAAGAGTACCACCAAGACATAGACCTACCGTACCATACTGGTAGGCCTATTGGTACTGGTTTTGGCCTAAGCTAGTCCCCTGGTCAGGACTGTGATCTGCATCGCCACACCACACATCAGTTTTAATTTTCAAATTTCTTTACTGGGAATAGGCTAACCAGATGTTACATAACAACAAACAATTTATAATTCACTTTTGGGCCTGTCGACCTAGGCCTCTTTTTTGCAAGTTTTTCCTCATAGAGCTGCAAAATGACCATTTTTATGTTGAACTAGGCTATTTCTAACCAACACGCATACTTTCACTCCTGAAAATCAACTTTTTTTCAATAAAACTTATGAACCTAATTTTAGCCTACCCCGAGACCTGGCAAACTAGTTTTTCAAAATTTCACGCAAATCGTGAGCTCACGAGCGTACCGGCGAAAAAAATTTGCTCTTTTAGCCAGGGTGTCGAACCGAACCTGAACCCGAACCGTAAACCCGAATGAACCGTTTCATTTTGGTGAACCCGAACCAAACCTGAACCAGCAAAATTTTACTTCAGTGAACCTGAACCAAACCTGAACCCTCAAAATTGTGCTCAAGTGAACCCAAACCGAACCTGAACCCCTAACAAAAGTAAGAATATAGTTTTCCACATCCGGATGCCGCTGGCGCTGGTACACGCACAGTAAGAGCAGTGGTGATTATCAACAGAATCAGCAATTTTTTTTTTTTTTTCTGGACGGAACGAGTAACGACAGTTAAATTTTAAGTCAATGAACCCGAACCGAACCCGAACCAGTAATATTTTACTTGAGTGAACCTGAGCCAAACCTGAACCCTCAAAATTGTGCTCAAGTGAACCCGAACCAAACCTGAACCGCTAAAATATTTTGAGCAGGAGCTAAACCTGAACCCGAACCGTTATTTGAAACGGTTCGACACCCTGCTTTTAGCAAATTTTTTTCGCTGGCAATTTTACTTTGTATGGTGCTACGCCCGTAAGGTGGTACGCATGGGCTTACGGAATTTTCCTTTAAAATAAACTAAGGTTACGCTCTTAAGCTGACGATTTTACGCACAGTGTAGACCGGCCCTAACAAGTACCGATATTTTAAAAGCTTGAATAAATAACTTTCGTAAATAAAGTTGAAATTTCGCCATTAGGTACCGCATTTAAAGGCCATCGTTCTTTTTACTATCTATTTTTTTTGAGGTAGCGGCAGGGGCCACCATTTTGTATGCAAGTAGCGGCAGCGGCGCTACTTTTTTATTTAAGTAGAGAAAATAGAGTAGAGATAACTTTTGCCAAATAGTGGCAGCAAAAGCGGCGCTACTTTTTAAGTAGCGGGTACCCAGCTCTGTAAATTGCATAAGCTCAAGCACTGTAGTCATAGGCGTAGCCAGGGGGAGCCCAGGGGGCCCGGGCCCTCCCCCCAATTGAAATACCACCAATGATAAAAATTTATGACAACATAGTTTAGCGATGTTTAGTTGCAGTTACGGACGACGAGGGAGCCCCGGGGCCGCTAAGTAACAACCAGGGGGCCCCTAAAAAACAACCAGGGGGCCCCCAACCGACAACCAGGGGGCCCTGGGGCCCCTAACTGGCAAACAGGGGTCCTGGCGCCTCGAACTGACAAACAAGAGGCCCTGGGGGCCCCCAATTGACGACCAGGGACCCCTAGGGCCCCTAACTAACAACTAGGAGGCCTTAGGGCCTCTAACTGACGACCAAGGAGCCCTAACCGACAACCATGGGGCCCCTAACTAATGACCAGGGGGCTCCAGAACCCCTAACTAACGACCAGAGGGTCCCAAGGCCCCAACTGACAATCGGGGGTCCCAGGGCCTCTAACTGACAAGCGGGGCCCCTAATTGGCTACCAGAGACCCTCAGAACCCCTAACTAACAACCAGGGGGCCCCGGAGCCCCTAACTGACGACCAGGGGACCCCTGACCGACAACCAGGGAGCCCCGAGGCCCCTAACTAATGACCAGGGGCCCTCAAACCCCCTAACTGACAACCAGGAGGACATATGGCCCCTAAGTGACGACCAAGGGCCCCGCGCCGGAGGACTAGCAATTCAAATTTTTAACAAAATATACGCAAAATCTGTGAAAAATCTAAAAGTCGAAATTCCAAATCCTCGTTTAACGTAACGAACTTAATGCTATAACACAGGCGGTAATGCAAACCCTCAACTGAAATACTACCAATCATAAATATAATGAGAGCATAGCCAGTATGTTGTCCTTGTCCGGAATTGCAGTTTCTTTAATTTAGGATTTACGCGCGTACAAAAGCAAGTAATAATAATGACAACCACCTGTCAACGTCATAATACTGTCATGCAATTCCTGGAGGTTTCAAAAAACTGTCAAGTGACTTGACTCGAGTCCTCCACGTTTTGGAAAAAAAGTTGTTTTTTTGAATTTTGCTTTAAATGTTTTTTTATGAAAGAACTTAAGGGCGCGATCTTATCTCAAAATCATAGGCGTAGCCAGGGGGGTTGGCCTACTGGGCCTGGGCCCCCTCAATTGAAATGCCACCAATGACAAAAATTAAACAACAAAACCTTGTTTCTTCATTTTCAGTTTCTTTTAGCATCTTTGCATACAACAGTACACGCATACAACAGTAATTACCAATAAATAATATTGACGACCAGGAGGCCCAGCGCACCCCCTTAATTCACTTTTTTCGAACCAGTTTAAATGTATAACCAGGGTGAAATCGAGGGTTTTTGTCCTAGAAATTGCTACCTCAGGCCCTCATCTAAACTTTTTATGAACGTGACGCAATAACCAGCGCGGTATTTGCCATATGGCGCAGCGCCAGGACCCAGCGCTTAGATGATAGGACTTTTTTTGGTCTTCACTTTGATTTGGCAGGAAGATGTTGCAAAAATCCCCTAAGTGCCAGGGGCCCCGCGCAATGTAAGTCTGGCCCAGGAATAACATGTTTAGTAAGCGTAACCATCTATTGTACCATTTTTCAATAACGATTCAATTCCAACTCGCTAGCTTTTACGCACAAAATACTTTTAAAAAAATAGCAAGAGAGAATGCTCATTGAACAAATCATTGAATTTCAATTGAGGGGGCCTGGGCCCCCTGGCCGTACATGTATTCCTATAGCTGGTTAACTTCATGACAAAACAAAAATCTTCAAGGAAAATATTCGAGTGGATAACTAATTACTGCTAAAATATTGCAGGAGGCAATGTGCCTTAGTTACTAGTGATGTAGTCGAGACCCTGATGGTCGAGACCGAGGCCAAGACCGAGACTTGGAAAAAATTCGAGTCCAAGACCCGAGACCAAGACTTGAAAAAATTTTCGAGACCGAGATCGAGACCTGGTGAGTTTTTCGAGACCGAGACGAGACTTCGAGACCCGAGATTTTAGAAGCAAAACTTATTTGTATTGACTATTGACAACCCTTTTCATAGTTTTTCTTTAAACAAACGGCCAATCGCAATACAGTAGAACGACCATAAACCAAAAAACGAACTTGGGCCACGTGCTATTCACAAGGACATGAAAAGGTGACGGCGTACCTCTACTGTCAAGCGCCCGACCTTAAAGTAGAGAAATTGCCGTTCGATGCCAACTGAAACTGGGCAATGCGTTCCTGTGTTCAAACTATCGCAGTGGTCCAGCTTGCAGTAACTACAGATTAGTAACAGAGCCAAAAAATCTTGAATGGCATATTATTGCAAGCAAAAATAATCACGAAACACAACGGAAAAAATTAATGCAACCGTAAAAATTAAGCCTATACCAAAATCAAACAATAAAATTGTGATTGCATTTTAATGCAACCAGCATTTCTAGATTAACTGAAGAAAGCCGAGATCGATGAGGTCTCATGATCAAACCTCCGGTACTAAAAATACGCTCCACAGGAGCCGATGACGCTGGCACAAAAAGAACTTGCATCGCGAGTTTGTATAAGGCAGGTAGTTGGTTTTCCATGGTTTCCCAAAATTCGAAAATATTTTCGTTAAAATGTTCACCATTGTTGGTGATTTCGAGATACTTTAGCAACTGCCACCGAACGCTTGTTGATCTTTTGGAAGTTGCTTTATTTGGAATTTTCGAATATCTGCTGAAAAGACGTGGAATGTTTCTTAGCTGTGCCGTTTCTTCCTCCGAGCGTCCACGATTCGCCAACTCAGATGTGCTTCCCTCCACGTCCATATCATCTATTAAATTTTCGGCCGCTCGGATAATCGGATAATCTTTTCTGCAAAAAATATATAGCCTTTTTACACTTCAATAATGACATAAAATGCGTCGATTTAACTGTTATCTTGTTGCATTCTATACACAGACGGACGTAAGCTGAGGAAGCCCACTTGCAGCCGTCATGGATTTCGAGTCGCTTAGCATGCACAAGCCCACAGCTAGAAGCCGCTACTTAGTGCTTTCGATCTATATCAAATTTCACTTGCGATTTCTTATTTGTTGGGCTTCAAATCACATTAGTTTCCGGCTTTTTATTTTTGTGTTTGGGCCTGAACTACGGTTGTTGACCCGTTTGCAGCTCCTGGCCGAGAGCAAAGTTGTAAAAATTGATATAAAAGTTTACTCGCAAATAAAAAACCTTACAACCTGGGTCGATGCAATATATATAGCTGTACATTGTAAGTTGTTGTTGAGTTACACGTCGCTGATGGGGGTATTTGTTACCTTCTAGATTTTTTACAACAGCAAAAGAAACTGAAGTGATGATACTTTAAATAGCATCCTCCAGTGCCGGGTTAATAATTCAAGAACTTGGAATGCAAAATGCCATCAGGTTGAGACGTGCAGTACATTAATTTAGCTTCGATTTGGAGAGCGTTTCATAATTAAACTTGTTCACTTCGGCACACGACCGTTAAAAATATCAATAAATAACATACAAAAGCACACAATTATTATCCACTATTACAACCTAACAAAGTTACTGTATTAAATCATTCCTTCAAAAATAATGCAGTAGCTTTACCGTGACTTGTGGCATTTCTTCATGAGCCGAACAAACGAAGAGGTTGTGCCTGAACGATCAGAGATTGTTGTCGATGTTGGGCAAAACTTGCATTTTGCAGAATGTTTTTTATTTCCTGCTTTTTCATCGTCGTACTCTTTATGATGACTATACCCAAATTTTATTAAGGCCGAATTACGAGACATAATGCAAATTATTTCAACGTAAAAAATGAAATAATACTTTATAACGAATTAACTCAAACTAAACACCAGAGGTGGAGTCGAGGACACAAGGCTCGAGGCCAAGGCCAAGGACACAAAAAAAAATCCGAGGCCAAGGCCAAGGACAGCCTTTCCGAGGACAGACACTCTCGAGGCCAAGGACAGGAATGTTCGAGGCCAAGGCCAAGGACCAAGGACACAAAGCGCAAGTGCTCTCCAAAAAAAAAAAAAAAAAAGGTCTTCACAAAAATTTTTCAAGCGATCTCCACTAAAAAACGTTTTCCAAAAAATTTTTCAAGCGCTCCACAAAATTTTAACATTCCAAAAAATAGTGCTGTCCTCGAGCCGAGGACAGGCCAATTTTCGAGGACTTGAGGCCTCGAGGCCAAGGCCAAGGACTTCAAAATGTGTCCTCGAGGACGTCCTCGAGGCCAAGGACGTCCTCGAGGACTCCACCTCTGCTAAACACAACTGTCACTCGTATTACAAAGATATTCTTACAATATGTATTACAAAGATATTTCTTATAAAATGCATCTTAAATTTGCTTAAGTTTCATTACCAAACTGATCGTGGACCAATCTAGAGGAATTCGATTTCGAAGCGAGTTGCTAAATCAAATTAAAATAAAAGCTTTCATAAACTCGCGGCTTAGTGCACGGGCATTGAGCAAATGAACAACACTGCACCAAAGAAACATCGCAGCGGGGCGAGACGTTAGCGACACTGCGTCCGATTTTGACCGGACCGATGGAATCAAAACGCAGACCTCACGCTCCGATGGCGGTGTGTTTAACTACTAACGCTGACCGGTCGTTTAAATCTAAAAAAAAGCGGGCTTGCTAAAGCAGTTGCATTCAGATAGTTATTTTAATGACAAGA
Source organism: Trididemnum nubilum (assembly GCA_963965965.1). Taxonomy (NCBI): domain Eukaryota; kingdom Metazoa; phylum Chordata; class Ascidiacea; order Aplousobranchia; family Didemnidae; genus Trididemnum; species Trididemnum nubilum. The sequence goes on from OZ014477.1 coordinate 20,661,838, forward strand.
AGGCTATGGTGGAATGCGCAATTGTGTTTTCATAAACAAGACATCAAGATGAATGATTCAGTAACCTAGTAGTCCTAGTACACGGCAAACACCTTAATGTATAACAAATATCTGAGTTACGGTATTATTTTTTATCAAGACTTTATTTCTCCGACACCGCCCTGAAAATCTTTTGGGGTCACGCGTCTTCCCCATTCGGTGGCCCATGTTTATACCTCAGGTTTATACCTCAAGCTAATTTAATCTTCACTGGACCTAATTGTTACTTCTAGCGTTTGATATTTACAAAAAAGCAGTGGTAAAGTACACTTAAGTTCAACATTCTGAGTCTGCAATCTTAACTGTATCATACTACGAAAGATCTGTTCAACAGAATGAGACTGAAAACAATCACTTTGAGGTCTGAGCTGTCCTAATTAACCTTCCTTGACCAAACCTCATCGCATTGCCATGCTACCACCTCAAACTCGGTCCACGTGCAAGGAACCTGAACGAGAAAAAGGTTTAGAGCGCTTACTACCAGAAAGCAAAAATGTAGACAGCGGCAATTAGCACCTTCAACAAAGATCAACATCAAATGGTACCGCTAAAGCGGCTTCTTCCCCTCCAGACTGTTTTACATCACACCTTTCATAAGTAAATAACAAAGATAATAATGAATAACAGGTCGAGCAGTTTTCTACCACGGCTCTACCTGAGTTTTTTCGAACCTCAAGTATCTCCCACTGAGTAGCCAATTATCAAAAATTGAGCTTTTATTGCAAAAATTTGTTTCTCACGATCTCAGTTTAAAAACATTGACGGAAATAAATGAAAATTGACCGAAATGAATAAATAAAGGAGATTGTTTGAAAGCAATTAAAAAGGTGTTAAGACCTAGAAAGTCAATCGAATCTTTGTTTGCGTTGCTTGCATTAAATAATTAAATTCAAAATTTTACTCCTACGCCTAACCAAGATTTTGAGTCTCGAGACTTCTCATATTTCGAGACCATGGCTTTTCGAGACCAAGACTCGAGATCGAGACTTGAAGTTCAAGTCCGAGGCGAGACCGAGACGAGACTTTCAAAAATGTGTCTCGAAACAGTATCGAGAACCGAGACCGGTCTCGAGAACTACATCACTATTAGTTACCCCTACATGGACCAAATCACTTACAATTAAAATTTTACGCCATAACGGTATAAAACTTGAACATTGCTTTAATGAGGGCGTTCATTAGGGTGCCCCTTATTTTAACATTTCGAAAAGTTTCACCTCTGAACCTTTCGCATGGTTTCATTTAATAAAAAATAATATGTATGAAATCTTAAACTTTTAAAATGAAGTTTAGAGGTGGCATAAAGTCTTTCAAGTTTGGATGGGTATTTCGCAATTCCTATGCAGGAATACCACCACTATGAACAGCAGGGTATTATTGTTTCGTTGTTACCTTGACACGCATAACAATAGCGTTCATTAAATCTTTGAAAAATTAGCTCAAAAACTACAGTGACATATCGGCTACGACATGCAGTAGTTATGTGCAGTTTTTTATGTTTGTATCATCAACCAGTTTTTTTTAAAAAAGCAGCTTCTTTACCTATTATAGCTAGTCTTCTGATGCAACATGGTGAAAGTTTCAGAGAAAGTTGAAGAAAATGAACCACTGTCACAAGCTTGTGTGGATATGACCAATACAAAAAAACAAAACACTCTTGTTGAGTACAGGTCACCCAAAACAGTAGAAGATTGATATGTCTGACCGACCAATTAGAAATTCTCCACAGAGCTGCAAGCAAGGTCTTTAGTAGATGCCCCTCTTCCACCCTAATCCTATCCCATTGCTTCTGATTGAAACCCAACTTCTGTTTAAAATTACTTTAAAACCCACGCACTTTCATCCTTTGAAAGTGCTCTGTGCCTCCTCTCAGAGTCATTTAACCGCAACGCCCTAGGCTCAAAATCAATGATCAGCCGGTTAGAGAAGAAACTCTCTTGTTCATCATATTGCTTATCCACAGAAGAAACCCTTCTATGCTTGGTCGAGCCATTAATTATATGTCTCCCAATCCCCTCCGGACTCAATCAAGTTTACAATATCACCTTCCATACCTAACTGCAGGGGCGCTAGCTCATCCCACCTTGAACAAGCCAAGAATCGATTACTCTCCCGTTCCTACTTCAGACCTGTATGCATAGGGGTCGACAGTTCTGTCCCTTCCCTCATTAGACGGGAGGCACTGGAGTGTATGCCATATAATCTAAATGCAAAACCTTAGACTCTTTTTCTCTGCTGGACCAATTGCCTCCAGTTTCATAGCTGAAACCCACCCCTGGAGCACGGACTTGTCTGGTATAACAACCACAAGATAACTTGCCACTTTCAATAAGTCCTTTTACGGACTCCCAATCGGCTTTCCCTACTTTCAAAATCAATGACTCGAGCTGCTTGCGGCTGCAGGGTTGGTGGTTGATATCGCCAAATAACTGCCAGTTGAAGTGATTCTGACTTCCCGAGAGTAGGCTACGAAGGACGTCAAGCTTTTTCGTTTCAAAGGCCCCTTTTATTTCTAGCCAAGACCCCTCTAAAATGCCTGGCTTCATGTCTTCTCACTTACCAGCAGTGCTATTTTAAACTTCCAGGGCGTGATGATCATGCTGGTATCCCAGAAAATAACCATGCTGATTCTCTTCCCAAAGCTGAAGCCTCCTTACTTATTGCGATGGCCCCTTGTCCCTCTCCCCAACAATCGTCAAAGCTGTTACACCCAGTATCAGAAATGAAAACGTCTCATTTCCACATCCACCCTCCCATTTTAACTGTCCCATTCCTACAGTTTCTCCGGAGGTATTGGTCTTCTCACGACCAATATTATTTAATAAGCTTTCCGTCCAGCCTCTTACTATTGACATAAGTCAGTCGTCGGGAAAACTCTTCCTGCAGCGCCTGTGGACGCTTTCTACAGGACCTTAATCACGTTTTTCTTGACTGTCTTGCCTCTGTCTCTCTATGCTAATCTATCTTTGACTCTGCAGTCTGCACCCTGTCGTGTGGCTCAAATGTAGGATCTCTGAAAAATTCCTTGGGTTCTTTATCCCTCGGAAGGGGTTGGGTAGCACCAACACTCAATCAAGCCGCTTTAAAAATGAAAAAAAAATGCAGTATGCTTTACAGATTGTTAAAAATCAATCAAATCAAAATCAAATCTTTCATTATACTCGCTGTAGTACGCCGAAGCGTGTAACGAGTTTGCGGGGCCCATCTCCGCGTCATTGCGCCCGGGCAACACAGCTCCATTCGAAGAAATGTTGCAGCGGTGGCGAGCCGTTGGCAACACTGTGTCCGATTTGACTGACCCGAGATTTAAACCTCTGACCTCCCGGTCCAGAGACGAACGCGTTACCGCTCGACCAATTGTTAAAAATAACCAGCCAAATGTTCCAAATATATGGAAATCTACTCTTATGCAGCAATATCTTTTCGGTTAATATGAGCTAATTAGAAAACTATCTGCATGCATATAATGGTGTTCGTTAAGCCAACTTTGAGATCACTGTTCCACCTCTAAAAATTAAAATTTTGCAACAAAACTTTGTATCAGACAGTTTTTGGTACAATGGAAACTTTGGAGAGGATCAGACCCACAAAAATGTGCATTTAAAAATTTGACCCCAAATAAGGGACACCCTAATGTTGTTTTAATACACCCTTATTTCTTTGAAGCTTTTCGTTTGACACTAGTCCAATGAGAGAGCGACATTGATTCTTTCCAGCCAATGCCACTCTCTCATTGGTTCTTTTTTTTTCTATAAATAGCCGTTCTTTTTCTGTGCTCTCCATTCTGACGATTCTTCTTGATAAGGGTCAGACAAAAAGCTTCGAAGAAATAAACATATTGACTAAAAGCTTCATATATTTTATTTTTAAAAAAAGAAAATAAAAAATGCGCGGATGAGTATTTCCCATTCTCGATTTATTCTTTTTAGCTTAAAATTTTTCGGTGAAATATTCATTCCCATAAATATAACATGGGATGTGATAGAATTTGACAATAGCTAGGCTTTATAGCATTAATAAACAAATGCAAAAACAAAGTTAAAGATGTAACATTGGCGTCTGTGAGCTAGGCTATTGCATTGAAACGTCAGGGTTCCCAATGAAAATTATAATTAGGGAAGCCCCTACAAGGTGTTGGAAGTAGAATATCTCTGAAACGGCTTGGTCAAGTAACGCAAATCTAATCCAATTTGAATGTCTAACTTTTAAATATCCCCATTGATTTGGCTTGCAATCCCTGTTCGATCTAACGTTGGTGTGCTTAGACAAGCGCAGAGTTCCTTGCCTGGTTCATTCTCATAAGTGAGTGAGCTTTTCATGCTGTTTACTATAACCAAGAAACGTTTTTAAAATAATAAAGAAAAAGTTTTACGAACATTAAATTCGAATTTATTTTAATAGCATCAGCAGAAATTTAAATAACAATAAAATAAATTGTATCCTCACAATGAAAATAAAATGGCGTTGACAGCAATGAGATTTAGTCTCAAATTTTTTTTAATAAATTGCAGCAAATAATAGTAAGCAACTAAATTTTAAATTACTATACCACTTATGCACTATTGCAGTGTCCCTGCAATATTCAGCAAGATCATAAAATATTGGCACAAGCGCGACCAGGATTTTGCTAAGGGAAGGGGGTTTTAACCCACAGTTAAAGCTTTTTGTTTGCAAAATGTCTCAATTGGGCGGCATGCGAAGCAAACCTATGTAATTCAAGCATATCGCAGATGGGGTCTGGAGGCAGAGTTTCAGGCACCGGAGGCAATCAGATTTTTCGAAAAAAATTGCCATTTTGACGCTATTTGGGTCAAATTTTGCACGTTTTAGAGCCATTTGAAAAACTAAATTGCTAAGATTTGAATGCCAATTGAATAATTAAAAAGCTTAGCCCCTTCAGATCCCCTATTACTCACAAATCAAACCCATAAAAAACTACTGTAATGTACCTTTCCACAAAATGCGTTATACTACACTTTTTCAATTTCCAAAGCAGAATTTGACAAAAAATGCAACAAAAGTTTTCAACAATATTTCTGGACTTATGATTAGAATTGCGACGTATTTAAAACTGCAAGCTGCATTCAATGTTTGTTGTTACGAATTGATTTTGCTGGAATTAATTACAGAATTTTAAAACATTAACTGAAAGTCTACAGACTAAGCAGTGTATATTTTTTGTCTCTATGTGGTTTATATTTTCATTTCTATTCTTAGATTTTCCTCGAAGCCTTGTGGCGGCAGCGAAAAGGGAACCAATGTTTTTCGCGTTGTTGTGGTCCTTTATCGCTGCTATTCGTGGCGCGGTTCAGATGAAGTCGGACAAAAGTGTTGATTTTTGTTGATTGCTTTTTCGCTGTTTCTGTGTTGCTCTGGAGCTTCTTGAGCTGCACGTGGTGGGGTTCCATTGGCTGACTAGCGTGGCGTGATCATGAGTTGTCTTGCGCTGATTGGTCAGGGAAGTATCGGGCTCATAGAATTACAGAACAAATCTGACTTTTACATTCATTCCAGATTTCAGTCAAATTGATAGCACAGTTTTTATTTCCCTTTCGTTAAAGACAATCTAAAATTTGTTTCATACAATTATTTATTTTGATTAAAATGTTCATATCTTCGAAGCTTCTCGTTTGACACTTGTCAAAAAGAATCGTCAGAATGGAGAGCGCAGGAAAATGAGCGGCTATTTATTGGAAAAAAGCCGAGGCGTGATTGGCTGGAAAAGTACCAATGAGAAAGCGTCATTGGTGTACAATCTTTAAGCTGTATACGAATTCTTTTTGTCGGCAGAGGGCGGGGTTAGAAGTTTTGATGAAAGTGGCTTCAAGAGCAGATAGTGGAAAAGGTGAGCGGCCTTTGGGCAAGAATAGAAAATCTGCTGTCATCATGATGTTGAGCGCAGGTAGGATTTTGTAAAAGATGAAGTCCAATGGCTGAATCAGAAGCAAGAGACTGGGTATTAGTCTGGGTGGAAGATTTGCACCGACGAGCAGGAAGTAAGCGTTTTTGGGAAGAAGAGCAAGAACGGATAGACTTGGGGACATGTTGTTTGATTCTGTCCCGCAGCCTTTGGAAAGTACGGCCTACATACCGACTGTCACAGTGGCATGAGAATTGATAAATCACGTTGCTTTTCTGTAAAACAGGCAGTACATCCTTGTTGGTAGCGGAGAGAAGCTCGTTGGTAGAGTAAACAACACGTGGTTCCACAGCGAAAAAGCACAGTTTGACAGCAGATTTAACTTGCTTTTCAAACCGGGTAGAAGCAGAACCGAGCCATGGGAGACGTAAATAGACGGGACATTTTTCGGGTCCAAATTTGGGCAGAGCGTGAAATTGCTTCATCTTCCATAGCCATAATCGACTTGATAAGCTCAGGATATCCAATAGTCAGTAGAATGAACTTGATTTTGTCTGGTTGCGATGGCAATCTTTCAGGAGAACAGATGGCAAGAGCCCGGTGAGTTAATGTCAGGATTAGGTTGGTTTTGCGTTTCTGAGGACTGAAGGAATTCCAGCGTAGATATTGACCGGTGAATGTGGGTTTCCAATAAATGGAAGTAATGAACTTGGAAGGGGATTTTTCAACAAGAACATCCAGAAATTGGAGAACCAGGTTAGATTCTTTTTCGAATTCAAATTCTTTTTCAAATTTTTCGGATTCTTTTTCGAATTCGAAAAAGAATCTAACCTGGTTCTCCAATTTCTGGATGTTCTTGTTGAAAAATCCCCTTCCAAGTTCATTACTTCCATTTATTGGAAACCCACATTCACCGGTCAATATCTACGCTGGAATTCCTTCAGTCCTCAGAAACGCAAAACCAACCTAATCCTGACATTAACTCACCGGGCTCTTGCCATCTGTTCTCCTGAAAGATTGCCATCGCAACCAGACAAAATCAAGTTCATTCTACTGACTATTGGATATCCTGAGCTTATCAAGTCGATTATGGCTATGGAAGATGAAGCAATTTCACGCTCTGCCCAAATTTGGACCCGAAAAATGTCCCGTCTATTTACGTCTCCCATGGCTCGGTTCTGCTTCTACCCGGTTTGAAAAGCAAGTTAAATCTGCTGTCAAACTGTGCTTTTTCGCTGTGGAACCACGTGTTGTTTACTCTACCAACGAGCTTCTCTCCGCTACCAACAAGGATGTACTGCCTGTTTTACAGAAAAGCAACGTGATTTATCAATTCTCATGCCACTGTGACAGTCGGTATGTAGGCCGTACTTTCCAAAGGCTGCGGGACAGAATCAAACAACATGTCCCCAAGTCTATCCGTTCTTGCTCTTCTTCCCAAAAACGCTTACTTCCTGCTCGTCGGTGCAAATCTTCCACCCAGACTAATACCCAGTCTCTTGCTTCTGATTCAGCCATTGGACTTCATCTTTTACAAAATCCTACCTGCGCTCAACATCATGATGACAGCAGATTTTCTATTCTTGCCCAAAGGCCGCTCACCTTTTCCACTATCTGCTCTTGAAGCCACTTTCATCAAAACTTCTAACCCCGCCCTCTGCCGACAAAAAGAATTCGTATACAGCTTAAAGATTGTACACCAATGACGCTTTCTCATTGGTACTTTTCCAGCCAATCACGCCTCGGCTTTTTTCCAATAAATAGCCGCTCATTTTCCTGCGCTCTCCATTCTGACGATTCTTTTTGACAAGTGTCAAACGAGAAGCTTCGAAGATATGAACATTTTAATCAAGGCTATTCTCAAGTTCTGTACCACCAACCAACTCTTGAATTATTTATTTGTTGATAAAAAGTTCGTTTTATGTAATAAGTCGAGGATTCAAAAAGATAACAGAAAGATTAAGAATAATTTAAGACAAATTTAGAGAGTTGCATCGCGTTTTCGGATTGGTGATCCCGACATTGGTGAACGCCACAGCCTTACAATTACATGTGAACTAATTTTTTCCTTCAGTTTTTTGTTTTAGTTCTTATGAATTGTCACTACACTATAAGCTTTCCAATAGTTTTGTCTCTATTAGTTTTTTAATATTTTGTTTTGTAGTTGGTTTATTGGACTTTGGTAATCTTTAATTAACTTAAACAACCTTAATTATACGTTTATCAAAATGATAAATTTGAATATTTGTTTTTTGAGATCACCTCAAGACTCGCAAAAATTGGTGCCCTACTGGACTGGAGGCCTTTTGGAGATCACTGCAAGACCTTTTTGGAAATCACCGCAAGACTTGCAGGAATTTGAGGACCAGCAAGTAAATGGATTGTGCATGACGAAAAAATCAATGCACTGGAGTTCCCCGAGCCTCTGAATGTTTCATTGAGGTTCCAGTCCACCAAAAAGGTTGAAACGCACTGGTCAGGAGCATGGAAAATGGACCGTTGAATTTAATCAAAAACAATACAGCCAAAATCCAGCAGCACATACTTGTAGAGATGTTTTGTAATCATAATTATTCGTAAATTGGAGATAGGGTTGTATTAATACAAATTTTTAGATTTTTTTTCACTATTACCAATCAAATTTTAGGAGGGTTTGGGCATAATGGGACCGGATGGAGGGTAGAGAAAACTTCACGCTATAATAAACAAGTGCGTTTTCCTCGTACCTATCCATACATCAAGTATGGTATATGTCTTGTAATAAAAAAAATCGAATTTTGCACTTGTTTGAGTCTACAATTTTCCTTGAGAATCAACTGTGATTTAATTTTTATGTTCTATATTGACAAAGGTGTAAAGAGTTTCAAGAAACTAACCGAAACGTCTCAACAGATATGTTCTATAGTATTTTAGCTGTATTACTTTTGATTAGATGCAACGCTGTTTTTCAGTTCCTACTTTGGAATTGGTGGAGAAAGACCTATAACATTTTTTCCTCTAATTTCTCAAAAATATTTGAAACATTTTTGATCGATGTAAATTTGCATTTAGGCATTTTTAGTAATATATTTGAGCATGAGATGCAGTTATGATATCGGTTTTTCTGCTTGCAGGCACTAAAGATGCCTTAATTTTTTTACGTGAAATATACGTATATGTTTATTATTCTTGCTGATTGCTGCGTAGTCTTTAGACTTTAGTTAATTTTTAATGCTGAGCGCCAATCCAAGAATTTGCTGGATTAAGTGGCAAGAGATCATCGTTTAACGTTGCACTATGTCATAATTTAGAACAATTTGAATTTATAAATAAGTTGCATCAATTGAAATGTGCTTCGTAAGCCAGAATCGTTTTCGTCGCTTTTACGAATGATTAGTAATGACAATGAAATTTTGATCGACACTTTTTCATGCATACCAGTTTCCCTTAAAGCAGCTATTTAAAATTGATTCACTGGATATAACATTTTCATGCTTAAATAAACTGTAGTCACATCAACTTTTTTCTGGTAGCTTTAGATTTTTGCCACTTTTTTAATCATTGCCTGCCGGAGGTGAATAAATTCGTTTAACTGGATATCGGTTGTTCACAAATGCAAACACGTAACATGGATTGAAATAAATACTAAATAGTGTGTATAAAACAAAATTAAGACAATTTCCAAAACACGGTAGATAAAATACGTTGAGAAATCCATTTATCATCGATTTGGAAAAGTAAAGTTTCTTCATCTTCCGTAAAGCATTAATCTGCAACATAAAATGTATAAGAATGACAAGTATTATACGGGAAAAGCAACAAAGTAGCCCAATCACTTTTGATTTTACAGTGCAGTACGGTAGTTTTTGTAATACTGCTGGCAAGGCTGCAGTCATTGTGTGCTGTTTATTGACCCCAATTAAAGCAGTTGTTTTACAGTCAAGTTGTTCAAGCATAACTTTTTATAAAATGTCGAGAAGTTCCAGCATGTTTGCTGTTGTTGATTGTTTCTTGCAGAGTTGTAAACAGGCCGACTAATTCAGACCCAAACCTGAAAATATAAGCCCGAACTTGGCCCGAACCCGAAAAAGAATTTGAAGCTCAAACCAAGCCCGAAAAAGCCCGTAACTTAAGATAGATCTGAGAAACATATAGAGTTAATTGCTCCTTTTCGTTAAACAACTTTATTCTGCTTTGGAAAAATAAAATTACTCATTGATAAATTGTGATGCAATCATTATAGTTGCGTACTAATAACCGTATTGATGTTTGAATGAAGTCTTAACGAAGTGTTGCACAGTCATTTTGATTATGGTACCAACAACACAAAACACGATACTAAGCCTGAAATTTTGTCAATATTAAGACCGAACCAGACTTGAAAAGCCCGGCTCGACTTGAAACTCTGCTTTATTGCATTTCTGCCAATTGCTGTTGTTGAGACAACATTCTGTACAGTAGACAAACTTTTAGAACAAAAATCAAACACTTCATCACTAACATGTTTACATCGCAGCAAAATATGTCGAATCAAACACCTTGAGTTATGTCTTGTTTAAAAAAACATTTTTTGAAGTTTAACTTGCTATGAACTAATTAACTTCCCACTATACCAATAAGCTCACCAACTATCCACTAAATTCTGCTTTGCATCAGTCAAGTACTTAACCTATATATCAAAACATATGTAATACATTTTACTTTAAACACTACAATAAAAAAAAATATACATTTCAAAGAAAAAAGAATGCACAATTTTTGCTAAAGAGATACTGCTCGAGATCGCTTTTATTGAAGAAATGAGAACTAGTTGAGTAAACATAGCCTCAAACCATGTTCCTTTACTTCTCGTTATGTGCAAAATGGATTTAATCCGCTTGACGCCGTACCATTGGCAACACTGCGTTTCGAAATTTCGTGACATCAAAAAATGATGACTTTGAAAATCTTTTTGCAGAGTATCAAAATTATTCTCCAAAAAATTTAGCTAATTGGCAATTTATTGCAGAATAAGGAAGGCAATGTTCGATAATAATTAAACTTATTCTGCAACAAATTTTGCAAAGTCATCCTTTTCTAGTATCACAAGGTTTCGAAACGCAGGGTTGCCAATGGTACAGAGTCAAACAGATTAAATCTATTTTCGCGGATAAGTAGAACAAGATTTGGGCAGTTCTTGATTATCTCAAAGTTCTTTTTTCTTAAATAAAGCCGAACTCGAGCTCTTAAATTTGTTACAAATTCAAAGTAAGCTCACCTCTGAGGCATAAAAATCTAATCTTGTAATCATTACATCTTTGAGAGGTTTGATGAATTCCTTTGCATAAAAGTCCTTGAAATGGACTGAAAATTTCAAAAACATCGCCTGTCTCTCTTGCTGGAACCTGTCCAATACATTGAAAAGCGTTAGTTGCATTGACAGCAGAGAATACTGTGCGTGAACCTTTTCAGTTCTAGACCGCGGTCAAACGACCCATGCTATACTGTATTGCTTGACTGCTGCAATGCTGCGGTCAAACATAGTTTTAGTTCCACGGCGCCATTTTACCGTAAACCCTCAAACTACCAGTACCCCTAAAACTGCTTAGAAGACATTGCAGGTTGGTGCTTTGGTATTTTCTTTTGATTTTTGTGAAAGATTTCTTTGATACTCATCAGTCAAAATGGCAAGCAAGCTTTGTTCAAATATGACGGTCCGAAGATTTTTTTTGTTCGGACATTTGTACTAAGATTTTGAGTTTATTTGTTTGACCGAAAAATTTTTTGTTCGGTACTAACTTTTTTTGTTCGTACTAACATATTTTTTGTCGGGAAAAAAACAAAACAGAAAATGATTAAAAACGTTCGTGATTTAGTCCGATACTTCGGAAAAGTCACGAATGCTCTAGGCTACTCGTAAAACTTTCCGAAGATTTTTTGCTAGCAATTACGCTTGAGGAAAAGAGTGTGCTACACACACATTATTGCTTGCTTCATCTCGGCTTTATTGTTTGAATGTATAAATGAGGAGAGAAATTTTGGAATGAAGAAAACCCTATAGCTTATTAGAGGGCGAAACCAATCAAGAGTTTGCGGATTTTACCGCTTTGCATGGTCCAAGTAATGCCCGTCTTTGATAGCTCTTCATCGTAAAAGTCAGCGTTTTTTTTTTTACTAATGAATTTCTTCATATCGAACCAATTTTGTTTAATTTTTTTACTGAAAATGTATGGTCATGTGTATAATCAATGGAATCAGCAATCCACGTCCATTTTTGATTTACCATGCCTGTCGTCTTGCAGGTGAAAAGCGAAGAGGGTAGATAGTCATAATTCTGACAAACTAAAGGTGAATTTACACAGTAACCACGTTTCGTTTGCATTTGTACGCTTTTTATTCTCCATAAAAAACTATGTCTTTTTTTAGTCCGCATTTTAACATGTCCATATCCGCACTAACCAGACTGTCACATACTGGATAAAGGTTTTACGAAAACGTTTTTGGTAAAGGTGTACAGATCTATTTCGAAATATCGCTCTCTGAATAAAATTTTTATCAATATGTAACAGCCTACCTAGTGCGAGAATGGACTCATAAAAATGGCAGTGATGGGCAGGCACAGCGGCGCTGTTCACCAGCGGCGCTACTTTTTCGGTAGCGGCAGCGCCGCTGCTTTTTTTCGTCACCAGCGACAAGCGGTAGCGCCGCTGCCTTTTTAGCCAAAAAAGTGGCAGCGCTTCAGCGCTGTTTTTTAAGCAAATTTTCTGCCGCTGCCGCTACTGCTAATAAACTCCTTCCAAGGCTTTTTGAATTCACATTTTCACACGTTACCGTTCGGAGTCTTTACTCTCCGCTTGTTTTCACTCTGCTCTTGTTACCTCGTTATTTCATTTTAATAGAACATTCTAGACCTTTGTGACGTTTTAATACGCACGTTTTGTCGCACGTGGTCCGATTTTTTCTCAATCAAAGTTGAACAAATAATGTGGTCTAGTAGCGGGTCAATTTGAACTGATAAAACCGATTTTAATAAAGCCGATTTCGAGCAGTATCTTTTTAACGAAAATGCAATACTTAGAGTTCGACAAATTGCTAAAAACTTGCAGATCGCTAAGACGGTTTTCCGCGATATTTCCTCAAAATATCACGGTTTTTCCGCGATATTTTCGAAAGTACCTGTACAGAAATATAGAATGTAGAAACAGTATAGTACCTGGCACGGAGCCAGAGTAGTGTGTTTGGGGGGGGGCACAAAAACCTGGGTGGGGGGACGCTTACGCAGCCGAGACCAGACGAATTCGGAATGCGGCAGCGATCTGGTGAATATTTTGCTCCAAATCCTATGTTATTCTTCTTTTGTATGGATTTTGCCCTCAAATTTGGAGGTGAAGACCAAAAAAATAAAAAAAAGGTCTTCATCGCAAAATCTCAGGCTACTTGATTACGTTCACTTGACCTGTCTTGCTGTTTCATAGAAAAAATAGTTTGTGGTGACTGTTTTTGGGCAAAAGTTCGCTAGTTGTGCTACTACAAAAGTTTACTCTTGCTTGGAGAGCACAAGCAGTGATTTGGGGGGACACAGCTCGAAATGCCATCCCCCATGCATAAGCGTAGCCAGGATTTTTGATTGGGGGGGCAAACCAAAAATCGCATGCAATGACGTCATCAGAAATTTTCGAAAGAGGAAATTTTTGTAGGACAAAGATATCGCAGAATAGAAGATCAGAAGCCGTGGTTTGGTTTGGCACTTAACCGAGAGTTTTCCAAAGGGAGAGGGCTTAAAGTAAAAGCTACTAATGAAAATATCTAAAATTGGGAGACTTGTGTAAGTAAACTAGTTTACTCAAACGTATCACAGAAGGGAATCTGGTGATGAAGCCCCCAGTCGCTGGGCGGTTTTTCAAATTTTTTTGAAAAAAAGCTATTTTAATGCTTTTGGATCACATTTCGCACGTGTTCAGAACCATTTGAAAGAACTAGATTATTAACATTTGAAAGCCAATTGAAAAAAATTAAATTGTTTCAATCCTCCTTTTACGTATAATTTGGTCGAAAATATGTTTGTAATTTTGCAGTTTGGGGTTAAATTTTATAAGTATCTTAGTAGTAAATAATAATCCACTCAAAGATTTTCCTTATTTTTGTTTTGACATAAAAATAACCAGTTGTAGGAGAACATGTACGGTCAAGAGGCCCCAGGCCCCTCAATTTAAATTCAATAACTTGTTCAATGAGCATTTCGCCTAGATAATTTTTTTTTTCCAAAAGCATTTTTTAGCGTAAAAACTAGCGAGGTGGATGGAGGTAAATTGTTATTGAAAACCGTAAAATATATGGTTACGCTTAATTACCATGTTATTGCCCGGGCCGGATTTACATTGTGCTGGGCCCTTGGCACTTTAAAGGTTTTCGCAACATCTTCCTGCCAAACATAAGTGTAGACCAAAAATAAAGTGTTACCATCTGAGCGCAGGGCTCCTAGCACTGTGCCATATGGTAAATCCCGCCCTGTTATTGCATTACGTTTTTAAAAAGGTTAGATGAGAGCCCGAAGTAGCAACTTTTATGACAAAAACCCCTAATTTCATCCGGGTTATGCAATTTATTTGATTGGCAAAAACTGAATTGAGAGGGCCCGCGCCCCCTAGTCGTCAATATTATTGTTAATTACTGTTGAACGCAAAAAATGCTAAAAGAAACTGAAACTGAGGAAACAATAGATTTTTTGTCACATTTTTATCATAGATAGCATTTCAATTAGAAGGGGCCCTGGCCCCCCCTCTGGCTACGCCTATGCCCCGTGGCGCCGGGCCTGAGTAATTACGTCAATGCGTAGTAAAATAAATTTTGCTACAATAGTTAACAACAAAACTAAAAATTGAATTTGTTGTGCGCTGAGAATTGAATTAACAAATAGAACCAGGTAATAAATAAGCTTCAAAGACAACTTAGTTATGGAGGTATATTCGTAGAAAAAATACTCAGTGTAACATGAATCAAATTGAGCATCATTTGCTTAACATGTGCGTCACTACCACGTATCTCCTTCGACTTCGTAAACACCAATATCTTATACGCTCGATCTATTTTTGAGTCAAAGTTGGACGAAATCATTGCAGGGACGTGAATCACCTACCATTTCTACAAAACTCCAAGAAATGTTTTGGAACTCGGTCGATTGATAAATTTTCCTTTTGGATCTCTACGCGAAAAATTATTTTAGTGGTTGAGGGCCGAGAGTGTGATAAACAGATCGACTACTTCAGAGCTATAAGAGCCGGGACAGAATTGTATAGAAGCTGAATACTGTATGTCATTGTGCTTTAATGACAAAACTTTAACTAATTGAGTCGATATTTCGTAACGCCTTTTGTGTGTGTAGAAAATGCGATAAGGAATTTAACTTCCTAGAGTACCTTCCAAGGGTAACTTCCTAAGTAATTTCTAAAGCGCTGGTTCAACCAATCAGCATTTTGAAATGCTTGTTTTTTAGAAAGGAGCATGCAACAACTAATTGAATGGTGATTTGCTTACTTGTCTACCTACCATTTAAGCCTGCTAATGCCGATTGTGACCTGAACCGATATCTTAAAAGCTTGAACAATTAAGTTTCGTAAATAAAGTTGAAATTTCACCATTAGATACCGTATTTGAATGCCATCGTTTTTTTTACTCTTTATTTTTTTAAAGTAGCGGCAGCGGCTGCTGTTTTGCATGCAAGTAGCGGCAGCGGCGCTACTTTTTTATTTGAGCAGCGATGTGCGGCAGCGCCGCTGCTTTTTTTGCCAAATAGCGGCAGCGCCGCTACTTTTCAAGTAGCGGGTGCCTAGCTCTGTAAAAATGCGGAAGAAAAAGCGGATACTTTTCAAGAAGCAAAAACCTAGTAAAACGGACGAAAATCAAATACTGTGTAAATTTGTCTAAAGCTCACAGATTCACTTCTTGAGTTAAATCTGTGACTCCTTTTCGATTTAATTTGCATAAATAGCTTAACAAAGAATTTGAAACAGTCAAGTTAAGGTTTAACCATTTTTACCAAAAATGCAACACGTGCACATAGTGGAAGAGGTGACAATTATTTGTTGCTTATTGTCAATAGTCAAATAATCAAAGCTTGTTACATATTTAGTGACGTTTTTTATTCGTGTTTGAACGCAAAAGTTAAGCAAAATGCTTTTACAAACACGAAAACGATGATTTTTTGTTCGGAATTCATTCAAGAACTTTTTACAAAGATTTTTGAAGCTATATCTTTGTTTTGAAAACTAAATGATACATAACAAATCCGAATACGACGATTTCTTAGTTGTTACATTTTTTTTCCAGGAAATGCCGATCACGAAGAAAATAAAGTTATAATTTTACAAAGAAAAATTATTTCAAACTTTCAAAACATGTTCGTTAAAATCTATTCCGAATAAAAATTTGAAACCCGAATGACTTCCGAAACACCAATATTCGTGTTTTTTCGAAGACCATAGTATGTGGCTGAGGCCCCTGAAGAAGTAATCGATTCATTTTTCTGTGATGATCTCAGCGAGGATGAGGGACGTGATTTGGGAAAGTGATAACAATTTTGAGTTGGATTTGAGTGACTCTGAGTGGAAATATAAAAGTGATACTGCGGATGGGGAGGCGTTAGAGTCCTCACCACTTGGCCCAAGTATCCCTGCATTTCAGAAAACTTGTGTGCAAGCACGATAGCCAGCCAGATTTGAAATGGACCTGTCTGATGTTGAACTTATTGACTATTCTGAACCATCAAATGATGTTACCGACGATGATCAGGCACCCCTCCCAGTCTTTCCCCTGACCGGGGGGCGCTACCAGCGCCGCTTCTCAGCTAAGCAATGTTGTTCCCGCCCAGCAGTGCAAGGGCGTGATACTGGAGTAGGAAAAACGTCGAATTTCCCACCTCCTGGCCCAAGTATCACTGCAACTGAAGAAACTCGTGTGCAAACACGCAAGCGTGCCAGAATTGAATTGGATCAGTCTGATGTTGAACTGACTGGCTATTCTGAACCATCAAATGATGAGGTTGCCAATGATGACCAGGGCCTCCCTCCCAGTCCTCCCCCTGACCAGGGATCACTACCTGCTTCCGCTTCTCAGCTACCCAATCCTGTTCCGCCCTAGCCGTGCAAGGACATGGTCGGCCACGAGTTAGACGTGGTGGTGAACGCGACCGAACTCCATTTAAATGGGAACGTGCGGAGAGTAATGATTTTGTTCCCCATAACATTCCATTTGCAGGAGATGAACGTTTGAAAGTACGAATGATGTGAAATACTAATCCAGTGGTCTTTTTCAAACGGTATGTTACAGAGCAGTTATTGGATCATATCGTCACAGAAACAAACCGTTACGCTCAACAATATATAGCAGGAAATTCGACAATATTCGAGAGTAACAGGCTGGCAGGACACTGTCGCGAACGAAATAAAAACATTTCTTGGGCTCCTCTTTCTCATGGGAGTATTCAACAAGTCCCGCGTAAGTCTTTATTGGTCACCGATGAGATATTCCTTACTCCTATTTTCAAGTCAAGTGATAAGAGAAAAGTTCGCGTAACTACTGAACTTCTTACACTTTGCTGACAACGAGAAACTTAGATTCAATGCTACTAATTCAGACATTGATCGACTGCACAAGGTTCGACCAGTGGTGGAAATGATCCAAGATAAGCGTTTCGCCTTGGTTTATTCGCCAGGGAAGAATATGAGGGTAGATGAATCCCTAGTATTATATACAGGCAGTTTGGCTTTCACACAGTACATTCGCATAAAACATGCGAGGTTTGGAATAAAACTGTATGAATTGTGTGCATCCAGCAGAATTTTTTTGGATTTCATGATCTGTTGTGGAAGAGGGATGATTGGAGATGATGACTAAGTGCAGACATGTCTTCAACAGAGCACATCCCTGCAAATCTCATGTTACCATACCTGAACCAAGGTCACGGTCTATTTGAGGATAATTTTTACACAAGTCCCAAACTTGCAGCTCATTTTCTGGAAAATGATACTCATTTGTGTAGGACAATAAATCCCCGTTCTCAAAACTATTTATGTGAACTGATAACTGAAAGGCTTGAAAAGGACACTGCTGTATTCTTCAAAGGCGAGGACAAACACTTGTTGGAGGTGAAACATATGTAGAACTCAGAATGACAAAGCTGGCAATAAACCCAAAGTAGTTTGCAATGTATGCCGTTCACAATTCACCCAGCCATCTTGGAAGACATTCCTAAGAAGCACAAAGATGGCAATGCCATTCAGAAATCAACTTGCATTCTTGCGTATAACAATTAAATGGGGGGTGTAGACCTCCTTGACCAACAGTTGTATGGATTTCAAACTCTCCAAAAAACGTACAAATGGTACAAAAAGTTGATGCTGCGCCTCTTCATGCAGTGTGCATTGATGCCTATCAATTGCGTACTGAGGTTAATATGGACTTCTTGGGTTTCATAAAATCATTCATCAGTTCACAGCTCAAATCCAGCCCAAGGTTGAACCGCAACTTGTATGTTCAAGAAACTATTTAAAGGTTGACAAGCAAGCACTTTCCTGCCAAATAAAAAAATAATAAAGGTGCAGTAGGTCATAGGCCTCAAAAGGATTGCAGAGTTCGTTATCTCGAGGTCTGCGAGCACCAAATGAAAGAACTTTCACAACCTTGTCTGTACGTTGAAGAGGGTAATTGTTTCAGAATCTATTACACTGTCCTTGACTATTCTGAACTAAAGCAGAATAACAGTAAACGAGACATTTATTTGGTCTGGTGATAGTGATACACAAATGTTGAATGGCGTTTCTGTACATACCGATGCTCTTGCGATTGACTGTTTTTACGTTATGCTGAGAATTTTTGAGTATTTTCACTTTTCATGGTTTTCACATTTCACAAAACAAGTATTTTCACATTTCAAAAAACAGAGCATTTTCTCAAAAAGTAGTTGAGATTTTTGAGATCTGATTTTTGGAATGTGAAGATACCACCATTTCACACAAACTGTGAGAAAATGAACAAAAAATTCTAACTTCAAAGTGTAATTTACTTAATTTTCATTTAAAATTTGTGTTGCAAAACAAAATCCAAGATGACTTCCATGACGTCACGAGACCGGGAGGTTCAAATCTGAGCCATAAATGCAGTTACATCAGATAGCCAAAGATGTTAGAAACACAAAAGTGTAGTTTCTCTGTCGCATCTTCGTTATTTTTAGGTTTTGCTGTGACTTTTGAGAATTTTCTCTTTTTTGTGATTTTTCAGATGTCCGTATAATTTCAAACAAAAGGCATTTTCTCAAAAAGTAGTTGAGATTTTTGAGATCTGATTTTTGGAATGTGAAAATAACACCATTCCACACAAACTGTTAGAAAATGAACAAAAAGTCCAGCTACAAAGTGTAATTTACGTAATTTCTATTTGAAATTTGTGTTGCAAAACAAAATGCAAGGTGGCGTCCTTGACGTCACGTGACCGGGAGGTTCAAATCATCTGAAGTAAAAATACAGTTGCATCAAATAGCCAAAGATGTTTGAAACACAAAAATGTAAATTTTTCAGTTGTATCTTTGGTTTTTGCGAAGACTTATTCGAATATTTTTTCTTTTCTTGGTTTTGCGGTCTTTGCGGATGTCCGCATTATTTAAAAAAAGGCATTTTCTCAAAAAGTAATGCAAATTTTTGTGATCTGCTTTTTGGAATGTGAAAACAACACCATTCCACACAAACTGAAAAAACGAACAAAAAATTCCATCTGCAAAGTGTATAGTAATTTACGTGATTTTGATTTAAAATTTGTGTTGTAAAACAAAATTCAAGACAACTTTCATGAGGTCACGTGATTGTATCAGATAGCCGGTGGTTCAAATCTGAACGATAAATACAGTTGTATCAGATAGCCAAAGATATTAGAAAGACAAAAATGTAGGCTTCCCTCTTTTATCTTTAGTAGTTTTTTCATAAGAACTTTTTGAATAAAAGCCTCAAAAACACCAATTTTGTCTTAGCACAAAGCGTGGGGTAGGCTTCAGCAATGAAAAGGTGAAGCATATCGATATTTTTGTCATTTTTTTACGGTGCATTATAAACCTTTAATATTATTGGTAAGCAGGGGCGTATTTTCAGAGTGTTCAAGGTGTTCAGTGAAGACTCTGACAATACAGTTGTTAAAATCATTAAAAATAATCTGACCTGCTTTTCAACTAGTGACTGGAGACCCAATTTTAAATCTTTGTTTGTGCAATGTGCATTGGTGTCCAATTAATGATTGGATTTTGCAATCTTGTGACTTAAATCGAAAAGATTATTTGTCATTGTCTAATCGGTGTTTAAGTCTGAGTAATAAATAAGCTGTTAATTAGTGCATCTACAAAGGTCGTATTTTAGAATCGTTGTGTTAGAAGGTTTCTTTTCATGCATTATTTGTTTTTTGAGACGACTGTAGCATGGCAGCTGCCAACCTTTGTTTGTTAATTTCCAGCCTTTGGATGCTAGACAAAGATGATGCCACGTGCTATTACTGCTTGGAACTATTTAAACGTGCTTGGAGCCTGGATGCTCAGTAGTGACAAAAATGAGTCAAGTGAACAGTGTCAGTTTTTGGTGAAACGTGTTAAATGCTGCTTAACTTGGGTAAATTGCATTTTGCAATCCCTTCCTCTCCATTCTTGTCTATGGAATTGACTATTGACTGTGAGGGAACAGTCTTGTAGATTGGAAGAAAAGCCCTGAATTGGTCTTTACATCGTATTTGAGACTACTTCGTTTTTCTGTACTTTTCTTCATTCAATACAATAATAAATTTCATTAAAAATCAGTAAATCAAATGTTCAGTTGTCAGAAGGAGAAAGGGATTGGAAGAGTTTGGCATAGCTCTCCAACACGCTATTGAAGTTGGCTATAATACTCCGCATCGTCGCCGTGCAGAAAACACAAAACGGTTCGGATGGGCAAGTCTTAGCAGATCATCAAATTTAAGAATTAAGCTTTAAAGAGAAACAGTTTGGCAAACTGACACATATCGGAAGACTTGGTTATAAAAACTTTATCGTTCGTAACAACAGTACAACTTAGCATTGTTTTCTATTTGTTTTGTTTTTTTTATTCAATTTTTCCAACCATTTTTCAACACCTTGGCAAAATTATTTTTTGCAAGTTTTTTTAATTTTGTAATTTTTTTGAAGAGATTATTTGGTTGCAAAAATAAATTTTTATATTCTTTCGTACCTTTCAATAATTTGATACTTGCGATTTTGTGGGAATAATATAAGTGGCGTTTTATATATAAGTGGCAGATATACTGTAAGATATATAAGATATAAGAATAATAAAAGTGGCTGAGCATGATCTATAGATTTATATCGAGATGATGGCCTAGCAGCTGTATACAACTTGTCTGGCCCTGCAATCGACCGCTTGAAGAAAGACATCACCAAGATTTTTCAAAGTCATGGATTAAGCGTAATTACAGAAACAAATCTAATTCAGACTGGCTTCTTGGACGTAACGTTCAATTTGGAAACAGAGAAGTTTTGGCCGTACCGGAAACCTGGCGATCAACTCCTCTATATTAATATGAGGTCAAATCATCCACTCAACATCAAAAAACAGCTACCCAAAATGGTGGAATCGCGGCTTTCGAGAAACTCCTGCGACGAAGACGCTTTCAAAAACGCAGCCCCTAGCTACGAGAAGGCGTTAAAAGACAACGGGTATTCCAGCACTAAACTACAATTCGTGCGGGATAAACTACCAGCGAAGAAGAAGAAACGTAAAAGAAAAATCTTATGGTTTAACCCTCCTTTCAACTCCGCAGTCATCACAAATATTGGCAAAGAGTTTTTTCGGCTCCTGCAAAAACACTTTCCATCTCACCACCGGCTACATAAGATTTGCAACAAAACCAACGTCAAGTTGAGCTACTGTTGTATGCCAAATATTAAATCAATTATCACTGGCCACAACAATAAGCTCCTTCACACAGTAGATAACCCCAACAGAGCTGCTGTAGAACGATGCAATTGCAGGAGCCCAGATAATTGCCCCTTGGATGGCAACTGCTGCGTCAGCTCTGTAGTTTATAAAGCTACCTTAACATCAAGTGATCCGCCAAAGAACTATTATGGTTGCTGCTCAACTTCATTTTAAACACGGTACGGTAACCACATGCAAAGTTTACTCCACCCACAGAAAAAGAGTCCCACAGAGCTGTCAAAAGCTTACTGGGAGTTGAAAGAGGAAGAAGATGGCAGACCACCAGATATCTCTTGGTCGATTGTCCGGCATGCTAGATCAGAGGCGCAGTCAAAATTTGCAATGGGGGGGAAGCTGATTTGGGGGCCTGGGGGCGAAGCCCCAGCTGCCGGAGGCACGGGGGTCTGGGGGCGGAGCCCCCAGCGCTCGAAGTTTTTGCATTTTTTGCAAAAATAACTTCATTTTAGGGCTATTTTCATTAAAAAAATAATGCTATTAAAACGTGGCTTAGAAATTGGCAGTGAAAACATGATTAAACTGGTGGCATAAATGGGCTATTTAGGAGGTGGCTATTGGTAAAATGTTAGTTCTTTTGTTTAGATGCTGGTAAATTATAAAACCAAATAGTTCAATAAAACTCACACGGAGTAATCTGTTTGGTATACAATTTATAGAGAAAAATAATTGGGGGGGGGGCTAATGAAAAGAGATTTGATAGAAATGATTGGTAATTAACTGCTACTGAACCCCCCTTACCATTCCTTAGTTTATAGTATATTTGTTGATGACACCTATGTTCAGCATTTTTAAACTTGCGATCAAATTTGATTGCTTATTTCTGACCATTTTTCAAAGTTTTCATTTGTTTGTTAGTTTCATTTTTGACAAATTAGCCCCCCCCTAAATCTATGTATCAAAAGATGTTTTAAATCACTATTTAGTCCACTCCAGTGCATAAAACAGTCTCAAAAGTGCTAAAAATGTAGTGTTTTTCCCATTCTGCATTTTGTCAACGCTATAGCCCCCCCCCCCCTGGCTACGCTACTGCTAGACCATACAATTACGGCTTGCGACGGTGCAATTTGTGCCTCGAAGAAAAGCTTACCATCTTGCAAGCAGACCCTACGACTACCCTCAATAAACGGTCTGAGCTGATTGCGAAATGCCGTCACGGTAACAAATTCAAGCTAAGAAACGTTAAGTAACGTTTTGTGCTCGGTGTGTCTATTTTGTGCGAACGAAGTAGACTTTTATGTCGGTAGTAGTCCGTGTTCGGTAGAATTTGTACTGCTTATTTTGTTTTATTTCATTGCATTGTATGTGTAATAATTCATTTAGCCGAATATTTTCAACCATAAGTAGTAAAACTCCGCAATCGCATTTCACCTTTGGTAATTTCCTTTTTTCTTTTTCGTTTGTCATCTCACCATTACCTGACACGTAATAATGGGTCATGTATACCGGCTTATCTACAGTAATAATATTTAACTCAGTTGTGGTTTTGAACGCAACAGTGAGAGTCATTTTGCGACTAAGAGCATTTACCCAGGTGTAGACAAGAAATTTAGTGAGGAGTTTAGCCGGTTTGCATGAACTTGGACTCGTACAATTGTTCTTCAAGTACTTGGGTAAGTACCTTTTAAGATTTTTCTATTCCATACCTGTCAACTCTCCCGATTTCCTCGGGAGACTCCCGATTTTGAGGATTTCTCCCGATCACCCGATCTCAACGAAAAATCTCCCGATATCACGCTCAAGAATTTTTGAATTTAAAAATTAAAGGGAGGGTACAGCCTACCCAAGTATGACATCAAAAAATCGCATTTAATTTTCTGATCACAAAGCAAAAATAATTTTTTTCGAAGATTGTCTAGTTTCTGAAAAAATCAAAAAAATCCGTTTCAACTCCGCACATTTGGAATGGATTGGCTAACAATTTGATGACGTACTAATTGGTTAGCGAAAAAACCGCGAAAGCTTGTTCAGAATGGTAAACAGTAAGGATAAGCGAGGTAGGAGTAAGAAATCACGCAAAATTACCAAAGAGAGGTAGCTTTAAAAGCGGCCATTGTTTTAAAACGATTGCTTAATACATTTTTTAGCTTATAGGTGTGTCCACTGTTTCTTCTATACGGTACTTAGACCGCGGTTATACATTGGTATACCGACACCTGGTATGCCGGATGCATATAAGCTAAAGATAGCTTTAAAAGCGAATAGCTTTAAGAGATAGCTTTAAAAGCGGCCAGCCATTGTTTTAAAACGATTGCTTAATACATTCTTTAGCTTATATGCATCCGGCATACCAGGTGTCGGTATACCAATGTATAACCGTGGTCTAACTACCGTATAGAAGAAACAGTGGACATACCTATAAGCTAAAAAATGTATTAAGCAATCGTTTTAAAACAATGGCCGCTTTTAAAGCTACCTCTCTTTGGTAATTTTGCGTGATTTCTCATTCCTACCTCGCTTATCCTTACTGTTTACCATTCTGAACAAGCTTTCGCGGTTTTTTCGCTAACCAATTAGTACGTCATCAAATTGTTAGCCAATCCATTCCAAATGTGCGGAGTTGAAACGGATTTTTTTGATTTTTTCAGAAACTAGACAATCTTCGAAAAAAATTATTTTTGCTTTGTGATCAGAAAATTAAATGCGATTTTTTGATGTCATACTTGGGTAGGCTGCACCCTCCCTTTAATCAGTTTTTTGAAAAACTAATCAATTTTGTTCGCGAATATTTTTTTTTTCTGAAAGGAAAAAATACACTTCGACCCCTGCTTCGCTTTATTTTATATTTTTCAAGAGTTTTGATTTGAAAATTAATGTGTGATCTTGCTTTCACATAACGAGTAACGTCAATTCGAATTGTTAAGAATTGATGACGTAACAAGTAACAATGGCATGCACAAATTGCAGTCTTTGGTACCGGTCATTATAGGTCATTGCAACTGTGAAGAGCTGAGCTCTTTGAATGGCATCTGTCGGAGAAAGTGTTAGTACTAATAAGTGCAAGGGAGATGGTCAGCGAGAGTTGCAAGGAGAGGCGGGTAAAAGTAAAAAAAAGGAAGTATAGCTGCAAGTATTAGCAAACTTGTGAGAAAGATTATCCTTGTATATGTAGAAGCCATAGAGGGGATGAATGTGCGAAATGTAATTGTTGCAGAATAGACATTAGCGTAGCGCGAGGAGGGAAAAATGACGTAACGAAACGCGTCACCTCCGAAAATCATAAAAAAGAACATTACATAGGAAAAAAGAAATCAAAGGATAACCATCTTTATGGAAAAGGGACCAAAAGAGAGGATCAACTTATTTATGCGGATAAAAATTTGCAATGTTCGTAATGAAGAGCAACTTGCAGTTTAGCAGTTGTGATGAATTTTGGAAAATCGTCAGCGATATGTTTCCAAACAGCGAGCTGACAAAAAAAATATTTAGCTGGAAAGACAAAAACTTCACAAATAAATCATAAAAGGTAAGAGGAGAGGCAATTTAAAAAATCTAAATTGTAGGCCTACCAGCAGAAAAAAGGGCGAGATAAAATTTGTCGAACTAATATTATTATGGTCTACAAAGATTGGGATTGCTGTAAATTTAATTTTTTTAAAAATCGGAGAAGTCTACCCAAAACTTTACATGAACAGAAAAATTATGTCTTCAGTTTATTTCTTACTTATGACGTAAATTCTATACGTGGCAGTTGTGAGGTTGTCTCAATCATTCTCTCAACTTGGCTTGGATGAAGATACCCTTTGTGATGAGTTTTTATAGTATCAATTGCGGGATGACACTAAAATGCCCAAAGATCTGCAAGTGGACAAGTTTTGAGGCTTTATGGGGTGGAAGAAAATAGCCGGTGAACGAATTTTCAGCAATGTTGCTGCATTAATAAAATCGCTCCTGTGCATACCCCACTCAAACGCATCTCGCGAAATAACCTTTTTCATGGTGCGGAAGATTGTAACCGAAAGCAGAACCAGTTTGCACAATGACACTGTGTGCGCGCTTTTCAGTTGCCTATTAAATTGTGACCGCAGTGCAGCTGGCTTTAAACCTTCCAAAGTAGGTTTGAATGCTGCCAAAAAGGCACATACAAATATAATCAAGTCCACAGGAATTAAAGGCAGGCCCGCAAGTAGAAGCAAATGCTTAAGGTAAGGGTGGGTGGCGAAAGCTAGTTAAGAGGGGGCGCTAATTAATATACCACTATTCACGTACAACTGATTTTGTCTAGGCCGGAGGGCGAAAAATTTTTCTTGGGGCTGTGGATCTGGTTAAGTTGACGTGGTTGAATAATCTTTCACTTTTATCGTTCAGTATTTTTTTTTGAAAGCGTCTGCTGCGCTGAATATAGCATGACTTTTTATGCTGTGTTTCAGTGAAGTGTATGAAACAGTACTGATGTTATCGGTTACTTGGTACTAACCGCATCCAAAATAAAAAGACTGCTTGATTTAATTAGTCTGTCTTATAGTAGCTAGAACAGCTAGAACAACATGAAATGATAATAACAAAATTTTGGTAATGTGTACCAACATTAGAAGATCACAATAAATATTCAAGCAGTAGAAACAGGAGTGAGGTCTGGAGGGCAAAACTTCCCAGCTATTGAATTTGCTGGCAAGAAATCTCCCGATTTGGCATTTTCAAATGTTGACAGGTATGCTATTCCCGTCACATTTTTGGTGTTTTTTCTAAATTTCTCATAATGGCTGATCTCTATACCAGTAATTTTTTTTTTTGATGGGGGCGTTAACCGATTACTAAAATCTAGTCAACTTATATAATGTCCGATTGGGACCTGCAAGGGTTGTTACGTTTAAGATAGGTCCGTATTTTTGGGGGTGCTTCCAAAATTTATGAGGAATAACGGGTTATTTATTCACTTTTTGAGAGTTCTGCTACTATTTACGGCTGTACGGCGATTGTACGGATCTAGTTCGCAGGCCACATTCCAATAAAGACTTCAAGATGCTAGTCTATTTTTATGTTCCCTCATTCCCACTTTTATACCGAATTAGGTGTTCCTTTGTGTTTATACTGGCAATGTTGTTGTTGTCTGTGACGCCGTTTATGTCTGTGACGCCCAAGTGCATTTTCGCCTTGCTCGAGCCATTTCCTTCACTATTAGCAGTTAACAAATCTAGATCGACTTGATATTTATCAATTGACATCATCTCTTTCTAGTATGGTAAATTTCCTTTGTCATTTTATTCAATTTGTTTTGTTTAGACTGTATTAAACTTCAGCCCCCTGAAGAACCCAAAAGGGCGAAACAGACTGTTGGGGCATGTTAAATAGTGGTGGTCTGTAACTAGTTAAGTGGCGTTTTACGTGTGCAGTGAAGTTATGCTGCGCCCGAGAGTTATGCTGAAAGAAAAAATATGCGATTTTATCGGTAGCGCTCAGCCAATCAGGCATTGACGTGCTGTCACGTGCTAGCTATTATAGGTGTTCAGATGGAAGCAATGCACACTCTGTTGACGTCACATGCTGCTTGCTTGAAGTTTTTTTTTATTTTGAACATATTCTTTGTCACCAGGTAAGATGTAGACTGTATTTTATTGTTTTGCTGGTATCAAGGCTAATTTCAAAGATAAAAAACTTAAAAACAGCCAACGTTTCAACAGCAAACTAACTGCTTTCATCAGGGCTAAAAGGTCTAAAATGAGTTAAAATGCAAGTGGAAGCAAAGCAATCAACAAATGACGTAATCACGTGTGACAAGAATAAGCAATAACACTGAGTAAAAAAGTAGGTGAATGAACGAATTAGGACCAAACCGGTATCTGAAATACTATGATAACAATTTCAATAAGTGAGCTAATAGAAACAAACATGAAAACCGGGTTCTAAACTCACAAAGATCAATTTTTTACAAACGAAATGATGTATTATTTTTCCAACTTAAAGTACAAAGATGGCAATGAAATAGATTTTCTATCATTCATAGTATTTGGAACGTTGTTAATAAAAATTGATTCAATAAATCGGCGTTTTCTATAACCTTCAATAAATCGGCGTTTTCTATAATCTTTTTTTTTATTAACAACTTTCCAATAGAAAACGCCGATTAATAGAAAAACTTATAGAAAAAATTATAGAAATAGATTATAGAAAACGCCGATTTATTGAATCAGTTTTTATTAACAACGTTCCAAATACTATGAATGATAGAAAATCTATTTCATTGCCATCTTTGTACTTTAAGTTGGAAAAATAATACATCATTTCGTTTGTAAAAAATTGATCTTTGTGAGTTTAGAACCCGGTTTTCATGTTTGTTTCTATTAGCTCACTTATTGAAATTGTTATCATAGTATTTCAGATACCGGTTTGGTCCTAATTCGTTCATTCACCTACTTTTTTACTCAGTGTTATTGCTTATTCTTGTCACACGTGATTACGTCATTTGTTGATTGCTTTGCTTCCACTTGCATTTTAACTCATTTTAGACCTTTTAGCCCTGATGAAAGCAGTTAGTTTGTTGTTGAAACGTTGGCTGTTTTTAAGTTTTTATTTTGTTATTAAAGCAGTTGGGGTCTTGAATAACCAGAATGACTGTAAGGCTATAGGTTAATATTACTGATCTAAAAAACTCCGTAGTAATCAATCAGGATAAAATCTGCTGAACTAAGTAAAAAACTGCAGAAAGGATTTAGGAACAAGATGAAGACGCTGTTAGGCCAAAGGCAAAAATAGCTGAGACTAAAATATCCTGGCTGCTAAAACTACCTTTGCTAGGCTATGAGCATAAATCTCAAAATCTTGGAAGTTGAAAATCTTGGTTAGTTGGTAACTTGCTATGGCAATTTGCAACTGGCAGTGGGTAAATTGGTAGCTAAATTAAGTAACTTATTACTTAAGCAGCGTATGCTGCTTTTTGGAACGTCTAAAGTTTAGGCTAGCACTAGGTTTCCAATAATCATCGAAAGATTTCGTGCGTAGTAGTTAGATGATAAATTTCATTAATTTAATATTCTCACAACCCTAAGTCAAAATTGCAAAACTTTCACATCCGTTTTCACATCAGTTTGACTCGGTTTCATTTTGTAACTTCCGTAAATTTGAAATTCTCTTATCAACAAATTTTAGTCATTGAAATGAAATTATGCTACTGAGAGAAGACAGCGTATACTAAAGCTTATGCACTTGACGATAAAATTTATAATCAAAAAATTATTTATTAAGTTAAAGTACATTATAATTTGGATTTTTTGCTTGATTTAACTGATTAATTTTTGTTTTCTACTTGAATGACACATAATTTTTAAAATTAACTGTTGTGTGTGATTAACTTAAACGAAATGAGGGAACACGCACCCAACTGCGTCACCTGTAAAAGTTATTCACCGGTCGAAAATTGGCGCATATACTGCAGTTTCCATCACCCAACAAATTGCTTGGATGCGTTTTAGGATTTGAGTCAGAACATTGATTTTAGTTCAAACATTTGCAATAAGTGAGCACCCAACTAAACGGGTCACTCTACGCCACAATTGGAAGCAGGTAATTTTCGGCTAATTCAGTTCGTGACGTTCGGCATAAAAAAAAAATCCGGTATTGTTCATAATTTAAAACGTACCCCGTCTACTGTCATAGCTTGAATTGCAACAGGATATAAGCAGGTTCCACTGCCGAATTTATCTTCGTAATCATCGGCGGTATTCCTAGATGAAGAATTCTGGTTGGACCACTGCGTCCAGTACACTGAAGAAAAAAATAGTATTGCTCATAGGCAAGCAACTAGCAAAAATCCATACATATCATTCAGCATTACTATTTTAATCCTATTTTACACAAAAGGGACAAAAAGTTCACCTGTCAAATTTTTCGTGATTGATTTTTTCCGAAAAAAATTGTTTTTTGTTTGAACTAAATTGACTTTAAGCCAAATCTATTCAAAAAGAATCTATTAATATTTAAATTTGATGGAATGGGTGAAGTTCCATAATTTTGAGGTTTATTGATGACACTTTAGTAAAATTTGGTTATTTTTAGCTGCAATCTAACTTAAATGACGCCACAAGATGTTTTTGTGACGTAATCAATTTAATTTAGGCAGTTTATTAATCAGATTTAAAAGAAAAATGTCGTGCAAAATTTGAACTGACAACGACGCCATTGCAAGAATGACATGTTTTTTTTCCCAATTGGCCGTGGCGTCACTCTAATAACGTCATCATCTCAAAACATATTTTTTCAAAAATTTTGCGAACAGCAACCCGGCGCATGCAAAATTTGGTGTTTCATGACTTCCGTTTAAGGGTTAAACAGGAATCATTTTTGTTATATTTTTTCCACGAGTAAAATATGCCGATTTAATAGCCAGTATAAAATAGGGTTAATTAGAAAAAGAATGATTGGGGGACAAAACCTGAGAATTGCATGTCAAAGTGTTCATTATCTTCGAAGGTTTTCGTCTGATCCTTGTTATTGTTCTGACGATTCTTCTTGACAAGCGTCAGACGAAAAGCTTCGAAGACAATAAAGACTCTATAATTATCACAATATTTAACCCTGTATTACTCAACGGTAGGGCTTCTGAAGCCCACACTCGTTACAAGCAGGAATTACTTAAATCTGGTTTGCAATAAAAACCTGAATTTTCCTGACTTTTCCTGTTTGTTTTTGCCAATTACGATGATACTGTTTTTGTTTATGCAACTCAACCCTTATCAGAACATACGTTGACATTTGTCAACGTTAGTTTTTTTTGTTTGATTGCACTCGCCCCCTACATGCTAGCTCAGCGCCATTCACTGAAGAAGGAAAACTTTTTTAGGTTTCTACTGCTATGATTTGAAATTCCCAAAACGTTTTCACATTGAGTTATTTACGTTCTATCTTAATCGGAACACCTGCTGACAAATGTTAACAACAAGAAACAATAGCAGATCAAGAAAGACATACGGCTTTAAAGATTAAAAATGACAATAAATGACTATTCCTATTGTTGTAACTAACTAATTACAGTAATTAGTTGGTCGAGAGGTAACGCGTTCGTTTCTGGAGCGGGAGGTCTAAGGTTCAAATCTCGGTCCGGTCAAACCGGACACAGTGTTGCCAACGTTTGCCACCGCTGCGACATTTATTCAAAAGGAGCTGTGTTGCCAGGGCACAAAGACGCGCAGATGGGCCCCGCTAACTCGTTATATGCTTCAGAGTATTACAGCGAGTAATGAAAAATTTGATTTGATTGTTACTGCTGATAATTAGCTATTGTTTCAACACAACTACCAGCAACCGTAAGAAATTTGCAACTGCGTTTAGTGAAGAGATCTTTGGCTGAAGGATGTTAGGTTTCTGTCAGCAGTTTTTATATCTCAAACGTAGTAGTATCAGCCTACATACATTTCAAAATACTTAGCTAGATAATACTACCGGTCGGAATTTACAACATAAAATCAATCTCAATACCAAGAGATAGTCATTGCTTTCGCACCGAGCTAGTTCATTCTGATTATCTGTTTCAGTTGGGCCTCGAACGCACATTTATTGTTCTTAGTTTTGCAGCGTTTGCCTGCGTTCAAAAAAAGCGTTTGCCTGCAGCTCGTGTATACTTTACTTTGCGTCGTGTTGCACAACTTTAATAATTAGTTTTTCACGCTTTTCACGCTTTTGCGCGGTTGCTAATTACTTCAGCACCGTATCACTTGTTTTGCTCATTTGAATTTTAGTTGTCTGGCGGTTGGGCGTATTTTTTGCAAGAAAAGCCTTCGTGATTTTTCTGTTGAATTTTTACTTTTCCGCGAAACTTCGGTTAATTTTGCCGCGTCGGTTTTATTTTAACTTAACTCAGTAAATTTTGATTCAGTTCTTTTTGTTGAAAAATTGTTTAGTAGAATCGGAGCGGTGAAAACCTGGACGTTCCGTCCAGGACATATTCAACATCAAGTTACAGGTCATTCTGTAACAGTCATACAATGCACTACGCTTGAAGTACTACTCAATGCAACCAGTACTGCCGTGAAGGGTAGCCTCGACCATACCTTCCTTTTTTGGCAGGGTTGGCTCAGGTAGGCCCTAACCAACTCAGCGTGGTTGTAATTGATGGAAACTTTTGAAAAAGGCCATTTAATTTTGGAGAATTTTTTTTTTGGACTTCACCTAAATTAGACAAAAAAAAAGACAACGTACTCAATTTTGGTGTTTTTTTCCTAAACTTGACGAAAGAAAGCCACGGAGACAAAGTTCTCAACACAAATCTCTGACCGGAGGTTTTCGGACCAACCTTCTTCTTGGTCCTAGCCAACCCACTCTTTGTTGTCTGGCCCCAGCCCACCTTCTTTTGCCACGAGTCTACCCACGTTTTGTATGAAATGGCGGCACTGAATTCAACTGTTCTATTTTCGATTGCTTTCATAACGTAGCTAGAATTTTGTCAAGCAACCAAGTTTTCAAACAAAAATTGAGCAGTGAAACAAAAGTACTTCCCAAAAAGACAGAGTTTATTGATGTTGCTTTTTACCAGAGGTGGAGTCC
Organism: Trididemnum nubilum; assembly: GCA_963965965.1. NCBI lineage: Eukaryota > Metazoa > Chordata > Ascidiacea > Aplousobranchia > Didemnidae > Trididemnum > Trididemnum nubilum. The sequence goes on from OZ014477.1 coordinate 20,694,169, forward strand.
TCGAGGACGTCCTTGGCCATGAAACGTCCTCGGCCTTTATTCCTTGGCAAAGGACATCCTTGGCCTTTATTCCCTAGAAAGCCTCTGCCGCTGTGCAAGCCCTTAAGGTTTGTCCAGTTCGGCCAAGAGTCTTGTCCATCTGGGGAATAACTTTGTTAGAGAAACTGAGGGCTGCCGATGAGAGCTAAAAGCTCGAAACAGCGCTGTCCAGCTCTGAGCAAAATATAAACTAATGCTCAATGCAGTCTACCCTTAGTTTTCCCTACATCCGATTTACAAAAATTGCAAAACATTAAAATCGAAAAGCTTGTTTTCAGCCTACACAATAGCTATCAACTAGTTCAGCTACACGACCCAAAGTAGATGTTGTTTATTATTTATTGATTATAATTTATATTACAAATACAATATTTCTATAATTAGTTTTACGTGACAAATAATTCAAATCAAATCAATTGAATCTTTATTGAACTCGCTGTATTACGCTGAAGCGTGTAGCGAGTTTGCGGGCCCATCTCTACGTCATTGCACCCGGGCAGCACAGCTTCTTTCGGAGAAATTCTGTTGTGGTGGCGAGCCGTTGGCAACACTCTGCCCAATTTGACAGGTTCGAGATTTGAACTCCGGACCTCCCGCTCTAGAGACGAAAGCTTTATCGCTAGTTAGATAATAATAATTAAAGTATATCGCTACTTAAACGTAAATAATCATCAGAGAAGTTTTCAATTTCTAAATTTTGTATTTCGTATGGCAGTAATACCTTATTACCTTTTACACTGCTTTGAAACTTGCTTTGATTAGGTCTTGCCTGGTGACCAGAGCCTCATAGAGAAATCTTATTAGGGGGTACGAAGACTGATATCGAGTTCTTTTGCCAATATCAGGGCGGGAAATTGGGTGAAGACTAACAGCTTTTTATTTAGATAAATACCAAAAAAAATTTTTATCGCAAATTCGGCCAGCTTCTGTTAGAAATTGCGTGAAGACCAAAAAAAAAAGATCTCTGCTGCAAATCCGACTGGCTTTTGTGTGCATGCACACTAGAGTGCTTATAAAGTCTTACTATTTTTTGAAAGTTATCATATTACTTTTACCTGTTTCCAAACGATTCATTTTAGAAAAAAAATAGGACATAAAAAATTTTTTGTCATCCAACAAGCTTTAGGGGGTCCTCCGAGCACTTTACATGAATCATTGTGAAAATAAGCAAAAACTGCTTTTATTTTATTTGTTTTTGATGTTAGAAAGATAGTTTTTAATGCTATTTACATTAAATTGATTATGTTCACTTTGCACAATAATATTTAAAGTGTCTCTTAAGAAAAACCATAGATGCATTTAATTTTCACTGCAATTTCTAAAATATAACAAAATACCAGCACTACCAATGTTCATAATGAGCGTGATTCTACATTGCATGGACCATAACCATGGTATTTAGTTTTTTAATTGCCAATTAGCAATCTAACCTATAATTTAACCATCTAATATCCAGCTTTATCTATTACTTATTGCCTAATAGCACATACAAGTAATAAATGTTTAATTCTATCACCAGTATTACCCACAAACATTCCACACTAAAAAAAATCAACCATATAACAAATAAAAGAATAAAACAGGTATAGTTTATTCCTTTTTAAAAATTAAACATCTTTTTAGGCCTTTAGCTGCATTAGCTAAAGATGTTGTCTTTAAAAATGAAAAATGTTACAGGCATCAGATCATCGGGCACATATGAAATCAGTCGCAGTTAATACTACACTACTAAAATCTATTACTGCGCTACATGAAACCGATTTCACCCCAATGGGGCATTATCAATTAAATCTTATTCAAATAACACATTATCGAAAAACATGGCCTCAATCAAGTCTTAAGCAATGCAGATATATAGTACGACACTATTTACGTCATTCCAATATGCATGTTTTGGGCTGATTTTTCAAAAAGATGTTAGCTTGTCGAGTTTCCGAATTCAGTTTTAGGTAGGCACCTAAAGTTGCTTCAACTTGAGGTTATACCCAGCACGTGTAAATACTAAACATTTTGAATCTCATGTCAAGGATTATTTTCACACTATGCATAACGTTTTGAAATTATTTTAAGAAAATTTATAGGCTCCTGAGTTTTACCCATTTTTAGCTTGTCAGCACTGCTACTAGAATATTTTAGGCATTAACGTCTTTAACTGGCATCTGCTAAAAAATCCATATTTTTGAAAGGAAGTTAAGGCCACTTTTCAAAACTTAAAAATTTATTTTGTATCAAATTGTTAAATTTTTTAAAGTGTGCTTTATCAAACCCAAACTTTGATGCAGCTATTTACGAACAACTGAGATCAGTTTGAGGTGACAATCCTAATACCTTTCATAAATAATTTCCTAACTTAAATTTAGTTACCAAGAGAATTTTGTTGGCATGAGCTATAAATTTGGCAATCCTAAATTTTTTTTTGGCATTGTTCGAAAAGACCATTAATATTGACTTCAATGACTTTTTTAGCAAAGTATCAACACAGCAGAAATGAATGAAAGCAAAGTCCACTCAGCATTAAACAAAACCCCTTAAATTTTGACATTTGCAGCATAGATGCAAGTTCATAGTTTGGTAAGTATAGCATACCACTAGTTTTGGTTTAAAGTGCAACTATTTTTGAAGCATACATTATATAACACATTAACAACACTCAAAAGTAAAACACTCAAGATCACCACCTATATTAAAGTTTCGCTTACATTTTTTAAAAACTTTCATATCTTAATTACAGCCTTCACATCTTGATAAATTTGTAAGTGATTAAATAATGTATTATCATTCGCTATGCTACATGCAGCCATACAAAGAGAGAAACTACCAATTTTTTGAACTTGGGAAGAAAGACAGCTTTGTGATATCAAATAAAAGGTAAAGAGAGTAAAATCTGACCAAATATTACACAAATATTTGCGTTAAAATACTTTGACATTTTTACGTTGTTTTGACAAAGGCAAATATGAAACTGCTGCCATGAAAGTTGCTTGCTTTTGCTTTAATGCTTGTAAATAAAGCAATGGTCATACAAAGATGCCTAGTGAGGAGAAATTTAAAGTAACCAAAAGTCATAAAAAATTGTTTGTCAAACTATGCTACAAAAATTTCATATCAGCATGAGAAGACTGAAATATATTAATTTTGTACAGAAACATTTCGGAATGACGGTCAATTTAGCTTGTGTATATTAGGTTCGCTAGCTCAAAGTTGAAGTTTTCTTACAAAAGTTTACCCGTAACCTGCTACATAGCCTGCAGTGATCTTTTTATGCTTTCAATAACTAATAAAATAGTTTGAAGAAAGAGGCTACCACACAACCATGTTACCAAACTACCATAACTAAATTCACAGTAAATAAAGTTATATTATAAGAAAGCAATAAAACCTCTCAGCACACCAATGTCAACCCATACTAAAAATTTTACCAAAAATTGATTTGGTAACATATTGCTGTAAAGTACTATACTATATAATATGAAAAATTGTCGCAATACAGTAAGTTTGGTGCTCTGTTGTGAAATTATGCCAGAATCAAAGTAAGCTTAAATTTCATCATAATTTAATGTACTCCAAAAGCATCCTCAGGTTTGAATTAGTGGGTATGGAGCCCAAAATGAAGTTTTTAACATGAACGATTAAAAAGTTTTAGGTGTTTTTGTTTATTTTCACAATGGTTCATGAAATTCTGCTGGAGGACCCCTAGAAATTGACTGTTTTTAAAAATATTTTACCGAAAATGTTTTCTATACAAATTACACGTTTTGAACACAGGTAAAAAGAAAATCAAAATTTTGAGGCAAAATAAGCACCCTAATGCACATCGAACTACACTCTTGTGCGAATGAATCTGGGCAGTCGCAAAAAACGCACAATTTTCGAACATTTTGCTTTTATTCAAGAATTGAAAAACGTAAACTTTATTTTCATGGCAATTAGAAGTTAATATCTTCACCTTTTTGCCTTTAACATTAAAGCTACCCGTTTTTTCTTTGATAACACCAACTTCTTGCAGGTAATTTTTATTCCATCATTGTGAAACCATACGTGTATAACAGACTGAATCAGCTTCATTTTTGTACAGCAGTCCTGTTAAGCGATTTTTCACCATAGACCACAGGTTTTTGTATAGGATTTAGGTCTGGCAATTTGTTAAACCATTCGAGTACTTCCATTTTAATCATTTTGAAATATTTTGTAATAATCTTGGCCTTGTGGCATGGGGCCGAGCTGTGTTGAAAAATGGCTTAAGAATGGAGGTTTGCCGATTCTCTGGAGACTCTCTTTTCTGTTAATGACAAATAGGTTTTGATGTTCATTACCCACTAAATAGGCTCAAGTGTTCTAGCGCTTATTGATGGGATGAAAACCATTTGTTACTAGGAGAAAGGAGAGTTTCCAGAGAATCTGCTAACCTTCATATCCTCAAGCATTTTTCAACACGACTTGGCTCCATGCCACAAGGCGAAAATGATAACACAATATCTCAAAAAGATGAAAATGGAAGTACTGGAATGGCCTGGCAACTCGCCAGACCTCAATCCTATAGAAAACCTGTGGTTATCGTGAAAAATCGCTTGAGAAAACAGCACTACACTACAATAGAAAAATGAAGCTGATTCACTCCGACATATACATATGGTTTCACGACGATAAAATAAAAATATCTGCAAGAAGTTGGTGTTATCAATGAAAAAACGGATAGCTTTAAACCTACAGGAAAAAGGTGGTCATGTCAACTACTAATTGCCATGAAATTAAAGTTTACGTTCTTCAATTCTTGAATAAAGGCAAAATGTTTGAAAATTGTGTATTTTTACAACTGCCCAGATTAATTTGCACAAGGGTGTACTTCTAATTGAGTGCGGGTGAACTTACAGGTCCTCCCGGACCCCCTAGACCCGGGCCCGGGTACGATGTATCCTCTACACCACTCTCGCAGATCGTGATAAAATCGCGTTCGTCTCTGGAAAGAGAGGTATAAGGTTTAAATTTTGGACCGGTCAATTTAGACACAGTGTAGCCAACGGATCGCCACCGCTGCAACATTTCTTCGAATAAAGTTGTGTTGCCCGAGCGCAATGACGCAGAGATGGTTCCCGCCAACTTGTAACACGCTTCGGCGCAGTGCAGCGAGTATAATGAGAGATTTGATTTCAATTAAATGCGATATGAAAAAACGCCAAAATTGAAGTAAATGAGGTCAGCTTGCAGCTTATCACTGTATTCTTATAGCCAACGAAATTGCGTGTTTATGAAAAAGTAATGTATTTGATTTTGCGTCAACTCTGTTGTACATACGTTGTCTTCACGTTTGGTATTTTACCCAAAACGTATCATTGTACGTGCAGTATTTTACCCAAAACATGCTTCAATTAATTTGTTATATAGAGTGGCATTAATTTAAGGTACCGTTTTGTCCACAAACATGAACAATTTAATACAATTGTGCAATAAACATCAATTCATACAACGCATGAATAAAGTTTATCATATGTCATCTAACTATGTTACATCATCACATAAGTTCAAATAATTAAAATTGTCCGAAATTTTTGTACTGCTTGAATAATTTCGTCGACCCGCAATAAGCGTATTGTGTAAGTCATTATCTTAATTACTACCGTTGCCGCTTTTCACAACGAAACAATCATAATCTCATTTTACGCTTAACTATAATTCCGCACAACCATTCTAATCCTTTCTCAACGCTTACTAAGTAAGCGTTTAAGATCAGAAACTTGACCAGATTAAATAAAATGCATATTTTATTAACTTTCGGAAATAAATTCCAACAGAGTTTTTGCTATATTCAAAGATGAATAAATGCTCTACCATGAAGTGAAATTTTGAAATATCTAGCTTGTGTAGTTTTCAAGTTATTATTGAAAAATCATGGTGGGCTTCAGAAGCCCTGCCGTTGAGGAGTCAATCCCCTGAAAAAGGTTGAGTAACGTAGGGTTAATAATCAAAATCTCTTGTTCTAAGCAGGGATGTAGAAGCAGTCAAATTTTTAATGCTTACACTTCCAGCTCCTCTTGAAGTTTTATGCTTCCGAGTTCGCTTCCTCACCTTTGGAATTTTTTGCTTCCGCTTCCGACTCCATATAGAATTAGTCGCTTCCAAGTTCGTTTCCACTTTCAGTCTTTTTCATCAAAGCGCTTCTGCTTACACAAAAATTTAACCACTTCCACCGCTTCCGCTTCCACATCCCTGCTCAGTATGAAACAACTAATTGTATTTAGTTAAAAAAAAAAGCAGGAAAGTTTACTTTGTAAGCTATTTTATTTGACTTGTGTTGTCGACCGGGCATGGCATGGAATGGAATGGAAGACGATTTTTCCATATTCCATACTGGCAATTTTCGTCTATTTCATTTCCATTCCATACTAAAACTCTTGCATTCCATATTTTATTCCATACTGATATTTCTTCCATATTCTATTCCATACTTCCATACCAAAAATATGTAAGCTGGAAGGACTTCAACGTATATTTTGCTGCTTTGCATCTTTGCAATGTTGTAAGCAACCGCTCGTGAAGGTGCGTCAAAAATACTAATATGCCACAACCGGTATCTGGTATGCGTATTACACATGGTTTAATGCATAGGTGTAGCCAAGATTTTGGATTGGGGGGAGGGCTAAACAGTAAATCACATGCAATGACATCATCAGAAACTTTTAAAAAGAGAGACTTTTTATGGGACAAATAATGAAAAATCAAAAGCTGGGGGTCTGCTCTAGCACGTAGCCAGGATTTGCTAAAGGGAAAAGACTAAAACCGCAAGTTAAAAAGTTTTACTAACGTATCAAAATTGGGAGACGTGGTGAGCAAAATAGTGCTACTCAAACGTGTCACAAACGGGGCCTGGGGACGGAGCCACCAGCCGCCGGATGCTATGGGAGTTTGGGGGCCAAGTACCCAGCCGCTGGACGATTTTTTGTAAGTTTTTGGGAAAAAATGGCTATTTTAATGCCATTTGGATCACATGTGGCACGTTTTCAGAGCCATTTGAAAGAACAAATTTTTTGAGATTTGAGAGCCAATTGAACAAATCCCTCCCTTTACTTCAAGCCAAGTCCAAAACACGTTTAAAATCTTTCATTTTGTGGTTAAATTTTGTGACTTGGTCTGGTCGGGGGAATCAAGGTACATTGCTTTCTGCAGCACTTCTAGCATTAAATCATTCACTCGAAGATTTGCCTTTGAAGATTTTTGTTTTGTCATGAAAATAATCAGGTTTAGAAATATGTACGACCAGGAGCCCAAGCACCCCCGATTCAACTTCAATAATTTGTTCAATAAGCATTTCCCCAAGCTAATTTTTTTCAAAAGCATTTTGTCGCGTGAAAACTGACGAGATGGAGGTGGATTGTTATTTAAAGTTGGCAGGTGGTGAAGGTGGAATTTAAAGTTATTTCAAGTTGGTACATTAGATGCAATAAATGGTTACTAATCATGTTATTGCAATATAAAAGTTAGCTGGTGGCCTAAAACATATTATTGCATAAAAAAGTTAGATGAGGCCTGAGATTGCATCTTTTGGAACAAAAACACAGTATTTCTCCCGGCTTGGACATTTAAATTGGTTGGTAATATTTAAATTGAGAAGGCCCGGACCGCTAGTCGTCAATATTAAGTTATCGCTATATTGCTGTTGTACGCATTTACTCTTGCGCCCAAAAAATGCTAAAAAAACTGAATAATCAGGCTTTGTGTCATCATTTTTATCAGTGGTAGCATTTCAATTGAGGGGGAGGCAGAGGACCTGGGCCCCTTGGTTACGCCTATGGTCTAATGATTACCGTACAAGTTTGCTCTCATATCAAATATAAAATTTGTCATAACCAAACTGCTAAAAAACATTTACCGCAATAGAAATACCAAGCTTTAACACCAAAAAGAATTTTGGTAAGCTGACAAACTAAAAATAGAAATAAAATTAAGCTGAAACGGGAATGAAATAACAAATACGAGTTTTCGTGACGATGTAAGAAAACAAAATTTAGGACTTGGCAAATTGTCAATCTCAAAAAAAAACAAAAACAAGTCAAACCTGTCAAAGTCGTCAACTATAACATCAACGCTGCAAATTGCAATGTACTTACGATGATGCAATACGTACACTGTTTGCGCAATATAAACAACCGAAGTACAGCAATTTGTCGACAGATATTGAAGATGAATACTTCTGTGACAGTATTATTTATCACCACCCGATATCGATATGTATTTTTCTGTAAATACAACGCAGAAAATTTATTATGAATTTGGTATGGAAGATTGTCTTCTATTTCATTCTTGAAATCTTCCATTCCATTCCATTCTGACATCTTCCATATTCCATACCGAAATTTCCGTTTCATTCCATACCATGCCCTGGTTGTCGATTCTATATTATTATTATTATTGTAACATCTTACCCCAACGGTTGTAGCCAGATTGAAAATCCGGAAGCGCCTGATTTTGAAAAAAATGCTTCAGGTTCCAGCTCTTTTTCAACACTTTCGCTTCCGCTTCCAACCTCTTTCATCATAGTGCTTCCGCTTCCACATCCCTGGTTCTGAGTCAGCTCGATAGTTTATGCTCTACTCAAAAATTTGATGAGTTCAAATAAACTTAACCTTGGTCAACTTGTCTGTTTTCGGCCGAATCTTCTGACCATATAATTTTTCGTCTTACCTTCTTGTGAATCAACTGGCGGGAAATCTGTTCCTTTAATTGCTCCTGGCGGACATTTGTATCGGACCTGGTAAAATCCATTTACAACTCTTGTGTCTGTGTCTAAGATTTTATCACATACGTCAGCGCTTCTGTAAATGCGCAAATGACGTAAAAGCGACGTAGCAGGATTCAAAGGAATTTTTTGTTGATTGGTTATTGTGTATGGAAACCAGGCCGTCCATTCAGCATCTGCAAAATATGGTAAATTGAAATATATAGGTATATGCTCACACTGCACGTGCTTTGTATCAGGTTTAAGATAATCTGGTAATATGGAATACATGAACCATAATTTTTGATTAGTATTCTAGATCGAAATTATTGCAAAATGTTTAACCGCTACATTTGCATATTTAGTTACTTTTTGTGATTTTGCCCAAAGTTTTGAAGTTGAACTAAGAAATGCTTGCGACAAATGTTTTAATTGAGAAAATTACCCTCTACTACCTATGTAGTCAGCAAAAGTTCCTTTTCATTTAATAGAAAAAGAATTATTGCTTGCCAGTTGCAGATCAAAAATAAATGTTCGTTAGAATGCAATGCAAATTATCCTTATTGCAAATTTTATCAACGCAATTTACCAATGCAAATTTTATCAAACTTTTAATTTTAGTCAATTCCATAAACCAGTGGTTCTCAACCTTTTTTAGTAATGCAACCAAATTTTAAACCTTAAAGTTGTAACGACATGCATTCAAACAACCCGAAATTTTTCAATTAGCTTTGATCAACTGGTTCAGGTTTTTAAGGATATGCCAACATTTCACTAGCCCATAGTAGCTGGTTTCATTGGGGCACTGCACAAATAATCTCAAACTAAACTTGCCACTTACAAGCTACAAAATAAAAATAAAAGATCTCAAACTTGTAAAGAAACAAAGATTGATATTACATCATTATACCCAGGCGAGTAAAGGGATTTTGCTAGGAGAGGGGATTTGAATTCAAAGCCAAAATTTCTCTGGATCTCACACACATCAGGGCTAGGCAATTTTTGTGACTTTTTGAAAAAAATAGCCTTTTTAACGTAATTTAGACCACATTTTGGACTTTCGTAGAGCCATTTGAAAGAACTAATTGCTAAGACTCGGAAGCCCTTTAAAAGAATAAATTATTCAGCCCTTCAGTGCTGTTACTTCCAGTTCAAGTTCAAAACACGTTTAAAACCATGCTTGCGTATTTGGGTTAAATTATCTCAGTGAGTTGGCTAAAGGGGGCTTTAGCCTGTTTATACTCCCTTGGTTTTGCCGCTGTCATAGCCTAATGCTTTGCAACTTTAGCCTCATAACCTATCGAAAGACTAAGCTTTGACTCCATCTCTTTCTCTTTGTATGAGTCAGAATAGATTTCCAAATTCGAAATGGGAACCATGCTAAGAAATCAAGCAAATGCTACCACTAGCATCAAATAATTTCCAAGTACTGCAGAACTGCTGTGCAATATTATCCTAGACTGTTAGCTACAGGGATGCTAAAAAACAAGTAGTAGGAAATTTATCTAAATTTATTTCTTAAAGGTGGATTTCCTCAGTATTCGTTTTTCCTCCGCTTTTGTACGTTTTTTCTTCTCCAAGAAAAAGTGTGTTCTTTTTCGTCCACATTTATATATATCCATATCCGCACTAAACAGATTGTAACATACTGGACAAAAGTTTTCCGAAAAAATCTTGCACAGAGGTACAGCTCTTTTTGAAATATCGCTCCAATCGTTTATTCACAAAATTTTTGAACGAAATTTTTATCAATATGTAACAGTCTACTTAATGCGGATATGGACTTATAAAAATGTGAACGAAAAAGCGCATACTATTTCATGGAGAAGCAAAAACGCACAAAAACGGATACTGTTTAAATTCACCTTTAAGAGTATTGGTATTACTACTGAAATGAAGATTGACGCAATAAAGTTCATATTAACAGGGCAAAACATTTGAAATTAAATATGATTAATTTTCAAAAGGTTAATGACTAATGAGAGCCGCAGAAAGGACAACCAAGAGCAAGTGGATGAGAATAAATTGTTAAAGGTTCTCTTACCATTTGTAACGTCATCGTTTGTTGCGGTTCCCCGTTCACTTCTAAATCTGCCGCCAACTTCTTGAAATGGAGAAAGGTCAAGCTCTGGAATGTCTGAGCAATTGACTCTTTCGTTACCAGGTTGCGTATGTTGCAACATTGCTCGGGGTTGTATCGTTGATACACTATCGCCAACATCGCAAATCACGCGAGACAGAAGTACCTTCTTTACGACTTTCAATTGGTCTGAAATGAAATGGTAGTTAATTTTTTAGTTTGTGGATTTCATTATTCAAAATTGCATAGATCTTCAAAAAAGAGGAAGGCAAAAGCATAGGAAACAATTTGATTAAATTTTCATCTGAAAAGAATTGAAAAGCAGATAAACGTATTGGTCTATTACTGGAAGTTGAATTTTGCTCGTATAGCTACTATTGTTAAGTTCTTACTAAAATCTTAGATTAATCGATACCTTTCATTTTAATCAAAACTAACAGGTAGTTCTTAAGCCACATTAATATTTTACATTGTAGTGTTAGTTGCTTTAACTGGGGTTTCAAGCAAAATTCAAAAAATCAAGAACCTATAAATAACTTACCAATGGTAAATTGTTTTTCCAGCCCTCCGTTTTCAAACCAAAATGCATCGCCTCGTTTCAAATCCCTTGCTTGATAGGCAATGATACAAGCAAAAAGTGGTCCGGGAACTCCGGAAGAATTGTCTCTCGGAAGCTCAGCAATTCCTCCAGCAAACACATCGATGTCTTCTGTAGACCTAACCAAAATTTTATACCATTGCAACTGCGAATATTACTATGTACAATACGCACTATTTTGCTAATCAGCTATGCCGCTTTCATACTTCAGCGAATTTGACTGCCACTCCACTGCGACTCAATTTGCAGTACAGTCTCTCTGCACTCTCACTGCACTCTCAGCGCAGCCTCCGTATAGTCGCCGTGGAGTCTTCGTAAAGTCGCAGAGCATGGCGAATCTTCCGCGAATACGTTGCGAATTGATTTCTGCTAATGTAGAACAGAAAAAATAAACGATTATTTTCTGATAGGAAAGTCCCAGTTGGAGAAGGTGAAATTGAAGACAAAAAAGTCTAATGTAAAATATAAATTAGGCTTATTAATTCTGAAGAAATAGTTTTATTGAATGCTTCAATTTAGCAACAAACAAAGAGCACAAACGTTTAAAAAATAAAATCAAATTCGGGAAGAAAGTTTGATAAAACTCTTTAATTTTTGCGGCATAGGTTACGTATGCGAAAGAGCTGGAGAGTGCTGCGCTACTTTTTTTAGCATTGCTACAGCAGTATCTTTCCAATGGTACCAGTTGTTTGTTATTGCTGTACTTTGCCATTTTAAAGCGTTACCGGTTTCTTTATAGAGCTGCAAAAATTATATTCAAACCAATGTGAAAATAGCGAATTTACAAACCCAGCAGTTTTAGCGGTAAGACTGTTTTGGAATTGTAATTTATGGGTAAATTTAAAATTCTGCGCTCTTGAAAATCAAGCAAAAGCCTTCAAAACTTTTTTGAAGAAAAATTTTGAGCTGAATACCAACTAATAAAATTGTAAGATTTTTCAACGTTTATTGTCTTAACTTATGTTCAAAATCACAAAAGCAATGAAATGGAAAATAATCTTGAAATTACAGTAGCTTTAATACTACATTTGTTATTACTGTTATGTTTGGTCACCGTCTTTCCCATTACTATTACGCTACAGCAGTAACGTAACTGCAGTGTAAAAGAAGGGCAATTGGGAAAAATCCTTCTAAATTAAAAGTTTAATTAAAATATGAAGTTAGCCTAGTACAGTGGCGTAAACCGGGGGGGGGGGGGGGGGCTAAGGGGGCTTCGACCTTCCTCCTTAGCCAAATCACATAGTTTAACTCTAAATTGCAAGCGTTTAAATTTGTTTTGTACTTGACGGTTGACCTGTGAGTAGGGTGGGAGTGGCTAGAAGGGGCTGGGCAATTTATTTCTTCAACTAGCTTTCAAATCATAGCAATTTATTTCTTTCAAATTACTCTAAAGTTGCAAAATTGGATTCAAATGGCGCAAAAATGGCAATTTTTTTGAAAAATCACAAAAATCTCCCAGCAACTGGGTGCTTCGCCCCTAAACTCCAGTAATGTGATATGCGTAAGTTGCATCAATTCGCTCAGCACATTGTCCAATTGAACATTTTTCGGGTAAAAACATTTCAAATTGCTTTGATCATAAACGGTTTCATGGTTGGATCTTTTGAAGATTTTGGTAGCCTTGAAAAAGGCTGTTAAAAAATCGTTTCGAACGGTTTTCGTCTCGCCCGTGTCAAGAATCAACGCAAGTTTAAATTGGAATAAAAAAATGCTGTCTTCAGTGGTTTTTCGAGATGTAGAAATTATACCTAAAAAAGAAAAAAATATACCACGTGAATAATTTTGGTTGGATGTTTGTCAAACTTCATATGTACGCCACCTAATGATTAATTACTGTAAATTTGAAGTGAGTTGACGAATTCTTTCTGCCGGCTCAAACTTGTTTTCTGTGTTTTGATAAAAATAGCTTCTAGCGCTGCCAAGTAAGATTGGGTTCTTGCTTTTTCCAAAATTAAGAATTGTCGATCATGATAGTGAGCTGCGGGGTCATGATAGTGAACAAAGATGATCATGATATGATGATCATATACTGATCATATAGTGAACAAAGATAATCATCATGATAGTGGACAAAGATCCAACGATGAATCCGATAATGATCAAAGCAATTTTAAATTTTGTACCACTCAACAGTTGTTTAAAAGCATTTTAAACAAAAAAGACTCTAGTACCCGTAATAAAATTCTGGTTGCGCTCCTGACCTAGAAATATTATAAATAGAGTGGTGTTTTTGAGTTGCAATTTGGTTACTGAAAGTAACCTCTTACGAAACTAAAAGTTTTATAATTAAGTATTAGTGCTGATTATACAAAATTATACTAAACTTTATACCGAATTTTTATAAGTATTATACTTAATTTTATTAGCATTATACTAAATTCTGTATTATACTAAACTAAGTATTATACTAAATTTTATGACTAAGTATTATCCTATTTGAATAAGATTTTATATGTGCTATTGTATAGTTAAACGTAAATTGTAAAATGTAGCTGCTCTGTTATTGATGCATTAGCTTTAGCAGCAGAGAGCTGCTGTTAGGCAAACCTGCTGTATCTAGAAAGCTCTACTGTAGCCTATCATATGGCTACCTTGGATCTACTTTAAACAATGATTTCTTGTTTTGTGGGCAGCGCTTTGCAGGTGCATGCCCGAATGAAATTTGGATAAATCGTTTCTGATTATTGGTTGAGAGGTACTAGCATACTTATTAAAACTCCATATGAAGCTTCAATTTAAGTTTTGGAATTCAGCCGTGGTAATGTTGGCTTGATTGATTCTTTCTCAATCTCCAAACTAGATTAACATAATGATTAAATGGAGATTATCTACTGTAGAATATTTTTTACTTTCCCTCTGAGTTGTTAAATTTGAATATTTCTGGTTTATTTTTCAGAGGTGGAGTCCTCGAGGACACATTTTGAAGTCCTTGGCCTCGGATTTTTTTTTGTGTCCTTGGCCTTGGTTTTGGCCTCGAGCCTTGTGTCCTCAACTCCACCTCTGGGTCATTCCATGTTTAATTCAAAATTTTTTAAAATTTTTGTAACAATGTTTTTGGTATAATATACATTTGTGTTTAGGCTAAAGTTGTCAAAAAATGATAATGAATAAAAAAAAATTTTTTTTGAATACCTCAAGTGGCCTTCAAGTTATCGCAGTTTGAATTTTCGGCCGCTATAGGGAAATTTTGCTCTCGAGTTTTGAAAATAGTGTTGTAATTCCGTTTCTGAAGCAATCTGTTGGGGTCAAGGAATTCATTCTTGATATCAAAATTGCAAAAATTTGACTTTTTCATGGTGAAAACTTGATTTTAAATTTTGACGAGAGCCCAACTGCCGGGACAAATTTCAGGGTGCTGGCGCGTCACTGCAACAATTTTTTTTTTCATCTGTATCTACATTGCTCATAGTTTTGAAAATATAACAGTTTTTTATTTATTTTTTATTGGCATCTGAACTAAAGAAGGTTTTTGGATAGTTAATTGTAATAAACCTGCAATTTTCATGGTTGTATTACTTTGAAAATTGGCAGAAATCTCGGAAAAAAAGCATTGTTTTGTGAATCAACTATGATGTATATTCATACAGTATCACTTCAACTTGTACACTGTTTTCCCAGCTTTTAAAGTGCACAATGGGCATGGGCCAGAGCCAGTTAACAATAGAGAAAGTTAAAAAAAAACGCTACAGGAAGAAACAACCTGTAGCGTTTTTTTTTAATTTTTTCTATTTCTAATTCTTAACTGAACTTTCTATACCGTTACAATATCACTTTAATTTCTATCGTCTCTCAGCATAGTAACATTTAAAGTTCAAAGAAGATCAGTAACAACACTGTTGTATCCATACAACTTGCATTGTGTATAGTAGCTACCGGTACAAGTTACTGGTACACACACTCTCATAGGGGCAAGATTATTCAACAGTTAAGGTGTTTGTGAGTAATCTTGAAAAAGACAAACTTTTACGTTATGCTCAAAAAATAGCTACCATGTTTGAAGTACATCACGAAGTAAAATTCTTTCACTTTTTGCTGGTTACACGAATACACACGTAGTGGTTGCGAGTGTGCAACCAACAAAGCTTACATTAATCATTATGCAAGTATTATCATTGAAACATTTCAGAACTGATTACCACAGTATTCAAACATTAAAGACTACCATTTTTTTGACAATTTTAAACAATTGTTTAGATTTAACCCTTATGATATCCCACTTACAGGTGAAACAAACTGCTTGGTTTTACACGTTTAAATTTTGAATGTTTTTGTTCTGTGGTAATCTACTTTGCTCTGACTCTCTGTTTGTCCACTACTATGCTAAACACTTTTTGAAACCCCGATATCAACCACAGATCGAAACATTTCTTATGATTAATGTAAAGCAAATGAAGTATGGTAATGCTTCAAGAGTAGTTGCTGTTTTTACTATACAGTTGTGTATGAGTTTATTGAGTTCAATTTTTCTGCTGTAAGAGGTTTTGTGGCATTAATTATCTTCCAAAATACTTCCCAGGCTACATGAAATCGTGTTATCAACGACTGTTCTACTAAGAACAGGGCTGCCTAAAATGTGGCTGATAGACCCGCCTATGCGGTCCCGCATAACCTTTTTGCTTCTGGCAATTGGTCTAGAGATTTACTTCTAAAATTTCTTTCAATGCTTGCAATTTTTTTTACCAAAAAAATTGTTTTTGACAACTTTGTCGACGCTACTTTTTTATACTAATTTTAATCACTAATTGCAATAAGTTTTTGTGAATTTTTTGCAAGATAATGGTGCTACAAATACTTTAGAAAGTAGTAAATTTGCATTGCAGTGGTCGCTACATTAGCTACGGAGCACCGTAACTATTTTCATTTGATAAAATAATTTTTATTTAAACACACAGTTTGCATTTTTAAAATAGGGGTCACAGCTGTATACCATGTGGTTCGTACAAAATGCGTTGTTAAGTAATGCAACTATTGAGGAACAGGCTTTGAGTGAGCTGAAGCCTTCCTCTTCAGCCAAGTTACTACAAGGTTTACACAAATATGCTTACTTTTAAACATGTTTTGGAACTGACCTATAAGTGGAAGGATGATTTGGTTTAGTAATTCAATTTTTTGAAGTGGCTATAACAATAAAATCTTGCAAATGGCATTAAAAATGAACTGTTAAAAAGACTATTTTTCCATGATATTATACAAACCATCTAGCATATGGGAGAGAAGCCCGATGTTGTTCATGATGCAATTTAAACGCAAAGCAGTTTATTCAACTTGTTGGGTGCTAGATACTGTGGAAGCTTTGACATAGAAAAATGATAGCTTTGGTTCAAGCCCCTCCCTTAACAAAATCTGGATATGATAGTGCTGTGTAATAAACCGGACTGTGTTAGTTGATAAAATTTATCCAAATATTTTATAAGAATTGTGCCACTTGGTAAAGGTCAGAAAAAGAATGTAATGTGGCCCACTCCTAGAAAACTTTGGGCACCCCTAAATTTTTCAAAATTTTTCAAAATGTTGTTAAAGATATTTTCACTAGAATTTCTCAAAATGTTGTTAAAGATATTTTCTAAAGGATAATACAAACTTTAAAAAGAAGTTTAGAACTACTAAAAGGCCTCTCTCAATGGAAACTGGTAAAAAGCTACTTTCAAAGCTACTCCTTAGGAATACAGATATAATAAGTAGACTATTAAACTGTAGCTGCTTCATCTTTCAATAAATCTTGTCTGGCATTACAAGATAGTCAGCTTCTGCAAAATAAGAACCCAATACTTTAGAAAGTTGATAAATGCTATTAGTAGGTTATTCTTTAAACTAACTACCCCTTTGAGTTTTGACAAATTATTGCATCTGAACTAGAATTAAGCTTTTTATCAAAACTGCGAGTATAGCATCATGATTAACTGAGTTACTGGTAATAGTATAAAATAGGTCGGTGCTTTCAGAAAGTGCTCGATGATATCTCAGAGCACTTAACAAACTTTCAAAAAGTGCTCGATGATATCTCAGAGCAATTAACAAATTTTATGTTTTCTTTTCTGTGTTTCATTACCATGCAGATACCCTCCTGACGAGTCGAAAGACGAAACAGGCTGTAGGGGGTTATAGATTACTTTTAATTTTTACATTTTATGGTCTGTATTTCATTATTTTGAGTTACTGGTGATATATAGATAGAACAAAAAGAACGATTTTTCTGTTTACACTACCTGAATTATACCGTACTTACCTCACACAACAAGTCAACTAGTTTTCCAAACTTTTTTTAAAAAATCCCAACAATTTTCAAAGTAATACAACTATGAAAATTGCAGGTTTATTACAATTAACTATCCAAAAACCTTCTTTAGTTCAGATGCCAATAAAAAATAAATAAAAAACTGTTATATTTCAAAACTATGAGCAATGTAGATACAGACGAAAAAAAAATTGTTGCAGTGACGCGCCAGCACCCTGAAATTTGTCCCGGCAGTTGGGCTCTCGTCAAAATTTAAAATCAAGTTTTCACCATGAAAAAGTCAAATTTTTGCAATTTTGATATCAAGAATGAATTCCTTGACCCCAACAGATTGCTTCAGAAACGGAATTACAACACTATTTTCAAAACTCGGGAGCAAAATTTCCCTATAGCGGCCGAAAATTCAAATTGCGATAACTTGAAGACCACTTGAGGTATTCGAAAAAAATTTTTTAGCTTTATTTTGTGAGATACTCTTTAAGTTTAAGAACAAAAATACATTTTTGGTTACATTTGGTGACAAGCCATTTCAAATTAAGCATGGAATGACCTTTCAGTTATTTTTACCCAAATCAATATGAAATTTTTGCAGTCTATTGAAATATCTAAACTAACCAAAAGGGGTTGCAGGTCTGGAAAACATGTTAAATCCTATAACAACAGATTCTCGGAAAAATCTAATGCTGATATTGGTTCTTCAATGACTGAGTTTAATCCCAATAATTTTAATAAACTAAAATATTCCCTTAAAATTAGTCTTTTTAATGCTCGATCTTTATGTAATAAAATCGCTTTGGTCACAGAGCATATCCATGAAAATAACATTGACTTATTTTGTGTCACTGAAACTTGGCTAAACATTAATGACAAAGCACAGATAAGAGAACTACATGAATTGGATTTCGATATTTTCAGTGCACCAACGTCTGGAAAAGGAGGTGGGGTTGGTTTCATATTTAAGAATGGCTTTCGTACTAAGAATCAAAAAGCTTTAAAGTTTAACTTGTTTGAAGTTACTAAAGCAGCAATATTTACTCAAGAATAGATTAAGAAATGATTAATGTACAGACCTGGAATTAACAAGCCGAAAAGAAATAAGAAAAGCAATATTAGCTTTACATCACTATTTTGGTCAGAATTTGAAGATTTTGGCAAACGGTATAATTGGGAGGAGGCTAATATTTTAATCATAAAAATCACAGCCAATGTTATTGTAACAAGTTTATTGCGAACGTTTCGGCCCTCTTCTGGTGCCATTTTCAACGCACAGTAAAAAACTTACACAAATTACATCCTGGTAGTGATTAAAATAAAAACTAATTTTATACTATCTTATACTATTTTTATACTATTTATAGGAGGTTATTATATATCTATTTATATACTATTTTATACTATTTATAGGAGGGCATTGCATGGTAATGAAACAGAGAAAAGAAAACATAAAATTTGTTAATTGCTCTGAGATATCATCGAGCACTTTCTGAAAGCACCGACCTATTTTATGCTATCACCAGTAACTCAGTTAATCATGATGCTGTAGTTAATCAGTTAATCATGATGCAGTAACTTAGTTTTGATAAAAAGCTTAGTTCTACTTCAGATGCAATAATTTGTCAAAACTCAAAGGGGTAGTTAGTTTAAGGAATAACCTACTATTTCAATCTTTATTTCAATCACTACCAGGATGTAATTTGTGTAAGTTTTTTACTGTGCGTTGAAAATGGCACCAGAAGAGGGCCGAAACGTTCGCAATAAACTTGTTACAATTTGAAGATTGTTTAAGCAATAAAGTAATTCTGTCGGATAAAATTATTTTGTGTGATGATTTTTACTTTTATTTTATAACTAATTCAGCAGATGCAGTCAAATTTGCTAACATGATTGACTATAATGGTTTTACCTCATTAAACAGTTTTAAAAGTGATCCCGCCCACTGAAACGGTGGGGGTTCTTAATGCATTTTTTATTTCAAAAATTTCGTATTGAAATCAAAATTTCGTATTGGATTCAACTTGCTTTTCTTGGACACAAGTGCCTGCATGATTATGCTCCCACATATTTAAAAAATTTATTCTACTCTCGTTCTTCTCATCGCAATTGTTCTCACACAGTTTTTACATTGTGGTTAGACAAACTACGCCGTATTTTTTCTGTCAATCCGGGGTAGTAGGGTATAAACGCGAAGCCTTTGAATTGTTGTTTTGTGCGGTTTGAAGGTTTCTTGATGAGCGTTGTGTTCGGGTACGAGTTCAATTTTAAAGTGTCTTTTACGAGTTTGATTTCATTTTGACGGTTTTTCGTGGTAAAGCAAAAAGCACTGGCCCGGTCAATTAGTGATCGTGCAACGGATTGTTTACGCTCTAAAGGATGGTCAGATCGGAAGTTTAGAATCGGTTGCTGTAGGTTGGTTTCCGATACACTGATGTGGAGAAACCACCATGTTTATTTGGTCGGACGAATGTATCTAAAAAAGGAAGTACTTGCATTGGGGTCGGCAAACCAGATAAAGTGCTCGATGACGAACGAGAGCGAAATATTAACTAGTTACAGACCACCACAATTTAACATGCCCCAACAGTCTGTTTCGCCCTTTTGGGCTCTTCAGGAGGCTAAAGTTTAATATAGTCTAAACAAAACAAATTGAACAAAAATGACAAAGTAAATATACCATACTAGAAAGAGATGATGTCAATTGATAAATATCAAGTCGATCTAGATTTGTTAACTGTTAATAGTGAAGTAAATGGCTAGACAAAGGCGAAAATGCACTTGGTCGTCACAGACATAAACCATTGCCAGTATAAACACAAAGGAACACCTAATTGCCAGTATAAACACAAAGGAACAACTTGTCTGGCCCTGCAATCGACCGCTTGAAGAAAGACATCACCAAGATTTTTCAAAGTCATGGATTAAGCGTAATTACAGAAACAAATCTAATTCAGACTGGCTTCTTGGACGTAACGTTCAATTTGGAAACAGAGAAGTTTTGGCCGTACCGGAAACCTGGCGATCAACTCCTCTATATTAATATGAGGTCAAATCATCCACTCAACATCAAAAAACAGCTACCCAAAATGGTGGAATCGCGGCTTTCGAGAAACTCCTGCGACGAAGACGCTTTCAAAAACGCAGCCCCTAGCTACGAGAAGGCGTTAAAAGACAACGGGTATTCCAGCACTAAACTACAATTCGTGCGGGATAAACTACCAGCGAAGAAGAAGAAACGTAAAAGAAAAATCTTATGGTTTAACCCTCCTTTCAACTCCGCAGTCATCACAAATATTGGCAAAGAGTTTTTTCGGCTCCTGCAAAAACACTTTCCATCTCACCACCGGCTACATAAGATTTGCAACAAAAACAACGTCAAGTTGAGCTACTGCTGTATGCCAAATATAAAATCAATTATCACTGGCCACAACAATAAGCTCCTTCATACAACAGATAACCCCAACAGAGCTGCTGTAGAACGATGCAATTGCAGGAGCCCAGATAATTGCCCCTTGGATGGCAACTGCTGCGTCAGCTCTGTAGTTTATAAAGCTACCTTAACATCAAGTGATCCGCCAAAGAACTATTATGGTTGCTGCTCAACTTCATTTTAAACACGGTACGGTAACCACAAGCAAAGTTTACTCCACCCACAGAAAAAGAGTGCCACGGAGCTGTCAAAAGCTTACTGGGAGTTGAAAGAGGAAGAAGATGGCAGACCACCGGATATCTCTTGGTCGATTGTCCGCCATGCTAGACCATACAATTGCGGCTCGCGACGGTGCAATTTGTGCCTCGAAGAAAAGCTTACCATCTTGCAAGCAGACCCTACGACTACCCTCAATAAACGGTCTGAGCTGATTGCGAAATGCCGTCACGGTAACAAATTCAAGCTAAGAAACGTTAAGTAACGTTTTGTGCTCGGTGTGTCTATTTTGTGCAAACGAAGTAAACTTTTATGTCGGTAGTAGTCCGTGTTCGGTAGAATTTGTACTGCTTATTTTGTTTTATTTCATTGCATTGTATGTGTAATAATTTATTTAGCCGAATACGAGTAAAACTCCGCAATCCCATTTCACCTTTGGTAATTTCCTTTTTTCTTTTTCGTTTGTTATTTCACCATTATCTGGCACGTAATAATGGGTCATGTATACCGGCTTAACTACAGTAACAATATTTAACTCGGTTGTGGTTTTGAACGCAACAGTGAGAGTCATTTTGCGACTAAGAGCATTTACCCAGGTATAGACAAGAAATTTAGTGAGGAACTCGGACTTGGACTCGTACAGTCGTCCTTCAAGTACTTGGGTAATTTTTAAGATTTTTCTATTCCCGTCACATTTTCGGTGTTTTTTCTAAATTTCTCGCAATGACTGAAATATACTGTATGTATATATTTTTTAATGGGGGTGTTCACCGATTACTAACATCGAATATATAATGTCCGATTGGGACCTGCAAGGGTTGTTACGTGTAAGATAGGTCCATATTTTTGGGGGTGCTATCAAAATTTAAATGTATGAGGAACAACGGGTTATTTATTTATTTACTTTTTGAGAGTTCTGCTACTATTTACGGCTGTACGACGATTGTACGGATCTAATTTGCAGGCCACATTCCAATAAAGACTTTAAGATGCTAGTCTATTTTTATGTTCCCTCATTCCCACTTTTATACCGATTTAGGTGTTCCTTTGTGCTTATATTGGCAATGGTTTATGTCTGTGACGACCAAGTGCATTTTCGCCTTGCTCGAGCCATTCACTTCACTATTAACAGTTAACAAATCTAAATCAACTTGATATTTATTAATTGACATCATCTCTTTCTAGTGTGATATATTTATTTGGTCATTTTATTCTATTTGTTTCATTTAGACTATATTAAACTTTAGCCTCCTTAAAAGCCCACAAGGGCGAAACAGACTGTTGGGGCATGTTAAATAGTGGTGGTATGCAACAAGTCAATAATTCGTATTATAAGTTAATACGCATTGGCTTACTAAATACTTGAACTTATTAACATGTTGAACTAAAAACCTGCTGAGCTTTATATGTCGATACTTCATTCAAGGCCTTAAAAATCCCATAGAACAAAAAATAATGCAACATCTAGGGGGTGATTCTTTATGCTTCAGGAATTGTTTATGTTTCGTGATAAAAAGAAGACAGTTTGATTGCAAAAATTCAGTTTTATTAAACGCAAAAACATCGAATTGGATACTACCGCTATGATATTTGTATTTTCTTGTACTTTTGTTCAGCAAAGATATCTGCATTTGTTTAGTTGGTCAAATTGATTTTAACGTATCGGAAACCTGTTTACGAGTTATTGCAATTCACGCGGCGTTATTGCAATGCAATTTATTATTAATTTTCTCTGAATAATAAAAAAAAATACAGGCGCAATGGCCGAGAAGTCTGGGGTTTTTAAACCACTGCGTATTTAGCTAAAGTGCTGCAATTGTTTCCGTGTAAATATTTCTTCTACATATGACATGCCACAATAGTCTTAGGCTCCTAGCATCTATAGGCAATAATTATAACATCACAATTGGCCATACTCGTGGCTGTGACTTGTGACATCACAATACAATTGCAACAACAAATTAAAAGGCTACAATGATTACTTGAGAATCGCCTAGACTATGTGCACGCCGGGCACGGTCGCTCGAATCTTCATTGACACATAAAACGTTGCCGTTGCACATAAAACGTACCTTCATTGACGTTGCACGTAAAACGTAGCGTTCCAGATAGGTAGGGTACGTTTGGTAAGTTTACTAGGCAAATTCAAACAGCGTAACAACGTACCGTACCCGTACCATTGCAAAAAAAGGCGTAGCGTACGGTGCTTCTTAACAAAAATTGAGATGCGCCGTACCGTAATGTTCTGCCGTGTTGCTTGTTGGTGTTATCTCAAGGGGGATATAAATTGCAATGCAAACCTAACCAAAAAACACTCACGATTGCTATATTATTGTACTTTGAATATTCAGTTAGACTCGGGATTTTATCTGTTTTATACTTCTACTGTAACTGATGCAACTGAATAAAAAAGACGACCGCGTCCTTAACGACCGTTTTCTGAATCAAGTATACCAAGAAGCGTAGTCTTTAGAAAGCATAGCAAGGCTTGGGCGCTCTGTCGGGCTCTTGAGTTTTCGACCAATTAATATTTATCTACAAATGCACATGCTTACACCGTCAGTTACGATCTAGGTTTGATTAAAATCAATGTGACGGGCAAGCCAGCACAACAAAACCCAAGCAATAACCCATTAATATTTGGCATTTATACCAGGAATCCGTTATCAAGCATATCATCAGTACTATATTGTCTACCTACTGACTGTACTGTCAGAAAATCAACTTTCAGACAAACTACAGTATATCTGATTCTCATAGTAACGCAGACATAAGTAACATTTTCGTTGTCAACCACACCAATCCCTTTAATTTTAAGGATCTTTCACGTCTAATTTTTGAATTTTAACATTAGATATTCCAAAAATAATTGATTACCAACGTTTTTATCCCGCTTTTCATTGTTTGACGTTAAATAGTGTTAACGGGAAAGATTTGCAACATGACAACATACAATAAATGAGTTAAATTGGCGTTTAATTGCCCTTTAAAAATATACGACAAATGAGTTAAATTAGCGTTTAATGGCCCTTTAAAAGTCAATTTAAAGCAAAATTCCGAAGTTTTTAAAACTACCAAAATTTCTAAAATGATAGAAAATGTAATATTGAACACCAACTATTAAAAACCTTAAAGTTTTCATGCTTTCCAAATCAGTATTAAAGTTTTGTTAAAAAGTTTGCCGATTATATATTTTGCCAGTTCACTTCCATAATTTTTAGCCATACTTCAATAGTTTTATTGGCTTCAGGTAAGGATTTGTTTAGGTTTAGGTCCTATTTTTACCTAATAGCTGACAAAAACTGAATAAGAGTGGTTTCTAGAACCATCTGGTCTACCGGGCATGAAAATCGATACTATAGGTAGGCTAGCCTACTAACTGTTCTTCCGGTAAAAGGCACATGGCTAGCATAACGCTAATTTATTACCTTGACGTTTCGCTCAGCTGAAACGCCGAGCATCTTCAGAAGTTGAGTTGGAGGAGTGTCGAGCACTCCTCCAATACTAGCACAAACAGTACATATCGCAGATAAGTTACAACAAAAAAAAAAATTTTTTTTTTTTTGTTGTAACTTATCTGCGATATGTACTGTTTGTACAGTGTATGTACTGTTTGTACAGCGATATGTACAGTACATATCGCAGATAAGTTACAACAAAAAAAAAATTTTTTTTTTGTTGTAACTTATCTGCGATATGTACTGTTTGTGCTAGTATTGGAGGAGTGCTCGACACTCCTCCAACTCAACTTCTGAAGATGCTCGGCGTTTCAGCTGAGCGAAACGTCAAGGTAATAAATTAGCGTTATGCTAGCCATGTGCCTTTTACCGGAAGAACAGTTAGTAGGCTAGCCTACCTATAGTATCGATTAATAGCTGACATTCACAGAATAATTTATTTTACCATTACCTTTCCACTACTCAGTATTTTGCAAAATGAAATTGATTACGAAGCAATCAATTACATCATTTTCGTTAAACTTAATATGATTCTCAACTCAGTCTCCGTGCATTCGCTAGAGTCTCCCTGCAGTCTCCATGGGTTCGCAGTGCAGTCTCCGTCAATTTGATGGCGAATTCACTGCGAACCCACGGAGACTCCAGTGCGACTCCACGGAGGCTGCACTTCAAATTAAAAAAGTTTTGGACAAGATGAAAAACTTTTTGCTCCTTGGTGACTCCACTGCGAATGCGCTGAGACTCACCGCGAATGCGCTGGGAGTGCGCGGAGACTCAGAAAACTAAAAACTGCTTAATTTGCTGTGGAGTCGCAGTCAAAGTCGGCAAAGTATGATAGCAACATTATTGATCAAGCTCCTGCTCATGGACTTCTAAATAGTAGGATCTGGACAGGAAACTAAACGAAAATTGAAAGCGTCGCCGAACAAAACGATGCCAAAGAAATTGACCATTTGAGCTGCATAGTGCATGATAGCGAGACAGCGAGTAAAAATTCCCAAAGAGCATCATGGAGTGAATGAATGTGCCTGTGATCCACAATGGGAGAGATGCATGATCCCATGGGAGTACCAAACGTTTGTCTGTACAAAACGTTTTGAAAAGAAAAAAAAAAAATTTCTGTTCTAATTCCACTGTTTTTTCTTTTCAAAACGTTTTGTACAGACAAACGTTTGGTACTCCCATGGGATCATGCATCTCTCCCATTGTGGCTAACATCTTCATGGAGCATATAGAGGAAGCCGCGCTCACGACATTTCACACGCCACCTAAACTCTGGCTTCGATATGTAGATGATACATTCTGCGTATTAAAAAAAGAGCACATGACAGAATTTCACCAACATATCAACTCGGTTTGTCATCATATACAATTCACTATGGAAGAAGAGCAGAATCTCTCTTTACCGTTCTTGGATGTTTTAGTAACACGACATGACAAAACTCTTCGCACACAAGTCTACCGCAAACCCACCCACACAGACAGACACCTTCACTTTGATTCTCATCATCCTCAGCACCAGAAACTCGCAGTTACCAAGACACTACATGACAGAGCTAACACACACAACACCATCCCAGCAGATGCACGACACGAAGCCACCCATGTTCTGTCTGTTCTACAACTCAACGGTTTCCCTCTCCGGCACTCTTACCCCATCCCCAAGGTCAAACAACGGAACACAACACGGTATCTTAAGCAATTCACCTCCATACCTTATGTACAGGGTACTTCAGAACGTATCGGTCGTATTCTTAACGAAGCTGGTGTGAAAGTTGCGATGAAGCCGGTTAAAACCATTGGCAACATTCTTACCTCACCCAAAGATCCTGTTGCAGAGCATGAAAAGAGTCGATTAGTTTATAAGATACCTTGTGCTGATTGTGAGTTTGTGTATGTGGGGCAAACGAAACGGGATTTAAAAAGTCGTGTTGCAGAACATAAAAGAGCCGTCAAAAATGCGGAACCAGAAAAATCCGCTTTATGTGAACATTTAATGTTGTTTGGTCATCGTATTAATTGGGAAGAATCCACTGTTTTAAAATATGTTAACAGTTATCGCAGACGGTTAATTGCTGAAAGTTGGTTTATCAATGCCCACACTAACGTTATCAACCGTTCGGACGGTGAGACATTGCCATCAGTGTACCGATCTTTAACCAAAAGTGCTCATTAAATGCTGTTTTTTTTGTTTTTGTTTGTTTTTTTTTGCTAATTTTTTTATCATATATGACTTAGCCACGTTCTCTCGTTTCATCACAGTAAAGCAATTGAATTTTTACGTTTTGTTGAATTAGTCCTAACTCGCAAGTTGATGATTATGACGTTATAATCATCTATAACTCACTTAATTTATTCGGTTCTTTTGATATTTATTTTGTAACTTATCTGCGATATGTACTGTTTGTGCTAGTATTGGAGGAGTGCTCGACACTCCTCCAACTCAACTTCTGAAGATGCTCGGCGTTTTCAGCTGAGCGAAACGTCAAGGTAATAAATTAGCGTTATGCTAATCGTGTGCCTTTTTCCGGAAGAACAGTTAGTAGGCTAGCCTACCTATAGTATCGATTTTCATGCCCGGTAGACCAGACGGTTCTAGAAACCACTCTTATTCAGTTAATGAATACAGCCAGTCTCTTTAACCTTTATTGGAATAGAACCCGGTGTTTTGGTTTTAATGTATAAATTCAGTTTGTATGATGTGCAGTTTTAACTATCTCAAAAATATTCATCTAAAATGCCGTATATTGAAGCAAATTTAGAGATTAACTAAATACATGGCTTTTGGTAGTTGGCCTCGTTTTGTCTACCGCCAAACCTAGTTTTCAGTCCAGATCCTACTATTTAGAAGTCCATGACCTACTGCAGCAAATTGTTGTATGAAGTCGTGATTAGAATACTTAGCACCTACTTTTTCGACCATAATAGAAAATGCTACCTATTGCACTGCAATGAAGACATTTAATAACAGTTGTAGTGTTGTTAGATACTTTATGTCAGCTTGATGTAGTTACAAGCGTAAAGATACCGATTTTTAATTTTCTTGATAATTGTTATGGTGCACTAAATGCAATTTCTTCGCACTCCACTAATATGTACAATGCATGATCAACTTTTTGATAAGCTTATCGCATTGCAATTAATGTAAGAAGCCCAACGATCATCGTATCTCGTACAACTTCAAAAAAATTGCAACATTATTTTCTTACTGATAAATGTTCTGCAACTTGAGACGATTCTCTGGAGGAATATCTTCCATTTCCGCAAATACGGTAGTCGTAGAAAGACCACAGAATCTTCTGTGCTCCATGTATGATGGAATGCCGTGATCTCTTCCTCTTTGGATGTTAATTGCCGGTAAATCACGCCCAAAGTGACCTTCAAGATAAAACGATGGTTAATTTGTCTTAGTCCAAAGGCCAAAGGTTCACAGACAAGGTAGAGTTAATGTTACAGTAGGTTGAATTCAAATTTTGACCATGCTCTTACAGCATGTCACATGTTTTTCTAAAAAATGATGGTCATCATGCAACGATCCTAATGCGTTGCGATGATTCAACTTTTAAAACAAGCAAAGCTTATTCCATCGTAACTGTTACGAAACGTTAAACAGGGGCAGAACGATGTTTGAAAATAGTTTGAATTTCGTTAAAAAGTAAATAAATCAAAACTCTGAAATTTTTTAAGGTTTGTGCAAAAAAAAATATTCCTCGCCGTTTCATCGCTGCTGAGTGACATCATTTCAAACATCACTGATTCATTCCAGAAAATAGATATAGTAGAAGCTAGTCATGCAAAACTCACGCATGTGCCATTGCCTTTTTCTCATACATTTGGTTTAAATACGACATTTTGTCATAGAAATGTTGCAAGCTATGTAGTGTAGTGGTTATCGTGCTCAGCTTCCAACCATCGTACCCGGGTTCGATTTGCACTTGGGTTGCGATTGCGTGGAATGGAAGAATACAGAATATAGATGCAGTATGCAGGAATGGGAAAGGATATGCAGGGAGAAATCTTTTTTTGCTTCAAAACCTTGCATTACAGTTAGGGTTGGGGCAGCAACGCTAGCCTGAGGGATAGCAATTACGTGGCAGCAGCTTTTTCGCTTATGCAAGCGACGTACCGTTACGCTTTAGTGCAACTCCCTGCGTAAGTTTTGAACGACTAGCTCCTCACGTAATAGAAATTAACGTCACTAACTACCGAAATTAACATCACCAACTCCCTGCGTCACAGGTAATACTGAGCGCTTGTTTAATTCTGTTTAGAGCTTCGCCGGTGTAGGCTGGGCGTGAAAATAAGGCAAGTAACAAAGCAAACTAAAAATAAAGTATAAAATGTTGTTTTGTACTTCCTATATTAGGCCTGGTTTAGGCCTCGTACTAATTAGGCTAGGCCTACCGGTAGCGAGACCACTGAAGACCAGAAGCTAAACTGCTAAAGGAGATAAGTAGGCCTAATGCTGATGCTAGTGGCTGTATTCAAAGATTGGTACAGCCTGATATTGCATTGACAAACAGGAAGTGACCAGAAAAAAAAATATGTTAGGTTACCTCTGACCAGTAAGTGAACTTTTCTTGTTTACCGGTATGGTGCCATTTACCGGTAGCCAATTGATGCGAGATAACGGTATCAGTTTATTGTGTCACTACCCCTGTCCCCTTCTTATCAGCTTAAGCCATACAAAATGCTAGCTGTAATTCAAAATTGCTGTGAATAATTTTTAATTATAGCCTCTAAGTGATCTAAGTCTCGTTTGGTCAAACAATTAAATCATCTTCCTGTTTTTTATCTGTTATGGAGCACAAGCTCTGAAGCAAAATCTCCACTACGTAAAAGTGAATACCGGTATCGCAAACCACCAGGCCATCTCATTATTGTACGAAATGCCATTCCATTACAGTTCCAATATCTTATAACAGATAATATTATTATACAAAATATTCTGTTACTAGGCTACAGTATTCCAAAGTTCTACTATCTCATTACTGAACATAATGTCATTTCGTTACTGTTCCAAAATTGTATGGTTGCCAGTGATCCTCTGACAAAGTATGAGTCCTACAATCCTACAATTAAGTAATTGTAGGATTCATGGACAAAGCGACCTTATTGCAAAGTAAAGTAAGATTAGTTAATCATTATAAAAACATAGGGTGTTTGCGAAACGATCCATTCTCAGATTCTTGGCATGTCTACTAACTGCTAAGTGGCTACCCAACTGTAGTATTTTTTAGGTTATCGCTGTTAAATAAATTTACTGTGCTTGCCGTATGCCATGTGGGTTTCACATGCGAAATCCAATACGCCGAAGTACTAAATTTTTGCACCAATTTGGCATAGATAATTCAAAAATAACTTTGGTGCTGAGCGAAATCCCCTCAAAAATTTAAATTAGAGCATAGATGGTGGGAAACTTTCTAACTTACTTACGCATACCCTAGGAATGAAGACCTGTAAATGAAGAAAAAAAATCTGATTTTGAACTTTTTTTAGTACCTGTGCGAACGGAATGTACTGTATATTTGCATAGTTTTAACTAGCTGTTGCAATTTATGATGAGAGCAAGCAGAGCCATTGCAGTGTTGGATGACGATGATCATTATCCAGCACTGATAATGCTATCACCATTAGTGATGCTATGTTCCTGGTTCATCTGATCTCAGCAATAAAGAAACCGGTTGTTGTGAATTTAAAGATAAACTTTACTTTTGATGAAGCTCTCTGTTCACGTTGTTTTGTAAGGTTGAAAGTGTTTGTCTTTAGCTAAGTTTTTGATTTGTATCTGATTAATTACATACTTAATTAAAAACACTTGTAAACACTTGATTAACAGTAAAACTGTAGCAGCCAACGTGCTAAAACGCATGGCTTTGGAAAGATCCAACAAAGCATACAGAAACACCAGAACCTTAAATGTGCAGGCCTTGCTGTGGTCCTGTAGATTTTAGTATTACTGTACCAGCATTGAGTAATGGCTGTGGGGTGCTTTTTGATTTGCAGCAAACTGACATCAGAAATCAGTTGATCAAATTGTAAAAATGTGCATCTGGCCTTACTGACTCAGCAAATTGCATTTTAACTTTTTTCATTGTTTTTTGTGCTAGTCATTATGATCAGCAAGAAATGCTGGGCATATGCTAAGAAACTAAACTGATGTGCAATAAAACGGCATTCAGGTCAAAAAAATTTTGCTCGATTTTCTCTCAAAAAAGTTTGACAGATTTGAAAATCAAATTCATCAAATTTGAATTTTCGACAACCTTCCGTTTTCAAGATATGATAATGCAGACTTCCCTGCAAAATGCTTTTCCCATTAGAAACTTTGCCAGCGTTGCCATTTACAAATAAAATTTCAAAAAGTTAGTGCATGTTTCTAATTCTCAATAAGTCTTTTTGACAGTGTTGTTGGCAAAACAAAGTAAAGGGTCAGAATTGTAAATTACCTGCTTTTCAAGTATATGTAAGCCAACTTTCTAAAAGTTAATCTTCTGTAACAATACTGGAAAAATAGCCACACTAAAGTCACAGGAAAGTTATTATCTTAAAAATGGCAAGAGGCAGAAAGTTCAAATTTGGTGAGAATACATTATAGCTTTTTCCCAAACCTTTGGTCAAAAGTGAAAAGCTGGAGTTGAATTTCCTTTTAAGTGCTTGGTTGGTGTAATTACATTTGATATCATTGCAGCATTGCATTTTCTAAATTTTGTGTTATAGAACTTCTCGAAATTATTTTCCATCAACTTAAGAAAATATGAGTTCTTCCTATTGAAATGTTTCAAAACAGCTTCCAGCAATGCAATCTGATGCTCCTTTGACTTTTGCATAACAGTACCAAAATTGTGTCAAGGCCATTGCTATTAGGTACACCGAGGCAATTAGGTACACCGAGTTGTTCACTAGTGTCTGGTATTATTTTATTTGATGAGTGGTGTGATAAAATTAAAATCAATATAACACTTATAAAATAATGCCCATTACCATCTAAAGCCTCTTGCCAAAGAATAACAGTAACTTGAAAATAATCTCATGTAAATCTAGAAAAAGCTGATAAGAACTAAATCTAAAAGTTTTCACTCTTTCATAGCCCTGATTTTGTTTAGAAGCCTCTTGCCAAGGGTGACAGTAGAGAGAGTTCTTTTTTTGAACTAAAACACAAATCAGAATTTATGTAAATAGTCAAGACAAAAAAATAGACGAAATTACATCCCGATTGCTGTGCATTTATTGTGTAACAGTAACTCTAGAAGAATCTGATGTAATTCTTTAAAAAAATCCTATGTAAACTAAATCTAAAAGTTTTTACTGTTGATTTTGTTCAAGCCACTTGCTGTTGTACAGAAAGTTTATTACTATGCAACGTTTTTATTAATATGCTCTGATGAACTTTTAATAATATGCCAAGTCGTTCCAGCAGCTCCTCTTATGCTATGGATTTCCAAAGCTGGAAGATAATACCGTACTCTCTTTCGACTTTGGAAAATGACCGCATAAGAGGAACTGGGTTTCACTGAGATAAACACAAGCATTGGTAACTGTGCTCCACAATTTAGTTTATTAGCCTGAATGTTTAACACCAAAAGCATTGGTATTTTTTACAATTTTATTTGTTCTACTGTATATATAGACGAGATTTAAAAATCCATTGCGTAAATCTTCTAGTTTAAAATTTATGCTATAGAGCAGGGGTGATCAAGCTTGTTGAGAAGCTGACTGCATGACCTTTTTTCTAGGATTTAGTGGGCCACACAGTTCTCATAGAATACTTGGATAATTTTTTTTCCAAATACTGCTTAATGATCATGCAAGTTTTGAATTGTCCTACCTTGTTAAATCGTTGTTAAACCGCGGAGTTAACTTTTAATAAAATTAACTTCGCTTCGTGTTATTAGGGTGAAACTTTTTTAATTACTGGGCTAAGATGTAGGCTTCATCCGCCCCCCCAAGCAACGCCTATTTCGTAGTAGTTGGACTACTGAACACATCTTTTACGAACTGTGAAGTATGGATCTGCTGTGACACTCGTTTTGGAATGCAAACTGCGCGGAGATAAAAATATAAACAATGAAACAAAAAAAGTTATAACGTAGCTATGTAGAGGCGAACGAAACGCAAATTGCTACTTTTCAAAAAATAGCCATAGGGCCGTACTTTGGGCAACCCTATTATGGACAGTGCCTTTTTGAATAAACGCTACCGGTACTACAGCTAGAAGTTCAATAAGCAAAGCTTTTTGAATCGGTTAATTATATTGTCGCAGTTTGCGTCAATTTAACTGTGTTATATAGGTTTCTACTTCAATACAAAGACGACCTTATCGGACTCAGTCATCAGCGATTGTTTTGCAACTGAACTACATTATCGCAATGCTGCTCAGTCTACAGGTAATTTCGTTTACTTTCAAGTATGAAGTGTCAGCATAATTATTATGGTAGTTAACCGTGCCGCCCAATCTTAATTTCGCTGGAAGTTAGTCTAAACTTGCAAACTTTGACTCAACATACAGTCAAACCTCGGTTTTACGGATTAATGCGAAAATGCAATTGTCTTTTATTAGAAAATGTCGCTTATTCCAAAAGACACAAATTTTACCTACTTTACTTGTAGATGCGCACGTTTTAGTTAAAATTACTTTTTTGTCCAAACAGCCTGAGTGAAAATTTTAACTAGAGGCAGTTTTGGTTAAAATTACTTTTTTTGCCCGCTTGTATTTTGTATTAATTAAACCAGTCCCAGAGCGACGAGAGGAAAAAATGGTGTTGCGCGAAATTGAGTTTAGATGTCAGGATGTCTCGATAGCATCAGAGCCCCTTGATGAGTTAGTTGTCTCACATCAGGTTGGTTGCCCCAGGATGTGGCGTTTCAAAAACCAGACACTCTGTCTCAACTGGAGACACAGTGTTTTTACGTTGTCGAGTTGGGAGAAATTGCGGTTGTTTGGTTATGTAACATAGTAACCAATTAATTTTTGCTGCGGCAGCTGAGAAATATTTTGGCAGTTGTTAGGCTGGCTTTAATAAACATTCTGTACAAATCAATTGACCTTTAATCCAATCTAACGAAAGAGTGAATTTTATAATATGCAGTATCTTGAAATCTCAATATTATTGAAAACTTTCGAGCACCAAAGCAATTCTGAACAGTTTTTTCATTGAAAGCAGATACCAACGGCTCTGTTTTGTTCTTTTTTTATTCTTAGCTGTGTTTTCTC
The DNA here is from genome assembly GCA_963965965.1 of Trididemnum nubilum. Classification (NCBI taxonomy): domain Eukaryota; kingdom Metazoa; phylum Chordata; class Ascidiacea; order Aplousobranchia; family Didemnidae; genus Trididemnum; species Trididemnum nubilum. The sequence continues at coordinate 20,728,143 of OZ014477.1, forward strand.
AATGAATCTGGTATTACCAGAGGCACTTTCATACGCACCATTGTTATGAATTACTGAGTACTATAAAAAGATGACTACAGAAATGTTTACTTTAATTAGCAGAAATTTTTCTTATAAGCTATCCTATAGTTATTACGTATGATATTCGTTTTAATTAAATCATCTTTTTACAGTTCTGGCAACTTCCCAAGCTGCCATCGTCGCGCTTCATCAAACCCAAGTCCGTCACCTAAACGGCCGCCACAGTCCAACATTGCACAAGAATCTGTTCGGAATTTTAGTTGGCGAATTTTACGTCTGTAGTTTTTCTTGCGTTTATCGTAATGCCTGTATCTTTGCAATAAATTTTTATTACTTTTTAATTTTATAATTTATAAGAAAAGCAATACGTTCTAACTAGAAAACATTACTATTCTATAAACTACAGAAACATAAACTACGTGCCGATGCTGGGCCCAAGCAAGCAATACCTGCTTATTGTGAAATGCTGTTCCACAATGTAGGTCTAATGCTAGTATTAACTGCAGGCTAGCTACAGTTTCTGGAAGTTTTACGCACCTGTAGCCGTCCGCTTATCCAGTATTTAAATTGTTGGGGGGACGCGTCCCCCACTGAGAGTTAGCAGCCCCATCGAGACTTAGCGTTCCCCTATGGAAATTCAGCGTTCCCTACTAAAAGAAAGCGTCCTGGCCGTATAGACAAAAAAATGGCTGATGGAATGTCAATTTCCGGCCGAATATTCCATCAAATTGCGGTAAAATCTTTTTCTGGTCTTCACCTGAATTCGGGGCAAGCTTTTCATCAAATTGCTGCCGCATTCCGAATGCGTCCGGTCACGACTACGAAAGCGTTTCTCCAAGCAATATTTTACAGTTTAAGTGCTGCTTGCATCCAGTATTGTCCTAACCGGCAAAATATTTTCTTATTATGCCGCTACTTACGAAAATCACAATGGCCACAATTATCCATTGTTGTATTATAGATCAATTTTACCACTAAGCATCACCTGCTTGGTTTTGTTTTGAGGAAAAATAACGGAGTGATTTTCGTTTTTGCCCAAACACTAAATCAGTAATTTTAAGCAAAAACCAAATCCATTTTCAAAAAATTAACTAATTTGTGAATGTATGCTGCTATGACATTGCATTAACAGCCAAAAACTTAAAATCTAAATTTTTTTCTTGCTTGGGTTCTGAGTCACTTTAAGTTTAATTATGGAAAAACTTCGTGTTAAGGTCTTTCAACATAATAAGGCCAACAGCCTGATTGGTTAACGAAAGCCGATACAACGCTAGCCATACGATGCTTACCTGCGTGTGCAAATAAGTGATTGGTCAGCGCATCTGCAAATGAGGTGTCATAGTTCATTGCATGATCAGCAACCATTCCTCTAAGAACCGATCCAGGGCCGCCTGCTTGGAGAACTGGAGTGGTATCGAAAAATCTACAAGCAGTGCAAAATTATACTTTGACCGACTCTGATTTGGTTTGTTCCAAACAGCAGTTTTTCAACAAAAATAGTGTATTTTCGAACCAATGCATTAGTAACTCCATTAATCTTTTAAGGTAGTGCAATTTCCGCTGATTCAATTTCACACAACACCAAATTGCGAGCGAAATGGAAACTAAATAACTACGTATTCAGTACCGAATAAAAAACTTACTGAGTTCTTAAATCGATGGTTGGCTTATCTGTGTTATTCGTATAATCTGGGTTAAGTCTTGAAAGAAGTCCATTTATGAGAGTGTGGCCAAGACGGAAAGCTGCTGTGGCGAATGATATGTCTATTGTGGCGTCATAGTTCGAGTCATAGCCAAAGTAATATCCCTGCACAAAAACATACAGGATAACATTTCGAAACCGTAAAGCAGAGAATCTAAAATTTTTAAATGTTTGATTCTTGCCCAAATAATATAGATAGAGACTCCGAAAACACATCAAGAAAGCTATTTATTTGCGGAATTAGGCAATTTTGTCACACTAATATTCTGAATATGGATTTAACTGATGAGGTTCTGCATATCGAAAAAGAGATTATTAAATTATCTGTTTATGAATGGCATTACAATAAGTAATGCTAATTATGAATCTTAGTAAAGAGTTGTAAAATGTTTATTGAACATTTTGTTCAGTGTTTTGCACTTTAAATTACAATTCAGTATGCATGATTTAGCAAGATATGCAAGAGTAACATAATGGAACGGAGAGTACCCGTGCATGATTTGGCATGTACAAAGTCTTTTATTGGAAAACTTTTAACAGCGTGTAATAAATTGTTATTGGCACCCACCTGTTTAGTTAAAGTCAGTCCAAATCGTTTCATATTTTTCTCTCCAAGAAGTATTGGAAAGAATTCATTATACGTGATTTGTTGATGAATGGCTGCAATAATACGTCGCGTAGTCTGCAATGTGCTGTATTAGTTAGGAATGCGTAGGATTAATTTTTGTCCAAACGACAGATTTTATATTTGCGCTTACAAAATACTTAAGTCATCAACTTCATTAAGACATCTTCCTTCTTCATCTTGGTATTGAAGGTTTATCGTACTCCAGTTTCGAACCACCGACTACCTCTATCTACTGCATTTGTTATTGTTTATTGTCAACGTCATCGTTTCACGTGACATTGCTGAGATAACGTGTTCTTTTAAAATTTTGCGGCAGTTCAGTGTAGCTCAACTACTTTGTAGGTTTCAACCTACTACAGCTTTTAAATTCTGGATTTTAGTTTTTATTTTTGATATTTTGATTTCAATTGATCATCTTTAATATGTTTAGCTTTACCCCTGATGATCCTATTTTTGGGTGAAACAAACTGTTGGGTTATAGTTTTTAATTTTTAATGTTTAATGTCGTAATACTGTAGTGGTTTACTGTGATATTTGCTCTAACACTCCGTTATCGAGCACTTTTGAAACCCTGATATCAACCACTGACTGGGTCATCAACTTGTAGAAAATAGATGTCAAAAACATCCAAAAGTTTGTTTTTTCTGATGCTTTACAATGGTTGACATTTTTTGAGTGATTGACACTACTGCTAATTGGCTTCATTAGTTGCACTGTTGTAGATGTAGAAGTGTATAACTTTTACTGATGGTTTGAACTCTAACCGATATCCTATCACTTGTTAAGTTAAATATATGCAATTGCTAAATAGCATCCATTTTAAACATTGAAATGTGGTTTAAGATTATGAACGGTGAGACGATGTCAGCTTCTCGTTAGCTCAGTTGCGGTGGCAATGGATTAGTATGTAAAGCGTCAGGTTTGTGATCAAAAGGTTGCTGATACTCGGCTTGATTCCCGAACTGGCAATGTGTCGCTTTGTCCTAGGGAAAGACACTTTTTGCTTATTTCCCTTTGGGGCCAAGCAGTCAATCCTTTTGGTGACCTGCTTGGCAGAAGACTTGCAAACAGAACTGATAACTTCTTACTGTTCATGATTTTGATAAACTCGAAATTAAACTAATATTTTAAGCTCTTACCCAAAATATTCTGTCGCTGTCCCAGTGTGGATTAAGGAATCTCAGTTCTTTAGCAATTTGGTTGTGCTTTCTCAGCCATACCGTGTGTCCAGAGGCTAACGCAGCTTGTTCGTTTATTCGAATATCCCCTGCAAGAATTCAAATGTGAACATTACCATTACGCTATAATTTACTTTTTTTATCTCCGCCGAACACATAAATAGTTTAAAAACTTCATCTGTTTAAATGTTTGTAAACGGAATAAACTGCATATAAATAATTTAAAACGTTGAAATAAATTGCGAAAGATAAATTTTTTACCTGCAAAGTGGAATTAATTCATTAAACCATTTTATTGACAATATTCAACTAATGAATTAAAACTTTTAAGGTATTTTTACTGCAATTAGTGCAAAGTCTTTAATGATGCCGTTGATTGATTGATTGATTAGTTGATTGATTAGTGTTATGTTTAATCATCATCATTTTGCTTCAGGAATGTGCTTCTTTCTATTCCTGGAGCCAAGCAGATGTTCCCCGCACACAGGGGTCAGCATATTTTTGCAGTTTTTTTGTATTTAATGACCACCAAAAGTAAGCCAACTAACAATTACATAATTTCGTGACAGCAGATGTATGTCAATAGTGAAGTATCATCTTTTCGTCGCCAATATGTTCCAACAATTATAGTTTTTTTACCTCCAGCAAAGCAGCTTGTGTTAGTGAATTCAAAATGAATCGGTTCACATTCAAACTGAGATTGCAGGTTTAATGGAACTTGTTCACCAAGAGGTAGTTGACGTTGATGATGGCTGTTTCCATAATAACTATTACCGGTGTTGTTCCTGACTATTAGTAAACCCTCATCTGCAAAATAAATATGAGGTGGATGATCAATTTGATAAAGCGAAGATAATTGTTGATTCTATAAAAACCTAGAGAAAATAAAAAATAGCTTGGTTATGACTTTGTTGAACATTGTATGACTTACCGCAATCCGGGCATTTTTAACTCTGTCGGTTTGATTTACGCTTCGTTTGTGGCTTTGTTGTTGTTTTTATTTGTTGTCAATTAACCCTTCTTTGCACAGGCTATTTGACCAATGCATTTTACGTGGGGAGAGAGGGCAAAAATGCCTCCAACTCCCTATCTAACTCCTAAACCAAAAGCCATGGTAACAAGAAATTTGTCATGCGGGTTGGTGTTCAACAAATTTTTTTAGAACATTGTTTATGAGTTGATCACATCATCATAGTGACGTTAGAGCCTATTTTCAAAAAATGATGTCATTTTTTGAAAATCAAGGGCTAAATCAGGCAATTTTCAGTAACGTCATAAGCAGTTCACATTTTATACGTAGGTTTGTTTTTTGTTATTGAATTATAAAATGCCTAACTCAAAGTAGTTACATCACAAAAGCGTCTTAAACATCATTTAAATTAAAAATTGTCCAAAAAATGCTCAGATTTCGAAAAGTGGCTTTGGCGAACCTCAAAACTGGGGAACTTCTCGTTACCTAACAACTTCACATTTTCAGTTGTTATTTAGTAATAAATTTGAATCAACTTCAAGTTGGTTTAAAGTATAAAGCGTTTTTCTAAAGGGATTTATCACCTAAAAAACGAGTGGGAGGCAAAATCAGTGCCGTCGCTACGGGGGCCAAAGGGGCTATGCCCCCCCCTAACGGCTGCTTGTGCCCCCCTTTTGGTTTACTCAAACTACTGTTTTTGGAACATCACGTAACGACAAGCCAACAGCCAATGATGGAAAAAGGAAATAATTACGTTCAAACATTTTCTCCTTTGATGTTTTCTCGATTCTATGTGAAATTGCTGGCAACCAAATGCTGCCAATAAATCTACCGCAATAACCCATCTTATTAACACACCTTTACGGATGTGTCGCGGAAGAGATATGTAAGCCTGCAGAATCGTTAACGGTACTTTGATAGTGATTATGGTATTAATCAATATGTGAAAAACTTTTTTTTTTAAAACAAGCTGTTTTGATTTTTAGAGCACACTCAAGATTTGGAGGTCGCAGTCAGTGGTGCGACCAGGGTGAAGGGGCTTTAGCTCCCTTAGCCAAGTCGCTTAAAAAATTTAACCTCATAATACGAGTATTTAAGCGTACTTTATACTTGACATGAAGTAAGGGGGGGGTGAAGGGGCTAAGCAATTTAATTCTTTGAAATGACTTCTGAATTTCAGCAAGTTAGTTATTTATATGGCTTCAAAAAGAGTGAAATATTGAAATGGTGTTAAAATCGCTATTTTTTGCGGCGAAATCAGAAAAATGACCCAGCGGCAGGGGGTTCTGCCCCCAGACCCATGTCCACAGTCACTAAATATTTAGTGACCATGCCGCGTTTGTGACACTTTTGAGTTGTATCAGTTTGTTCTGCACGGGGGCTAAATCAGGCAATTTTTGGTAAAAAAAACAAACTTTTAGTCAGGGATGTGGAAGCGGAAGCGGTTAATATTTTGTGGAAGCAGAAGTGCTTTGATGAAAGAGGTTGGAAGCGGAAGCAAACTCGGAAGCGAAAGTGTTGAAAAGGAGCTGGAACCGGAAGCAATTTTTTCAAAATCAGACGCTTCTGGATTTTCAAACTGGCTACAATCGTTGGGGTAAAATGTAACAATAATAATATTATTTCTAGGTACATAACTATGTATGCAAAATTTCCATTTTAGTTACTGCCATAATTTTTAACTCTTGTGCCGCCTTAAATTATCGCAAATAATAAAGAGCCATGAGCACTCCGTCTTTGAGAGAGATCATGGGTGTGATATGCGTGATATACCACCAATACTACCATGGTATCAGAGTTCGAGAGTTTACTGTGGCCAGGAGTGGCCACGATGGGGTTATGGTAGGCTCCTTCTTTATTTGCTGTGGTTGCTGCACGTGCTGGCAAGTGCCACTGCCAAGTAAGCCTAGTAGTGTCTCCTGTACTTAGCCAGTTGCAGCTGATACAAATTGAAAGTTACTTACCGGTAACTAAGAACCTGCTGTTACTGGCTAGTAGGGAATAGGGATGATAGCTTACAATAAGGATACTGCAGTTTAGTTATCGGTAAAAAAACAACAACTATGTTTAAGACTATAGCCCTTGCAGTATATTCAACTCAGGGCTAAGGCTAACTTATCTTAAATTTTCAAGATTTTTAAATCTCGTTCTTTTTTGTTTCCTTTTTTAAGTGCCAAGGTTAGGGTTTAAGTTTGGGTTAGCTAGACTTGGACTTAGAGTAAGCTTAGACTAGGCTAAGGATTTGAGTTTAGGTTAAATTCGAGTTAGAATTAACTAAAAAACTACTGGTAGACAGACATAAAACTTAGCAGTAAAATAAAACTTTCCTAAATTTTATTGGAGAACCAAGGGAGACAAATTAGTTCTTGCTTGATTAAAAGTTGTTTTTTATTGATCATGATTAAAGTACTGCAGTGCATTATATAGGCGTAGCCAGGATTTTTGATTGAGGGGTCCCAAACCACAAATCACATGCAATGACGTCATCAGAAATTTTTGAAAGTGGGACTTTTTGTGGGACAAAGGTATTGCAGATTAGCAGATCAAAGGCCGTGGCCTGAGTGTTGGCACATAACCAGGATTTTGCTATAGGGAGAGGGCTCAATCTCCTCCAAAAAGTGTAAATTGTTATGAGTATTGAGCAAACTAGTGTGTCTCAAATGTATCATACACGGGGGTCTAGGGAAGCTATGGGGGGTCTGGGGGCGAAGCTCCCAGCCGCTGGGAGATTTTTTTGTAATTTTTTGGGAAAAACTAGCTATTTTAATGACATTTGATTTCAATTTGCTCGTGTTTACAACCATTTTAAAGAGCTAGATTTTTAACATGTGATAGCCAATTGAAAAAATTAAATTGTTCAATCCTCCTTTTACTTAAATTTAAGTCTAAAACACGCTTAATATCTTGGATTTTGGGGTTAAATTTAGTAAGTGATTTGGCCCAGGTAGGGAAAGCAAGGTTCATTGCCTTGAGCAATATTTTTGCAGTAAATAATAATTAGCTCGAAGATTTTCCTCAGAGATTTTTGTTTTGTCATAAAAATAAACAGCTCTAGGAGTATATATACCTGGGGGCCCAGGCCCCCTCAATTCAAATTCAATAATTAGTATAATGAGCATTTCCCCCACCTTTTTTTTTCAAAACTATTTTTCCGCGGAAAAACTGTAGAGGTGAAGATGGATTGTCATTTAAAAATGGTACAATAGGTAGTTACGCCTACTAACCATGTTATTTTCCGGGTCGGATTCACATTCCGCAGGGCACTTGGCACTTGGGAGATTTTCTCAACATCTTTCAGCCAAATATAGGTGAAGAACAAAAAAGGTTCACCATCGGAGGACGAGGCCCCTAGCAGGTACTGCCCCATATTTTGGTGAATCCGGCCCTGGTTATTGCATTACGTTCATAAAAAAGCTTTTTGAGGGCCTGAGATAGCAAATTTTAGGACAAAAGTTCTCATTTTCTTCGCGGTTATACATTTAAATTGGTTGGCAAAAATTGAATTGAGGGGTGCTCGGGGCCCCTGTATGGTTGTCAATATTGTTGTTAATTACCGTTGTAAGCGAAAAATGCTAAAAGAAACCAAACCTGAAAAACAATAGACTTTTTGTCATATTTTGTCATTGGTGACATTTCAATTGGATGGGGCGGGCCCCCTGGGCCCTTTCGGTTCCTGGCTAGGTCTATGGGGCCCTGTGCCATATGGTAAATCCAGCCCTGATTATTGCAATACGTTCATAAAAAGATTATATGGGGTCCTGAGGTAGCAACTTTTAGGACAAAAACCCAAAATTTCATCCGGATTATACATTTAAATTGGTTGGCAAATTTTGAATTGACGGGACCCGGGCCCCCTGGTCGTCAATATTATTGTTAATTATTGTTGAGCGCGTGTGCTGTTGTACGCGAAGATACTAAAAGAAACTGAAGAAACAAGGCGTTTTTGTCACCTCTTTCTCATTGGTGACATTTTAATTGGGGGGGGGGCGGGCTTTTGTCCCCCCTCCCTGGCTACGCCTATGGTGCATTATCCATGATTGCTAGATCTTGGTTATTTTGTAATGACATGCTAGGCTACTGTATAACAAAAACTTGCCGTTTTTTTTTTTACACTAAATACAATTAGCTGTTTCATGCTGACCAGGGATGTGGAAGCGGTGGAAGCGCTTAAATTTTTGTGGCAGCGGAAGCTCTTTAATGAAAGAGACCGGAAGCGGAACAGGACTCGGAAGCGACTAATTCTATCCGGAGCTGGAAGCGGAAGCAAAAAATTCCAAAGGTGAGGAAGCTGAAGCGAACTCAGAAGCATAAAACTTCAAGAGGAGCAGGAAGCGGAAGCATTAAAAATTTGACTGCTTCCACATCTCTGCTTATAGTTCACCTCTCTGAGCAAAATCCTAGATGCACGTCCGATAGCATTCACTGCTGCAGATAAATTTTTCAAGCAATTGTGGGCCGCAGACGAAACGAGCTAAGAAACTTTGGCGGCCTTATTTTAAAATTGCGCATATTTGTAGCCGTACAAGATCTGACTATCAGTTTTTGCATGCAAAAGTTCAGTCTATTTTTGTGCCCCCCCATTTTCGGCTAGTACCCCTCACTTCGTTTGCTCTGGCGACGGCACTGGGCAAAGTGCCTCCCTCTCCCCCGCCGTGTAAAATAGGTTTCAAAGGGCGGTAACGCTTCCGGGCCTTTTTATTTAAATTTTTTATGGCAGCTAGTTGTGGCCGTTTTCAAGCAGTGATTAGCACGAACGCAGTAAAGAGGCAGTAAACAGACTGATTGGTGATGGTAAAGAAGTACTGCTTTAGCATCACTCACGTCGGGGGCACCCTTTTAGCATCTGTTGTCATAAGGATGCTAGCCAATGCGGTAGACTGGCTCGGTTGAATAAGAGCTTATTAGTTATGATGCTGTAATCTGGCCATTTTTGATTCTGTTGGTTTGACTTGGTTATTGTGATTACTGAGTTTAATCAGCCGCGTTGAATAGATTAGATTTAATTTAAATTTAAAATCGATTTATGGCTTTTTTAATCAAAATCAACACATAGCTTGGGAAGAGAGGTTGTCTGCACTAACCACAGGCAAATTTTTGCCAATACTGACACGCAACTACTCATTGTAATAATCACTTTATTTGCATTATTTACAAGAATTACTCGGAACATTTTTGGCAAAACACTCTGCCCTTGTCCAAGCATATCTTAACAAATATAGCAAACTACCTGTTTTCACATTCAATAAAATTACTTTTTGCTTTCGTTAACTTTTGCTGTCGCTAGCTATAAGTTCGAATAGAAACCAGCTAATTGCGGCAACACATGCGATCAGACAAATTAAATAGTGCAATTAAACGTTGGATAAATGGGCGAAAAAGTTACCTAAAGTTGTCAAAATAAATAGCAAAGCGGCTGTTGTGGGTGATTTTCAAATTACTGTCCAGCCAAAATGACGAGTGAATGACCAAACACTACCGAATCATTTAAAATATTTTTATTAAGAACGAAGAATCACTTCCGTGTAGCTGCCTATTGAGTTGGGTTTGTATTTTTTAATTAATAATAATGCTTCATGATTTTTGGTGTCGTAGTCCAAAGTATTCTTTCGTAAACCCGAAAACAATTTTAAAATATCATCAGATTTGACACATTTATTGCAGTCTAAAATATGCTCTTTAACAGCACTTTCCGAGTTTGTACTGTTTAATGACCAGTGTTTCTTTGCTCTAGTTACCAAGTGCCTGGCTGACTTACCAATGTAAGTCAGATCCGCCTCACGAGGACATGAAAAACAATAGACAACATTGGACACTAAAGACGTCGGAGCACGTAATTTTAAATTAAGATAATTGCCAACTTTAAAAGTTTTATACATAGGTATCAGTTCTACTGTAGTCAAATTAGCTGCTAACCTAGATAGTATTTTTGTAAAAAGCTGTGATGATTTGCCAAAGTACGGTACACTGAAAAAAAGTTTTTCTTCGTACACATTTCCGCTGTCTTTTAACAGTAGTGCCTTAATTTTTAAAACACTTTTCGACCGATTTATCAAAAAAACAATTTGGGTAGCCGTTGGCGTGGAGCATATGACGTAAATTTTTAATTTCTGTCCAAAAGATTTTGTCTGTAGAAAAAATTGTTTTTGCTTTTTTTAATAAACATAAGATAAGGCCGATTTTCCACTGTTGAGGACACTTTGCGTTAAAGTTGAGAAGGGCACCAGCCTGTGTTGGTTTCGAGTTTCCAAAATGTTTTGGTTGACATTGATTGGTACGTTTAAGAATGGGAATGCGCCAGTTGACTTTTCCATCATAATTTTCAAGTCCGCGTGAGGCGGATCTGATTTACATTGGTAAGTCAGCCAGGCACTTGGTAACTAGAGCAAAGAAACACTGGTCATTAAACAATATAACTCGGAGCATAATGATTGGAACGTTTCAGTAATCTTAATATAAAGCAAAGAGCCAAAACGTGAGCGAACATTTTTTACTGAACGTTTCAAGACATTACTAGTCTCATCATCAGCAGATAAATGATATAGGCAACCGCAACTTGTCACGAGCACAGCGCAAGAAAAAAAAGGCAAAGCAATGACGCATAAAAAAGAAAAAAAAAAAAAAGGAAGCGAGCGTTAAATTAAAAGCAATTATTGTTTTCACACGTTGAATAAATATAATGGAATTGAAGCTTTGTCGGAGTTTAGATCTGGATTTTTTTGTTGAATCATTAAGGTTTCTTAGATTAATAATTTTCGCCAATGGTCAGATCTAGCCAGGATGATGGGGTTATTAAAACGAACTGCGTGATTAGGGTTATCGGTCAAATGCCGAGTGACACGCAGGATACGCACAGGATACGGACGTCACTCGGCATTTGACCGATAACCCTAATCACGCAGTTCGTTTTAATAACCCCATCATCCTGGCTAGATCTGACCATTGGCGAAAATTATTAATCTAAGAAACCTTAATGATTCAACAAAAAAATCCAGATCTAAACTTCGATAAAGCTTCAATTCCATTATATTTATTCAACGTGTGAAAACAATAATTGCTTTTAATTTTACGCTCGCTTCCTTTTTTTTTTTCTTTTTTATGCGTCATTGCTTTGCCTTTTTTTTCCTGTGCTTTGCTCGTGACAAGTTGCGGTTGCCTATATCATTTATCTGCTGATGATGAGACTAGTAATGTCTTGAAACGTTCAGTAAAAATGTTCGCTCACGTTTTGGCTCTTTGCTTTATATTAATATAACTCGGAAAGTGCTGTTAAAGAGCATATTTTAGACTGCAATAAATGTGTCAAATCTGATGATATTTTAAAATTGTTTTCGGGTTTACGAAAGAATACTTTGGACTACGACACCAAAAATCATGAAGCATTATTATTAATTAAAAAATACAAACCCAACTCAATAGGCAGCTACACGGAAGTGATTCTTCGTTCTTAATAAAAATATTTTAAATGATTCGGTAGTGTTTGGTCATTCACTCGTCATTTTGGCTGGACAGTAATTTGAAAATCACCCACAACAGCCGCTTTGCTATTTATTTTGACAACTTTAGGTAACTTTTTCGCCCATTTATCCAACGTTTAATTGCACTATTTAATTTGTCTGATCGCATGTGTTGCCGCAATTAGCTGGTTTCTATTCGAACTTATAGCTAGCGACAGCAAAAGTTAACGAAAGCAAAAAGTAATTTTATTGAATGTGAAAACAGGTAGTTTGCTATATTTGTTAAGATATGCTTGGACAAGGGCAGAGTGTTTTGCCAAAAATGTTCCGAGTAATTCTTGTAAATAATGCAAATAAAGTGATTATTGGAACGACCGACGCTCGCGTCGCGCGTTCCTCTGTTTTTACTCGGCCATTTTCCAACTAATGAGTGCGAAATTTCAGACTTTTGCTTATAACTCGAGAACGGTTGAGTCTAGCTACATGAAATTTTGACAGCAGTTTGAGATTAATGAGTTGTATGTTTGTACCAAATTTCGAGGCAATAGGTCACGTGACTTCGGTTTTAGAACCCGAAAATCGCCCCGCAAGTTTGGCGTAAAAAGCGGTCTCAGTCACAAACGGCTTAAGTACGGCAAAAAATATTTCATATGGGTGTATGTCTCAAGATACCCTTTCATCCCAACCAACCCACTTTTGGCTGCGATGAGGTTTATTTCTTTTTTTTTCCTTTTTTTTTCTTCCTAATTTTTGTACGCTCTCCTTCTCCTAAACCACAACACATCCAAATCTAATTTTTGTGTAAAGTTGTTGAGCTGCAAATGCAATTTTTTCTCCCGAAATTTTTTGGGGCAACTCCACCGGGAACCCCCCCAAAATGGGGCCCCAAAAACCCATTTTTTGAACGGCTCAAGCTAGGGTGCTAGTTGTTTTTGATATCAGTACATATTCAACAGACAAATATTTTGACATAGTTTGGGGGTGCCACCCCCCCCGGGGACCCCCAAATGGACCCCCCAAAAATCAATTTTTTGAACGGCTCAAGGTAGAGTTCTACTTTTTTTTGATATCAGTAGATATTTAACAAACAAATATTTTGACATAGTTTGGGGGTGCCAGGACCCCCCAAATGGACCCCCCAAAGATCAATTTTTTGAATGGCTCAACTTGGGTACCAGTCTGTTTTGATATCAGCAGATATTTAACAAACAAATATTTTGACATAGTTTGGGGGTGCCACCCCCCAGGGACCCCCCAAATAGACCCCCAATAATCAATTTTTGAACGGCTCAAGCTAGGGTGCCAGTGTTTTATGATATCAGGAGATATTTAACTGACAAATATTTTGACTCTACTCTTCTGGAGGTTCCATAATCAGATATTTTTGAATAATTGCTGATTTTACGGTAGACAAAAAGTACTTTTGTGCGTCACAGCATTAGCTATGCGTCGGTCGTTCACTGGGTTTGCTGGCAAACTCCCATCTAGTTATAATGAGTAGTAGTGCACTAGCGTGTCAGTTTTGGTAATAATTTGCCTGAAATCAACACAGCCAAAATACTGCAGAACATATTTGCAGAGATGATTCGGTTATTTTCTTTTAACCACCGTCAATCTTATTTAAATACGAGTTTTTTAAATAGCAGTAGTATTCAAATGCGATATTTCCAATAGTTTAATTTTTCAATAGCATTTTTCAAGCAATATTCAAATAGTTTTTTTGCTTTCTTTTTTACAGTTTGTTTCATACGTAGCTACAAGTTTATTTAACCAATACAATATGCATTGCTGTATAAAATATGTAATGTTACAAACTGAACTGGTTCTACAGCTAATGAAATTTACTGTGGTCAATGATGGGCACAGCGGCGCTACTAGTGCCGCTACTTTTCTGTAGCGGAAGCGGCGGCGCCCCTGCTTTTTTTCGTTACCAGCGAAAAGCGGCAGCGCCGCTGTTTTTTTAGTCAAAAAAGCGGCAGCGCTTCAGCACTGCTTTTTAAGCAAATTTTCTGCCGCTACTGCTAATAAACTTCTAAGACTTTTCGATTTCAATTTTTACGCGTTACCGTTTGGAGTCTACAATTTTTTTTCGCGCTGCTCTTGCTACATACTACATTATTTTAGTTTAGTAGAACAAACAATGCTACCTTTGTGACGTTTTGTCGTTGTTTAATAACGGCGAGTTTTATCGTACGTGGTCCAATTTTTTCAGAACCAAAATTCAACAAATAATGTCAGTGGTCTGGTAGCGGGCCAAATTAAACTCTGTGTGTAAATTAACATACAAATCAATGCGTTGGTAAAGTTTATCAGTTGTCATCGTTTTGAGAAAATTGCCAGCAACTGAAACTCCACATAGAACAAAACCAATCATTTTTTTATGAAAGCAAGTAGTAAGTACTAATGCTACTTGACAGTCGGTTTCTTACACTCCCTTCTTACTCCTACAGAATGCGCATTAGGGTTGTTCAAAAAAAACTTTTTTTCAAAATTATAAACCCATCACCTCCGAAAATTGTTAGGTTTGTGATAGAAACCACACATACCAAATTTCGGCTCTTCGGTCCACAGGGAGAAGAGGGCATGCAATTTGAAATTTTGAATTTTCGTCGAAAATATGGATTTTTTGCCCACTTTAGCATTAATTTTTACAGTCAAACTACCTGGTATCTAAGCTTTTTTTGATTTAATATTGCTCAATTTACATATTAGACCTAGTCTAAACCAATCTGTAGTGTTTGTTTTGTAAATTTATTGACAAAAAAATTTCCTGTTTTTTCGCTATTTTGACTAAAATATGTTAAGATGCTCATGCCATGTTGACTGCTTTCTAACACCAATACTGCCCTACAAAACACTGCATAAAATGAGAAAGAGACCGATTTCTACCTTGAAACTCATCTAACGTCTCTCTTCAAGTCCAGGCGATGACATTCACCAAGTTACTGAAATTATGTTTGGCAAGTTCAACCCGTAAGAAATATGATTTATCATTACAATCACAACTGTTATAATGTGAGTCAACAATCAGCAGTAGATGAAGTTTCAAACATGCTTTTCTCATGGCCCAGCATTTCTGTGTTGGTTGTTTTAATTCTTAGCAAGAACAACTTCATGATCGTCCCATTTTTTGACTCTGGGTTTTCAAGGTACCGTAAAATAGTAAAAATTTGACAGTTGGAATGATTGATGGTGAAATGTTACAAAGTCTCACGACCAAACACTAAATTATCTACCAATCAAACCAAATTTTTACCGTAATTTGGTTTAGCAAAAATTCAGGAAACACGGGTGTTTGGTTCGTTTTAGTGTTACTGGTTTCGTATTATAATAACGAAATCAGCTTGGCAACCAACCTCTGATTTTCCTCTAGTTCTTACTAACGCCTTATAAATGCGTGGTACATAGGCGTAGCCAGAATTTTTGATTGGGGGGGGGGCCAAACCACAAATCACATGCAATGACGTCCTCAGAAATTTTCAAAAAAGGAACTTTTTGTGGGGCAAAGATATCGTAGAATGCAAGATCTGAAGCTGTAGTCTGTTGGCACTCAACCAGGATTTAGTTAAGGGAGAGGGTGAAAACTAATCGTTAGAAAATGCAAATGTCTAAGTTAGGAGACGTGTTGAGTAAGCTAGTGTACTCAAACGTATCACAGACGGGGGTCTGGGGGCGGAGCCTCCAGCCACCGTTGGCAATGGGGGTCTGGGGGCAAAGCCCCCAGCCACTGGGCGATTTTTGTAAGTTTTTGGAAAAAAAAGCTATTTTAATCCCATTGGATCACATTTCGCACGTGTTCAAAGCCATTTGAAAGAACTACATTTTTAACATTGAAAGCCAATCAAAAAATTTAACTGTTCAATCCTCCTTTTACTGGCAATTAAATTCCAAAACACGTTTAAAATTTTGCATTATGGCGTAAAATTTTAATTGTAAGTGATTTGATCCATGTAGGGGTAACTAAGGCACATTGCCTCCTGCAATATTTTAGCAGTAAATAGTAATCCACTCGAAGATTTTCCTTCAAGATTTTTGTTTTGGCATGAAGTTAACCAGTTATAGGAGTACATGTACAGCCAGGGGGCCCAGGCCCCCTCAATTGAAATTCAATGATTTGTTCAATGAACATTCTCTCTAGCTTTTTTTTAAAGCATTTTGTGCGTAAAAACGGGCGAGGTGGAGTTGAATCGTTATTGAAAAATGGTACAATAGATGGTTACGCTTACTAAACATGGTATTCCTGGGCCGGACTTACATTTCGCTGGGCCCCTGGCACTTAGGGATTTTTGCAACATCTTCCTGCCAAATCAAAGTGAAGACCAAAAAAAGTCCTATCATCTGAGCGCTGGGCCCTGGCGCTGTGCCATATGGCAAATACCGCGCTGGTTAATGCGTCACGTTCACAAAAAGTTTAGATGAGGGCCTGAGGTTGCAATTTTTAGGACAAAAGCCCTTGATTTCATCCTGGTTATACATTTAAACTGGTTGGAAAAAATTGAATTAAGGGGGTGCGCCGGGCCCCTGGTCGTCAATATTATTTATTGAATTATTGTTGTACGCGTGTACTGTTGTACGCAAAGATGCTAAAAGAAACTGAAAATGAAGAAACAAGGTTTTGTTGTTAAATTTTTGTCATTGGTGGCATTTCAATCGAGGGGGCCCGGGTCCACTGAGCCACCCCCCCCCCCCCCCCCCCCCCCGGCTATGCCTATGATTTTGAGACAAGATCGCGCCCTTAAGTTCTTTCATAAAAAAACATTTAAAGCAAAATTCAAAAAAACAACTTTTTTTCCAAAACATGGAGGACTCGAGTCAAGTCATTTGACAGTTTTTTTGAAACCTCCAGGAATTGCATGACAGTATTATGACGTTGACAGGTGGTTGTCATTATTATTACTTGCTTTTGTACGCGCGTAAATCCTAAATTAAAGAAACTGCAATTCCGGACAAGGATAACATACTGGCTATGCTCTCATTATATTTATGATTGGTAGTATTTCAGTTGGGGATTCGCATTACCGCCTGTGTTATAGCATTAAGTTCATAATAACGATAAACGAAGGCCTGGGGTTGCAACTTTTAGCACAAAACTTTCCGATTTTTCGCAGGCTTTGCGTATATATTGTTAAAAATTTGAATTGCGGGGCCCCAGGCCCGGGACCCTTGGTCGTCAGTTAGGGGCCCCAGGTCCCCCTGGTCGTCAGTTAGGGGACCAGGGGCCCCCTGATTGTTAGTTAGGGGCTCTGGGGGGCCCTGGTTGTCAATTAGAGGCCCCAGGGCCTTCTGTTTGTCAGTTAGAGGCCCCGGAGCCCCCATTCGTCAGTTAGAGGCCCTGGGGCCCCTTGGTCATTAGTTAGGAGCCCCAGGGGTCCCTGGTTGTAGGTTAGGGGCTTCGTGGTTGTGGGTTAGGGGCCCCCTGGTCGTCAGTTAGGGGCTCCAGGGCCCCCTGGTTGTTAGTTAGGGGCCCTGAGGGTCTCTGGTTGCCAATTAGGAGCCCCCTGTTTGTCAGTTAGAGGCCCCAGGGCCCCCGTTTTTCAGCTAGGGGCGCTGGGGTTCCCTGGTTGTCGGTTAGGGGCCCCGGGGCCCCTGGCTGTTAGTTAGGAGCCCCAGGGCCCCCTGGTTGTCGGTTAGGGGCCCCTGGTTGTTTGTCAGGGGCCCCCTGGTTGTTAGTTAGGGGCCCCGGGGCTACCTCGTCTTCCGTAATTTCAACTAAACATCGCTAGGCTATGTTGTCATAATTTTTTATCATTGGCGGTATTTCAATTGGGGGGGCCCGGGCCCCCTGGCCCCCCCCTTGGCTACGCCTATGGCGTGGTAACACTATTCTTCCACAAAAATAAAACTGTTGTTTGATTAGATGGTAACTCTGCTTGAAACAATTCTACAACCTGATTGCGTACCCATTTTGAAAAAGCAAATGCAATTTTTGTTGCTGAACATATTATTATTAGTGCAAGTGTATTGTGCATCCAAAAAGCAGCCTCTGAAGCCAACAGAGCACTTATCAATATTTGTGAATTGAATGTTAGCAACCAAAACACTACAAACTGTTGGTTAAAATTTCGCTCAAGATTGTTCTGTATAATATCCTCGATAGCCACACATCTGAGAAGCACTAATAGCACTTTGTTATCTTGCATTGTTTAAACAAGACTACGAGAGGTTGGTTATTATGCTGATTAAATGGGCTGTAAAAAGATATATTTAGTATACCTCAGATAAAAGATTGAAAACCGTTCAGTCTATTTCACCTAAGCTGTAATCGTTTCAGGAGTTAACCTCTGAAAATCTCGCAAAGTTATTAGAGTGAAACATTAAGGTCATAATGGTTTTATGTATGATGTGCAAAATACAGGGTGGGCCATAACTCGTACACCAAAGCATTTAAATCAGTTTTAACTAACTAATTTAGCTGATACATACATGCAATGCTTCACTGCTCTAGAAAACAACATGTACTTTACACTTTAAGGAAGTGCTCAAAGTACATGTTCTTTTATAGATTTTACATTGTCTTACATCACACCCCATATGATTTTTTGGTGTGCGACTTCTGGCCGAACGTTTATATGAACGGGCTCTAACTACTACTGTTATTGAGCTCACCTCAAGCTTGATCGGTATAGGAGGATGAATGCCCTAAACCAAAACCATATCATGCATACCTGTTCGGTGGTCGATTCATCAAAAAGATAGATGAGATGTATCTTGCCACCTCTATTTACGAGAACAACCCAAGTTAAAATTTACGCATTATTACGTAAAAAACGATCAGCCTGGATACAAAACTTTGTAACATTTCACCATCAATCATTCCAAATTTCAACTTTTTACTATTTTACGGTACCTTGAAAACCCAGAGTCAAAAAATGGGACGATCATGAAGTTGTTCTTGCTAAGAATTAAAACAACCAACACAGAAATGCTGGGCCATGAGAAAAGCATGTTTGAAACTTCATCTACTGCTGATTGTTGACTCACATTATAACAGTTGTGATTGTAATGATAAATCATATTTCTTACGGGTTGAACTTGCCAAACATAATTTCAGTAACTTGGTGAATGTCATCGCCTGGACTCGAAGAGAGACGTTAGATGAGTTTCAAGGTAGAAATCGGTCTCTTTCTCATTTTATGCAGTGTTTTGTAGGGCAGTATTGGTGTTAGAAAGCAGTCAACATGGCATGAGCATCTTAACATATTTTAGTCAAAATAGCGAAAAAACAGGAAATTTTTTTGTCAATAAATTTACAAAACAAACATTACAGATTGGTTTAGACTAGGTCTAATATGTAAATTGAGCAATATTAAATCAAAAAAAGCTTAGATACCAGGTAGTTTGACTGTAAAAATCCATATTTTCGACGAAAATTCAAAATTTCAAATTGCATGCCCTCTTCTCCCTGTGGACCGAATGAGCGGAAATTTGGTATGTGGGGTTTCTATCACCAACCTAACAATTTGCCGGAGTGATGGGTTAAATTTGAAAAAAAAGGTTGTTTTGAACAATCCTAATGCACATACACACTAGACAGTTGATTTTGATGCAGGTGTTCTTCGCTATTCTCAAGAGATACTGTTTGAAATCGGTTTTGTTGAAGAAATGAGAACTACTTGTGGTAATAAAGAGGTGCCCCAAACCTTTTTCCATAATTCCGAATTCCTTTTTTCGCAAAAATACGTTTTAATCCGTTTGACTTAGTACCATAGGTGGGCAAGTTAATGCAAAACGTTTGCTTCGTTAGCCACTAGTCCGTTAACAAACTTCACACCTCCGTTAACGTTAATCCGTTATTTTCAGCATTAATTAACGGAAGTTAATACAGTCCGTTAATTCGTAAATATTTTGCGTGTAATTTACATTCCTTTTTATTTACTCGCTCCTAAAACACGTATTGACGCTGTTGAGCTGATTGTAAGGAAATACTTATTGCTATGGCGGTCTTTTTGTGTTTTGGAAGTTACATTTATAGTCTAATCTAATTTCAAGATAAAAATACGCTAAAATGCACTAACGACGCTGCGATCGGAAAATCTTTGGAAATTGCGAACAGCGATAATTAATAGACCTATGAGGGCGCAGCTTTATTATTTGCCACAAAAAGAGCTCCTATCTTCGCTTTCTTTGATAAAACTCGTGCTAATACTCACCAAGTGTTGCCAGTGCAAACTGGTTTGTACCGGTACGATAAATGAATGGTGCTAGATGTTAACGATAAAAACCATAATGGAAGTTAATCGAACTTAACTGAAGTTAATTTAGTCCGTTAACATGAAAAAACTTTTCAACGGATTAACTAGTTAATGAAAAAGTTAGCTTCGTTATTTACGGATTAAAGATTAACGGACTTGTGCCCACTTATGACTAGTACTATTGGCAACCCTGCTTTTCGCAATTTTGTAAAATCACAAAAGGCGTACTGTACTGTAGATCAGTTCTGGTAGCCTAGAATTACAGGTTCCAGTGACAATAGCCATGTTTTCAGATTTGGTGATAGCAAGGCTACTCACTGCTACCAGCTAACAATCACCTTTCTTAGTTTGCAAGAATTTTTGCAAAATTATGCCTTTTGTAATGTCTCAAAATTGCGAATGCAGGGCTGACAATGGTACGGAGTCAAACGAATTAAATCCTATTTTCGAAAGTAAAGGAAATTGTGGAAAAAGGTTTGGGTTACCTTTTTGTTACCTCAAATAGTTCTCATTTCTTCAACAAAATCGATTTCGAGAGGTATCTCTTTAACGAAAATGCGATAGTTACAGTTCGATAAATTGCTGTAAACTTGCAGCAGGCCCGACGGCACGAGGTGCATTCCGGGGCCGTACCCCCCCCAAATCACTGCTTGTGCCCCCCAAACAAAACTGTGCCCCCCAAGCGAAGATTGTGCCCAAAAGAAAGTAACAGGCTCGGTGACACTGAAGTGCAGTTCGAGGCCTGAGACTCCCAAGATACTGGTTATCACTCCAGAATTCGTGAGCAAGCACTGTTTCTTTGCAGATTTTGTAATAAAGATCCTTTTTTTTTGTGGTTTCACCCCAGAATTCGTAAAAATCCGCGCATATTTCGAGATGAAGAGCTTTTTTTTGGTCCACGCTCTCGGATTCGAAGTATTAAACCTTTTGTGCCCCCCAAAAATTTGTTTATGCCCCCCCTCTCCCCCAGATACGCTATCCTGGCGCCCGGCATGACTTGCAGATTGCAAAGACGGTTTTTCGCGATATTCCCCCAAAATGCTGGCGTTTAGTTGGACAAATGATTTGTTGGCTATCTGGTCACAGACCACAATATAGTTCGAGCACTGCAAGAAGGACAGTATATACATACATCAATGCAAAGCAAAATAAATTTTGCTACAACAGTGAACAGTAATACCGAGAATTAAATTTTTAGGGAACTGAAAATTGAACTAATAAATCGAACCAGGTAATAAATCAGTTTGAAAGATAAATTAGTTATGGAGTTAGACTCGCCGAAAAAATACGCGTAACGCGAATCGCATTGTGAATCATTTACTTAACATGTATCTATACAACAGCGAGAAGCATGTTACCCGCGCTATAGAATATGTCATTACTGCGTACGTATCTCCTCCGAATTCATAAACACCAGATCTTTACCGCTCGATTACTTTTTTATCAAAGTTGGATGGAATCACTGCAGGGATGTCAATCACCTACCGTTTCTGCAAAATTTCTAGAAATGTTTGTAACTTGGTTGATTGGTAAATTCCCCTATCGTATCTCTACTTAAGGAATTATTACAGTGGTTGAGGGCCGAGCGTGTGATAAAAACATTGACTACTTCAGAGCTATAAGAGCCGGGACAGAAGTGTACAGAAGCTGAATACTGTATGCCATCGCGTTAAAACCTTACCTTATTTAACCCTCTGTCTACCATGGGGTCCAATGGACCCCAAAATGAAATTTGATCTTTCATTACTTAGAACAGATAGCAAATACGACGTCCATGTTACCTGACTTTTCCTAAGTTTAGTTGATCTTCAACGATGTAGAGTATCACTAATCTCAGATAAACCGATATGGCTTAAAAAAATAAAAACAGCATCGTATACCATGGGGTCCAATGGACCCCAAGCCAATAACTAACAGGCATTGTTTAGTTTAGACTGGCTGAGTTTTTTTTTAATTATAGTCATTTTGTTTTGAAACAACTAATCTGATGTTTGAGACCACAAATATCAAAATTATCAGTTCGAAAAATTTTATTTTATAATATCAAATGGAAGTCAAATTAGGAAAAAAAACATTGAAGAAGAATAGCCAGCTACTTTGAAAATGACGAAATTCTAGTTTTTCCGGAAGAGAGAGAAATGAGGAAAGATGGAGCATAGAAGAATAGATTGAGTAGTAGTACATTTTGGATAGGGTGATTCGAATCTACAACTGCTAGAAGATGATTGAAAGATGGCCAGTAGCCCTATTTTATAACATGATTCATGTTAGCACTATCAATGCATATACGTAGTATGACAGCAATTGCATAGTGAAAATAAATAAATTTTTAGCAAGAAAAGAAGGAGTAAGCTTTAGATTTGCTAAGGAAAAGAGCTTCCTGGAATATCAAGTGCTATGTAAATACAAAAAGAGCATGCAAATCAGCTTCAAAACCAG
This sequence comes from Trididemnum nubilum, assembly GCA_963965965.1. NCBI lineage: Eukaryota > Metazoa > Chordata > Ascidiacea > Aplousobranchia > Didemnidae > Trididemnum > Trididemnum nubilum. Next base: position 20,750,727 of record OZ014477.1, read on the forward strand.
AGAAAAAGGTTTACTGCAACCGAAAACCATGCAACAAAGGCTAAGAAAACCAGACGCTATTTTTGTAAATGAAGCACATATCGAAAATGCAGCGCCTGCAATAAGAACATTCTCAAGTTATTTGCATGCATTGCAATAACTTATGGGCTCAACGCATTATTTTGCAGTTTTCTAAACGCTTTGAAATTGTAAGCATTGGTTTACAGTATTGAAAAACCGTGCGTTTTGGTTTTTGTACAACCAACCGTTCTGCTGACTAAATCAGCTATGATTTCCATTTTTTTTTGTTTTGATATTATAGCTGTTTGAATTTTTATGTTGTTGCGTTTTTTTATGAAAATGATGATTAGAAACAAGCTGTAAAAAAGTTTATAAACATGCACATCATTGCATAACCGCCAGGAAACGGTGCAGGATAAAGGTAATTGCAGTGCTCCATCTAATCTTTGGAGTCCCTGTCTAACTAATACAGTACGGTATATAATTAGGCCTAATTACCGCATTTTTGTATTTTTGTTGCGGTTGTTACTTGTTTTTGTGTTTAAATTGTTGTTTATATCATGATTTAATGTTAATATGTTAATCTGTGTGAGATCGTTATAGCTAGATACTTTTATGAAATCTGGGGTCCATTGGACCCCAATGGTACAATTTGTTTGGAATTTTTTTGGTAGACAGAGGGTTAAGTGATTTAAACTATTTCTTATTGCCTTTTATTTGCGTAGAAAATGCGACAAAGAATTTAACTTCCTATTGTAACTTTCAAGGGTAGCTTCTTAGAGTAGTTTCTAAACCGCTGGTTTGACCAACCAGCGTTTTGAGATGCTTGTTTTTTCGAAAGGAGCAGGCCAATAACCAACTAAATTGTGATTTGCTTACTTATTTACCGTTTAAGCCTGTTTGCTAATGCCGATTGTAACCTGTACCAATATTTTGAAAGCTTGAATGGTAACTTTCGCAAATAAAGTTGAAATTTCACTATTGGGTACCGTATTTGAATGCCATCGTTCTTTTTGCTTAATATTTTTCTAAAGTAGCGGCAGTGGTCGCTGTTTTGTATGCAAGTAGCGGCAGCGGCGTTACTTTTTTATTTAAGTAGCGACAAGCGGCAGCGCCGCTGCTTTTTTTGCCAAATAGCGGCAGCGGCAGCATCGCTACTTTTCAAGTAGCGGGTGCCCAGCTCTGACTGTGGTACTAATCGATTTGTTTATTTTTTAATTTTTATCAGTTTAGCACTTTAATTCCAGCATGTTGCGTCACCTTTGCTAGTTGCAATTTAAATTTCCTAACAATGAAGTTTTGAGAAATACCGTAGTTTAGACAAGATGCAGCACATGTAATCGAAAAAATTTATCACGATCGAATGTCTCGATTAATTCAATGATCAAGTTAACTAAATCAATATACAGTATAAAAACAACTAATTTCTGGTACCATGTAAATAACCTTCATAAGTAATTCAATTCTAAGCATTCTATTGTAAAAACCAAAAATGTACCTCAACAGTATTTAAGTATTTACAGCGTTCCTGCCTTGACAGTCTCAAAATCAAAAAGAGGTTTTGTGGGGCCCTTAAAGTGAGGCAGACAGCAGTTCGACCAGAAAACCTCAAGGTCCTTTCACTGTTTCGTTGCCTAATCAACTTACTAAATAAAATCCGCCTAAATGCGATAAAAATTAACATTAATAATAAATTTTTCTAAACAGACTACTTTATTGGTTACTCAGCAGTTACCTGTTTTTAAATTGTGAAGAAAAAAGGAATTGCTTCCATAAACGTTGCTAGCATCAAGATATGATGTTACTCTGTTCTCCTGCTCACGAACTCTTGAATTACCTAAAAAAGTTGGAAAAAAGTTTATTTCATAGACAAACAATCTAAAATGATACTCATTGCGATCAAAAATACTTATCTTGCAGAAAACTAGACCAAATAACTTTTTATTGAGATTGCTGAATGTTTATGGTCTCCAATAATCATTTGAAGTTTTTTCTCCTGGTTTCCATTTTTAAGCATAATTTCAGAATTGTATTGTACACTGATAAATGATGATAGTATAAGATATAGCGAAACGTTTTTGGAATGTTACTATCGTAAAATATACTGCAAGACATTTGCAAAATGTTTATGTTGGCTTTGATGTTTTGTTGGCATTGTGTTTTAGAGGAATCCATAGTAATGCTTCAAAATCAAACTATTTATCGCAATATTTTCCGAGCGTTTTTTACAAAAACTACTCTGTTAAGTTCAATTTATGATGAATAGATCATTATAAAGGGAATTTGTTTAGTAAAAGATTTTTTTTTTGATTTTGCAATATTTTGTTATGAAATCAGTATTGAATTACTGCACATAACAATTATACAGTACTTACAATTGACATCCGGAACTTTTTCTGCTCGAATAAATGAATAACAGGACATTTGTGCTCTCACAGGATCTCCGTTTGGAATAGGAATGTTAAAACATTCAGGATGGTCACTTCCACATTCACACGGAAGCAACAATGCTCCTCTCTCGTCTAGACAGAAAGTAACAATTATTTTGAAAATATAACAATTACTATCAAAACAAAAAAAGCTAAATACTACAAACAGCAGCTAGAAAAGTATCGAACAGACGCAAGAAGTTTGTGGAATACTATCAACAAATGTGTGCGAAAATGTTGTTATAAACCTCCAAATTGTGTCGAAGTGAACAGTACGATCGAATCTGATGAACAAAAGATAGCAGATTACTTTAATAAATGCTTCACAAGTATAGCAAAAAAATTGACAACTCAAATACCACCCCCTAATCAGCAAAAATTTTCTTTCAAAAATTTGAAGACTGAAAACTATTTTTTCTTTAACCCGACAATAATCTCTCAAATTAAACGCATTATATCACGTTTTAAACCTAAAAACAGTTTCGGGCTAGACGCTTTCCCAGCAAAACTATTAAGGGGTATTACCAGAATCAGTCGTAGAAACTTTAGCGTATATCTTCAACAAGTTTTTTGTGACTGGTATATTTATAGAAGCATTCAAGAGGCCAAAGTGATACCAATTTATAAAAAAGGAAATCCTTTACGTTTACAAAACTACAGACCGATCAGCCTTCTTAGTGCTTCTTCCTAAATCTTGGAAAAAGCTGTTCATACGCGTATGCTCTCTTATCTTAATCGTTGAAAAAACCTAATCAAAAATCCAGTTCGGTTTTTGCCCCAATCATTCTACGTCTGCTGCTTGCAGCTGCTGGCAAAGGTGCGAACACACAGCCTATGGCTTCTGATTTCCACTCTAATTAAATCACTAAACATTTCGGAAATAATACAATTGCATTAACAGTTTTTCTTGATGTAAGCACAGCTTTTGACTTATTAGATCATCCAAATTCTCCTCAACAAACTTTATCACTGTGGGTTTCGCGGTTTATCGCACGCATGGCTTACATTAAGTTATTTGGCAATCAAGTGACAACAAGTCTATTGTATACCCTCGGTAAACTTTCCGGCGCAAAATAATTAATACTGGTGTTTCTCATAGATCGAACCTAGCATAGGCGTAGCCAGGGAGGCCTAGGAAGCCCACCCCCCTCCCCCAATTGAAATGTCACCAATGGCAAAAATGTGACAAAAAAACCTAACGCTTCTTCAGTTTCAGTTTCTTATAGCATTTTTCGCTCAGAACAGTGAATAACAACAATATTGGCGACCAGGGGCCCCGGATCCCTCAATACAATTTTTACCAACCAATTTAAATATATAACCCGAGAGAAATTGAGAGTTTTTGTTCTAAAAGTTGCTATCTAAGGCCCTCGTTTAACCTTTTTAGGAACGTTATGCAATAACTAGGGCCGGATTTACCGTAATATCGCACAGAACCAGCTAGGGGACCCGCGCTCAGATGGCGAGACTTTTATGGTCTTCACCTATATTTCGCAGAAAAATGTTGCAAAAATTCTCTAAAGTGTCAAGTCCGGCCCGGGCAATAACATGGTTAGTAAGCGTAACCATCTATTGTACCGTTTTAAAATAACAATCCACCTCTACCTCGCCTGTTTTTACACGACAAAACACTTTAGAAAAAAAATTAGCTAGGGGAATGCTCATTGAACAAATTATTGAATTTGAATTGAAAGGGCCTGGGCCCCCTGTTCGTACGTGATTGTACTCCTAGAACTGGTTATTCTTATAACAAAGCAAACATTTTCAAGGAAAATCTTCGAGTGAATTATTATATACTGCTAAGATATTGCACCTTTGCTTTCCCTACCTGGGCCAAATCACTTACAAACTTCAACTCCAAAATGCAAGATCTTAAACATGTTTTGGACTTAAGTTGTAAATAAAACGAGGATTGAACAATGTTGTTTTTTCAATTTGCTTTCAAATGTTAAAAATGTAGTTCTTTCAAATAGCTCTGAACACGTGCTAATTGTGATCCAATGGCATTAAAGGCGGTGAATCATCCAGCCAATTCCAGTGGTTTACAATAGCTAAAATTGAACTATAATTTTTGATATTTTTTGTTTTAATTTTAGGACTGCGGTTGCAACGATATTCAACAAATACAAAAAGACATCCCCTCCGAAAAAAGTTTTTGGAAACTCTGAGTTTTGTTCTTCCCGCCAAAACCACAGTAGGCCTAATAGTTTAGAGAACTGTGGTAGGCCTAATAGTTTAGAGATAGTTTGTTTCTAAATAGTTTAGGCCTAACTATCTCTAAGCTATTAGGCCTAATAGTTTAGAGATAGTTAGGCCTAATAGTTTAGAGATAGTTAGGCCTAATAGTTTAATAAGATTACAGTAGGCCTAATAGTTTAGAGAACTGTGGTTTTGGCGGGAAGAACAAAACTCAGAGTTTCCAAAAACTTTTTTCGGAGGGGATATCTTTTTGTATTTGCTGAATATCTTTACAAACGCAGCCCCAAAATCAAAACAAAAAATATCAAAAATTATAGTTCAATTTTAGCTATTGTAAACCACCGGAATTGGCTGGATAATTCACCGTTTTTAAACTAGCAAGTTTTCCCAAAAAATTCGCCCAGCGACGTTTGTGATACGTTTGAGTCACACTTGTTTGCTCAATATATCTTACAATTTCTACGTTTACACTTGGGAGGGTTTAAGCCTTCTCCCTATAGCAAAATTCTGGTTGTGTGCCAACACATAGCCTATGGCTTCTGATTTTTCACTCTACAATACCTTTGTCCCACAGAAAGTTCCTCTTTCGAAAATTTTTGATGACGTTGTTGCATATGATTTGTGGTTTGGGCCCCTCCCAATGAAAAATTCTGGCTACGTCTATGGAATTTAGGATCGCGTTTTTTCCTAATTTACGTCAATGGCTTGTTTCTTAATACAACAGTCGAATTAATAATGTACGCAGATAACATGACTTTAATCGTTCCAGGCAAATCTGGAGCTGATGTGGTAAACATCGCAAGTGAACAACTCGTTCGCGTTTTCGGTTGGTTGACGACTAGCAAACTCATTGTGAATACAGCCAAAACAAAATACATGATCTTTTCCCCAAAACGCTACAATACGAAAACTATCTGTAAACCTGATATCCCATTAGAACTGGCAATTGCCCCAATTTCTGAAGTGGATAACTTTGAATTTCTTGGCGTTATTGCTTCAAAGAATCTTTCCTGGAAAGCCCACATGCTTTGTGATCGAAACAAACTCCGCGCATGCCTGGCACTAATCCATAAATCTCGCGACAATTTAACACGCTCATGTACGCTAACTTTATTTTTCTCTTTTGTTGCCTAGAGCCACTTAAATTATTATTTCCACATGGAGCACTACAAATTTTTGCCTATTAGATTCTTTACAGCGATACTGCAACAAAATTTTGCGAAATATATTTTTTCGTGACTCTCATTCAAATTGTAATGACATTTATAAAGGGGTTTGAAATTTTAAAAACATTGGGCATTCATAAATTAGAAGTTGGCTGTTTCGTTTACATATTTTTCCATGATATGCTCCCGCAATGTTTCACTGAATCAATTAAGTTGAACTCTACAGTGCACTACGGTCAAACCAGAAAGAGTAATGATATCCATGTCCCCTTCATGAAAAAAGTAATCTGTCGCCAATCAACCCTTTATAACGGTGCTTAAATTTGGAATGATATCCCAGTTGAAATTCGTTACTTTAACAATTTAACAAGCTTTGAAAGTAAATTCAAGAAATATTTCATTAGCAAATACTGACTATCTTCCACCAAAGCCCTGAACGTTACCTAGTCTAAGATCACGGTAAATTTGGTATTTTCTTGTGCTTTCTTTGTTTGTTTTTTTCTATGTTTTCGCTTGTTTTCTTTCTGTTTGCCTTTGCTTTTGTTTATGCTGATACATTTTTCAATCATTGTTTTCCAGTTGCAGTTCCCATGTTTCACCTCAATTTTTAGAGGTGTGTTTAAGTCACCTGCTTGGACTTCTCAAGGGAACTGCGGCTAAGTGCATTAAGGTTGAAATCCATTGTTTATCTTTGTGTCATTTATTAGATTAATTTGTTGCATTTCTCCAAAATAAACTAAAAATAATAATTTTTGTGTAATAAAGATCGCAACAAAAATATTTTCGATAATAATTTATTTGTGATGTTTTGACGTTTGCAGGTCATAGCTCTAAATTTGCGTACTTTCTGACCCAAAAGCTACCAGAACGGAAGCCTAGGGAAGAGTCACCAGAACGGCGACTACATTCTCCCACGCGATTCGAAACTGTATCCTTTGGGTTTGCGATCCACTGCTTTAACAGTTGAGCTAGAGAGAATGTCTCCTCGCATGCTTAAAGGCGGTGAATCATCCAGCCAATTCCAGTGGTTTACAATAGCTAAAATTGAACTATAATTTTTGATATTTTTTGTTTTAATTTTAGGACTGCGGTTGCAACGATAATCAACAAATACAAAAAGACATCCCCTCCGAAAAAAGTTTTTGGAAACTCTGAGTTTTGTTCTTCCCGCCAAAACCACAGTAGGCCTAATAGTTTAGAGAACTGTGGTAGGCCTAATAGTTTAGAGATAGTTTGTTTCTAAATAGTTTAGGCCTAACTATCTCTAAACTATTAGGCCTAATAGTTTAGAGATAGTTAGGCCTAATAGTTTAATAAGATTACAGTAGGCCTAATAGTTTAGAGAACTGTGGTTTTGGCGGGAAGAACAAAACTCAGAGTTTCCAAAAACTTTTTTCGGAGGGGATATCTTTTTGTATTTGCTGAATATCTTTGCAAACGCAGCCCCAAAATCAAAACAAAAAATATCAAAAATTATAGTTCAATTTTAGCTATTGTAAACCACCGGAATTGGCTGGATGATTCACCACCTTTAAGTTTGGCTATTTAAACCCAGCAACTTGCTTTTACTCCGATGTTGATGATACTTTAATTGCAATGTTTTATTATCAATATCATAGTAAACGCAAGTTGCCGGGTTAAAGAGAAAAATTGACACGCTCAGCAGCTTGACATGACTAATTTTTGGGTGGCTTCTTGACTCGATGACAGAGAGGTGCTTTACAGTTTCCGGTTCTATTTATTTGTATTTATGTGTGTCCATAAGATTTTGTTTATTGCTGTTGTTTTTTTTGTTGTTTTTTTCATTTCGAATGGAACGAAAGAAAAGAAACATTTCTATGCCTCAGACATCCTCTTTAACCTTAGAGAGGACATCCTCTTTAACCCAAGTGGTAGAGCAGTGAACCACTAATCCAAAGAATGCCGGTTCGAATCCTGTTGGAGGATAACTTTAGTAGTCGCCGTTCTGGTAGCTTTTCCCTAGGCTTCCGCGCTGACAGCCTTTAGGCCAGAAAGCACGCAAACAACTAAACAAAAATCAAAAATTTTGATTATTTTTCCCATTAAGAGAGCACGTGTTCGTATTTTACGTTGGCTTTCGAAGCACTGCAACGCCGAAACATTTTCAAGTAATTTTGATCATGGCAAAGCCTGTTGCTAAGGTTATGCAGTACTCGTATATTGAAAAATTATAGGATAAAATTGAAAAATACATTTCAAGCAAGCGTATAATTATATTATTACTGTTTTAGACAGAACTTTTTTACTAAATATTTTCTTTTCTTACATATTGCTGGTATTACACTACACAAATAGTCGAAGCTGCATTTGATTATTGTTATTGTTGTTGTGAATATTTTTTCTCCGGTTGTCGGAAAGCGTCAGACGCTAGCTATTGGACAATCCGTACATTGTCTTTTCATTGCAGTAACTACTTTGTATCAGACCTGCACCTGCTCGGAGTTTCCAGCGATCTAATGTGCAACAGATTTCTTCGTATTTTCGTCCACTGAATTTGATGCTTTTTAAAGCCACAAAGCAGAGGTAGTCATTGTGAAACGTCTTATCCAAAGATGCAGCCAAGTAACCAAGGTGTTGAATCGAGATCATCCGACCAGGGTCGTGGTAAAAACGCCGCCTTTGCCATCTCTGCCACATTGCCGACACGCTGCTTACCATTAGGTTTTGATACAATGAGGCATTTAATTCATTATGCTAGCATTTACCTTTTAATTCTCCAAGCTTCGTTAGATCGTGAGCGAGAAACTGACCCCATAAGGGCATTTGATGACTGGCAAATAGTGATGGAGGCTCTGAATTGCCTTTAATTCCCTGGGTGATAGCTCTTGGCGAAGGGAGCCTGGATGGAAATCCTCCTCTAGGAACACCTATAAAATGCAAAACCAAATTACTATTATTTTAGCAAAAGCAAAAATACTTTTTGAGGAAAATTTTCTGAATCATTTACTGTTTTCATACCATTAATTGCAACAATAATTTTTTTTAATTTAGATACGATTAAAATTACCTTCTCAAAATAAACGAAATGTTGCACATAGTTCGAAAAAATAATTGTAATTCATTTGTATTTTGCAATTGTGCAACCTTATTCAATATTACATCTATACTTCTAATCGTAGGCAGCTTTAATGCAATTTTTTCTTCACTAACATAAATGTTAGCAAAACGTTCTAAGCATTTTTGTAGTTGAGTATTCTTGTAAAACTTAAAACTAAAAATACGAGTATAAAATAACATTATTACACCTTTTTGCACACAGAGCCTTTGCACAAAAAGACTTGCTAGAGTCCTGCAATGCTACAATGTAATGCAATCTAAAAATGGTTTTGGGGGTAAAATTTTGGATTTTTTTGTCAGCACTTACTTATTCCATCATCGTAATCAGCTGGTAGCATTCTTTTAAATGCTCTACTGGTTCTGCCTCGATCAGCATTTAGCAGATTGCGGCAGCTCCCATCAATGCTCCGAAATCTAAGAAAAGCAAAAAACAGAACGTCATACAGAATATGAACGCTTCTTCTTTCAGTACAATTATACTGCCCTTAAAGTGAGTCAGAAGCATTTTTTTAAGGCTCTGTTTTTGAGGAAATTTCCATCTGCTTATTTATTAATTTCGATACGAATCTTACCCCAACAATAATACTTACTTTAAAACTAACCCTAACCCAAAGCTTATCTCAAATCCTAATCTTGACCCTTAAAAAGCAAGCGAAAAATGTGCGATCGAATTTTCTTCATTTCCTGTGAAATAGACACTTACTTTTTTATATCTTTTCATCAACATTTCCCAATTATAGTTATTTTTAAAGTAAAGACAACCTGAAACAATTTCATGATGTGTTACGCCATATAGAGGTATATTGTTTTCTTGTTGTTTTAACAAGTATAGTATGGTTTATATCGAACAAAAGTACTTTTGCAAAATTTATGACTGTTGTGTTCAAAACAATATGATTCTTATTCAAATGAAACTTTAAAAAAAACTACAGTAATTTCCGCATATGATTAATTATGCATGTCCAAATGTAGAAAATCGGCATACAAAACAAAAATATAGAACAAATTAATTAGTTTTTATCTCTTACCCGCCAACGTGGCAATCTGGAGTTGCAGATAAACATGCATTTGGCCTGTTTTGTGCTGTTGAAACAAAATCATAATTAGGTATTTGAAAATTTTCTAAAATTAGAAAACTTCAAACAATAATAGCACCTACAATATAAAGCTTACAGTACAGTATTTTCAAACATATGCTACATAATTTTAATCAGTCAAAAATTCAAGAGATGTTTAACAAATATTACACTGAGAACGAACAAGATAATCCTGTTTTTTTGCACTGCAATGTAACATTGTAAGTGCCGGTACTGCATGGCATCGAAAAAAACATATACAAATAAAAGCAAATCTGTAAACATAGTATTATCCCTTCTTTATTTCAATCTTTATTGAACACTACCAATATGCTTGTTTACCATGCAACTTAAACGACTGCTAAACCGCAGCTGGAGTTCTTGATTTACCGTAATTGCTCAGATAAATTTTATTTAAGCGTTTCAGAAAAAATTATCGTTAGATAAAATCTTCTCAGAAAATATCGTGTAACCTACCTGTCATGGTAACAGCTTTTTCACAGAGAATTGTTTTCATTAAATAGCACCTTTCAAGCTGAATTGCTCCTAAATTTCTAGAATTAAATGTTCCACAATCTCTTTCGTCTGAGTTGTAGTAGTTTGGTGACCGATTTATTGTCGAAAAATTAAGGTTTTCCTGCAAAATTTTCATAGAAAGTTTGGCAGCAACCTTCGAAGGCTAAGCTAAGCATCAAAGACTATCTATCATGTGCCGAACAGTTTAGTATCCATAATGCTTTAGCTAACTTTAAGCTAGAATCTAATTGTCAATTTGATAAAAAATTACTCCGCCAGAATAATATCCATTTTATTGTACTCATTTTGATTGATTGATTGATGGTTTCATATTTTTCACTCTCGAGAAATTAGACTACAGTGGCGTTTTGTTTTGGACGTCCGTTTGGAAATATTCGTCATTCCAAGTTTTCTGTCTGATTCTTTGATTGTTTTTCAGTTAGTTGGTGCTTGTTTGTAGCAAAAAAAAACAGAGATAATTATGATGAATCCGTCTGAGTTAACCTAGATCAGACTATCATAATATGATCGTTGGAAAAAAAACGACGCATTAATTATATTTACACAGTCTACCATAATTACACAATCTACCATATTTCAGTTCACATTACCGTATACTGTACTTACGCCGGATTCAAAGACTATTTGTCCCTCTACTGTAATGTCGTTTACACCAATCCAAGTATTCAAAGCTCGGAGACTGCGGTCTCGAAACAAATTTTGAATAAGTAATCTAAAAGTTTGCGAAAAAAATTTGAACATGTGTTCTAATACAATAGATATCAATCTACTGTACAAGTACAATTTTATAAATAGACTATATGCTTATTTTTTATCAAAATATTTTAAGAACAAATTAGAAGCAATGTGCGGCTCAGCAGGAAAAAAATAATAAGAATCCAGATTAGCACAATGTAGCTGTAAGTAATCAGCAGAATTTTCTTGGATTTTTTGGTATTGTCACTGTTGATTTGTCTAACAGTAGTCGTGATCTATAACAAAAACCAAATTTAACCAAGTCAGAATAATTTTGTTACTGTATTCTTTTATAATGCTAAGACCAAATTAAGAACAAATGAGGCTGAAAATTCGAAATCATTTAAGAAAAGCCAGCCTATTTTCAAAATTTAGTGGTTCTTATAAAAAAAAGTGTATATTAAGATGGGCACACCTGCATTTAGGTAGATAAGATACGTATTACAATACAATTTGATTAAGTACGATAGACTACTATTTGTCTTAAAAGGTGAATATAGTGCTCAGCATTGCCGACTGGCTTGTTGAGAAGTCGAAACTAACTTTTTCTGCTGTTAAAAGGACAATTTATCTCCGACCCTGCCGTTGAAGAACAAACCACAGTTTTACAGATTAAGTCTATGAAGTTCACATAGCTGAAAAGCACTGTTTCGGGCTGATAGTACTCATCACTTGCTCATGAAGAACAAATCCCTTCATCACGTTTTGATGAGGGCTAACAGTTGGAAACATAGCTATCTAACTTTGTGAACTGTATAGATTCTTCAAAGTTGGATGAATTATCCGCTGCACACTAGTGAGAATAACTATATATTCAGCAATATAGTCATCGGTTAACTCAAATTTCTCTAAAAATCCAATAACGAAAAAAGCATGGATAGATCAATAATTGCATTTCGGTGCCCGAGGCAACCATATGAATGAGGTTTTGTTTTGTGCTTGCTTTTTGTTATTAATTTATTATGATGACAGCCGATAGTAGTTGAACTGACTTAACTTTTAATAACATAAACATAACTGCCCTCTAACTTTCATTACGTATTTGTTTGTTTCACAAATGTTCACTATATTGTTTGTAGTTGCTTAATTAAAAATTCGATTAAATCTGTTTAAATTAGTTGTAGACCTCAAAATTAATGAATATTTGTTTGATCATGCTTTTGCCATGACCAAGCAAAATAGCATACCCTGCCCTTCAAAAATGGTGTAGAAGTTTGTTTTTGTATCTTAATAATTTGACTGTTAGGCCTTGTTACGGTGTCCAAAATTGTGTTGTCTCGTGATACCCATTGAGGTACCTCTTGAAAAATTTTTTACAAGTAGAGTTTTAATGCCTGATTAATGATTGAATTGTCTTCCGTTGCAACCAGGTGCCGTTTTTAAGATATACCGCTTTTAATCGAAGGCGGATGAATATTTTAAAATCATACGCTTGAATAGTTTTTTTTACTATTGGTGTTGCCGTGAAATAATCCACAAATTTCAACAAAGATATTTTTTATCTTTCTTTGAATGTAAAAATTCAAAATATAATAAATTTAAACTACGTAATTAATCATGGGTAAGTTTTTTGCTAAAAAGTTTGCATAATTTAAGTTTTAGCTTGAGTTTTTTTGTGTTGAATTTTAGACATGGAAACTTGCTATGAAGTCACGTGACCGTCGTCACTTGGCAGCTGATTGTTATGAATGTAAAACTTCAAAACAATTTTTTACGACAAAATATCGGTAACCATTAATCAGGGTGTCGAACCGTTTCAAATAACGGTTCGGGTTCAGGTTTAGCTCCGGCTCAAAATATTTTAGCGGTTCAGGTTTGGTTCGGGTTCACTTGAGCACCATTTTCGAGGTTCAGGTTTGGTTCAGGTTCACTCAAGAAAAATATTACTGGTTCAGGTTCGGTTCGGGTTCATTGACTTAAAATTTAACTGTCGTTACTCGTTTCGTCCAGAAAAAAAAAAGGAGAAATTGTTGATCCTGTTGAAGTTCACCCCTGCTCTTATTGTGCGTGTACCAGCGGCATCCGGATATGGAAAAAATATATTCTTACTTTTGTTAGGGGTTCAGGTTCGGTTCGGGTTTACTTGAGCACAATTTTGAGGGTTCAGGTTTGGTTCGGGTTCACTGAAGTAAAATTTTGCTGGTTCAGGTTCGGTTCGGTTCGGGTTCACCAAAATGAAACGGTTCATTCGGGTTTACGGTTCGGGTTCAGGTTCGGTTCGACACTCTGCCATTAATGAAGAAATTGTTTCTTGCAAAGGGTCGAAAAATAAACGAACTACCTTATGAATTACACCACGTGTTTGTTATGATGATTGCCTACCCACAAAAAGCAGCCAAATACAATAACTGCTTCGAAGATTACCGATAAGCTTCAAGGAATATCGATAGCCTACGGCAGTCGGTAACTGTGGGTATACCGGTCATCAGTCCATAACGTTTTATTCGAATCGAACGAAAGCACATGGTCAATTCTAATAAATCATTCAGCTACAATGTTTTAAGACTACACTAGTTTACTGCGAAGTTTCAGCACAAGGCAATAAGCCTACACTTTCGCAAATATAGCAAACTACGGCTTAAACAAACTGTGCTCCTTTTCAGCAATTTCATGAGAGTCATCTCTTATTTTGGGTTATTTGTTGGTTTAACTCCGGTGATTGTTTCAAGTGCTTAAGTGAGGCAGAACAGACATTCGAGAGTTGATAAGCCAACGAGCTAGGGCTAGGCTAGTTAGTTTCGAGGAGTGAAAACCTATCAGTATTTCTCAAAGCAGTTATTGTATTCGGCTACTTTTTGTGGGTAGACTATCATCATAACTGACATGTGGTGTAGTTCATGAGGTACTTCATTTGGTTTTCGACTTTTAACACGAAATAATTTCGTCATTAGTTCTTAAGGATGCCGGTATCCAATTATGAAAAATTATTTTAAAGTTTTGTATTCGTAACGATCAGCTGCCAAGCGACAACGGTCACGTGACTTCAAAGCAAGTTTCCATGTCTAAAATTCAACACAAAAAAACTCAAGCTAAAACTTAAATTATGCAAACTTTTCAACAAAAAACTTATCCATGATTAATTATGTAGTTCAAAATTATAGTATTTTACATTTTTACATTTAAGAAAGATAAAAAATATTCTTGTTATAGTTCGTGAATTATTTCACGGCAACACCAATAGTAAAAAAAACTATTCAAGCGTGTGATTTTAAAATATTCATCCGCCTTCGATTAAAAGCGATATATCTTAAAAACGGCACCTGGTTGCAACGGAAGACAATTCAATCATTAATCAGGCATTAAAAATCTATTTGTAAAAAATTTTTCAAAAGGTATCTCGATGGGTATCACGAGATCTCTTTTCTAGACGTTTTTTCTGCTAGCGTAACAAGGCCTATGTAGGTCATTTCCATAGCTATAAGCATACAATTATTTCCGCAAAATTAATACGTACAGGTAAGTGAAATTTAGTTTATGTTGACTTACAATAACTTTGATGATTCCAAAGTATAATATTGTGCAATTCTAGTTTTGTATAAATACCGATACCATTTCTAGTGCAGAAAACACTAAGCAGAAAACTACTCTAGCAAATTTATTACTTACATAGCAAGCTTTGAACCTTTAGTTGGTGCAGAGTTGTAAACGGGCCGACTAGTTCAGGCCCGAACCTGGCCCGAACCCGAAAATATAAGCCCGAACCCGAAAATTAATTTGAAGCCCACATCAACCCCGAAAAAACCCGAAAGTTAAAGGCGGTGAATCATCCAGCCAATTCCGGTGGTTTACAATAGCTAAAATTGAACTATAATTTTTGATATTTTTTGTTTTGATTTTGGGACTGCGTTTGCAAAGATATTCAACAAATACAAAAAGATGTCCCCCAGAAAAAAGTTTTTGGAAACTCTGAGTTTTGTTCTTCCCGCCAAAACCACAGTTCTCTAAACTATTAGGCCTACTGTAATCTTATTAAACTATTAGGCCTAACTATCTCTAAACTATTAGGCCTAATAGTTTAGAGACAGTTAGGCCTAATTAAGCCTAAACTATTTAGAAATAAACTATCTCTAAACTATTAGGCCTACCACAGTTCTCTAAACCATTAGGCCTACTGTGGTTTTGGCGGGAAGAACAAAACTCAGAGTTTCCAAAAACTTTTTTCGGAGGGGATGTCTTTTTGTATTTGTTGAATATCCTTGCAACCGCAGTCCCAAAATTAAAACAAAAAATATCAAAAATTATTGTTCAATTTTAGCTATTGTAAACCACTGGAATTGGCTGGATGATTCACCGCCTTTAAGTTAGGTCTGAAAAATTTAGCAATGTTGCCAAGTTATTTTAATTATATTTTTGTGCACCTAAGACAAAAAGTACGTCTCAGGCCCGAATTAGGCCCGAAATTTTTGTTAACTTTAGGCCCGAACCCGACCCGAAAAGCCCGGCCCAATTTACAACTCTGAGTAGGAGTCTCCGCCAGTTCACCACCCCACTTTTTGCACATTTGTCTTGCAATATCATTTTGCATAAATACCGATACCATTTCTAGTGCAGAAAACACTAAGCAGAAAACTACTCTAGCAAATTTATTACTTACATAGCAAGCTTTGAATCTTTAGTTGGAGTCTCCGCCAGTTTACCACCCCACTTTTTGCACATTTGTCTTGCAATATCATATGTTGTTTCAGAGGTGATTAGTGTGTACATTATTTGATCATGTGTAAATTGCGTATATTGAGGTGGAGACCCTGAACACATGCAATACCAACTTGTAAATTTCTATGTTTATCATAAAGCTTCCATTCTTAAATTGAAGTGATTACTTTTTCCACCTGTCTGGCTATTTCTTGTTCCGTTAAATTTAGTTGCAATAGAAACTCGACAGTTAAAAATGGTTACGTCTCTAAAGCTTCATAGTTATAGATTAGTCCGTTTACGTTTCTGTTATCATAGCCTTAATTTCTTTTCATTACATATCTGTCAGGAAATTCCGTAGATAACGTGCTACGTGCATATCGACAGAGTAAACTTGCCAAAAAAAAAATGTACCATTTTGATTTAAAAAGAGAGGTTTATTTTAGATAAAGTATTGGGAAAGTTGTTGAAGGTTTTTGCATTTTTTCACAACCCACATAAACTCAATGATAAGCCATAGACGGTGTCCAGAGTCTTATAGGCACAGTCAAACCTTTGATTAACGGCCTAAGACATGCTATTGCGGAATCGACATTCGTCTTTTATTCCTCGCCAGTATAGCTAGGACTGCTGGTATGAACATCAGCGTAAAAAGACTACGAATTGCAAACTTACCAGATCACAACACAATTTTTTTTCCCGAAATCATTAAGTAATCACAATATTGCAAAAGATAATAAAAATTTCAATGCAAAATAATTTCCAATAGCATGCCTTAGACAGCTGTTTCGCCCAACCTCAGGGCTCTTCAATAAGGCTAAAAAGGCCAAAATGACAAATATCACCAATAATAAAAAACTTCAAAACATACATCGTTACCAATTTATCAATGAATGACTACATCTTTGCCGATTATGTTTATATTACATAAATCTTTACCCATTAATTTCAGCCAAAATAAGTAAATCTTAACTGAAAAATCTTTACCCAACAAAACTAAAGCTATTAATTAAATCTTTACCGAATGAAACTATATGCTATAAATCAAATCGTTATCGACTAATGTACAAACCTTAACTTACATCTCTCAGAAGAATGATAGGCTAGCTAACTCCCCTTAAATGGTTTCGTCTCCAATAGGCTGAAAGGCTCAAAACTAGTGCCAAAATTCAGAATTAGAGCTAAGTAGCCGAACAATTTTTAGAAATGAAACGCTATGAATACCCTCTGCTCTCCTCGTCGCTCGCCTAGAAAGCTACGTCTCCAACAGGGCCGAGACGGTTCAAAACTAAAACCAGTGACTAGCAATAGTAAGTACAGTGAATCAACAATCACAATTTATTAAGAACAATGTACCGAGAAAATTTCATTCTGAGTACTGAGAAACCTTCATTCTACCTAAACTTCTTTCACAGACTCCAAAATATTCATCTTCACATGGAACGTCATCAAACCTCATGGGCAAGAAAGTGCATGTTTGTTTCGTTATGATGACGCAATCCTCGTTCACTTCATCGTTTGGTTGACGAAAGTGCCAAGATCGAAACCAGCCTAGAGTCATTGGTCTCTGAAAAATATAGAATTAAAAAATTGCATAAGTTCTTTTATAACTTGTTGTAATTACATCTTTATTCACCAAATTGCCTTGGCCAAGAGAGAGTGCAGGGATCTTTTAGTTTTGGAGTCAAGCTGCTATCTGACCACCTGCTGTCTACCACGTACGGTGCAAGCAGCTTTGCACCGTCCATTTTTGTTGCAGAACGTCAACTAGGAAAGCTATGAATACTAATTTTTATAGTTCTAGATGTGGCCTGACTGGCAATCGAACTCCGTTTTACCGTTTAAGTTGCAGACACTCTATCCACTCTACACTGGTAGGTTAAACGCAACTGATTAAGTCTTGAAAAGTCATATTGCGCTGTAAGACCAATAGAAGCAGTTGATAGGACTTGAAGCCCAGTTGGGCTTGATAAACTTTAGCAGTGCGAAGATGATTGTTGAAGTCGCTTCTTTTATGTACAATGCCGTTAAAAGTCCACCAAATGATGTAACTTATTTATTGTAGGGTACATTTTGTACTCTGGGTACATCTTTTACGATTTTGTTGATTTACCTTATCTTCCCACATAAAATTACTCTCCTTTTCTTTATCGTTTAGTCCTATCCAAGCAGGAGTTTCGAAGAAATCCGAAATTTTTCTGAAATAAAGAAAGTTAAAAATAAGCCTAACATTTAAGATTTGCTCACTTTTTACAAAATATTGCACAGTCGACTTCAAAGCTTTCCCAATAAGTCTTTTGAAAAAACTCTTCAGTTCGGATCTCTGTCTGATTTGGTATGTGGTGAGAAGGATTTTTGAAGACCATCACAAAATTTGTGTTTGTGTTTTTTTGTGATAATTCACTAAGAAAAATTGCCTTTTACAATAAAGAGCTATGCAATCTATAGGTGGATTTACACAATATTTGCAATGTACATTATAATGGTACATTATATTTGCATGGTACATTACATTTATACGTTTTTTACGTACGTAAAACGCATACGCTTTTCAGTGCGTAAACACATAGGCGTAGCCAGAATTTTTGATTGGGAGGAACCCAAACCACAAATCATATGCAACAACGTCATCAAAAATTTTCGAAAGAAGAACTTTCTGAGGGACGAAGGTATTGTAGAGTGGAAAATCAGAAGCCATAGGCTGTGTGTTGGCACATAACCAGAATTTTGCTATAGGGAGAAGGCTTAAACCCTCCTAAGTGTAAACGTAGAAATTGTAAGATGTTTTGAGCAAACAAGTGTGACTCAAACGTATCAAAAATGGGGGTCTGGGGGCAGAGCCCCCAGTCGCTGAGCGAATTTTTTGGGAAAACTTGCTGGTTTAATGCCATTGGATCATAATTAGCACGTGTTCAGAGCTATTTGAAAGAACTACATTTTTAACATTTGAAAGCAAATTGAAAAAACAACATTGTTCAATCCTCGTTTTATTTACAACTTAAGTCCAAAACATGTTTAAGATCTTGCATTTTGGAGTTGAAGTTTGTAAGTGATTTGGCCCAGGTAGGGAAAGCAAAGGTGCAATATCTTAGCAGTAAATAATAATTCACTCGAAGATTTTCCTTGAAAATGTTTGCTTTTGATAATAATTTAGTTGTGATGTTTTGACGTTTGCTGGCCAGAGCTTTTATAATTAATCGTTTGCGTGCTATCTGGCCTAAAGGCTACCAGCGCGGAAGCCTAAGGAAGAGTCACCAGAACGGCCACTTCTTAAAAGCAAGCAATGCGAAAAAGTTGTCTTCCCGCAGGAATCGAACCTGCAGCCTTCGGATTACCGGTCCACTGCTCTACCACTTGAGCTAGAGAAGACGTCTCCTCGCATGCTTAATTTTGCCTATGTAAACCCAGCAACTTAATGCTTGATCTATGATGTTAATAATAATTTGGTTGCAAGAGCAAGCTCTAGCCAGCAAACGTCAAAACATCACAACTAAATTATTATTAACATCATAGATCAAGCATTAAGTTGCTGGGTTTACATAGGCAAAATTAAGCATGCGAGGAGACGTCTTCTCTAGCTCAAGTGGTAGAGCAGTGGACCGGAAATCCGAAGGCTGCAGGTTCGATTCCTGCGGGAAGACAACTTTTTCGCATTGCTTGCTTTTAAGAAGTGGCCGTTCTGGTGACTCTTCCTTAGGCTTCCGCGCTGGTAGCCTTTAGGCCAGATAGCACGCAAACGATTGATTAATGTTTGCTTTGTTATAAGAATAACCAGTTCTAGGAGTACAATCACGTACGAACAGGGGGCCCAGGCCCTTTCAATTCAAATTCAATAATTTGTTCAATGAGCATTTCCCCTAGCTAATTTTTTTTCTAAAGTGTTTTGTCGAGTAAAAACAGGCGAGGTAGAGGTGGATTGTTATTTTAAAACGGTACAATAGATGGTTACGCTTACTGACCATGTTATTGCCCGGGCCGGACTTGACACTTTAGAGAATTTTTGCAACATTTTTCTGCGAAATATAGGTAAAGACCATAAAAGTCTCACCATCTGAGCGCGGGTCCCCTAGCTGGTTCTGTGCAATATTACGGTAAATCCGGCCCTAGTTACTGCATAACGTTCCTAAAAAGGTTAAACGAGGGCCTTAGATAGCAACTTTTAGAATAAAAACTCTCAATTTCTCTCGGGTTATATATTTAAATTGGTTGGTAAAAATTGAATTGAGGGATCCGGGGCCCCTGGTCGCCGATATTGTTGTTAATTACTGTTCTAAACGAAAAATGCTAAAAGAAACTGAAACTTAAGAAAAATGTTTTTTGTCACATTTTTGCCATTGGTGACATTTCAATTGGTCCTGGCTACGCTTTTGCGTCAACGGACAAAAGCGGATACGCAAGTTTCGCACATTTTGTATGCACACAGCATCTGCATTTCCGTACATTTTATTTCCTAATATCAGAATGAAGCAAAACAACAAAATAGCTTGTGTGTAGTGACCTGGTCACTACACTATTTTATCTGTGATGTATAATCCGCATAATCGGCAACATGGTAATGATTTATTTTATTATTTATAGTTGGCAACACTAACGTCTTCTTCTTGTTTTCTGTTTTTCAGAGTTAGGTCTAAAATATTTGCTGGTAAAGTTAGTTAGCTTAATCTGTTGAATCAAGGAAAAAGAAGACAGGAAACAAAAAGGAAAAGTTGTAAGTACTTAAGTACCTAAAAGAGTATGTAAGTACTTAAGTACTTAAGTTGTAAGTACCAGCAAATGTGCGTGCCATTCTCTCTGCGCTCCACGCAAAGCGTTTGATTGATTGATTGATTTAGCTAAAATAGCAGATTCTATTATGCTGCATGAACGCCCTTCAACCTCTGCTCCTACTGATCTAAACGATGTCTTTGTCCAGCTAGTAAAGGAGCTATCTGCTCTTCAGAATGATGTTGCTACTTTGCGTAACAGTGCACATGTACCGTTTGTTTCGGCTGCATCATCTAAGCCAGTGCCGTCTAGCTCAGGTCCCTTCAACCACCCTGTTCCTGCAATTGATTTCTGAACTTTTCCACCCACCAACTACCCAACGCCCAGTATCCTTGTGTTTAGCGCAGATGAGCAGGAGCACAAAATTCATTTGCATGAAGTTGCTAACCGTCTAAATGCTTATTGCTTGAAACTCAACGTGGACAAGTGCTCTTTTGGTGTGAAAGAAATCACCACACTTGGCTACACAGTCTCTGCTAAGGGTATCACAGCCTCTCGTGAAAAGATTAAGGCCATTCAAAACTTGCCGGAACCAGCTACTATCAAACAGCTTAGGCAAGTTCTTGGTGAATCAACTACCAGCGAAACTTTAACTGCAATGCTGCAAGTATTCTAGCATTCTTCACTGCCTATCTCAAAGGTAAGGTGCAGCATGCACAACGAATAACCTTGTCTCCACAGGCCAAACAAGCTTTCGTCACAATCAAGCAGGCCTTAGCCAATGCGGCTTATCTTGCTCATCCTGCTGACAATGCAACTCTTTCTCTTCGCACAGATGCATCCTGACTTGCCTTTGGAGCCATACTGAAACAAACTATCCAGGGCAGCACGGAAGTGTTAGGTTACTTTTTCAAAACCACTACCGATGCTCAACGTCGCTACTCCGCATATGATCTTGAACTGCTCAGTATGTATTCTGCTGTAAAATATTTTGAATACTTGCTCCTTGATAAGTCGTTCATTATCTGCACGGATTACAAATCGCTTGTCAACAGTTTTTCCAAACCCTCTGAGCATCACACTTCCAAACAGGTCCGACAATTGTCATACTTGTCTCAATTTGACTGCACTATTCGACATCTTCCTAGTGTTGACAACGCAGCTGCTGACTGCTTATCATGTGTGGTTTCTTCTGTAAACCACATCTTTCCATTGGAAAAGATGCCAGTTACCTTGCAGGAAATTGCATCCATACAAAACATCTTTGAAAAAACAGATGCTTTCACCTTTCCGGAATCGTCTTTTATCGTCATTCAGGAACAGTCCATTCCTGGCCTGAACACCCGTGCTTGTGGACATCAACCTTTGCACTCCGCGCGTCCTTCTTCCTCCACCTCTTGACCACAAAGTTATGCACTACTACCACCATCTTAATCATTTAGGCATAAGGTCTACACGCAAATTAATTTGGAAGCGTTTTCTTTTCAAACACATGAACACGAAGATAAGAGATTTTGTTTGTTCTTGCACTAACTGCCACTGTGCCAGTGTGGCAAAACAACCTGACACATTGTTTCACCGATCGCTTCTATACCAATGCCGGACGACCGTTTTGAACGCGTGAACATTGATATAACAGGACCCTTTCCTAATTCTCATATTAACTCTTTTATTCTGATTTGTGTGGATCCCTTCACCAAATGGATTGAGGCTTTCCCCATGCCAAAGCAAACGACCTTGTCTGTTATCCATGCTTTCAATTATCATGTTCAGTGCTTTGGCTATCCAACCGAAATTCACAATGATGCAGGTTGCCAGTTCACATCTACCACCTTCAAAGAATACTGTGAATTTCTTGGTTCAGGTTATCATATCAGCTGTGTGAGATATCCTGCTTCAAATGGATTGGCAGAAAGAGCTATCAAATCAATCAAAACGGTATTAACCACAAAAATGAACACTGCTGCTTAGGCATTCCATCTGTTTTCCATCATTTTGTCTCTTAATACCATGTTCAAAGACCTCAAAGGCAGTGCAGCATGTTCGGTTTTTGGCCAAACATTACGACTCCCCGGCGACATATTCATACCGTCGAAATCAGCACAATCATTGGCGTCCTCTGATTTAGTTTGCAATATGCGACAATTTGCTGCTTCATTGAGACCAACACTTTCGAGAGTGCAGACATGTGCTGCTAAGCCTGCTGTTTTCATGCCAGACACTTTAGAAAAGTGCTCTCTAATTTTTTTCGGGAGAGTCCAATTAATCCTAATTTGTTCCCAGTCTATTCTGGTCCATACATCATCATTTCTTGCAATGCCAAAGTCTTCACCATATTAAACGATACTAAAATTGCAAAAATTGCCATCAACAATATAAAGCCTGGATTCGTTCCTAATCACGTCACAGTTGATTCCACTCCATTGACATTACCTCACCCACCACTCCCACCTGATGAACAAGGCATGTCTTCTACTACTTCTGACACTGAGATTACATTGCCAATTAAAGCACACAATGAAGCAACACCCGTCTTCTCTTTGCATCCACCTTCCTCTCCAACAACCAGTTCAACACGGCGTTTTCCACGACCGAACATTGTTCTGCCTTCCCACTTTAAAGATTATGAACTTTAAGATTAGCAAAGAAATTCATGGTGATTTTTTCCACTGAGCACTTCACATTCTCTCTTTTCTTAAATTGGTTTTAAGTTCATGTTTGTGCTTATGCTGCGTAACTGTGCCGGTATTGTTATATGTATTGTTATATGTATTTGTTTTTTTTAAGCATTCACAGATGTTCAATTTAACTTTCATCAGTTAAGGCTATTTTATTTGTTTCCTGACATCCGAAAATGATTACCTTAATTTTAACGACTGCTATTTCATTCCTTTTGTATCCACAGATGCCCAGTTTTGTACTGTCATAACTGGAATAAGTGACCATGTCATGCTTCAGAAACGGCCTATTACTGCTTATCTCTTGCTGAGTGCATTTTTTTTTGCTATTTAAGTGTTTATTTTTGCTAATTTGGTCGTTTGTACCATTGTTATTTTGTTTCTACCAACATTTATAATGCAACTCTTGAACTTCTCATCTTCTTTTACGGAACTCTTCTCTTGAAATTCATATTCAGTGGCTTTATCGCTATGTATACATTTGCATGATTTTCCATAACTTGCAACATTGTGGATCCCTTTGCCTTGCTCTTGCAAAATTGGTAGTATTGCTCTTAACTAATATCAATAGTGCGTTTTATGTTTTCACACAAGACAAATGATGGTTAACTCTTTGCCATCTGGACATGCTCTAGGAATGAATCGACCATGCTACCACATGCTGTGCCTGTGAATAATAACCATGCATAGGTTTTAACTAAAGCTAGATGATGATTTCCTTCATGTGCATGTTTCAGCATTGATCTTGCTATAATGCTCCCATGAATGCTCTAATGTCATAAGCTACTTGATGTGCTTTCAAAAGGTACCTTGAGTGTTTTTCAACTACTGAATGAATCGAATGATAGTTAAATCTTACCAGATGGGCGCGTTTACATCTTACCATCTGACCTTGTATAAACGTACATAGTTTTCCTGTACGTAGGTCTTGTGTTATTGGTTGTTTTGTTTTCAGGTGTTGCAACGCAATCAATGCTTGCCTACCTATTTAAATTTGCTATTGGTACTAAAAACTGCAGCCTGTATCATATTACACCACTGTGTTATACCTCTGTTAACCAGTAACCACTTACATTGTAACGTAACTTATTGGTGGTCGACGTAACTAGCTACCAATCAAAATACAGCTCAGAATTACCATAACTCTGACAAAACCACTGAAACTGATTCTAGCTCAATATAGCCTAGCGTACTGATACGTACGGACAGGGGTGCCGAAACCCGGGCGGGATTGGGGGATATATCCCCCCCCAATAATTTGACTGTATCCCCCCCAATAATTTGAGTATGGTCTACATCTGCATCCCTCCCAATAATTTGACTCTGGTGTGCACCTGAGCGCAGGTCTCCACTTGAATTCGGGGAAAACGAGTGTTCCTTTTTTGGTGAAGAATTTTTTTTTTCTTCACCTGAACTCGGGAAAAAAAGTTTTCCATTTTTGGAGAAGACCTTTTTTTTGGTCTTCACTTAATTTGCTCACCTGAAAAAAATTGTGGTCGAGGTTCATCTCCCCCCAATGTTGAAAATAGGGCAAAATTGGTGTAAAATTGCAAATTATCCTCCCCAATGCTCAGTAAAGATCGGCACCCCTGCGTACGGAAGCGGACAAAAGTAGAGCCCTGCTCTAGTCGGTGCGTTCGTAAAATTTGCAGATGCACTTTTGCCCAGACTACAAAAAACGGATGTGCGTATACTGTGTGTATATACGTTTGTAAAAAAAGCGAATACGCTTTCCGTGCGTACAAAAAACGTATGAAAAATGGATACTGTGTAAACCCACCTTAAGGAGATTGCACGATTAGCGGTAAAGAGAAATCCAATTTACTTAGTGAAAGCAGGCGTTGATCTTATCGCAACAGTTAAAGGGTAAATACACTTTGCTTTTGCCTGCACTAATCAGGCTTTTTCCGTGAAATATAAACAGCTTCCAACAGATTTAAGTAAAATTGAGAGCTGTGGTCAGGATTTTAAACCCTGAATTGCAATTGTAATTGTAATTACATTTTATTCACCAAGTTGCCTTGGCCAGGAGACAGCGAAGGGACCTTTCGGTCTTCGAGTCGGAATATTTAAATCGACACTGTTTGAATATTATTGTAAGAATGTAAAAATTTAATTAACTACTACTTAATTATAGACTATAAATAATACCCAAAGTAAAAGCGATCACGGAGTCCCTCCTGTGCAAGGCTTCCTCCCCAACCTTTACATTCTTCTCTCGCTTCTTCATAGGGCATTCTCTTTTCAGTGAGACGATATTGATATCCATTTCCTGGAGTGAACCATCCTGGCATAATTGCAAATCTATATTCATCTTGAGGTGGGGCACCTACATTAATATTAAACATACAATAATGATGCTAACAATGCGGAAAGTTCAGTTAAATAATAATTAAAATAATCAAAAAACCCTAAATTAGACTTTTTCTCCTCATGGATTCTTCAAGCGAGATGGAAACTAACAATAAACAAAATCACAGCAAAACATTTCAATACACCTGCCGCGTCTCCTCCTCGCGCCGGAGACTTTGTGACTTTGCAACACAATCAATGCTTGGCGCAGTCCCAAGTCAGCACATTGCTGGAACTGGCAAAATAATACTAGCCGAGGCAGGCACCAGTCAGGACTGAGTTTGCTGAACCTCTGACTGGCGTGTGCCACGGCTAGTCCCAGTGTTCTGGTTTGAGCTCGCAAACGTCAGAGTCTCCGGCGTGGGAAAGGATAGCCTTGGGTAGTTTTTTTGAAGTGTTTACTGTTTTTTGTTTAGTTTAAGTTCCCACTACGCCTGAAGATTCTCACTACGCCTAAAAATCCGTATAACAAGCTTTTGGGCCCCGCGACTGGTTTCGATATTTACTTTAAGTTTTGTTTTCAATGCTTTTAATTTTTCACTAAAAAGTTGTTTCTGTTAAATTTGTTTACGCTGTTTTTTTCGAACACTAATTTCAACCAATTTTTGTGAATGTTATATTTAGGTAATACTGAATAACGCCTTTAAGAGTAGAGAGAAAAGTAGCAAATTTGCGTTTCGTTGGCCGCTACATATAAGTTACGGTGCAATTAGTTTGGTTTTGTTATTTGAAGGGCTTAGAGCAAGATTATATGTTACCTCCATTTTTGACGATTTTGAGTTAGACGTATTTTCGAAAACACTGATTCAAGCTTTATTATTTGCACTAACCCAGTAGCGTAGCCAGGGGGGGCTGTAGCTCTCCCCATTGGCCTGTCGACCAAAATGCAGAATAGGAAAAACACCGCGTTTTTAGCTCTTCTGAGGCTGTTTTTTTTTTTGCACTGGAGTGGACTAAACAGAGATTTAAACCATCTAGTGGAACATATATTCAGGGGGGGGCTAATTTGTCAAAAATAAAAATCACAAATCAATAAAAACTTTGAAAAATGGCCAAAAATAAGCAATTAAATTTGATCGCTTGTGGAAAAATGGTGATTATAGGTTTTTTAACAAATGTACCATAAACTCAGAAATAGGAAGGAAGGCTATTCAATATTAGTGAATTACCAATCATATCTTTTAAATATTTTTCCATTAGCCCCTCCCTCCAATTATTTTTCTGTTTAAAATATAGACGAAATTGATTACTACTGGTAACTTTCATTGAACTATAGGATTTTATGATTTACTAGCATGTAAACAAAAGAAGTAAAATTTTACAATTAGCTACCACCCACATAGCCCATTTATGCAACCACATCAATCATGTTTGCACGACAAATTTCTATATTACACTTTAAAAGCATTAATTTTTATCAAAATAGTCCTAAAATTGAGTTATTTTAGTAAAAAAACGCTAGTTTCCGAGATTCTCATTGCAAGATTATGTTAACTCGTATGAAATCGTGAGCAATTTTGATTTTCTGGTGTAAGACTATGTTAACTGATAACTACAGTACTTAACATAGCCTTGCACCAGAACTGCTAGTTAACACAGTCTTGCATTAGATCTTTTATGTGATAGTCAAGCTAACATTTTTATGGGTAAAAAAATTTATTGCAGTGGCTCGGGTTTTTGTAACTCTATGCAACTGTCACATTGCCGAAGAGGTTTTAATGCATTAATATAAGCTTCATGACGTTATAATGGCAAAATAAATTTTGGAATGCGTATAGTAGAGACCCAATATAGAAATAACGTCAGTATGTTCTCTCCAAGCAAAAACCACTGTGACGTGTGTCCGCATTTTTTGAGAGCCAAGCAAAACTTTGAAGTCAAATTGACGTCATAGTAGTGATATCGTGAGCAGATTCAAATTATACCAAATGATAGCAATCGGTCTGAATTTTTATGAATTTTGTCTCCACCTTGCGGAATTATGTCCTTCCCCTTTTTTTGCGGCCCTTAGATGTTGAAGAGCACCATTTTTCACGACTGTCATACTCCTGACGTGACTTGACACAGCTTTTGTTGTGCTTTGCGGATGAAAATAAAATTGATACCAATAAATCCGTTTAAGCTCGGGCTTTGATTCGCTCCATTTGTTACGTTATTTGCGTATGACGTCACAAAGTCAAAAGCGTAAATATAACCCAAAGTTGGAACTTTTCGTTCTTTTGGTAGCTTAAGTTATGGGGGACATTGCTCACGTTTCACACCCAACAGTTTAGTTTTGTCCGAAACTTGCTCTATATCGTCGACTAGCTTTTCTGCAATTTTTTGTTCTAATTGCTGAAGGATTTACGAAAATATCGTTGGTTGTTTGCATGAATCGTCCTTGGTCAAGTTATACTCATCAATGCAGATTTTAATAGCCGTTGTGCTTCAACTGGTACAGCTGATTTGTGACGTCACTGCTATTGAGTTGAAGCTGGCTGTTCATAAATTTTCACCAATTTTCAGCATCATTTGTTCCCAATTGCATTGGAGAATAAAGGGATACTAATTTATTCTTACTAAGTTAAAAATTATATTATCTTTCAATATTAAAAATTAGCGACCATTTGTTAAACAAATCAACAATACAATACAGAAAAAGCCCAAAAAAAGTCTGCTTATGGTTTATAAATCCTTTGTGTAGCCTGTATTCTTTATTTATTTTTTTATGCTGAAGCTGGAATGCTCGTAATTTTATTTTTAAAATTTGAGTAAAATTGAGCTTCGTGTCAAACTTGAAATCACTTTTCGAGAAAGAGTAGCATTTTTGACTCCAAAGTTGGTTTTAAAATTGTATTCTTTCAATTTTATAGAACAATAACAACCGGTACACGCAGCAACAAAATACAAGCGATTGCGAAATAAAATCATTAAAATTATAGTTATTTCTATGCAACTGAAAGATGCTGTTTCGAACCAAAATACATCAATCAAGTTGTTGACTAATGACAACGACGTAACAAATAAGTTGAATCAGTTGAAGCACAATGGCTATTAAATGCTGCATTTATCATTATACTTTGACCATTCATGCAAACAACCAACGATATTGTCGTAAATCCTTCAGCAATTAGAACAAAAAATTGCAGAAAAGCTAGTCGACGATATAGAGCAAGTTTCGGGCAAAACAAAATTGTTGGGTGTGAAACGCGAGCAAAGTACCCCATAACTTGATTTGAAAATGACTTTCAATAAAGTCGATTTCATTTTGCTTTTGCAATAAGCTTTTCGGACAGAACTCTTCAGTTGCGATCTCTGTCTGGTTTGGTATGTGGTGAGCAGGATCTTTTAAAGACCAAATGCAGTAAGGAGAAATGCACTCTGCAGTAAGGAGAAATGCATTCTGCAGTAAGAAGAAATGCACTCTACAGTAAAGAGAAATGCGTTTCAAGGGGATTGCAAATAGTAAGGAGAAACGCAATCTATCCAACGCCAACAGGCTTTGATCTTACCGAAACAGTTGTTGAGTGAATACGAACTGCTTTTGCCTGCACAAATCTGTTTTTTTCCCGTGGAATATAAACCGCTTCCAACAGACTCAAGTGAAACTGAGAGCGAGCTGTGGTTAGGATTTTAAACTGCGAATCAGAATAGTTGCGTGTGCACTGATTGGATTCCAACAAATGTTGGCCAATGGCTGAATCGCTTTCTGGTTCGAATTGAGTCTTACTTTTTGCTTTGCATTTTCTATTTGGCTGGGTTCTAGTTGGTTGAGATCGATGGGTTCCCTGTTCCTGAGTAAAAGTGTTTTTTTTGCCTTATCTTACTATCTTGCAATCCCCTTGAAACGCATTTCTCCTTACTGCAGAATGCATTTCTCCTTACTGCAGAATGCATTTCTCCTTACTGCAGAGTGCATTTCTCCTTACTGCATTTGGTCTTTAAAAGATCCTGCTCACCACATACCAAACCAGACAGAGATCGCAACTGAAGAGTTCTGTCCGAAAAGCTTATTGCGAGAGCAAAATGAAATCGACTTTATTGAAAGTCATTTTCAAATTCTGCACCACCTCAAAATTGTTCACCCATAACTTAAGTTACCAAAAGAACGAAAAGTTCCAACTTTGGGTTATATTTACGCTTTTGACTTTGTGACGTCATACGCAAGTGACGTAACAAATGGAGCGAATCAAAGCCCGAGCTTAAACGGATTTATTGGCACCAAATTTTATTTTGATCCGAAAAGCACAACGAAAGCTGTGTCAAGTCACGTCAGGAGTATGACAGTCGTGAAAAATGGTGCTCTTCAACATCTAAGGGCCGCAAAAAAAGGGGAAGGACGTAATTCCGCAACATAGACGTAGCCAGGATTTTTGATTGGGGGGGCCCAAACCACAAATCACATGCAATGACGTCATCAGAAACTTCGAAAGAAGAATTTTTTGTGAGGCAAAGATATCGTAGAATGGAAGATAAGAAGCCGTGGCCTGGTGTTGGCACGTAACTAGGAACCCCTTCAAGGAGAGGGCTAAAACCAATACTTAAGATGTGAAAATGTCTAAATTGGGAGACGTGTTTGAGTAAAAAAGTGTACTGTAATGTAAACGTATCACAGCCGGGGGTCTGGGGGCGAAGCCCCCTTCCACTGGGAGATTTTTCCTAATTTTTGGAAAAAAAAGCTATTTTACTACCATTGGATCACATTTTGCACGTATTTAGAGCCATTTGATAGTACTAGATTTTTAACATTTGAAAGCCAATTGAAAAAATTAAATTCTTCAGTCCTCTTTTCGCTAGCAATTTAAGTCCAAAACTTCTTTAAAACCTTGCATTTTGGGGTTAAATTTAGTAAGTGATTTAGCCCAGGTAAGGAAAAGCAAAGTACATTGCCTCGTGCAATATTTTAGCAGTAAATAACAATCCAGTCGAATATTTTCCTTAGAGATTATTGGTTTGTCATGAAAACAACCAGTGGTAGGAGTACATGTACGGCCAGAGAGCCCAGGCCCTCTTAATTCAAAAATTTGTTCAATGTGCAATTGAGCATTACCCTTACTGTAGCTAATTTTTTCAAACGTATTTTGTTGCATAAAAACTGGCGAGGTGGAGATGAATTGTTATTGAAAAAGGTACAATAGATAGTTACGCCTACATACCATATTATTGCACGCGCCGGATTTGCATTAAGTTGGGCCCCTGGCACTTTGGGATTTTTGCAATATTTTCCTGCCAAATGCAATTGAAGACCAAAAAAAAAGTCTTACCATTTGAGCGCGGGGCCCCTGGCGCTGTGCTATATGTTAAAGCCGTCCCTGGTTATTGCATTACGATCATAAGAAGGTTACATGAGGGCCTCAGTTAGCAACTATTAGAATAAAAACCCTTAATTTCAGTCGGGTTATACGTTTAAATTTGTTGGCAAACATAAAATTGAAGGAGCCCTGCCCCCCCTGCGATGAATATTATTGTTGGGGGCCCAATTAAATATTATTGTAGGGGGTCTCATTTGAATTGGTTGTTAAAAATTAAATTGAGGCGGCCTGGGCCCCCTGGATCAATATTATTGTTGGGGGCCCATTTAATTTGGAGGCTATTTAAATATTATTGTAGGGGGCCATTTAAATTGGTTGGCAAAAATTAAATTGAGGAGCCCGGGCCCCTGAATCAATATTATTGTTGCGGGACCATTTAAATATTATTGAAGGGGTCCATTTAAATTGGTTGGTAAAAATTAAGTTGAGGGGGGCCTGGACCCCTTGGATCAATATTATTGTTGGGAGCCCATTTAAGTTGGGGGCCATTTAACTACTATTGTAGGGGGCCCGTTTGAATTGGTTGGCAAAAATTAAATTGAGGGGCTTGGAGCCCCTGGATCAATATTATTGTTAGGGGCCCATTTAATTTGGGGGCCATTTAAATATTATTGTGGGCGTACCATTTAAATTGGTTGGTAAAAACTAAATTGAGGGGGCCTGAACCCCCTGGATCAATATTATTGTTAATTACTGCTGTACGCGTGCACTCTTGTACGCGAAGATGGTAAAAAAAACTGAAACTGAAGAAACAATAGTATTTTTGTGACATTTTTATCATTGGTAGCATTTCAATTGGGGGGGGCGGGCCCTCTGGCTACGCCTATGTTTCGCAAGGTGGAGACAAAATTCATAAAAATTCAAACCGATTGCTATCTTTTAGCATATCTCCTCACGATATCACTATTATGACGTCAATTTGACTTCAAAGTTTTGCTTGGCTCTCAAAAAATGTGGACACACGTCACAGTGGTTTTTGCTTGGAGAGAACATACTGACGTTATTTCTATACTGTGGCAGTAACCTATGGTCTTCAGCAACTGCAATCTAATTAATAGTTGATTACATCATTTTGTTAAAAGTTTATCATTGTTTTGCTCGTTTCTTTAATATTTTTGCTCTTGTGTATAGAAGCATCTCAAACGAAAAGGCAAAATCGAAATCATCTATCACTAAAAAATCACAAATGAGCAAAAAATAAATGAATTATTGTGACGGCATTTTGGTGATATCATTGCCATAACACGACGTCACTGGATCATTGCTAGCATAACCCTATTAATTTTAACTTATAGTTTTGAAATAGATTGCAAGGTTTTGAAAGTACAATGCACAAAATTTGATGCATAAACATCTTAATATAAATGAAGAAATGGAAGAAAAAGGGAACCAGTCATGCGTAAAAACACGCCAAAAAGATGTCCTCAAGGTGAAGGAATATCCATGTTGTATTACGTTACTTTCGTTGCTTGTTTATTTATTTAAACGCGCACTAATGATTGTTTAAAAGGTAGTTACACACTTTTGCACGGAAGAAGCGTAATACCGTATTACATGAAAAGTTCGGGTGCTAGAATATGTTACTGTAATTACCAAAGATGTTATTTAGACATCTAATTTTGATATTTCCAATGAGATAATTCTAATGATTTATTGTGAAAAAAAGTCTGCGATAGTGCTTATGAAAATAAGCAGTCAAAGGAGTGCAAAGTTATTAAGATTTAAAAACAGCAAGCTAAAAACTTTAATCTTAAATAGCTCAAAAGCGTGAAAATTTTAGTCTTGCATAATCTTGCACAAAGTCGTTCATTTATCATTGTCAATAAGTCATTATTTATTAGGACTTCGCGTGAGTGCGTATTGGGACTTCGCGTGAGCGCTTAGTAGCTATGTTTTTGTTCACGAGTTTTTGGCAGATGAGGATTGATTTGCTCATCGCTAGCAAACAGTAAAACCTAGAAATTTGAAATTTGGACTCAACATGAGAATTAATAAAAGCGTCATGTGTGCCAATTTTGGGGATCCTAGATCATGTGATTGTGAATTGACACACAAAAAACGGCGATTTTTGGTTTGAAAATTTATTAATTCGCCTATAACTCAAAAACCACTCGGCATGCACAACTGCAATTTGGGCACAACGTGGGTGCTAAGAAATGGTTAATGCAAACCGACTTTGGGGGCACCCAGTCACGTGACCAAAATGTTACAAGCAGAAAATGGGCAGAAAGAGGACGGTTTTGAACGGATATATCTCGGTAAATCCCGTTTTTGAGGGAAAATGATTTGTGATTTTTGAGCACACTATCAACCGCCTTTCTTTTGGTTATGCTCCTTTACCCCAACCTGAATATTCTTTTTCTTCTTTTTTCTTACTTTTTTTTCGTTTTTCTTTTCCGGCTATCTACTTTTAAACCGCTAAACGCACTGCATTCAAAGTTTGAGCGGTTGAAGATATCAAGGAGGACTACTGTGTGACTGAAATCGGGGATGCCGGTTGGGGGGATCCCCTTTAATTGGGTCCTCCAAAATTTTAAAGTTTTAAACCGCTACAACTAGATGGATCAAATTCTCGGAATGGGTAGATGTTAAAAATAAACTAAACCTAACAAAAATTGGGGGTTCCACAATGGGAGGTTTTCCCCCAAATGACTCCAAAATTCAAACTCTTTAACCTTTACAGCTAGACATATGAATTGTTAAAGAAAAGTAAACATAAAGGAAAGAGAAAATTTGAAAAAGTTTTGGAGTCAAAAAATTGGGTTTTCCCCTTCAAGCGGGGTTGCCAAAATTGAAACTTTTTAATCACTCATGCTAGATGCACTGAATTCTCAGTGTAGTCAAATATGAAGAAGAGATAAAATTTGACAAAATTTGAGGGTAACAAAATGAAGGTTTCCCCCGAAACGGGGCCGCCAAAATTTTGAACTTTTAAACCGTTAGAGATCGATGTATCGACTTTTCGGAATTGGTAGATATCAGAAATAAACTAAATCTAATGAAAACTAGGGGTTCAAAAGTGGAGAGTCTCCCCCAAACGAGACCTTCCAAAATTTAAAGTTTTTAACCTTTTAAGCTGGAAACATGAAGTGCTTAACGTAAGCAAATATAAAAAAAGATAAAGTTGACCAAAGTTTGGGTACGAAAATGCGGGGTTTCCCCCCGATACAGGTCCGCCAAAATTCAAACTTTTCAACCACTGATTTAGACACATGAAATTTTCAGCGTAGGCCAATATAAAGAAGAGATAAAATTTGACAAAGTTTGGTGGTACCAAAATGAGGGCCCCCTCATCAAATTTTTGAACTTTTGAACCGTTAGACTTAGATGGATCAAATTTTCAGAATGAGTAGATGTTAAAAACTGAAGTAGTCTAAACTTAACAACTAAACAGAATCATAAGCTAAATACACAAAGCAGCAACAAAGACATAATCATTTACAAAAAACTTGTTATTGTAGGCTGGAAAAAATTTTTTCAAACACAATCTAACATCGAAACATTCAAACTGGAAGTCCCTAAATATCGCTTGCAATGTCATACTCTAGGTGAGCTTAGTGGTTTTGATAAATTTGAGCTACGTGGCTGAGTTTTTTTTTTTTTTTTTTCACGAACCTGTCACCTGTGACGCTGAAAAAGCGTGCTTTTTCTTATGGCTCAAGGCTTTTGAAGAATTTAATTGAGGTAGTTTTAATGCTAAATAATGGATTTAATAATTATACAGCGTGTTTCGAAATTAGAGTCCCTCCCTCTATCGCTTATATGAAAATTTATGAAGGTTTCAACATTAGACTAGTTTGAAGTTCATTTACGTAAGTTTCTACAAAACTATTTTTGATTTCAAATTTCTTCCACTTTCATGTCGAGTAGTTGAGTTAGATAAATCCACTAGTAGCTAAGTTAGCTAATGATTCAGAGAAAATTAGATGGATTGATCAACAATAAAAGCCTGAAATGCCGGTGCATTCTCATCACCACTCGCCTTCTAAGCTAAAGCTTCGCAAAATCGTGCTGGGTAGTCATACCGAAAGATCGCGTTAATTAAAGGGCGTGTAGAAAACTGCGATAGTTCACGAAGTTATTCTTATCGACCTGTGACAACTTGTGAGTGAAGCATTAACTAGGGAAAACAGATTTTGATTCTCCGCTTTTTTCGCGATTTGTCAAATTATACCACTCGAGAATGAAGGTTATGTGGCAAAAACATGAATGATTTAGTAAAAAACTTAAATAAATGCCTGCTTTAAACTTGCGTAATCTTAGCGCTTTTATGTTTTGTTTTATGCTATTGAGAAGGGAGGCTTTAATTTCGAAACAATTAGTTTACCAATACTATATATTGAATTGCGATGCGAAAGAGCGTTTTCAAAATCATACATGGCTGTAAGTTTGGTTGATGTAACGAAATTTGCTTGTGAGTCGCTGGAATTTGAAAGATTGCTTTAAGTTATTACAACTGAAGTAAAAAAACTGTTTAAGAAAGAACTTGTGAAAAGTGCTGAGATTTGACGTTGATTGTAAGCCGTTATGCGAGCTTTTTATTTGACGTTACTCGATTATTTTTGATAACTTCGCGAGATTTAAATTTTGAACTCGAATAACCACAAGTCCACAAAGCAATTTAAGTTAGTGAAACAAAATTTGAAATGAGCGCATTTAAATTATTATTGATCGGACTATCAACGACTACATTTTTTGCATATTCATTCAAAGCAATCGAATCAATATTTTGAAGCTTAATAAAGTTCAATAAAAGTTGGATAATGCCGCGAAGTTCCCAGATATCGCTTGCGATGTCAAGTTCTAGTATTTTTATTACCGCCAAGTTTGCATTCAAAAGCGAAGAGTCATAGCTCTCTGTATTTTGGTAGCTCTTTGCTTAAGATGTATGCAGTAGTTGCAAGAGCTGAAGCCTCTTCTCTTTTTAGCCAAGTAATTAAGAAGTTTTGCATAAAAATATGTTAACTTTTAATAGTGCTTTGGTCCTGACTTTTAATTGGGAGTCTATTCTTTTAAATACCTATAAAAGTGTGCAAAATTTCTTTCTAATGGTGTTAAAATGGCGAGTTTTTTTGTTTTTTTAGGATGTATTTTAAACCGGCAGCAGTTTATTTAACATGTCGGGTGCTGAATATTAGTAAATTTTGGCTTAAAAAATGTTAGCTCTTGATTTAAGCCCTACCTTAGCAAAATCCTGGATATAATCCAGTGGAAAGAGGGACTGGGTTTGTTGCGTAATCAAAAGTTCTTCTATATAATCGAACGAAGTTTAATTTTTGGTGAACAATGAACATAAAACGAAGTTTAATTTCATAAAGGGTTAGTACTAGTTCAAAAATTACTTAATTCGTTTAGACAAAACAAAACTTATATGAACAAGATTCGACTGTTCGGAGTAAAAATATTCCAACTTTTTTATAGGAATAATGCGGCCCGCTAAAGCTCAAGAAAAGTATAATGCGGCTCGTTTCTCAAAAACTTTGGGCACTCTGCTTTAGGGGGAAACAGCTTGTAGTGGGTTTTTCGAATCATTTTTGATTTTATTCAACTCAACTTCCCGTAATGTTAACTGACTCCAACCCAGGCGCGTAGCCAGAAATTCGCAATGGGGGGCTGTGTTGGGGGGTCTGGGGGCGGAGCCCCCAGCCGCCGGAGGCCAATGGGGGCCGGGGTTTGAGGGCAAAGCCCCCAGCCGCCGGAGGCACGGGGGTCTGGGGGCGGAGCCCCCAGCGCTCGAAAATTTTGCATTTTTTTGCAAAAATAACTTCATTTTAGGGCTATTTTGATTAAAAAATAATGATTTTAAAACGTGGCTTAGAAATTGGCAGTGCAAACAAGATTAAACTGGAAGCATAAATGGGCTATTTGGGAGGTGGCTCATGGTAAAATGTAGTTCTCTTGTTTAGATGCTGGTAAATTATAAAATCGAACAGTTCAATAAAACTCACACGGAGTAATCTATTTCGTATAGAGTTTATAGAGAAAAATAATTGGGGGGGGCTAATGAAAAGAGATTTGAGAGAAACGATTGGTAATTAACAAATACTGAATAGCCCCCTCTATTCCTTAGTTTTTAGTATATTTGTTGATGACACCTATGTTCAGCATTTTTACACTTGCAATCAAATTTGATTGCTTATTTCTTACCATTTATCAAAGGTTTCATTTATTTGTTGGTTTTATTTTTGACAAATTAGCCCCCTCCTTGACATATGTTTCAAAAGATGTTTTAAATCACTACCTAGTCCACTCCAGTGCATAAAACAGTCTCAAAGTGCTAAAAATGTAGTGTTTTTCCCATTCTGCATTTTGGTCGACATGTCAATGGGGGGGGCTATAGCCCCCCCGCCCCCCCATGGCTACGCTACTGGCTAAAAATGTGGTATTTTCCTAATTCTGCATTTTGGTTGGCCCCGTCGGCAGTTCATTAACCCCCCCCCCCCTAAATAAACGTTTCAAACTATGCTTTAAAGCATTTTTTAGTCTAATCCAGTGTAAAAGACAGTCTTAGAAATGCTAAAAACGTGGTATTTTCCTTATTCTGCATTTTGGTCGGCAGTCCATTAGCCCCCCCCCCAAATAAACGTTTCAAACTATGCTTTAAATCATTTTTTAGTCTAATCCAGTGCAAAATAGAGTCTTAGAAGTGCTAAAAACGTGGTATTTTTCTTATTCTGCATTTTGGTCAGCAGGCCCAGCCCACCCCCGCCTCCCCCCCCCCTGGCTACGCTACTGCTCCAAACCAGGTTTATCGAACATCTTGGAAAGTGAGATGAAAGTGTATAAGCTAATCATGAAGCTAACTATTTTTAGTGCATGTTTCTCGTTTTAGTTTGCTGTATGAAAATTTGAGAGTGTTTAAAAAATATTCTGAATAGGCTTACTGCTAAAACATATTTTCGTAGCTAAAGCTGTGAGTAAGATATGAGCTTCGTGTTTCAAAAAGGTAATACTTCCAAACTTAGTAGCTATCAGTAAACAACTACGGTAAATTAACAAAAATAAGTGCTTTGTGTCGGTCTCAGAGTTGTAAGTCTGACCGGGATTTCGGGCCGGGTTCGGGCCTAGAGTTGACAAAAATTTCAAGCTTACTTCGGGTCTGAGACGTGCTTTTTGTCTTAGGTGCACAAAAATATAATCAAAATAACGTGGTAACATTGCCAAATTATTCAGACCTAACTTAACTTTCGGGTTTTTTCGGGTATGATTTGGGCTTCAAATTAGTTTTCGGGTTTGGGCCGGGTTCGGGTCTGAACTAGTCGGCCCGTTTACAACTTTGGTCGATGTGGTTGGACAGGCCCAGATTGTTTGGTTGATACGCACGAGCGAAAAGACAACTATCCAAAAATAAAATTTATCAAATTATTACGGTTTCGTGTTATTATTTTTTAGGTCATTTGTTATTATTGCTGATTTTGACAAAATATTGGCAGTTCTTAGTATGAGTTATCCATTCTAAAATCAAAATATTTAGGACCCAAACGACAGCCAAATATTTAATATATGTTTCAATTCTGAAAATTTTTTTTTGCACCATCAAAACTCACCTGCAGTTTCGTGTGAGTAGACGAACAGCCATACGCAAAGGGCATGAAGTAACAGCATCATGTAGCTTAACAATAGTATTATTAAACCGGAACTAAAAACTGATATCTTCTACAAAGTATCTTAAACATTGATATTTTGTGCAATGCAGTATTCTATAATAGTTGTTCTATGAACATAACAAAAATACAGGGGGCTCCAAAAAAATGTAACTACTGTACTTTAATTTGCTTTCATTTGCACATTTTTTACACAAGAAACTTAAAACGCGAGATATAGTTAGTCAAATAGGTTGCATTGTTTCTGAAAGTCAAAGAAACTTCTTGTAGTCTACATGTTTAATATGACACCCTTTCCTGTTGAAACATGCCTGTACTCGCATGCAGAAATTTTGGCCCACTTTTTGCTATGTATCGTTGGTTACTTCAGCTGCATAATCTGCCACGTTCTGCTTAAATCAGCTTGCATTTGAGGTCTGTTGGCATAAATCTTTCCTTTTGCTGCTCTCTAGAACTAGAAATCAAGTGGAATTAGGTCTGGACTGTGGGGGGCCCACTCGTGATCTGTGTTGAGGCTGATCAGGCGATTTTTGAAAAAAAACCGTAGGTGCTTCAATGATGCATGGGCTGTGTGCATGGGCACCCCGTTACCATCAACAGTGAGCTATTCTTGACCAGTTTCATGGTGACCTGGCTCAGAAACTAACCCAAGGACAGTTGAGACTGGTTTGGTTCATGTAGGATAGCGCTATAGACCTCACACAGCCCATGCATCATTGAAGCACCTACGGGTTTTTTTCAAAAATCGCCTGATCAGCCTCAACACAGATCATGAGTGGGCCCCCCACAGTCCAGACCTAATTCCACTCGATTTCTAGTTCTAGAGAGCAGCAAAAGGAAAGATTTATGCCAACAGACCTCAAATGAAAGCTGATTTAAGCAGAACGTGGCAGATGTGCAGCTGAAGTAACCAACGATACATAGCAAAAAGTGGGCCAAAATTTCTGCATGCGCGTAAAAGCATGTTTCAACAGAAATGGGTATCATATTAAACATGTGGACTACAAGAAGTTTCTTTGACTTTCAGAAACAATGCAACCTATTTGACTAACTATATCTCGCGTTTTAAGTTTCTTGGGTAAAAAATGTGCAAATAAATGCAAATTAAAGTAGTTACATTTTTTTTTGGAGCACCCTGTATGATCCAATTTTTTGGTTGAAAGTTTCATGCAAAAAAAAACTTTTTTGAGTACAATAAAAATTCAACTAACTTTAACTGCGCTCATATACTTCTCGATAACGTAATTAACGCAAAATTCAGACTTAGCAACAATATACACAACAGCAGACTTGCGCCCACTCGCATACAAACCAACCACTTCTTAAATTCACAACTTTGTTGAAATTCTGCCAAAAAATAATTTGAACGGCATTCAAGTCAAGTTTTGCACTCTTGATCAAAATGTTGGGGTAAGCCTAAAACGCATTCTCGCTAAATTTGAAGTTTTTCTGACTTTCGGTTTTCAAAATATTGTAGTTTAAACTTAGCCGTTTTTCTCTTTTTTCGGTATTGCCATTTTGTTAGTATTGTGACTAAAGATTACCTTTTGTAAAGTTGATCTACATTTATTGGATAGCAGCTAATTTTACATTTCTAACCTTTACTTTGATATACAATGACTTTGCCGCAAAACATTTACTGAGAATCAGGAACTTGCAGTAACTTTTTGAAATATTGTTTTTAACTGGCAACCCTGGCAAAATTTGTAAGAGGAAAAAGTTTTTTTTAAGGGGAAATTTAATCTGTTATATCTCAACAACGGAAGGTCGTAAAAAACCTAAATTTGGTGTAGTCAGTCTTCAGATCCGTCAATTTGTTAGGGGAGATAAAATCAAGCAAAAAAATTTCCGACCTGACTTAAAATCCTATTAAATATTTGCCTATTGAGATAATCAATAGGATTTTAAGGCTTTAGTTATTTTCTTGTTTTTAACCAATTTTCTACTTATTTGTTTACTTATTTTCAACAAACTCAAACCGAAATTTAAGTTATTTTCTTGCTTTTCAACTCATCGTACTCGAAGCAATAATTTTTTCGCAGAATGGCACTTTCGAGTTTAACTGAAATTGTTTTCAAGATTTTGTCGAGCTCTCGCTACATCCGTTTTGCAATCGACTTTTATATACCTGCTGGAGAATTGTTATTTAATCAAGCAAGTTTCAATTGCAAAAGAAATGATCATATTTAGCTGTAATTTTTGCTGTAGTTTGGTCACGTATTAATCGCAATTTCCGAAACATTTTAACATTCTGCGATTAGCGGATATAACTTGACATGTTTGCTCTAAAGGATGTACATTTATTTTATTCTTTAATTAATTATGAAAGCCTAATTTAGGTAATAGTTTTTATGCAATTTGCAGAGCATTTATTTTATCAGTCAGACAAAACCATTTTAGAGCAATTGAGCGGTTAAAATTTTTAAGCAAGTTTTGGTTGCATTTTTTCGTCTTTTAAGCATAGAATCAAGTTGTAGCTTTGTAACGTGAAATGATAAAACGCAAAAAACTCGCAACACTTCAAATAAGGTCTTTACTACAAAATCAAACTAAAAAATTCCTCCCTTTTTTCCATTCTCATAAGCATGCTTATTCGGTTATTTATTTTCTTTGCTCCAGCAAACTACAAATATTTTTTTTTTGTCTGGACATTGTTTCATTTTTGATTCTCAGAGTAGGGTAAGGCCGAACAAAGAAGCTTTGCTGACCTTATATTAAATTCATTAATTATTTAATTGTTGTGAATATATGACACTGTTGCAATAAGGTTATGTTTGCATATTTAGATAAGAAAATTGCAACCAAAATTATGGCAATAGATAAAGCTTCTAACTCAGCCCGTGTTTTAGGAAGACCAAAGAAGTTTAGTGTTCTAAAAACTTGCCAGCAATCGGCAATGTAAAGACAAAAAATGGTGCTACGTGTAGTTGTGGTTTTCAAGTGCTGGTAACAAAAAGATGCAAATGAGGGCTTCTGATGATGACTAAGCGCTGGAAACAATGTTTTCCAAGCATAGGCGTAGTCAGGATTTTTGATTGGGGGGAACCCGAACCACAAATTATCTGCAATGACGTCATCAGAAATTTTCCCAAGAGGAACTTTTTGTGGGACAAAGGTATTGTAGATTGGAATACCAGAAGGCGAGGCCCGTGTGTTGGCACATAACCAGGATTTTGCTATAGGGAAAGGAATTAAACCCTAAGTAATAAGTGCAAATGTGTAAATTGGGAGACATATTGAGCAAACTAGTGTGACTCATTTGTATCACAGACGGGGTCTGTAGGTAGAACCCCCAGCCGCCGGATGCTATTTGGGTCTGGGAGCGAAACTCCCAGCCGCTGGGCCAATGTTTTGGGAAAACTCGGTATTTTAATGCCATTGGATCACAATTAACTTATCACGTGTTCAGAGCCATTTGAGAGAACTATATTTTTAGCTTCTAAAAGCCAATCGAAAAAATTAAATTTTTCAATTTTCCTTTTACTTACAAGTTAAGTCCAAAACACGTTTCAAATCTTGTATTTGGGAATAAAATTTGAAAGTGATTTGGCCCAGGTAGGGGAAAGCAAGGTACATTGCCTCGTGCAATATTTTAGCTGTAAATAATTATCCACTTGA
Organism: Trididemnum nubilum; assembly: GCA_963965965.1. Lineage (NCBI taxonomy): Eukaryota > Metazoa > Chordata > Ascidiacea > Aplousobranchia > Didemnidae > Trididemnum > Trididemnum nubilum. The sequence continues at coordinate 20,792,826 of OZ014477.1, forward strand.
ATATTTTTATTAGAGATTCTTGTTTCATCACAAAAATAACCATTTGTAAGAGTATATGTACGACCAGGGGGCCCAGGTCCCGTCAATTTAAATTCAATAATTTGTTCAGTCATGTTATTGCTCGGGCCGGATTTACATTACGCGGGGCCCTTGGAACTTTGAAGATTTTCGCAGCATATTCCTGCCAAATATTGGTGAAGACCAAAAAAAGTCTCGCCATCTGAGCGTGGGGACCCTAGCTGGTACTGTGCCATATGAATGTAAATCCGGTCCTAGTTATTGCATTATGCTTATAAAAAGGTTAAATGAGGGTCTGAGATAGCAATTTCAGGACAAAGAATCTCAGTTTCTCTTGGGTTATGCATTTAAATTGGTTGGCAAAATGGAATGAGGGGTTCTAAGGTCCCTGGCCGTCAATATTGTTGTGAATTACTGTTGAAAGTGAAAATGCTAAAAGAAACTGAAACTGAAAAAACATTAGGCTTTTTCTTCACGTTTTTGTCATTGGTGACATTTCAATTGAGGGTTCCCGCCTCCTGGCTACGACTATGGATGATTACGCCTACTAACCATGTTATTTCCCGGGAACCCAAGCACTTTGGAGATTTTCGCAACATCTTCGTGCTAAATATAGGTGAAGACAAAAAAAAAATCTTACCATCTGAGCGCGAGCCCCCTGGCACTGAGCTAAATCCGGCGCTGGTTATTGCATTACGTTCATAAAATGTTAGATGAGGGCCAAAAGCTACTTTTATAACAGAAACCCTTAAATTCATCTGGGTTGTACATTTAAATTGGCTGGCAACGTAGGTGGGTACAAGTCCGTTAATTCGTTAATAACAAATCTAACTTTTTCATTAACTCGTTAATCCGTTAAAAAGTTTTTTCATGTTAACGGACTAAATTAACTTCCGTTAAGTTCTGTTAACTTCCGTTAAGGTTTTTATCGTTAATATCTTGCACCATTCATTCATTGTACCGATACAAACCAGTTTGCGCTAGTTACACTTCTTGCGTATTAGCATGAGTTTTATAGAAGAAAGCGAAGAAAGGAGCTCTTTTCTTGTGGCAAATAATTAGCTGTAGCAACATAGGTATATTAACTATAGCTGTTCTCAATTTCCAAAGATTTTTCAATCGCAGCTTCGTTAGTGCATTTGAGCGTATTTTTATCTTGAAATTAGATTAAACTGTAAAACGTAACTTCAAAAACACAAAAAACCACCATAGCAAATAATTTTTCCTTACAATCATCTCAAAAGCGTCAATTCGTGTTCTAGAAAGCGAGTAAATAAAAAGAAATGTAAATTACACGCAAAATGTTAACGATTTGACGGACTTGATCAACTTCCGTTAATTAAAGCTGAAAATAACGGATTAACGTTAACGAAGGTGTAAAGTTTTTTAACGGACTAGTAGTTAACGAAGCTAACGTTTTGCATTAACTTGCCCACCTATGGTTGGCAAAAATTGAAATGAGTGGACACTGGCCCCCAGGCCGTCAACGTTATTGGTAATCAATTACTGCTGTACGCGTGTACTGTTATGCGCGAAGATGCTAAAAGAGACTAAAACTGAAGAAACAATAGGCTTTTTTGTCGCACTTCTATCATTGGTGGCGTTTTGATTGGGGGTAGCGCCGCTTCCCCCTCCTCCCCGGCTACGCTTATGTGTCTGAACCTAGCGCAAATATCATGCATAGCAAAAAAATCCCAAAAGATATAGAATGGCAATTAAAGTTTTGAAGTGAAAATAATTTGAGTGTTTTTGTGTTCCAGCAAAATAAAAATATTTCTGGATATTCTATAATTTTGCCAACGTTGGACATAGTTAGACAATCCTGCCCTTGATGTAATTCAGCAATAATACGCCATATGTACTGTACACTGTACAGTAGTTGAGGTATCAAGTTCAGAATGAGCAATAAATTCAACACAGTTGTTGTTTCAATGTTGCATCAATGTCATTGCTAATTTTTAAATAGAGAAATTAAGCTCAGTTTTGTTGCAACAAATTATCTGCTTTAGAAGTGGGAAAAAAGCGTTTACTTCAATGTTAACCTAACTTTTACAATGCAAAGTGAAAAAATATAAAACGTTTGAAGCTTAAAGGCGAAATCATTTTGTCTGAAATTTTCACACGTGACAATCAGTGTCTATTACATCATTTCCGCTAGAGATCCATGTGCTTTAATGGTGGATACTTTGAAACTTTGGCTGAACCGAGAAGTCCGCGATATAATTTTGAAACTTTTGCTTAAATAATATTAGTTGAATTGAGTTCACAGGAGCAATTTTCTACCGTACTGCTGGGATCAATGTTTGCCCTTGTAATTTTTTTTTTGGCCAATTGTACAGATCACGCGTATTACGTGGGCATGAAGGGCGTTATATTATTGCAACGTATATCCAAAAAAGGGAATTTGCATGCAATTAAACGGCACATGTACTGTTTTACGATCACGTTGTTGCACATGATCAAAAAAAATGGGCAAAAACTGCAAAATGCAACACATTAGTTTCTTGTGTGTTGTATCAAAATAGCTTAAAAATTGAATTATATTAAAAATTCGATAATTAAACATCGCGTTGCTTATTTTGCAAGAAAATGACAATAAGGCTAAGCGATATTTGGTTTTCTGCAATAAATTTTGCAAAATCATCCTTTTGTGGTGTCAAAACCACAAAAATATTTTTTAATACTTTCTCTAAATTTTGCAGTATTGTTGCAGTTCCGTGTATCTTCTTGTCACAGCTAGGCATCAGCATTATGCTCTAACTATTGAACGTTACGGGTTAAACAATGTTCCTCGAGATTGATTCGAATTCTTGTCCATTGAGTCCGTTTATTCCGATTCTTGTCCATTAATTGAATTTTCGAGAATTGGGCTTCGTTTGGGCTTCAAATCATTTTAGGGTTCGGGTTGATATTTTCGGATTGGGATCGTGTTTAGACGCGAACTAAGCAACTTTGTAATCTGTAATCAACAACCCATTACGAGGTAAAATCATATCATGCAGGTTATATGGAGCTAGAACTAGAACGACTGACAGTTGATGCTATGGATAAATTCAATATGAAGAGTATCTATTTAACCTTAAATTTGAATTTGAACTTTTTTCGGTGATACTGTAATGCTTAAATTACCTCACACAGGTAAAAAAATTACTATATTACTTTCCTGTTGCGATACTGTCTTTTCTCTTTCAATTATCAATTTTTTTGATAATTTTTTATTGCAAGCTCTTCTGCAAAGTTACATGCATAACACTGAACTATTAATGAATAAACCAATTTGATCAGACGGAGAGCTGGTTTTTTAAAGTGACAAAGCACTTGTTTACCAGAAATAAACTTTAAAAAATGGTAATTCAATCCATCCTAGATATTAGAAACTTGAGTTCAAGGTCTATATTACTGACTTCAGCGGTATCGGCAAACCTCATTGCTTTGCCTAGAGGCGCATAGTACCGATTTCTCCAATTTTAGCGTCTAAATGTTTTTACCTTCGGCTGTATGAACGGCAGAGTTTAGGCATACCCGATAAACCCGCTAATAACACTATAAAAGATGATGAATTTATGCGTAGTCATTTGTTATTTTACCGTGGTCGGTTATCTATTAGTTAGTTTTAACATCGCTAATTTTGTCTTAGTTGGGTTCACTAAATTTCAAACATAAAAAATCACACATGATTATTGCAATTCGAAGCGCATTCTATTCTATTTTGTAAGGTCACTCATACACTAATCTTCATTATGCCGACGAATTCATAATCAAAAAAAAAAATTTTTTTTTTCTCTTCGAAACTTGAGTCGTTTTATTAAAGTAATATAGTATAGACAAAAAGTCAAAAAAACTTCGCTAGTTAATTATACAAATGGTTCAATATTTTTTTATGTTGTTGATGTGGTAACATGCACTCATAGCGACGAACCATTACAGTAGATTGAAAAATATTAAAAGTAAAAAACCCTTCATTCTAAAACTGTGACTGTTATGTTACCAAAATTACTGATTTGTTGTTAACTCCAATCTCATTTTTTTGACTGTGTCGTCATATCACCAGGAGAAATAAATTAAATTTGATTTTGTTACAGTATTTATAGCAAAAACGACAGCAACGTTTCCTTTCGCGTTTGAGTTTATCTATACTGTAATGAGCCAAAGTTATAATGCATGAGCCAATTATCGTGTATTCACAGAACGTGACTGCGTCTATCACATTCAATTTTTGGTTTGTTCAATGTTCATTGCGATAAAAGCTTAAAACTATACCTGAAAGAGTAGCTTAAAAAGGTCGATGTTGGCTTTTCCAAATAATATTTTGAAGTGACTAAATCACTGAAAGTATTTAAGGTAAAGAGAATACAACATTTTTTTATAAGAACTACTAAATTCTGAATTGAAACTGGCTGTTCTTAATTTTTTGCCAATTTTCAGCCGCATTTGTTCTTAGTTCGTTCTTAAATTTGAGAGCACCGATGTCAATTTTAGCGACTATGTTTGTAAAACTGTTTAATTTCGAATGCTCTGTCAGCTTGAGTAAACGCTTTTTTGTTGCTTCTGCAGAATCGCAAAATTGCAACAGCGAAAGAGCGAGTTTTTTTAATTTGAACGACAGCCAAAAATTAATGTTCTCTCTTGCCTGTGCAAAATGCAACAGCACTCTATAATCTCAGAATTGTTGCAATTGTGCAAATCCTAGGAATACTGAAAAACCACTGAAATTTCATCGCTTTGAATCAGTACAGAATTTAGTTTTTTTTATATTAGAAATTTATTTTTGTTCGTTTGTTGTTTTTTTACTTCTGAGGCTGGTATTGTTCTTAATTTGTTCTTTAATAAACCTCATGTTCTAAAAAAATTGTTCTTATAAAAAAAAGAGTGTAAAACTAAAATGAAAAATAAGCTTTTCATTTACGTATTTTTCATTTTCTTTTTAAGGTATAAGATTAAAGTTTGATTTAGGTTTTGGATTAGGGTTAAGTTTTGGGTTAGTTTTAGAGTAAGGATTTGATTTTAGGTAAGATTTGGATCAGAATTAATAAAAAGCAGATACAAATTTCCTATGAAATAGTCTCTTTCTGACTTTTTCATACGAGAATTGGTTTAGTATATTGAACCCTAAAAGCTCTATTTACACAACGAGCAGATTTTTGTGTGTTTGCCGTGCTTACAAGTTGCGCATGAGCGTGTGAGCTCGAAGCGTCTACTCTACATTGAACAACATTTTCGCCATTGAACTCAAAATTGCATGCTTAGATTCCAACATTTTTGCGATTAAATTCAACAAGAAGCCAATAGCGCGAGATAAGTGCAAGCGCAACTAATCGCTCCAGACCAAATAAATTGGGCTCAAGTAGGTTTAGCAAAGTCTCGATCAAGCTTAGGGAATGCGTCCATCTGAAATAGTTCAAACTTTAGAATTTCATTCAAACAAACAAAACGTGAGCCTGCGCGAACTCAAACTTCGGCACATCACTGTACATATTGCATTTATCCTACAGTATTACGCTCAGACTTTAAGGAAGAATGAAGGCGAATTCAATAGAGGTATCAAAAGTTAGGGCAATCGTAATATATTAGATTGGCATTGATTCCATTATTTTTGACCCTGCCGCTCCAACGATATTCTATTTTAACACCACGTAGGCAGGCTCGTCGATTGCGGGGGGTTCGGGGGGGTTCGGACCCCCCAAAGATATGTGTTGGAGGGGTCCAAAGAGTAAGTCACCCATTAATAAACATGAACATATGCGCTATTTATCATGAATACTAACAAAATGAAATTTCTGTCTTGACAGATTTTTCTTGCTTAAAATCTTGAAAACTACACACCACAGCGCTCGGCCAAGATTTTGTAGTAATAATCACAATACGAGTAAGTTTATCACTTTGCCAATATATTGCGCAATTTTCATTCGTGTACGTCACAAACTCATTATTGTGACTGTGTGTCTGTCAGTGAAGTCTAAATGAGGAGAGTCCTCACAGATAAAATAGGACACTGAGGAGCGAGGGCATACTGAGACTCGCAGCGTCCGAGCATATCAGTATAGTCACTTAATATTACAATGGTGCCATCCGGGAGGGGACTTTAATGGACGGTGCCATCATAGGCGAGCCTAGATTTTTCATTGGGGGGCCCCAAATCACATGCACTGCCGTCTTCGAGCATTTTCGAAATGAGGCACTTTTTACTTGCTTAACGTTCTGAGATCTGAAAAATCTCTTAACATCGAGCCGTTACTTCTCCGAATTGAACGATCTCAGCTTAGATGGTTTGGCCATGTAAGCAGAATGCATCAGGAAAGACTCCCCAAACAAGCTTTGCTTGCCAAAGCAAATAGGAGAGGACCAGTTGGACGACCTAGAACTAGATGGATTAATTACATTGAGGATCTTGAATGGAATCGCTTTGAACTTCACCCAAGCAAAATAATGGATTTGATGGAGGACCGTAAAGTGTGGCAACTTAATCTTGAGCTGTTGCCCTCGCAGCCCTCACGGAAAAGCGGGCAATGAAGAAACAAGAAAAGAAAGAAGAACGCACCTTTTACGGGACAAAGTTATCGTAAAATGGAAGATCAGAAGCCGTTGCCTGGTTTGGCACGCAATCAAGGCGAAACCCGACATAAGGGCGCAGACAAAAGGGTGCAGGACATAAGGGCGTAGACATAAGGGCGTAGACAGAAGGGCTCAGGGACATAAGGGCACCAGGACATAGGGGCGCAGGGACATAGGGGCGAAGAGAAGTAAATCTGCAATCTGCGCTAAGATTTTCGTGCTTCGGAAAATAATTATGTAATCAAAGAAACGAACTTGACCAATGAGTATTTTATTTAATTTTTAAAAGCCAAGTATTGAAAGAAGTTTTTTGAATTCACTTCCTGCCTTATGGGCTCCGCCAACTCCTCAAACGAATTCGGCGGAATAAAGCGAGAAAATGAGTGATTTAATTTGATTTGGCTTCACGCGGGGACAAAAGACTAATTATGATTGTTTGTTTAACATGACTGCGTTTGAAAACAACCGCTGACGTGGTTAGGTACAGCATATAAACTCATTAAAAATAAACATTTCTTTTTAAAGGTTTGTTCAAGATTAGTGTACGTCAACTTAAAAACTGTTTAAGGGTAATGCTTTGTGCGATAATTGAGAACTTACAAAAGGAAGCAAATCCAAAAACCTTCTTTCAAAATTTGATTTTCAAAAATTAAATAAAATACTCATTAGTCAAGTTTGTTTCTTTGATTCCATAATATTTTTCGAAGCACGAAAATGCTAGCGCAGATTACAGATTGACGTCTGTGCGCCCTTATGTCCTTGCGCCTTATGTCCTTGTGCCCTTATGTCCCTAAGCCCTTATGTCCCTGCGCCCTTTTGTCTGCGCTCTTATGTCGTAGATCGCAACCAAGGTTTTGCTGAAAGGGGAGGACTAGAAGTAAATGTTAAAAAGTTAAAATGTCTAAATTGGAAGACATGGTGAGCAATCTTGTGTAACTCAAACGTATCACAGACGGAGGTCTGGGGGTATAGCTCCCCCTACCGCTGGGCAACTTTTTGTAATTTTTTGAAAAAATAGCTATTTTAATGTCATTGGATCACATTTTTCTCGTTTTTGGAGCAATTTGAAAGATTCAGATCTTTAATATTTAGAAAGCCAATCAAAAAATTGAACTATTCAATTCTCTTTTTACCTACAATTTAAGTCCAAAAAACGTTTAAAATCTTGCATTTTGGGGTTAAATTTTGCATGTGATTTGGCCCAGGAAGGCGGAAATAAGACACATTGACTCTAAAATATTTCAGCAGCAGGTCATGAAAATAGCCAGTTGTAGGAGTATATGTAACAACTAAGGGGCCTAGGCTTCCTTAATTAAAATTCAATAATTTGTCAATCCGCATTTTCGCAAGCTAATTTTCTTTTGAAAAGCATTTTGTCATGTAAAAACTGCCAAGGTGGAGGTGAATTGTTATTGAAAGTAAATTGGTACAATTGATGGTTATTGGTAAGGCCTATAACCATAGGTGGGCAAGTTAATGCAAAACGTTAGCTTCGTTAACCACTAGTCCGTTAACAAACTTCACACCTCCGTTAACGTTAATCCGTTATTTTCAGCTTTAATTAACGGAAGTTAACTAAAGTCCGTTAATTCGTTAACATTTTGCGTGTAATTTACATTTCTTTTTATTCACTCGCATCTAGAACACGAATTGACGCTTTTGAGCTGATCATAAGGAAATATTTATTGCTATAGAGGTCTTTTTATGTTTTTGAAGTTATATTTTACAGTTTAATCTAACTTCAAGATAAAAATAAGTTACTATGCACTAACGAAGCTGCAATCGGAAAATCTTTGGAAACCGTAAACAGCTATAATTAATAGACCCATGTTGCTGCAGCTTATTATTTGCTACAAGAAAAGAGCTCTTTTTTCGCTTTCTTCTATAAAACTCGTGCTAATTCGCAACAAGTGTTACCAGTGCAAACTGATTTGTACCCGTACGATCAATGAATGGTGCAAGATATTAACGATAAAAACCTTAACGGAAGTTGACAGAACTCAACGGAAGTTAATTTAGTCCGTTAACATGAAAAAACTTTTTAACGGATTAACGAGTTAATGAAAAAGTTAGCTTCGTTATCAACGGATTAACGATTAACGGACTTGTGCCCACCTATGCCTATAACTAATTATGTTTTTTCTCGGGCTGGATTTACATTGCGCAGGCCCTTGCACTTTGGGGATTTTCGCTGCAGTTTCCAGTTCACACTAGTGGAGACACAAAAAAACTCTTAGGCTCACTATCCAAATGCTGGGCCCACTGGCACTGCACCATTTGCTAAATCCGGTTGTGGTTATTGTATTACGTTCATAAAAAGGTTAGGTAAGTGCCTGAGGTTGCAATTTTTAAGACAAAACTCTTGATTTCTCCCGGGCTATACACTTAAATTGGTTGAACAAAATTTTGAATAGAGGAGGCTTGGGCCCCCTGGTCATCCATATTAATATTATTGTTTATTACTGTTGAACGAGCGCACTTTTTTACGGAGAAATGCGAAAATAAACTGAAACTGAAAAAACGAGGGCTTATTTTAATATTTTTATCATTGAGGGAATTTTAATTGGGGGGAGGGGAGCCTGCCGCCCCCTTGGCTACGCCTATAGGTGTCATCCCTTAAAGTAGTATAGACAAGCTTGGCGAAACGATTTTCAAAGTTTTCGTAATCGTGACATTGAAATTAGGGCCGAATAAACTCCCCAAAAGTTTGGTGGGAAAAAGGTTGCATTTAAAAAATACCGCAAAAATATTTCACGCGGTTATATAGAGGTTCCCTTTTATCCCCCTAGAAACCCACTTTTGGCCGCGATGAGTTTTTTTTTCCTTTTTCTTCCAAAATACCGTACGCTATATAATTTTCTAAACGGCATAACACCGAAAAAAAAAATACTGTGTCAAATGTGCTATTGCGACGTGCAAACATTGCAAATAAAATCCACGACGAACAACACAATACAAAAACAAAATTCGCGAGATTTCGCCAAAAAAGTTTTGATTATTATGTTGGACTCCCAAAGACTTCGAGAAATCGACGCGCCTGTGCGTAGGAGCCTCTCTAATCATAATTTTCACAGGCAAACCTGACGTTGATAACATCGACGACGCCATTTTAGTTGTATCCTTAAGGCAAAGCCGCATTTAGGCTAAGCAACTAAAGCTTTTTAACTTACATATAGGTTAGTGTTGGCCTCTGTGGGCTAGACTAATGCATTGAAATGTCAGAGTTGCCTACAAAAATTATATTTAGGTAAGTCCCTGCGTGGTGTTTGAAGTAGAATATCTCTGGAACGGCTGGGTCAAGAAAGATGGAGTTAACACCAAACTATTCTAATACGATTGCCTTAACTTTAGACAACCCCGTTGATTTTGCCTTCAGCCCTCTTTTAAGTGACTGCTCGGCCATACTGTATTACTGCAAGGTTCTTGAAAATAATTGTTTTGCAACATTTAAAACAACGCAACAAGAATAAAACAGAGCCAAAAAATATACGCTAGATTTCGAACATTTCCATATCAATCGCAATTTTGACAGCTGTGTAAGGGTTTGCTATTTTGACACTCGAAGCAATTTTGGCACTACTTATCCTCATTTGGGTTTACACGAGTTGCTTGGACACAAAAAAAATCATTAGATTAATTAGTACATATATCGCAGCAAGCAATCACGTAACGCCGCGGTTGTCAAAAGTCAGGTGATATGCTTGAAAAAATTTAGTCCGATATTTGATTAATTACTCATGCTTCAAAGACTGTGATTTAATTAAACCAACATAATTGATTTTGATGGTCGTTATATCATCGCGTTCAATGGTCGTATTCTTTCAGGTCCATTCAGCTGTAAGTGTTTGGTGCAGTAGTTGTGGAAGATGGTCAATAGTTTGTTCTTCTACACTATCGTACGAAAAATTGCAAAGCCCGACTGAAACACAATCACATTATCATCTGCACCAGTGTGTAAGCGATTAATTAAAGTGACCACATACAGATAGTTTTCTGGGCACATCAGCTGTAGAAATGGAAAGGCGGAAAAATTATATCCCTACATTCACTAATAACACTGTACAACACAAAAAAAAATTCAAGAACAATTTCATGCGTTTTAGGGTGACTTGGGGTCGCTGAACACGAATCTGAAGTTAGTTTTTTTGTATCAGGTTTGAAACTTCTGAAAAATTATTATTTTTTTTATTGCGATAGTATTCCATTTGATGCAAATTGTGGCTTATCCTGTAAACGCAAGTTAGAATTGCATCATTTCAAAAGTTAAAACGAGCACTACAGTAGAATTGCACTACTAATTGTCGCTAAATAGTTGTCTATTTATCTCATAAAATTTGCAACTCTTTTCATTTAACTTTAGATCGACATTGAATTGTGACTCTAGTCTAATGCAATGTTTTGCTTTTTTATAGATTTGTTTAGTTTTAGATTTCAAAACACTGTAGAAATTTATATCTTTTAATAGTTGATCATGACTTCCTTTAGACGAAAGTGCAAAAATGACCCTGACTTATTTTGTTACATCTGTGGAGAGATTACAGCAAGCAAATATAGACGAAAACTAACTGATCGGATCAAGAAGCTATACCTAGCATACTTTGGATGTGCAGTAGGGGATCAGGACAAAAATTGGGCTCCACATGTTTGCTGTCTGGACTGTTCTAACAGGCTCAATAAGTGGTTTGCAGGTGGAAAGCCCACATTGTCTTTTGCTGTTCCAATGTTGTGTCGAGAACAAAAAGATCATGTAACGGATTGCTATTTTTGCCTCACGGACACTCAAGGATTTCGCCACAAAACCAGAAAGAAGATACTATACCCAAGTTTGCCATCTGCAATTCGCCCAGTGGCACATTCTGATCAGTTACCTGTGCCTAAACCACCGGTCACGCTTTCCGAAACTTCTGCAGAATCTTCACAAAGTTCTTGCAATAGCGAATTTGAAGACGAACCAAGCACTAACTGTCCACACCTGATAACCCAGCAGGAGTTAAATGACCTTGTCCGAGACTTAAATCTTCCAAAAAGCAAGAGTGAGCTACTTGGGTCTCGGTTGCAACAGTGGAACCTCTTAGCTCCTGGAACAAAAGTGACAGTGTATCGTCGACGATCGGAACTTTTCTCTAATTTATTTTCAGAAGATGGAGAGCTTTTTTACTGCAATGATATTTTCGAGTTGATACATACATTAGTTGGAAAATATGACCCTAATGACTGGAGACTCTTTATTGACTCTTCCAAGAAAAGCATCAAAGCTGTACTATTGCATATTGGAAATATCCTGCCATCTGTCCCTATTGCTTACTCAACAACGATGAAAGAAACATTTCAAAACCTCCAATTTATGTTGGAAAAAATCCGTTACTCTGAACACAATTGGCTTATATGTGCAGACTTGAAAGTTATAGCAATCCTTACAGGACTTCAGTTGGGTTACACCAAATATTGCTGCTTTTTATGCTTGTGGGACTCTAGAGCAAGAAGTGAACATTATGTCAGAAAGCAGTGGCCTCCCAGATTGGTATCTCACCCAGGTCAGCACAACATTGCCAATATATCCCTGGTTCCACAAGAAAAAATTATACTTCCACCTCTTCACATTAAACTAGGACTGTTTAAACAGTTTGTGAAAGCATTTAACAAAGAATCACCAGTGTTTCAATTCTTGCAAAAAGTTTTTCCACATCTGTCTGAAGCAAAAATCAAGGAGGGCGTATTTGTTGGACCGCAAATACGAAAACTCATTTTGAACAAAGAATTTGATAAGATATTACATGGAAATGAGTTGGATGCCTGGGTTAGCTTCAAAAAAGTTTGCACAGACTTTTTGGGTTGTCATCATTCCGAAAACTTTAGAGACGTTATTGATGAAATGCTAAACACTTACAAAACTCTTGGATGCAAGATATCCCTCAAGGTTCATTTTTTGGATTCCCACTTGGATTTTTTTCACGAAAACATGAGTGATGTTTCTGATGAACATGGAGAACGCTTTCACCAGGACATATCTGTTATCGAAAACCGGTATAAAGGAAAATGGTCTATAAGCATGCTTGCAGACTACTGTTGGTCGATACAACGGGATGATTCGGAAACTCAGCACAAACGGCGTAGACGATATTAGATGAATAAACTTGTACTGAGTGTTGATTTAATCATGTACTGAGTACGATTGTTTGGTTTGTTTGCACCTTTTAAAAAAAGCTAGACTGCCATGAATAGTTTCAATGCATGAGCTCTCCACTGAAAAATAAGCATAGAAGGATGTATTTGATAGCAACACACTCAATGAGGGTATGAAAGCAGCAAAATTTTTAAAGGTTAGGCCAGATTCCAATTAAGTGATTTGAGGCACATCTCCTGTGTGCTTTTTACTTCATGATTCCTATAAAAATGATTGTGCAACCTTATCAATAACTGTTAAATTGGCTGCACTGCGCAGTTGCAAACGAAATTAAATTGTAGAGCTTCGGCAGAGAAAAACCACAGCACCACTTTAGTCAACATATTGGTTATGTTGGGAAATTATACTGATATATTACTAAAAATGCGAAAAAATTAAATTGCATTTTTTTCAAAACGCTGACCTGATCGGTAAAAACGGAGTTCATATTTGGAATCAGCGTCCCCAAATTTACAAAGGGCACCTATTCTTGTTCTTGAATTTTTTTATGACTCGAAATTTGTTGGACAGTGTAATTTTTTGCTTTGATTTACAGCTTCAGTGTTTTCTGTTCAGCTCAGTGAGTGGTAAACTGATGGACAAATATCAACTTGACTAAATACTATCCAAACCAATTTGGAAAATAAATATGCAATACTTAACAATAAATAACTTTTTTCAATGAGCTGTGTTGTCTTGAGCTGCGTTGTACCAGGAAATCGATTATGATTAGGCGGAAATGAGAAATATCTTAAAATGAGATTTTTAGATGTGTTACAATGGCCATGTTTTTTTGTTGTTTTTTATCAAAAATAGTATTCAACAAAAAACTTTTTGGAATTTCATATTAGATTTAACAAGTTAAATTATTCCTGAAGCGAAATGGATAAAACTAATTTAATATATAGTTTTCAGAGACATCACCAATCCTACTTCGTTTGACAACACCTTGCTATTCATATGATTTTTTAAATTAATTGAAATTTGTTGTGTTACGTGTGAAATGCAAAATACTCACTTCATAAAATAAAATTCAGTTAAGGGGGTTCAGGACAAGAGCACTTGGGACATTGTTACACAAAACGAATAATAATTTAATGGCAATATGACAGTAAATGAATTTGAGCCGTCTCGACGCGTTTCGTTCTTGCTCAAGAGACTTCAGGCGACATAGGCCAACGTTATTTTATTAGCCAAAGGAAATTGTAATCGAAAACGGCACTCCTTACCGTTTTTTTGGCTATATGACTTCCAGCGCAATATTGCTACTTCAAAACTTTTCGCCGACAACTTTCCGACCGCCGTTACCCAGTAGGCTACTCACTCACTACTTAAAACCTTCAAAAGTTACCACTGGTAAAATCTACTACCTATTCCGAAATCTACAAAAATTATACACTTTATAAAATACATTTTTTCAAAATTATCAAATTTGAAACAAGCGCATCGATATTTCCAAAAATTATATTGTTTTTTTTTGTCTGTTTATTTGCTAATTATTTGCTATAGCAACAAAGTAGCCTGACTATCTTCATTTACTTCAAAAATTACAAAGCTATCGAAGTTGGAGTATATTTCTGCAGACTAAACACTTACAAATCCTATGGATTTTGAATTTCACTTAATAAAAAATTGGATCCTGTACAATATGCCGAAAAACAAAATCCCGAACGGATAAAATCCCGAATTGAACGAAATCCCGAATGGAAAAAATCTCAAATTGAACACAATCCCGAATGGACGAAATCCCGATTAGGACAAAATCCCGAATGGACAAAATCCCGATTTGGACAAAATCCCGGATTGGATAAAATCTCAAACAGGACAAAATCCAAAATGGACAAAATCCCAAACTGGACAAAATCCAGAATAGATAAAATCCAGCATTGGTCAAAATCCCGAGTTTTTCCAACTTCGAAAATATACAGTCCTGATTAAGGGTGTACTAACAGGTCTATACGCACTAAATATAAATTTGCTAAATACTTAGAAAGTTTCAAACTGCAACGCGCTGCAAACGTTTTGCCAACAGACAGCTTCATGTTGTTCGTTTGTTTATGCCGTGGCGCCCTAGAAAAACAGAGCGTATATGCAAAAATAAAACGATCAAGTCAAGCACTTGCAGATAGCGCAGAGGTAGGAAATCGACCCAAATTTGCAAGGGTAACGGTTTGATCTCCTGCCAATGCAAATTCCGCAAGTGCGTCTGAATACCTGTGTTTAAAAATTGTCTTGTGTTACTTATAAATTTATGTTTGGTCAGTTTGTTTTAAGATCGATTAAGTTAAAAAAACGTTGCAGTTTGCCTTGTCTCGTAACGAAAACCTCGCACTTGTCACGTTTCTGTCAGTTTCTCCAGTTTGCCGAAAAAGAAACTAAGATAATGTTTGAAATGAATCAGCGAGTTTTGTTTTTGACCAGATGGAAAATAAATACATGAGAATCGTAGGTGAGCACAAATCACTATTCCGCTAATTAGCGAAGCTAACATTTTCATTAGCGGATTAGTGGTTCCGCTAACGTTCAAAAATGTTAACGGACTGTTTATCGAAGCCAATTTTTTTTAGCCACTCCGCTAATCCGCGAAAAAAAATAGTTGCAACCGTGGTTTGAATAAAGCATAGTCTAAAATTTACTACATTTAGCCGTTTTTGCCTGTCAGAGAAATATTTACTTCAAGCATACGATGTAAGGCGTTTTTAGATCAGAATTGTTGCCACAAACATCATGCGCGTAGCCAGGAATTTGTATTGGGGGGATGTTTCGGAAGTATAAAACCGACCTACAACGGTTTTCAATTGAAACAGGTTTGTGTTTGAAAATAGGTGAAGACCAACATAAAAGGTCTTTGCTCAGTTTTGGACCGTTTTTGTGCGCAAAATTAGGTCAAGACCAAAAAAAAAGGTCTTGACTAAGAATTGGACCAGTTTTGCGCCGTAAATTCGGTGAAGACCAAAAAAAGGTCTTCGCTCAAAAAAAATTAGGTGGAGGCCAAAAAATAAAAAAAAAGTCTTAAATCAGGCTTACATCGGTTTCTGTTTCTGATCTCACTTCCAAAACCAAAGTCAAATTAGACATACTCTGTAAGCCAATGCCAAAGGAGGGGGCAATTTTTGCTTTTAGGGCAAAAATCAGTATCAAAATAGCTAAAAACGTGGTATTTTGTATACTCTGCATGCCAATGGGAGCTGTAGCCCTCCCCCCTGGCTACGCTACTGGCAAACATCGTGCTTCGATATGGTAATGCTTTTCTCGCGTTGGTAATCACTCCAGTCCATGACATTATAACGCTGGTCTTGCGCAATCATAAACCAATACTAGGTCAAAATTTCGAAACCAGCATTTCGAAAGAGCACGATTGAAACTGTTAATGTCATATCCAACTTTGGTTAGTTTGTGTTGGCCAGCGGGCTGCTGCCCCTGACGTATTCAGAAAGCTCTTCCATTTGTCATGCAAAGTGAGCATTTGAAAAGAGGGAACAGAAAGATTAAAATATCGTAAGTCTTTTTTGTGAGAAAGGTGCAGTTAAAGCCAGTCACAATACGTGGCCAGATTGCCTAGGTTTTTGAGCCCGAGCAGTCGGCTACACCCGTTGTTGTTACTACTTAGTAGTCTGACTGAAAAGAAGAGTGCAATAAGGGTGGTTGGAAAAACGCATTTCTCGTAGGAACAAACCATGTC